>CM039508.1:19658687-20258687 GCA_022432975.1 Begonia masoniana
AAAAAAAAACGATTTAGGGATATAAATCCGACAGCAACACTAGGGCAGAATTGCAGTAATTTTACCCAGATTTCCAATCCTTAATTTAAGGTTTCGCGATTACAGTAGAGGAACAAAAATTGCAAATCAATACCTTCACTTCGACAATTCCCGACCCTCGGAGATTTCCTATCAAGCCTGCAGAGTCTGAGGTTTCCTCGTTCTAAACTCCCAGTGAAGGAAACTCAGTTTCCCCCTTCCAACAGAAAGAAAAAGAAAATTACCAAAATAAAATTTTATTTCTGAGTTTCTTGGCAAAATAACATTACAGAGGGGGAGGAATTTGGCTTCCCCAAATCGAGATTTCTGTCGCTGCAAAAGCAAAAAACAATAGATTCAATTGTTCCACTAAAAAACACCGAGAAAGAGTTTGCATAAATCCTGCCGAAGTCGACACCTTCTTTCGTTCAATAGTGGGCCAAGAAATAATGAATGGTGATGTAGGCAAGGGTGTTTTTTTTTTCAAAGGGCTAGGTCCCTAAGGAGGAAGCCAAGTCACCTTCGTAGAGCTAGGGTCCATTCAAGGGCTTGTGCTTCTTCACTCTTCCTTCTCGAAACCAAGGAGTTGGTACGTGTGATCTATCTTCTTGATTCTCAGCTTTTATACTTTTTAAAAATGAAAGACAGATTTTCAATTAGACTCAAAATCATATCAGAACTCGTTTGTTAATTGATCGATTCAATAGTCTTTTAGCTCAAAGAAAACAAAGTTTCTAGGAATGTGCAGAGCTGACGCCTGCTGCTGTTGTGTGGCAGCAAATGAGAAATAGAGTTTGATTCGAAAAACTAGGTATAAAAGATTCTGGCTTTTGTGCTTTGGTCAATGAGAGGAGACCAGAACTATGACAGCGGAAGCATATAGTCCTACGATTTCATTAACTAATAAGGTAATAAAAAGAATTGTTTCAAGTCTTATTTCTTGTGACACACCACCTAGACTATTTATAAATAATGAGAGAACTCTTTCCAAAAACTAACTCAAAAATTGAGAAAATCCACTCATATTATATACAAGATTTTTAGTCTTCTCTCTGTCGACGTGGAACAACAAATAATCCAAAGAACATAACAAGAATAGAAACTACAGAAGGTACCAAAAGAGAGGTGAGATGGAGATTGTAGAGAGAAATGGAGGGATTGATGCATGAGGTAGAGTTGCCTCTGTTAAAAGGGGGGAGAAGGAAAGTTCTTTCTTTCTCTACACCCAAACGCTCCCACGAGAGCTAGAGTGTAACCAAGAATAAATTCCCTTCCTTGTACATTTTCTTATCTTTTAACATGTTAGTTTTTTGTAGATGTCAAAGTTTTATACATTTTCTTTGAGTATACATGGTAGTATATAAGTACTGTTGATCGAGTTTGATGGTTATTAAACCATCAATTGAGTTATCTAAATATAACTAGTTGAAATGAATGATAACATAGATGATTAAGGTTGAATGATTGAGGCGATTCGAAGCATCAAAGTAACCAAGCAAAAATATAGATATGCTAGATTTGCTTAAGAGAATATATGAAGCATAAATTACTACCATGAGTGATAATAGAAGCGAAATAATCTTGTGTTGATGATTGGTTTGGGGATCGTGTAGCAAAGTTGTTATGTGAAAATTCCACACCAAGTTAACACATGGAAGTGAACACCTTAATCTAAAAATTGGGTGTAGAATCAAAGCTAATTTGATCATTGAGAAAAATAATATGCAAATGTAAAGCCATTACCTTGTGTAAAACATCTAAGAATATGATTGTCAGCTTAAGTTGGTCGAAAACCGGCACTCGAATTAGAAGCATGTGGTAGGACATATAATTTCCTATTAACATTATCTAACATGTTAGGGCTCTTGCCCTAATTTACAAATTTCAGAGGTAGAAGAACGTACAAATCAGTTTAATTAACTAAAAATTTGCAACCATCAATTAGTCATACGTAGTGGGATATACAAATATATAGAAATTCAACACACTGATAATACATAAATCTTATTATAAACAAGACTTATCCTGATTTAATTTACATACATAAGTCATACAAAATAGTCAATACAAGAAAAGAAATAGAAACTTAAAACATTACTTGGTCTATGGTGTGTTAAGTTCTTTAATCTATCTTGTATTTATCTTTTCCTTCAATTTGTCTAGAGTTGCCACATTTTTCACTTGTATATTTAAGAAAATCCACATGTGAGTTTTAAAAGTCCATTAAAAATCTTAATCTAAGGATTAACTAAATTAAATTGATATCATATCTAATCATGTACTAACGTCTTACATGATTTATCCTCGCAACCATCACTTAAAGATTCAACATTGATTAATTCTCATAATCACATTTCTCATGTTATATGTTTACTTTACTTATTTATGTTCAACTATGTATTGCATCTCTTTATATAAGAAGTATATTGTGTATATGTACAACTGTTTAGACATATAATTCAAATAATCATAGCCTAATTATTTTCTCTTCTCATATGCAATTTACTTTCATCCATCCATTTTCTCCATGTGTAACTCTTTCCAAATACTTATTTCTCAATTCTAAACTTTAACATGTTTAATTATGAATACCAAGTACATTTTTATTTAATGTAGAACCTCATGCTATTTATAAGACTCTAGAAATTTCTAATAAAACTATAACTCTAATTTATGTTCATCGTAACTTCCTAAATGTAGGAAATGATAATGCATACATGAATATTCCTACACATATGACAATATAAATCATTGTCTAGATGCTACAATTCTGAATCTCGCATAAGTTATTTCCCAAACGTAAATAGGAAGGGTAAGTTATTCAACAGATGCATAGTTCATGTATCATACAGTTTACTAAAAACAAGATAACTTAAAATTTCATTACATTCATTGAGATTTTGAAGGATAACATCACTGCTTGTTGTATATATTTTGTATTACCCTTATTACTTAGGCAGACACATATTTGTTAACATTGGAATCCGATATGTAGACAAACTAATATTGATCAGCATTGTTACTCAATGAGTTTCATTGCCTTGCTGTGTGACATGTGTAAAGTGCAGCCTCATTAGTGGACCACTGCTGGGGAGCCTGATCAAGAGATATTGACATGCATAATTTTATCAAAGGTTTACAAAAGATTTCTCAAATGTTTCTAAACCTTTATGTTTGTTGCTATGATAAAGAATGTCATAAGGTCTTTATCGATCTGAAAGAAAAACTTTGAGTGCTCCAATTATTGTAGCTCCTAATTGGTCTTTACAGTTTGAATTAGTGCGTAAGTGACTTCACACTTGACGCAGTCAATTAAGCCAACAGGTACTCAACTAAATTGCACCATGGCAAAGAAAAGAATTATTAGATGTTGTGTTTGGATTTGACAACTTTCAATCATATGTAGTGGGAACAAAAATAGTTGTTCATATAATCACTTAGCCATACATTATTTGATCACAAAGAAGATGCAAAACCAATACTTATCCGATGGATTTTATTACTTCAACAATTCAATTGGGCGATTAGAGATAGAAAGAAACTGAAAACCATGTAGCATACCATATGTTGTGGTTAGAAGATGACGACATACAAGATGATGGAGAATCAATCAAAGAAACATTCCTTGTTGAGCAGCTTATGGCAATCAAAGCCAACAATACATCATGGCATGCAAACATAGTTAACTACTAAGTAAGTGGTTTGGTACCACCTGATTTCTAATATCAACAAAGAAATAAGTTCTTGAGTGATGATGTTGAAGTAGTGTGCGGCCTTATCATACATTCTTGAATAAGAGATACCAGACATACTTAAGGCATTGTCATTCACAACAGTACGCAGAAGATTTTAGAGGTAGAAGGACCTCTGCAAAAGTGCTACAATCAGACTTTTTTGGTCACCTCTGTTTAATGATGCGCATTGCTAGTGCATGTGATTAAGTGTCAAAAGTTCGAGAACATCTCACATAAACACGAGTTATCTTTTAATAATATTTTGGAAGTATAATTATATGAAGTCTGAATACTAGATTTCATGGGATTATTTGCTTTTTCATTTGGAAATTCATACATTCTAGTGATTTTAGACACGTGTCTAAATGGGTGAAAGCTATAACATTGTCTAGAAATAACTTTGAGACGGTCACATGGTTTTTGCATAAAATATTTTCACACATTTTGGATCTTCATGGGCAATTATAAATGGAGAAATTTTTTTTAATCCCACGCATATTGTCTGTACATTAAGTCGCACAAATTTCTCCATTTATAATAAAGTTTCAAATCAAGAAACATAAAGAATGTACAAAAATGCATAATGATTTCAGTGTCGGCGCTGGTGAATTGATAATGGCGATATGTGTTGTAATGCGTAACTAGACTTTTGACACGTCAATAGTTTAAGACTAAGCATTTTAGACATGTTGGATTATTGTTACCTTTACCTATCTCAAGGTATAAATGAATTATGATTACCTTAGATCTTAGAGCCGGTTTGTGGGGGACGTATTATTTAGATAGTCGTTGATTATTAACCAACTTGCACATTTCGTTGTGGTAAGTATGAATTACTCTATATTTAAGTTAAGTAAAGTTCGGTGGAGAACATCGTTTGATTACATGTGTTTCATATAGTGATGCATTTGATAAAGATCTGAAGTTTATGTCTAAGTTCTAGATAAATTATTTTGGGTCCTTAGACTCTAAGTTAATCTTGCTATATATCATCTTCTGCGCAAATGAGTAGTTTGAGTGACTTATTTAGACACTAGAGTATGTGTTGAAATATTGTATTTTGGACTATGGTGATTATTGCATAAATCACTTAAAGTTAGTTAATTTTTTTATAATAATTTTTTTAGGGTAATTATCAATTTAAACCTTGTACTATACACTGTTTTTCAATTTACCCCATGTACTAAAAAAACCGACAAACTGAACCCTGTACTTTGATTCTGTTATCAATTTTGACCTTCTATCAACAATTTCATTAAAACTTCATTTAAAAAATTACCAAACGATCTTGGATTCAATTGAAATTTTTACCACAAATTCACTACTTAATGAGAAGATAATTTAAATATTTTCGTTATTTTTTAACATATGTACGATTTATTGTAATTTTATTTTTGTATTTTATAAAAATATTATAATGAATCAAATAAATTTTAGAAAATCACGAAAAGTTTTCTATTATCTACGCATGATAGGTTAAACATGTGAAATTTTTTTTAAATAAATCAAATTTCGTTTGGTATTTGTTTAAATTAATCTCACTTTCTTTTTTACTTTATAAATTAATTTTTAAAAAACTACCAAACGATATTTGATTTATTTGAAACATTTTTCACATGTTCAACCTATTATGGGTAGATAATAGAAAACTTTTCGTGATTTTCTAAAATTTGTATGATTTATTATAATATTTTTATAAAATACTAAAATAAAATTACAATAAATCGTACATGTGTTAAACAATCACAAAAATTTTTAGATTATCTTCTCATTAAGTAGTGAACATGTGATAAAAATTTCAACTGAATTCAAGATTGTTTGGTAATTTTTTAAATGAGGATTTAATGAAATTGTTGATAGAATGTCAAAATTGATAACAGAATCAAAATACAGGGTTCGGTTTGTCGATTTTTTTAGTACAGGGGGCGAATTGAAAAAAAATATATAGTACAATATTCAAATTGATAATTACCCTTTTTTTATAAGAATGCTTATCGAACTAGTATGAGTGCCTCAATGGCCTTTATGGGAGACTCCCTTTGATCCCCCTTTTGCCGGGACTGAGATTGAGAAAAGAGTGATAATTGGACTAGATTTAATTTAGGGATTTAGAAGGTTTAAGTTATTACGAGAACAACTTAGGGTCGTCAGAAGGGGTATGTAGACCTGTGAGTTTGAGAGTAATAACATTGTTTTTCTAAAAGTTTGATAGAAAATTAGTTGTTTTGATGCAAAGACAGGGTGGGCACTAGATATATTAGTTTGTTTCAGGATTTTAGAGCGGGTAGGCACGTATAGGTTTGAGTTACTGCTACAAATGAATTATATGCACAATGTTGTTTATGTTTCTATGCTACAAAAGTAAAATTTGGACTCCTCAAACATCACTTTCTTGACTGCCGTGCCTATTTAGCATGTTGTTTCTTATGGGGAAGAGTCTAGGTCCTAGGAGGATACTGGGCAATGGGAATCACAATTAGAAATTAGAAGGAAGCTACTTGGGAGATTGAAACAGAAATTGTAGCAAAATATACCTACTTGTTTGGTGGCATTTTGAGATTGTTCTAAACTTAGACGGCAAAATATACCTACTTGTTATACCCGCTACCTTTAAAGAAAATTATAAGTTTTAATTACTTTATTATTTAATTTAATATTTTAAAATTTTGAAAAGGGGAGCAGTTGCCCAATTTTTGAAGGGATCGGCCCCTTTAATTGCAGAGAGAGAAACCGCTCTAAAATTTCGTAAGCTGTGGCAGAGCATATGGAGAAAGGAGGGACTAGGGAGGGAGCAGAGGAGAGAAGGATTTTAAGAAGAATTTTTGGAAATTGTCGTGGATTAGTGATAAGTCTTCCACGTCATACAAGGTTAGTAGGATTTTGATGTTTTGACTTTCTGTTAGTGAGGATTAGTTATATAAATCGAACACCCATTTTTTGAAGGTTCTTAGGACTGTCGGTGATTCAATCTTTGTTTTAAGGGAAACAAAGGATATTGAATTGGTGACCAGAAAAGAAACATCGGTTTTCAATGGATGTGAAAAGGTTAATCTTTTTTCTTCAAAAATTAGTGTAAGAATTAGATTTTGTAACAAAAACCCTGATTTCTGAAGGTCAAGCCTCGAATTTCCGTCAAGGATATTGAAAGAGTGATCTTTAAAAGTAAGTCGAAACTTAATTCTTTTTCATTGTTTTTGGGTGATTTTTGATAATGAGTGCAAAGGTTAAGTTATAAATTTAGAAATTGGGAATTTATAGATGTAAATATCATATATAATTGCACAAAATCGAGTTAAATTAAGTTTAGAATTGAAAAATAATAAGACAGATTGTCGAAGAAATATCAAACTTTTTTGAATTGGAGGCAGTTGTTCCAATCAATGGTCGACTAGTGGATTCGATTGACTAAGTGTTGAGTTAGGGCAACCGACTTGGTCGGCTGGGTCACATGTGGACGACCGGTTTGATCAGTAAATTTGGTCAACAGAACATTCCAAGGTCGACCAAACTATTTTGAGGTGGACGGAGATTTGTTTTTTCTTTTGTCATATTTAAAGTTGAATATTCGTGGGAATATAATACCATGGTCTAGCCGACCATATGGGTAGCATAGTTGTTTAGCTACATTCCTGTTATAACTTTTGGTTAACGTACAAGTTGGGAAAGTTTGTTGACACTGTAAGGATGAGTGAATGATAAATAATGGTATAATATCTAAGGGCATGTGCCACCAATAATCTAAGGACGTGTACGTGAGTAACTGAAGTAAGGGGGAGAGCAAGCAATGTAGGCTTAATATCTAGCATTTTATTTTCAACCAAAAGATTGTTGATGTGCTAACTTTGGGATAAGAAAATGCCTTACAAATGAAATAGTACTTCCATCCAAAGAAAATAATTTAAGTGGTCAAGATCTTTGACGTAGAATAACGAACTAAAAGTGTGACGAACTTTTGAATAGCAATATCATTATCACTTGTGATGATAATATTTTCAACGTAGGCAATGAGAAAGATTGTGATGCCCACTATCATTGAAGATATATATTGTTATGTGTCGCTCATGCTCTTTGTATATTCACTCATAGGGGGATGCAATTCACTCATAGGGGGGTGCACTGCTCCCTGTATCTTTCTCTTTCCAATTGTTATTTTCCTTAACATATTATTTTTTGTCAAGTGGCATAGTCGATGTATATAAATTATAAACTTTGCAATACAAAATAATGTAGCTGAAGTTGTTGAGTTATGGAGCCTACTCTAGTGCTGAGGGTATTTTGATCATATTTACTTTGTTATTTCGTAGCACTAATTCGTCTATTATATAAAAACGTATTTAGGTTATTGAATTGAAAGAGAGAGTGTGAAAGGCAAAACGATTGTAACTCTTTTTGTTCTTGGTGAAATCTTTCAGCGGCTAGTGGACGTAGCTCTCACAACGAGAGTGAACTACTATAAATCTGTGTGTTTTTCTTTTCGTATTTTCTCGATCGTTCTTTACATGTTGAATTAGGGCGTCTAATCCTAACAACTAGTATCAGAGCTTCAGGTTGAAAGTTTTCGAAAATCAAGTTTTGATTTTTTGAAGGTATCGAACGATTTTACAGGTTTGCAATTTTGGTGCGTGAAATTTGCAAAGTGAGAAAAGGAAATAAGAAAAAAAAAGGGAAAGGAAAAAAAGAATTTTTTTTTCTGTTCTTCTTGTTGGTTTTCGAGGTCCCTACGCATGGCGGAATTCACTATTATTCATAATAATAGTGACATGCGTTACCCTGTGACTTTAAAACTATTTTAAAATCATCAAAAAACCATAAATTGGATCGTTAGTCTAAAAGAAATTATTTTTGAGAAATATGTAATTTTTCAAAATGTAAATAATTTACATTGAGAAAAATTATTAGAATTTAGATAAAAGAATATACCTTTATGGAGCAACGCTTTTACTCAGGTACTCCCGTCTGATCTTAACAGCTTTAACTCAGGATCAGGTATTTTTCTGAAGACTTTGATACCGTCGAGTCTTCTCTGAAGATCTTTACACTTAAATCTCCTGACGTGTGGGCGTCTCTCTTACAAGATGAACACACTCATATATTTGTGGAGAGACGTGTTCTCAACACATGAGACGTCTCTCTTCGATCTTAGAAAACGATTTTCTAAAACCGAATACGGAAAGGTCACACCTTTTCTCTCTAGGGATTTGTTTCTCGGTCGTTCACAGTCGTTTTTTGTTCCTCTGTCAAATCACATTTGACAATTTTATAGATCTATTATTAAAATTAATTTTCAGATTTATTTTAATAAAAACTAATTTTTAAAAAAATAAATCTTATCTAATCAAATCTAATTTGATTTGCAGTTGATTTATCTAATAAATCAAATTTATCTATTAATCATATAATCTAAAAACAGTTTTTAGAATATATTTATGAAAACTACTTTTCAAGATAATCTCATCTTATGAGATTCTTTAGATCTACTTTTAAATAGTAAACAAACTATAAGTCAATTGTAGATCGAATTTAATGTAATCAGATTTTCCAGATCTACTTTTATTCAAATTTCAAAAATCTAATTTGATAGTTTGTTACATAACCACTTTAAATTTGAAGATCAAATCTCATCTGATGAGATTCTTTAAATCTAATTCAAATCTCATCTGATGAGATTCTTCAAATCTAATTCAAATCCCTTAAAAATATCTCATCTAATGAGATATTTTATTTTGAATTCAAAATATAAAAACTATTTATATATTTTGAATAACAATATATTCATTTGAGTGTTTATAAATGATTAATCATTATTAATCATTTATATATTTATTCTTATAACATGGAAATTAAATAGTGATATAAGATAACAGAGGAACCGATGGACCTATAGTCTTAAGCTCCAATAATATTTGTTAATTAATATAAACTCTTTATATTAAATAACACAATTATTAACTCTAAAGTAATTCCACTAAATACCTAGAGTTGCACTCTTAGAACTATAGAGTATATTTACTCAAAGTAATGTCCATTGATATAATCATTACATATGTATTAATCCTCCATTAAGATTCGTAATAGAGCTAGGTATAAAATCCGTTAACCTCTCATTGTAACGACCCTCAAACTATTCCTAATCTCCCGTATAAAATTTTTCTTTTTAAGCCTCTAAATCAATTAAAAACATCCTCGAAAACCTTTAAAGAAAATTCATTTATCATACAAAAACAGTTTACATAAAACCACTCAACCTTCTATCATTCCTCAATTTATCAATTCATCACATCTTCACAATATCATTTCTATCTACATTTCAATTATACATTTTACATAAACTTTCCAAACATTCATACGTTCTCGTAACTCTGCCCAAATCCGACTCTAAACACGATTAAAATGAAGTACATTTTCACGAAAACAAACTGCATGGTTCCGTTTAAAAGTGTGACATATCCTCCTGTTTACAAAATCACCAAGCAGTTCATAAAATCCAAATAAAAACCTTAACAAACGTTTTATAAAACAAATCTATCAACTAAACAGAATCAAACACCCTAAAACGTACCAACTACCAATTAAACTAAAAGCATTCCTATAACGTTAAATTAATGATTTAAACAAAACATTTGAAAGATCAACGTAAAAATCTAACACCTAATCAGAACCAAACATCCTAATATGTTCGACTATACAAATTTATCTAACTAATCCATCATTCACCCAGAATATCTCAATACCCTCAAAATACATACGTAAATCCCCACGGGTCGGTTAAGCATCGACTGCGCCAGCGCACTCCCACGGGTATCCTTCTTCAACCAGCGTGATCATCTAACAGAGGAATGTCTTCCTCACCTGTTTCGGGTTCACCTACACCATAAGGACGCCTATGAGAATAAATCTCAGTAAATTCTACGTAAATGATAATGCATGAACATGTATATGCAATTTTCATAAATTTCTGTGCATTCGATTCATTTATCATATCGTACATTCATTTCATTTATTAGATAGTCGTCACATTTTTCAGTTCATACATTCATTCATTCATCATATAGTCGTCTCATTTTTCAGTTCATACATTCATTCATTCATCATATAGTCGTCTCATTTTTCAGTTCATACATTCCTTCATTTATCATATCATGCGTTCATTTCATTTATCATGTCATACTTTCATTTTTCATATCATGCATTCATTTCATTTATCATGTCATACATTCATTTATCATATCATGCATTCATTTATCATATAGTCATCTCATGTAAGTCGCCTCATGTAAGTCATCATAGTCATCTCATATTAGTCGTCTCATTTAAGTCGTCATAGTCATCTCGTATTAGTCGTCATAGTCATCTCATATTAGTCGTCTCAATTCATGTCATCACATTTCCTTTACTTTCGTTCATTTCTTTCACTTTACTTTCATTCGTTTCTTTTCGTGAACTCATGCTTAAATTCATTTTTCATGACTTTTATAAAACAGTGATGCATGACAGTAAAAGCATAACATAAACATACAAAGTGCATACCATCAAACAATACAAGCATAACCTATAAAAGGCCTAATCCTAAACTACCCAACCAAAGCGAATAAACATACATAACTCCAAATATCCTCGACAACGAAACACGACATATGGTGTAGGCCTATCGGCCACAGCAAGTCACGAGAACTTACCTCGTGTCCGTCGCAACTCTAGTTCTGTCCACGAGCGTTGTTCACCTATGCAATTTTCATCAATTTGTCGTTAATACGAGCTTAAACAATTTAATGTTCAAAACTAACAAAATTCTTAACTAAGGAATTTCCTAAAGCTTTAACTCAACTAAAACCTAACCAAACGGACCACCAATTTGGGTTCGGTAAAACCGACCCGAAACTTCGAACGCTCGTAACTTTTGCGTCGGTTATCGGAATCGAACGATTCCAGCGGCCACGTACTCCTCTAATAACCTATTTTAATCTGACAAAAGGAATTTTAAAACAAACAACTCTAACTAGGTCAAAAATCCAAAAACCCGAATCTGCCCTAAACCGGGAATTTCACCATTTTCGATTTTCCATCAATTCTTATCAATTTCTTCACCAATCAACCACTCACACCCTCAATTAGCATAAACAATCAAAAATTCAGAGGCTACACACACCAAAACCCGAAATCCCCAAATCGGGTTCTTTGATTTTTCACTCAATTCGAGCACAACACGGCCAGGCGACCTTCGCCGGCCTAAGCCCGGTCATTTGACGCCAAGAACGGCCAAAAGCCACCGGAAATCAGAGCTCAATCGAGCTCGTTCTTCGCGGCCCTAAATCGAACCGAAAACAGGGAGAAAACCGGCCATACCTTCGGTTCGTGCGCGGAAACAGGCCGGAGCCCCACGCCGCCGTTGTCTGGTCGGAGAACGTCGGAGAACGCCGATGAACCGGCCGTCGGTCGCCGTCGTCTCCCTCTCCTCTCCTCTCCCTTCGCGCTCGGGCTCGGGCTCGACAGAATAGCCTCGGCTATTCTGTCGATTTCTATTGTTTATTTATTATTTTTTTTAAATAATAATAATAATAATAATAATAATAATACTCTATTTTATTGAACGTCACTACCTCTCGTATTTCCAACTGTTTCGAATTTCTTATTTCGCCGATAAATCCAACTTATTATCTGGGTTCTATTAAAACTGTCCGTTCGTGAATCGGATCTCGTTTACTATTTTTACTAAAATTATATTACGAGAAACGTAATTAATCGAAATATATCGTTGTTACTCCGAAAATTCTCGTAATTTCCTTAAAATTCCAATAAATCGATAGGATCCTAATAACGCTTTCTTTTAGTAAAACGGACCTGATTTAGCATATTTACAAAAATGCCACTTATATTAAAATAATAATATTCCGTAAAGCGGGGTATTACACTCATATTACATCTTTATCCTTTACTACCATTAGTTCTTGATTGAATATTTAATTCATAACATTTATGAATTTGCGCGCTAATTATTCAATCCCTGAACTAACAAACAAGGGAATCTTATATTATGGATTTCATTGTATCAATGTTAGCATTCCCAGCTACTCATTTAATTTATTCCCAAAATACAAGGTTTATGTAATGCAACTCATACAAAACTATACCGAGTAAATCAAAGAATAAATTATAATGAAATAGGAGTCTACTAAATACAATAAATTAAGATCATACATATATGACCATCATTATGATAAAATTAATTGTTCTTCATTTAACGGATATTATAAGAACAATATAATTTCATCTGGTCCAGTCCTATATAATCATATTATACAAAATACAATCACTTTATGTCACTACATATATAGTCGGGATATGACTACACGTTCTCAACGAAGTGAACTGTATTTATGACTTTATTAATTTGAAGATCTTTTACTTCAAATATAAGTCATGGACTATTGTGATTATTTCTTTTTAAATTTAATCCCACATATATCAGCATATATGTAAATTTAAAATTGCATAAATAATCAAGGATTTTTCTTTGAATTTATAAAGCATATCGAATAATGCAAACATAAAAATTAATCATAAAATTTATTTATTAATTACAGCAATAAAAATGTTCATAACATTTGCTTGTTGGGCACATTATTCCCAACACTTCTCACCATGAAGAACATAGATAGTGACTCCGAGAGGGAGCTGCCACGCCATCGAACAGAATCCGGCCACTGTTTCGCAACAAGAAACAGAAAGGGAGAAGGACCACCACGAAGAACAAACAGAGGAAGCTCGCCGTCAGACAGAATGAGCCGCCATTAACACCGATCAGAAGCTCTAATTTTTACACAGAAAGCTCGCCGATTTTCTATTGTTTGCTTCTCCAGTATTCTGTCCAGTGCCGCCATCCGACAGAACACTGACGAGAGTCGCCGAGGACACTCTGATCGCTGGCACGCCACGCTCACATCGGAAACTACCGCACTCCGAGTTTTGATCTGAAGCTCAAGCTTCGATTGTGGGTCGAAGCTGCCTTCTCCGATTCCAGCCAACAGACATGGCTACGATTGTTTTCTTTCTAGTATCGCAAGGAGCAACAGTTTCATGAGTAAATTTGATCAAATAAAATCAAAATTTGTTTTTGATTGCAATTTGAGAAATTGTGTGATTTGGGATATTCTGATCTCAGATTAATTTGGGGATTCAAATTTGATTTTCAGATTTTTTGTTGAATTTCGAGATTTATTCTAATTTTAAAAGGGAATTTTTGATAATGATGGCAAACAACGATAGTACATGACACGGTATTGGAAAATTCGATGGGACGGATTTCGCGTTCTGGAGAATGCAAATCGATGATTACTTGTACGGAAAAAAATTTCATCTTTCCTTGAGTGCGAAACCATAGAAGATAGAAGACGGTAAATGCAATCTCTTTGACAGACAGGTTTTGGGAGTCGTCTAATTGACGCTAGCCAAAAGCGTTGCTCACAACGTAGCGAAGGAGAAAACCACCGCGAGTCTGATTAAGGCTCTGTCTGATATGTACGAGAAACCTTCCGTGAATAATAAGGTATTTCTGATGAAGAAACTTTTTAATCTAAAGATGGTTGATGATACTTCTGTCGCACCGCATCTGAATGAATTCAATACGATTGTAAATCAATTGCTATCTGTGAAAATTGATTTTGGGGATGAGGCTCGTACTATAATTTTATTGGCGTCTCTACCAAATAGTTGAGAGCCTATGAGGACAGCAGTTAGTAATTCAATCGAAAGTGCTAAATTGGCATTCACCGGTGTGAGTGATCGTATTCTTACCGAGGAGGTTCGTAAAATCGATTCTGATGAAAGATCAAAAGGCTCAGCTCTGAATGTTGAAAACAGAGGTAGAAATAATGAGAGAAACTCCAACCGGGGCAGGAACAGATCTAAGTCAAAGAATGGAAGAGGTCAGTCCAAGTCCCAACGAACACTTGAGTGCTGGAATTGTGGCAAGCAAGGTCACATGAAGAGTGATTGCAGAGCACCGAAGAAGAACAGAAATGACAAAGGTGATGGAGAAAATGCAGTAACAGAAAACATCACTGACGCGTTACTTCTTTCGATTGACAGCCCGATAGACTCGTGGGTCTTGGACTCGAGAGCATCTTTTCACACCACCGCACACAAAGAATTAATGGAGAATTATGTGGCTGGAAACTATGAGAATGTCTACCTTGTAGATGGTGAGCCACTAGATATTGTGGGCAGTGACATCAAACTAAAGATGGAAAACGAGTCTGTTTGGAAGAATAGTAAAGTGAGACACGTGCTAGAGTTGATGCGCAATCTGATTTCAGTTGGACAGCTTGATAGTGAAGGCCATAATGTTAGTTTCGGAACCAGTACTTGGAAGGTAACTAAAAGAGTGACGTCGCTCGAGGTCACAAAATTGGAACCTTATACATGACTTCTACATGTAGAGTCACAGTTGCTGTTGTTGATAACTCGAAGAACACAGATTTGTGGCATTGCAGGTTGGGCAACATGAGCGAGAAAGAAATAAAGCTTCTTGTCAAGAATGGTCCGATTCCAGAGTTGAAGTCTGTCGAAGATCAGCTATGTGAAAGCTGCATTTTTGGAAAACAAAAATGTGTCAATTTCTTAAAGGTTGGGAAGGAGCGGAAGAAGAAAAGACTGGAATTGGTGCACACTGACGTGTGGGGACCCGCACCCGTTTCTTCTCTTGGTGGATCATACTACTATGAGACGTTCATAGATGATTCAACAAGAAAGTTATGGGTCTACTTCATGAAGAACAAATCTTATGTATTTAGTGTTTTCAAGATGTGGAAGACCTTAGTTGAAAATGAAACCAATCTGAAGGTGAAGTGTTTAAGGTCTGACAATGGAGGCGAGTACATCGATACAGATTTCAAAGAGTATTGTGCTGTGAATGAGATTAAGATGGAGAAGACTATTCCTCAAACACCTCAAGAGAATAAAGTAGCCGAAAGGATGAACAGAACGCTGAATAAACGTGCATGGAGTATGAGATTGCACGCCAGACTGCCTAAAACCTTTTGGGCAGATGTAGTCAACACTGCAGCCTATCTGATCAATAGAGGACCCTCCGTGCCTCTAAATTTCAAAATTCCAAAAAAAGCCTGGAGTGGTAAAAAGGTAAACTTTTCTTTTCTGAAGGTGTTTGGTTGCTTATCATATGTTCATATTGATGATTCTGATAGCAACAAGCTTGATCCGAAATCTAAGAAGAGTTTTCTTTTTAGTTATGGTGACGCCGAATTTGGTTATTGTCTATGGGATAATCAAAATTGGAAAATCATTCGCAGCAGAAACGTTATCTTCAACGAACAGGTCCTTTACAAAGATGCTATTAGTAAGACTTCTGATAGTGGGGATTTTGTATTGAAAGAGCCTACCATGGTCAACTTGAGAGATTTTTCAGCTGATAATACTTCGACTGTCAAAGAAGATCAGGTTGTTATTGAAGAAGAAGTTGATGAGAATGTGGCTCCAGAGGTAAATCTGCAAACGCCGATTTGTAGAACTGAGAAGATTATCCAAAATCAACAAACCAGTCCATAGATGGTCTCCGTCTCTTAATTACATCATGCTGACCGACAGAGGCAAACCGGGATGTTATGAGGAAGCATCACAGTCTGATGGTTCGATTAAGTGGGAGACAGCCATGAAAGATAAGATGGACTCGTTGAAATCAAATCACACTTGGCAATTGTCTGAGTTGCTGAAAGGTAAGAAAGTACTAGACAACAAGTGGGTTTACCGGATTAAAGAAGAACATGATAGGAGCAAAGGTACAAGGCTAGGTTGGTTGTCAAATGTTTCCAACATGAAGAAGGTATTGACTACACTGAGATCTTCTCACCAGTGGTGAAAGTTGACGACGATCAGAACTGTCTTGGGTTTTGGTTGTGAAAGAAGATCTTTATTTTCATTAGATGGACGTGAAAACTGTTTTTCTTCACAATGATTTAGACGAAGAGATCTACATATAGCAGCCACAAGGTTTTGAGGTGAAAGATAAAGATGAACTTGTGTGTAAGCTTCAGAAGAGCTTGTATGGCTTGAAACAGGCTCCAAGACAATGGTACAGAAGATTCGATAGCTTCATGAAGAGTAACAATTTTGTGAGATGTGAAGCCGATCACTGCTGCTACATCAAAAGGTTTGATAATTCTTACATTATTCTGCTTATTTACGTTGATGATATATTGATTGTTGGAGCAAGCTTGCATGAGATTGACAGGCTGAAGAGGAAGTTATCCAAAGAGTTTCCAATGAAGGATTTAGGTGCTGCAAAACAAATCCTTGAGATGAAAATCTTCAGGGATAAGAAGGTTCTCAAACTCTCACAAGAAGAGTACGTGAAGAAGGTTTTTAGCAGGTTCAAGATGCACGATGCTAAGCCAGTCACTAAACCATTGGCTAGTCATTTCAGACTATCCAAAGATCAGTCACCCTCGACCGATGAAGAGAAAGACTACATGGCTATTGTTCCATATGCCTCTGCTGTTGGTAGTCTTATGTACACAATGGTTTGCACATGACCAGACATTACACATGTAGTGAGAGTTGTCAGCAGATTTATGAGTAATCTAAGAAAGAAACATTGGGAAGCCGTAAAGTAGATCTTGCGATACTTGAAGGGCAGTTCGAGATTCGCTCTATGTTTTCGAAAGTCAGATTTGGGCTTAGATGGATACGTTGATGCTGGTAACGGTGGTGACATTGACAGTAGTAAGAGCAGGACTGGTTATGTCTACACTTTAGGTGACACCGCAATCAGTTGAGTTTCGAGACTTCAAGATATAGTCGCTCTTTCTAGTTGTGAAGCTGAGTATATTGTGTTGACAAAAGCCGCGAAAGAGATGATGTGGTTGCAGCCTTTCTTACGCGAGTTAGACTAAAACTACGATGAGAGTTTATTGCATTGTGACAGTCAAAGTACCATATGTAAATGTAAAGTTTATTGGCGTTGATTTTTTGGCAATTTATGATGATCTGGCTATTTGACAATTATTTGGTTTTTGGTGAAATTATTTAAGATTATGGTATCATGGTTGTTTCTATGAATCTATTCGAAGTTTGGAATGTAGACTCTTGAAGATCTAGTAGTTATGGAAGTTCAATTAATGAAGATTGTAATTCAAGGAAAGTTGTTATCTGTGACAATTGGTTTTGGAAAGTCAAATTTATACTTGCATACTGAATATGAGATAATTTCCAAATATGTGGATTCGTTTCAGATTTGTTTTTTAGTGGACTTTCCATAATTGTCACAACTGATGTCTCACAACCAAATATTGTGAGATTAGGTTTCCTTATTATGTGCATTCTGTTTTGGATAAAATAGTTGAACAAGATTTGTTGCAAAATATATTTAAACATCATTCTCTCATAGAAGAAGGTTGGCGGTTTTATTGTTTTTCTGTGCGCAGATTATTTTTGGTTTTCACAATTACGTGTGCGGCAAGTTATTCTTTCTCTCCCAACGTTTCTGTTGTGGGTTTGTCATTATTTATTGATCATTGATTGAATGTATGCACACTCTATTTTGTGGATGAATCTGATGATATTCTAAGTGTGTTGGCTGGTTGCACCCGAAGACAACGACTGGTGTTACAGATGGTGTCACAGGTGTGTTGATTGTGTTCTTCATTAAAGTTCAGTCTCGAGAGGAGGCAGTCTGGAACTTGAGAGGAGATCTGATCATGGGCAAGGGGATCTTGCCATACACGAATTCCGTGAGAGATCGATCTAAAGTCGAGTGGAGCTCGCAAAAACAGATTAGCTAGGGAAGTTAGGAAGAGGCGCCGACAAAGGCAATAGGGATTCTTACTTTGTGTCAGACCGAGTCTCTTGTAACTTTGCGAACTCAGAGAATCATTTTTAATCCTGGGCGTGGCCCCGCAGATGTAGGCATTTGCCAAACTGCGTTATCAATCTTCTGTCTCCTTACTTTATACATTTTATTATCGTTTATTATTTCACTCATTATCGGTGTCTCACACAGTGTTTCACAAGTTATTAAGACACCGTGCAAATAACCATGAACTTTCACCATCCATTTGGCAAAGGACCCAGTTTATCATGTCAAGACAAAACATATACATGTATGTTATCACTTCATTAGATCCGCCTTAGAAGATGGAGTACTAGCGGTTGAAAAGATCCCAGGGAGTCGGAATCCAGTTGATATGTTGACGAAAGCTATGAAGAGTGAGAAGCTGAAGTTGTGCGCAACTTCAGTCGAACTTCTTGGATGAGATATTTAAATGAAGCCGCTACAGAAGGAGAGACGATTGGATTAGTCTCCAAGTGGGAGATTGTTGAGTTATGGAGCCTACTCTAGTGCTGGGGGCATGGTCATATTTACCTTATTATTTCGTAGCCTTAATTTGTCTATTATATAAAGACGTATTTAGGTTATTGAATTGAAGGAGAGAGTGTGAGAAACAAAACGATTGTAACTCTTTTTGTTCTTAGTGAAATATGTTAGAGGCCAGTGGACGTAACTCTCACAACGAGAGTAAACCACTATAAATCTGTGTATTTTTCTTTTCATATTTTCTCGATCGTTCTTTACAGGTTAGATTAGGGGGTCTAATCCTTACAGAAGTAATTTTCCTGCATAGTACTTTCTTTCTCAACTAATAACAACATGTCTACATGAATGTTGCAAAATCGAGATTGTACAAGAAATTTATATAGCTTGTGATACTAGGTTCTATGGGCTTATGTGATTGATTCCTTATATAGCCTTTGCAAATTTGATGAAAATATTTGTAATGAACTGGGTGATTGAGACATAGAAACATTTTTAGAGAGAGTGCATGTAAAAATGCATGGTTAACATTCAGTTGATGAAAAGATCAATTACGATTGACTGCAAGGCATAAAGCAAGATAAACAATCATTGGTTTGGCCAATGGACTAAATGTATCATAATAGTCAACGGATGGAAGTTAGTTGTATACGATAATCGAGTTTATACAGATTAACAAAGTCATTAAGTAAATGTTTAGTACAGCAAACTAATCTACGTCTAACTAAATTTGATTTTTTCTTAGTCGAACCACTTTTCAGGTAGAAAACAAGGATAATATTGGGGTGAACCATTTTGAGGATAAAACTTGGGCACCACAATGTTGGGAAGAAACATTGTGCATTATGATCAAACCTCAAACCGATGCTGATGAAACCTAAAAATCCATTAAGAAATCAATTTCGCAAAAAATACAAATAAATTCAAAGAGAAACTCGTACCCAAATTTTTTGAATACCTAATAATAATCTTGACTCTGGCTCTGGAACATGAATGCAAGAAGCAAAACTATTAACTTTAACTCATGATTCACAACTTGAAAACTTGAATAAAAGTATTAGATGTCACCCTCGAGACATAGATAATATCGAAATTGATAAATTGGATTGAAAGCCAAAAGAAAAATCTTGATAAGTTAAAAAAAATTTGTAGAACCGCAATAATTCTCACTCTAACTAAAGTCAATTCATGATAAGACCGTCACACCATCATCACAAAAAAACATCGTTGCTTTTTCAAAAGGCTATTTTTTTTTTTTTAAAATGACATAGCCTATGTGCCATCACATTTTCTTTTTATAATTCCGTTTCACCCTTCCATTTAATTTGATTTGAAGTTGAAATTAAGGTGATGTTTATAATTCTTTCAAAGTTTGGTATATTTGCTAATTTTCTTTACCTTTAGAACAGAAATGCATGAATTGAATTAAAAAAGTACTTCATTTCATTGAATAATTGTGCAACATCAAATTTAATTGAATAAAAAAAAATTTGTATCATATCAAAAGAGTACATCCAAACTAAGTTGGCATATACTCAATTGTCAATCATTTGCATTTTGTTGATTATATAACTTATACTATACACCGTACATAATTCTAATTTCTATCTATTTTCATTCTTTGGGAGAGTTATAATGTTTAAACTCTTGCTCTACAAATTTTCTAATTGTCAAATCCGAAGCACTACTAATTGTCATTATGCTTGCAATGAATTTTCTAGTTGCAATTGAATTTTGGAAAAAGGATTAGAACTAGAAGAAACTGTAGAAGAAAAAGATTTATCAACTCTAACAAATGTACTTAAAATTTTACTAGGTCTATATTCCTTATGCTCGTAAATCATATTTAGCAAACTTTCTAATGCATCTTTTTTATATGTAGGGTCAATCATTTATACTACATCCAATTCGTCATCTTTAAAATATTTATAAAATTTATTTCATAGTTTGAATTAAAATTATAATGATTAGAAAATATGTAACAAATTATAGTAAATTGTATTAGAGCGCACCAAATACTAAGACTATATAACATGCAAAGCAATTTTGTAGACGAATTGAAAGTATTAGGAAAATCTCAAACTACTTCCATATATAACCAATCAATACTAAAGGCATTATCTAAATTCAATCAATAAATTTTAATTAATATATTCCAACTTGTAAGTTCTTTTAAAATAGAATTCCAATAACATTACTTGTACGAGGAGATTCAATTATAGTAAAGAAAATAATATATTTACACAAATTCTATTTTTCAGCGATATAATGTGCGGTCAAACAAAAAAACTGATTTGATTAGTTGATGTCTAGATATCAGAAACGAGACATGTTATTCCACCATAAACCTAAATAATGAGGGTTAAGTCTTTTTTGAATTGTACTAGTCAAGTCATGTTTTTTTATAAATGTAAATGAAAATTTGATTCTAACAATATAATCTATTGATTCTGACCTAGCGACACTTTCATTACATTTAAAGGAAAACAAATTATTTTTATATCTTTCCTAATTGTATATATTGTCCAATATCGACTTTGTATTTACGTTGACATGTTAGCCAATGTCTTTTGAAATGTATGGTTCCCTTTTTAGTAGATAAAAATTACAATATATACATCTTCTTTTTCTTTTTCTCAATTTTCAAGTGCAATTTCTATTTTTTCAAGTATTTCCCAAACATTTTATTCTCCATTATACTATATGATGCATGTGCACTAAAATTTTGAGGAGGACGACCTCAAAATTATAATTATTAGAAAATATGTAACAATTTCTTTTTCTTTTGCCTTTAGTCATTCATCACTAAAGTTAATTCTATTATCTATAATTAAACAACAAACACAATTTAATTTAAAATACATATCTACACAAAAATTAGACAAACAAAATCAATTGAATGTCACTTCATATTTAGTAAGTAATACTTACTTGGTGACAATATCACATTTTAAAGTTGAAAAGTAGAGAATTGAATAGAGAGCTGAGAGCGAAAATGAATTGAGAGATGTATCCTAGAATGGGTGTTTTCGCCTTAAAAATGTCAAAATTCTAAAAACGCCACTTAATTTTTCTTAAGAATGTAGTGGCATTCCTTCTTTGATCTGACAAAAGGTTGGCCCTCAGAACGGGCCATCTACAAGAGACCAGGTCAAGCCCGACCACAACGAGGCTTCGCAAAAGGAAAACAATTTAAAGCTCGACCGCCATGGGCTGATTGTGAGCCTTATTACAAAACAAGTATAGCCCGAGTTTAAGTTAAAACTAAAATAAAGTCCAATTGGTGAAATAACTATAATGTCCAAGTGTAGAAAATACTAAAATTAACATAGGTTCAGACGTCTTACCTATTCTGTCGAATTCAAATTCTTTAAAATCCATAAGCTATATAAAGTGCAATATAACTATCTATCATATCTTTCTTCAATGTTGGACATGGATATTGCTCACTAAGATGTTCTCTCCATCCAAGTTTTGAACAACACAGGCCTTTCTTCAAGAATCTTAGAGAAGTCAGTTCCGTATCTCTTGCATCCTTTTAGCTCTATCACATATTATTGGTCCTCCTTGAAAGTTGATAAATCTTATGAAATTGTGTAGTCCCTTCTTCTTTGGTCGCGTCATTCCCACACTCCTACAAAAGATTTGTCCTAAAATCTCTAACTGCATGAACACAATGTTACATCATGTTAAGAGTGTATTTGTCCTCATCTCTCACTTCTTCGATAGACAAGATTGGAAAATAACCAAAAACAATTATTAAAGGAGGAAATGAAATTCATAGCTAATCTTCACAAGTCACTCTAAATTGTCACGACCCAGAGGCGGGATTAACAGAATGTCGGGTCGGCCGACCCGATCCACAAAGAGGACCCCATCCCCCAGCTCTAGGTTTAGTTCACAAAGAAAGACTTGAACATTAATCAAAACTCATAGATTTACACAATAATTATAGATATAATAGTACAATAATGAAATAAGAGTTCAATAAATTTCTAATATTCAAATTCAAATAATTTAATCTCATACATACTCAAATATAAAAGGGGGTACTCACTAGGAATAATTAATAACTCAGACATGAAGTAAATTAACAGGAATAACCGCCACTGGGCTCCAGATACTGGCTACTCTTGTTCTTACCTAGAATGGGAGGGGGGTTGTTGAGGTAAGTTACTAACTCAATAAAAGTGTTATACTAAATGCATGTAAAACTTATTTTACCTTATGTTTCAAAACATAATGATAGAACAAAAAGGTTTTTAAAATATGTTTAATGAAATTACATTTTCGTCATTTTAAGGAAACAGACTCCACAAGCCACCGCTAAGATATTAAGTTAAACATCGTCATATACATAGAATACTATATGAAAATATGTCATCGTCGTACTTATCATATAAAAATTAACTTAGTGAAGAAGGAAAGTTACTCAAAGATCCCTCCAACACATAAACATAGAAAAATGGCAACCGAAGTCCAGCAGCACCTCATGAGCTAGAAGAAGAAAAATAAGCAATGTCTGATCCGAAGATCCAGCCCTGTTACTTGGGTTGTCGGTGAAAAATGGTCATCTATGATGCAACCTGTATAAACGATAATCAACAATACCTTGATCATGTTTAGGGATTTGAAACCCAAGGAGCGGGTCATCATCACTCTATTACTTTTTTTGTAGTGTACAAACAAGACAACATTCACGTAGTAAAAGGTGTACTAGGATGTCCTCTTGATACTTTGACACCAAAACTGCTCAAAGTATCACTAGTTCAATCCTCCATTACAACAATATAAAATCATGCATCAATGGTGTAGCGACCCCCGTAGGGGCCGCCACGTCACTTGACATAAACTTTATATTTTTCACATGAAATTTTTTTATTTTCATTAAACCTTTAAAATGATTTATGGACTTTCAAATTCCTTTAAAATGAGTGGAAAACATTTAAGAAGTTATTTGAAACTGGTTCAATTTAAAAAAAAAAAAAACCCAAGTAGACCAGGTGGGGCGCGCATCGCTCACCTGGAGAGCCTGCGCCGCCCACTCGGAGCGTGCACATTGTGTGCGTGGGGGCCAATCGATTGACGCACCTCGTCGATCGATCGGCACCGGGTGTCGACCAACGCGAGCGTCACTTCAGCCAATCGATCGCGTGCAACGCGCGATCGATCGGCAACCTCTCTGCCGCTAACCCGCACTTTCACCAAGTCACCGATCGATTGCTCATGTTGGGCGATCGATCGGTCAGGTGCGCTCCGAGCACACTCCGCGCGCAGTCTGCGTCGCCGCACGATTTCGTGCTCCCATCCCCGCCACTTCCTTTCTTTTTCCTTCTTTCCTCTATTTTCACCTAATAACACTCCATAAAAATCCATCAATTATCCACCAAACTTCCATAACCTAATACCTCCACTTAAAATCCTCCCAAAATATATCTCCAACTCAAAATTCGTAAAATGGACTAGAAAACACGTAGCGGAACATAAAACACGTGGAAAACCCTTTAATCAAAGCATTTGGTTCAAAACATAAAATTTTCTAAGCAAATCCCTAAAATCATCAAAATCTACTATCTTTTTTCTTAATTAATAAACATGTACCAAAATCTTGCTTGGAACACAACCCACAGGCCGGAATCGCCTTTCCCAGCTCAAACACCCGCCACGATACCATACATCAACCGGCCTATCCGTCGACTTCAGGGAGAACTTTCTCACATTCAATTTCTTCACCTACACCACAAGGTTCAAACTATAAGCTCAATGCTTAGTAAGAGGTGCACATATATGAATGAATGAATGCTCAAGTAATGCATGCTCAAAAATCATGTCCGTTTACTTGTTTCTTATTCTTTTCACTTGATATGGATTAAGGGGGCTTCCATGGAGGAGTAGGCAGGAGTTCGTGTACATGGTCCTCACAGACGGATTTCATGGTCCATTACGTGGACAGGTGACATGGTCCCCCGAGAGGGACAAAATCATGGCCATACTGCCCCGACCCACGCTTAATCATTACATATATTACATATTCTTGCTTTTCTTTACATTTTCTTCACATAAATCATGCATGAAAAATATTTTCGTATGCTTCTTTGAGAAAACATTATGCGTGTAACATGAATGTACATATAAACATAATCCTACTCAAAGAAAGTCATCCATCAAATAACTACATAACACCTCTACTCTACTCATCACCGTATAAACTTCAACAAGACATAACTCATCAAAACAATCATCAGACATAGTTTCCTAGTACCCTTATGATGTAGGGCTCTGATGGCTGAACACCTAACACCCACTTACCTGAAATTCCTTAGCAATTTGTGCACTTATAAAAAAAAAAAAAAAAAAAAAAAAAAAAAAAAAAAAAAAAAAAAAAAAAAAAAAAAAAAAAAAAAAAAAAAAAAAAAAAAAAAAAAAAAAAAAAAAAAAAAAAAAAAAAAAAAAAAAAAAAAAAAAAAAAAAAAAAAAAAAAAAAAAAAAAAAAAAAAAAAAAAAAAAAAAAAAAAAAAAAAAAAAAAAAAAAAAAAAAAAAAAAAAAAAAAAAAAAAAAAAAAAAAAAAAAAAAAAAAAAAAAAAAAAAAAAAAAAAAAAAAAAAAAAAAAAAAAAAAAAAAAAAAAAAAAAAAAAAAAAAAAAAAAAAAAAAAAAAAAAAAAAAAAAAAAAAAAAAAAAAAAAAAAAAAAAAAAAAAAAAAAAAAAAAAAAAAAAAAAAAAAAAAAAAAAAAAAAAAAAAAAAAAAAAAAAAAAAAAAAAAAAAAAAAAAAAAAAAAAAAAAAAAAAAAAAAAAAAAAAAAAAAAAAAAAAAAAAAAAAAAAAAAAAAAAAAAAAAAATTCCTTAAGTCATAAACACCTAAAACATCACAATTTCATATTAATATCAACCCAATCACAAACACAATGCACAAACGAATTTAAATTTCCTATGCCATTTCCTTAAAATTTTCGACATAACCTCCTTGTATTATGCATTTTTCCCAATTTCCAAAACAAATTGACAATTCATCAATTCAATATCCAATCACATCCCAACAATTCACGATTTAACATATCCAAGCCCTAAATTCATCAACCAAAATCAAATGGGAGTTGTCTTACCTTAAATCGTCGAGAAATTGAGGAAGATTCGTGGAACCTTCAAGGAAGGAGAGGGAGAATTTTGTGGAACCCTAACAACCACCAAAATTCCTTGAAAATCAACTCAAAACCTAACCCTAATCTTAAAACTCACTTTATAAACCTTAATACTTACCTTAAACCTTCAAAATCGGAGGGAAAGAATTGAAGAACTCAGTGTGGAGGAAGATCATTAGCGCTGGCACTGGCGAGAGGAGAAAAGAGAGAGGGGAGGGAGAGGAGAATTCGTGTCTGCGTGAAATGAGAAGAGAAAGAGAGAGAGAGTTTATTAAATTAAACTCATTTTACCATTTTGCAATTCAACCCTAATTTTTAACTAATGGTTTCGTAACCCGTTGGTTTAAATTTTTGTAAATTCTTCGTTCAATTTAGTCTCACAATTTAACTCTTAAAGTTCTCATAAAATTTTTCATTCTTGAAATTACGTTAAAATTCTCTATTTTTTGGCATAAATTGGACATCGAAATGCTGAAAATTCTAGGTGTTACAAATGGTAAACGTGTAAATCGTATATACGTATATGTAAATAACTGACATATTGGCGACCAGACCCCGTTAGGTTTTCTATAGGTTACAATTCACCAAAATAAGGTTTCAGAAAACAATGATGAAATGCAGTGCAAATAATATAAAATTTCTACTTTTTCGCGGAGCACTTTTTCTTCCAGAGCAACATCATCAACTAGCTTTAAATCCTCAAAGTCATCGGAGTCTATTACAAAGGTAAGGTTATGATTATCCCACTTAACATTAAGGGAAGACACAAGGATGAGTCTTATACCGTGGTCTAGGAACCCAATTCAAAACACTATAAATGGCCACGAACTTTTGGCCACTAGTCAACACTTTCGGGGCACCAGCTGACACTTATAGGTGGGGGTCGACCCAGCGATCGACACTTGGAACTCTCGGGTTTGGCTTGTGGTCGACACTTTCACTTAGATGTTAAACGAGATTGTAGCGGTATCAACTTAGCTCGTTTAACTTTGACTATTGAGCCAGCTTGGGTTGAATTTTTCTTTTGAGCTAGCTTGTTAGGCTCGACTAGTTCGACTCACCAGTCTCGTCAGATTTGGCTTGTTTAACTCTTTAGGCTCGGTGAGCTAAACTTTTTCACGGTTGGCTCGGCTCGTTTGTTACCTCTAATTGTAAATGATTGACAATTAGATAGGTAACAATCTCGATAGTATATGTATAATTTATAATGATGCAACTGTTAAAGATTTGTAATGATATTTGTGTGATATTTTTTTATCAAATCATCTCAAATAAGTTTTTTTCTAAATACATGTCACTTATACATTAATAAAATAATTTTATTAAATAAACGACTAACTATTATATTTTTACATTATAATAATAAATAATCATTATAGTTTTAATAACTATTTTTAAAAAAATATACATTAGATTTATATAAATAGAAAACATTCATATATGTTTGATTCGTTAGGCTCGGGTCGGTTAAGTCTCGTTTAGCTGACTCGGCTTAGCTCGTTTAATATTGGCTTGCGAGCTAGCTCGGGTTGAAATTTTTTTTCGATCGGGCTCATTAGGATTGGCTCATTGGGCTCAATGGCCTCACTCACTTATACATTAATAAAATAATTTTATTAAATAAATGACTAACTATTATATTTTGACATTATAATACTAAATAATCATTATAGTTTTAATAACTCTTTTTAAAAAAATATATACATTAGATTTATATAAATAGAAAACATTCATATATGTTTGATTCGTTAGGCTCGGTTTGGTTAAGTCTCGTTTAGCTAGCTTGGCTTTGCTCGTTTAATATTGGCTTGCGAGCTACCTCGGGTTGAAATTTTTTTTCAATCGGGCTCGTTAGGCTTGGCTAATTGGGCTCGATAGCCTCGCTAGACTCGGCTCGTTAGGCTCAGTGAGCTGAATTTTTTCAGACTTGGGTTGGCTTAACTCGACCAACTCATTTGTCATCTCTAGTCTAGGCCAAGTGTAAAGTAAAGTCGAATTGCTAAAATAACTAATGGTTATCTAAACAAAAAGACCATAAAATAACAATGCCTAAACTACTTTCTTAATATATGGAGACCCAAATGCTTTACAATCACATATAAATCTTAGCGTAGCAATTTAGCACATCCTTGTTCAATGGTGGCACAAATATTATTGACCAAGAAGATGCAAGATCTAAAGATAGATAAGAACTTTTAGTGGTGAAATTACCAACAAACACATGAAGAAGAATTATGGACAAGTTTACGAAGATTATATGGACAAAGGCACAGAGAACAAAGACATCCAAAACAATGCATTTTAGAAAGCTTACCATTTTGTGCCTAGACTTGAAATGAACGGTTTAGCTTTAAGCATGTTAATGGTCCCCCATTATTGGTTCGTAGAGGATCAAAGTGGATTTACCAATGCATGATGAAAGACTATGGTTCTTCAATATGATTTTTTAATTTAGTCATAAGTAATTTGCAAGATATGCACCATTTTTTTTTTGTAGTTATAACAAATCTTAATCGAACCTATATTTGCCTAATGATTATAGTTGGGAGAATGATGAAACAGTTTGAAATACAAAAAAAGAAGTTGAAAGTTGATCATAAGTAGACGATTTATTAGGTAGACAACATCAGCAAAGTAACCAAAATGTCAAAAGTATAAGGTATGCGAAAAAAAGTAACAAACTTGTTGAACAAAGGGACACCAAGACTTAGTCCATGAGGCGAACTAGTCAAATAAGAAGAAAAAAAGATATATTTGAGAAATCTACAAAGATAACATGATTTCATAATCATCAATAAATTAAATTGGAGAAGTTTAGACATCAAAGAAAAGACCTTCTTATAGAGATTTGAATATAATAGAAGAATTAGAAAATGTAAATTATGTCTTATTGTTTTGTCGCTAGTTGTAACTACTACTCTAAATTTGAGTGAGTTGATGTCACGACCCGGGAGAGGGCCTAACAGAAACGCCAGGTTAAACGATCAACCTCAGAGAGATTCACTGTTTAACCTAAGGCTGAGTGCGGAAGTTTTTTAGCAACGATCCAGAACCTCCTCAAGAAACAAATGTGATAGTACAAACAATAGTAGAAATACAAGAAATAATAAAATAACTATATAATAATGTCCAGTACAATCTCCAATATGGTCTTACCCATTATAATCTAGGAATAAAAAAGACGGAAGAAATATAATGTCTCCGGCACTGATTCCAAACAGTTCTTTTTTCTCCTTCCTTTACCTGAAATGCGAAAAAAAAAAAAAAAAAAAAAAAAAAAAAAAAAAAAAAAAAAAAAAAAAAAAAAAAAAAAAAAAAAAAAAAAAAAAAAAAAAAAAAAAAAAAAAAAAAAAAAAAAAAAAAAAAAAAAAAAAAAAAAAAAAAAAAAAAAAAAAAAAAAAAAAAAAAAAAAAAAAAAAAAAAAAAAAAAAAAAAAAAAAAAAAAAAAAAAAAAAAAAAAAAAAAAAAAAAAAAAAAAAAAAAAAAAAAAAAAAAAAAAAAAAAAAAAAAAAAAAAAAAAAAAAAAAAAAAAAAAAAAAAAAAAAAAAAAAAAAAAAAAAAAAAAAAAAAAAAAAAAAAAAAAAAAAAAAAAAAAAAAAAAAAAAAAAAAAAAAAAAAAAAAAAAAAAAAAAAAAAAAAAAAAAAAAAAAAAAAAAAAAAAAAAAAAAAAAAAAAAAAAAAAAAAAAAAAAAAAAAAAAAAAAAAAAAAAAAAAAAAAAAAAAAAAAAAAAAAAAAAAAAAAAAAAAAAAAAAAAAAAAAAAAAAAAAAAAAAAAAAAAAAAAAAAAAAAAAAAAAAAAAAAAAAAAAAAAAAAAAAAAAAAAAAAAAAAAAAAAAAAAAAAAAAAAAAAAAAAAAAAAAAAAAAAAAAAAAAAAAAAAAAAAAAAAAAAAAAAAAAAAAAAAAAAAAAAAAAAAAAAAAAAAAAAAAAAAAAAAAAAAAAAAAAAAAAAAAAAAAAAAAAAAAAAAAAAAAAAAAAAAAAAAAAAAAAAAAAAAAAAAAAAAAAAAAAAAAAAAAAAAAAAAAAAAAAAAAAAAAAAAAAAAAAAAAAAAAAAAAAAAAAAAAAAAAAAAAAAAAAAAAAAAAAAAAAAAAAAAAAAAAAAAAAAAAAAAAAAAAAAAAAAAAAAAAAAAAAAAAAAAAAAAAAAAAAAAAAAAAAAAAAAAAAAAAAAAAAAAAAAAAAAAAAAAAAAAAAAAAAAAAAAAAAAAAAAAAAAAAAAAAAAAAAAAAAAAAAAAAAAAAAAAAAAAAAAAAAAAAAAAAAAAAAAAAAAAAAAAAAAAAAAAAAAAAAAAAAAAAAAAAAAAAAAAAAAAAAAAAAAAAAAAAAAAAAAAAAAAAAAAAAAAAAAAAAAAAAAAAAAAAAAAAAAAAAAAAAAAAAAAAAAAAAAAAAAAAAAAAAAAAAAAAAAAAAAAAAAAAAAAAAAAAAAAAAAAAAAAAAAAAAAAAAAAAAAAAAAAAAAAAAAAAAAAAAAAAAAAAAAAAAAAAAAAAAAAAAAAAAAAAAAAAAAAAAAAAAAAAAAAAAAAAAAAAAAAAAAAAAAAAAAAAAAAAAAAAAAAAAAAAAAAAAAAAAAAAAAAAAAAAAAAAAAAAAAAAAAAAAAAAAAAAAAAAAAAAAAAAAAAAAAAAAAAAAAAAAAAAAAAAAAAAAAAAAAAAAAAAAAAAAAAAAAAAAAAAAAAAAAAAAAAAAAAAAAAAAAACACTCACCAGGGGCCATCACGGGGACCGCACAAAGGACTTACCAACAAGGAGGGATTCAATAACCACTCACCATGGGCCATCGTGGGACTGCACAATGGACTTACCAACAAGGAGGAACTAACAACCACTCACCAGGAGCAATCACGGAACACAATGGATTTACCAACCAGGAGGGATTTAATAACCACTCACCAGGGGCCATCACGGGGACCGCACGAGGACCGCACAATGGACTTACCAACAAAGAGGGATTCAGAAACCACTCACCATGGGTCATCGTAGGGACTGCACAATGGACTTAACAACAAGGAGGGATTTAATAACCACTCACCAGGGCCATCACAGAGACCGCACAATGGACTTACCAACAAGGAGGGATTCAATAACCACTCACCATGGGCCATCGCAGGGAATGGACAATGGACTTAACAACAAGGAGGGATTCAATAACCACTCACCATGGGCCATCGCAGGGAATGCACAATGGACTTAACAACAAGGAGAGATTTAATAACCACTCACCAGGGCCATCATGGGGACCGCACAATGGACTTACAAACAAGGAAGGATTCAATAACCACTCACCATGGGCCATTGCGGGACTACACAATGGACTTACTAACCAGGACGAACTAACAACCACTCACCAACGGCCATCACGGGGACCGTACAATGGACTTACCAACCAAGAGGGATTTAATAACCACTCACCAGGGGCCATCACGGGGACTGCACAATGGACTTAGCAACAAAGAGGGATTCAATAACCACTCACCATGGGCCATCGCAGGGACTGTACAATGGACTTAACAACAAAGAGGGATTTAATGACCACTCACGAGGGCCATCATGGGGACCGCACAATGGACTTACCAACAAGGAGGGATTCAATAACCACTCACCATGGGCCATCGCAGGGACTGCACAATGGACTTAACAACAAGGAGGGATTTAATAGCCACTCACCAGGGCCATCACGGGACCGCACAATGGACTTACCAGCAAGGAGGGATTCAATAACCACTCACCATGGGCAATCGCGGGACCGCACAATGGACTTACCAACCAAGAGGAATTTAATAACCACTCACTAGGGGCGATCACGGGGACCGCACAATGGACTTACCAACAAGGAGAGATTCAATAACCACTCACCATTGGCCATCGCAGGGACTGCACAATGGACTTAACAACAATGAGGAATTTAATAAGCACTCACCAGGGCCATCACGGGAACTGCACAATGGACTTAATAACAAGGAGAGATTTAATAACCACTCACCAGGGCCATCACGGGAACCACACAATGGACTTAACAACAAGGAGAGATTTAATAACCACTCACGAGGGTCATCACGGGGACCGCACAATGGACTTAACAACAAAGAGGGATTTAATAACCACTCACCATGTGCCATCACAGGGACTGCACAATGGACTTACCAACAAGGAAGGATTCAATAATCACTCACCATGGGCCATCGCGAGACCGCACTATGGACTTACCAACCAAGAGGAATTTAATAACCACTCACCATGGGCCATCGCGGGACTGCACGATGGACTTAATAATAAAGAGGGATTCAATAACCACTCACCATAGGCCATCGCGGGACGTCCTTCATACGCTGGGAGTATCATATCTCCATAAGCACGGAGTACCGCATTCCTCCATAAGCGGGGAGTACCGCAGCTCTATAAGTGGAGAGTACTGCATTTCTCCATAAGCGAGGAGTACCGCATTCCTCCATAAGTGGGGAGTACCGCATTCCTCCATAAGCGGGGAGTACCGCAGCTCCATAAGCGGGGAGTACCGCAGCTCCATAAGCGGGGAGTACCGCAGCTCCATAAGCGGGGAGTACCGCATTTCTCCATAAGTGGGGAGTACCGCAGCTCCATAAGCGGGGAGTATAGCATTCCTCCATAAGCGGGGAGTACCGCATTCATCCTTAAGCGGGGAGTACCGCATTCATCCTTAAGCGGGGGGTACCGCAACAACTGGAAAAATGCCCTGATACTCTCAGCGTATGACCTAACTAAGAGTGCTAGACGGTTATCTCCAGTATCACATCCTTAAACAAGGAGTACCGTATTCATCCTTAAGCGGGGGGTACCGCAACAACTGGGCAAAACTCCTTGATACTCTCAGCGTATGGGCTCAGCTAAGAGTGCTAGACGGTTATCTCCAGTATCACATCCTTAAGCGGGGAGTACCGCATTCCTCCTTAAGCGGGGAGTACCGCAACAACTGGGCAAAATCCCCTGATACTCTCAGCATATGGCCTAACTAAGAATGCCAGACGGTTATCTCTAGTATCACATCCTTAAGCGGGGAGTGCCGCAACAACTAGCAAAACCCCCTGATACTCTCAGCGTATGACCTATCTAAGAGTGTCAGACGGTTATCTCTAGTATCACATCCTTAAGCGGGGAGTACCGCAACAACTGGGAAAAATGCCCTGATACTCTTAGCTTATGACCCAGCTAAGGGTGTCAGACGATTATCTCCAGTATCACATCCTTAAGCGGGGAGTACCGCAGCTCCATAAGCGGGGAGTACCGCAGCTCCATAAGCGGGGAGTACCGCAGCTCCATAAGCGGGGAGTACCGCAGCTCCATAAGCGGGGAGTACCGCATTCCTCCATAAGCGGGGAGTACCGCATTCCTCCATAAGCGGGGAGTACCGCAGCTCCATAAGCGGGGAGTACCGCATTCCTCCATAAGCGGGGAGTACCGCATTCCTCCATAAGCGGGGAGTACCGCAGCTCCATAAGCGGGGAGTACCGCAGCTCCATAAGCGGGGAGTACCGCATTCCTCCATAAGCGGGGAGTACCGCATTCCTCCATAAGCGGGGAGTACCGCATTCCTCCATAAGCGGGGAGTACCGCAGCTCCATAAGCGGGGAGTACCGCATTCCTCCATAAGCGGGGAGTACCGCATTCCTCCATAAGCGGGGAGTACCGCATTCCTCCATAAGCGGGGAGTACCGCAGCTCCATAAGCGGGGAGTACCGCATTCCTCCATAAGCGGGGAGTACCGCAGCTCCATAAGCGGGGAGTACCGCATTCCTCCATAAGCGGGGAGTACCGCAGCTCCATAAGCGGGGAGTACCGCATTCCTCCATAAGCGGGGAGTACCGCAGCTCCATAAGCGGGGAGTACCGCATTTCTCCATAAGTGGGGAGTACCGCAGCTCCATAAGCGGGGAGTATAGCATTCCTCCATAAGCGGGGAGTACCGCATTCATCCTTAAGCGGGGAGTACCGCATTCCTCCATAAGCGGGGAGTACCGCATTCCTCCATAAGCGGGGAGTACCGCAGCTCCATAAGCGGGGAGTACCGCATTCCTCCATAAGCGGGGAGTACCGCAGCTCCATAAGCGGGGAGTACCGCATTCCTCCATAAGCGGGGAGTACCGCATTCCTCCATAAGCGGGGAGTACCGCAGCTCCATAAGCGGGGAGTACCGCAGCTCCATAAGCGGGGAGTACCGCAGCTCCATAAGCGGGGAGTACCGCATTCCTCCATAAGCGGGGAGTACCGCATTCCTCCATAAGCGGGGAGTACCGCAGCTCCATAAGCGGGGAGTACCGCAACAAATGAGCAAAACCCCCTGATACTCTCAGCGTATGACCTATCTAAGAGTGCCAGACGGTTATCTCCAGTATCACATCCTTAAGCGGGGAGTACCGCAACAACTGGGAAAAATGCCCTGATACTCTCAGCTTATGACCCAGCTAAGGGTGTCAGACGATTATCTCCAGTATCACTCCAAATGGCACAACACAACCAATGCACGAATAAAACCAATGCATGACAAAAAATCCATCTGCATGCCAATATAGTAAATATCAACTCGAGTTTGTCGGCTAAGGTGAGTAAAACATGTGACATGCCAAGGAGGCCCATTACAAGATCGCAGACTTAAGGCCCATAATTTACTAAACATTTTTTACTAATAAGTTTGGTTTTCTTGCAGGAATGGATCAGTCCTTGCATAGCCTCACTTGGAGCACATGGATGGACTTATCATTTGGCCCAATGAGAATTTGTCTTTCCGACCCATAAATTATTGTAATTTATGTTTTGAACTTTTGTGGCAAACTCTAGCCTTCTTGTATGAATTATCTATGTTGCATCATGCATTAGATTGAATGGTTATGATTAGATGAATGATGGTGGATGATGGGTTGAAGAATCGGTCAACAAAAGAGGAAGAAAGTTATCAACAAAGTGTGGATTTGCTTCTTCAACAAAATAGACCCAAATGAAGACTTGACCCAAAAGAGAGCCCAAATTTAAGATATGAATTTTGCAGATACATCAAGTAGTGGCCACAAGGATGGATGACATGGCCATTTAGCACCATTGATCAAGTAAAATAAGGAAAGCACCTCAACCCTTGGATGAAGCACATGGATTGCAATCTTGTCCCTTCATCTTGGTCTTCATCAACGGCTCCAATCCTTTCTTCCATTGCCAAACCCTAATTATCCACCCTAGGTTTCTCTATTTAAGGCATTGCATTGGTGATTGTAGGAACTTTTTGCCAAAATTAATACAATCTCTATTTTCCTAACCGAAGTGTTAGTAGACCTACGGTTTCCTCGGTTTCCTAATCGAGTGGAGTAGCCCTCCATTGTTCCCATAGCCTCGAGTTGCTAGGTGAACTCTTACATTCCCTCACCTCTCTCATTGAGAGTCTAAAAGGTTAAAGGATGAAAACCTAGGCCTAACGGTGGTTGTTTTCCTACGGGAAAACATGCACCCATGAGCTAAATGTTAGATAGCTCTTGGGTCTGCCAAAGGTATTTCCATTTCCTTTACCATTCTTGCACTTTTATTCATATTCATCTTCGGCCACCTTCACACACCTTCACCCTTTTATTTTCAATTCATCTTCATCTTATTTTTCTACCATTTTCTCCACGGTTTTTGAGCTATACACATTCACCCAAGCACTTTGCATATTTGTGGGTTTTGCACGGTTCCTTTTCTAGGGCCACCGTGTCAAATGGTATCAGAGCACAAGGTGCTTCCCACGAGCATTTATGATGCATTTGATTCAAACATTGCACTAGGTTTAACGAGTCAAAAACTTAGCACAAAAACTAGGTTAGCTGCTCACTTTTGTAGCGATTTATGGTTCTGTTTTGTTGCTGATTTTTTAGCTATGTATATCATGATATTGCAACATGTTTTCTTATCATTTTGTAGCCTTTAATCCTAGGAGAAAGACTTAGGTAAAAAATCATTTTACATTGATGCATGAAATCGGCCAAGGTGAGCACCAAAATTCCTTCTGGTTTTAAGACTTTTCTTCTCGATTTTTAATGCCTTATCATCTCGGTTTTGCAGCTGCATTTGTTGTGTTTGAGCCTAATTTTACATCTAAATATATCATTTTATTCCTTTATTATATGCTAACAACTTAATACAAAATCGATTTGCAAGTGGATATCAAAATATTATTAGAATCGGCCAAACGACAAACTAGAAAATTCTTCTCTATAACAGAAAATTTCAGCATGTTAAACTTGATTAATCTTGTGTTTTTAATCTTAGATCTTGCTGTTTTTTAGTTACAAAATTTCTATTAAGATTATATTAAATGAATCTTTCTTAAAGTTGTTAAATTTGTGTGGTTTTGGATTGATTTATGGTTAAGAGAAGCTTATTGAAAAATATGATTTTTAAGAAGCTTGCTAAGTGTTTGATTAAATTTCTAAGTTGTTTTTGTGCTACAAAGTTTAAATTTCAAAGTGTTGAGCATGTTCCCCACTAATTTTTGTCTTAGTTAGGAATTGTTCCTAAGTTCATAAAACTTACCTAAAGTACTAATTAGATAATCACCATCACTAATCCTAACTAAAGCACTTAAGGAAGATTTAAAATTTGAATCGCCAACTTAAAAACTTTGACCTAATTAAATTGCCTAAAACTTGGAAATGACAAATAGGAGTTAATTTTCACGTGACTTACCACACAACCAAGAGCCTAACCGAACTAGAGACACATCTCCTCTCGAGCACACATAACAAGAGGGCGAGTCAAACATGAAAGGTGGCATGCAAGGTCAACTCAATGCCTTAACGAGATTAGTTAACACCCTCACACAACAACTCAATGACGTATCCCTTGAAATGGCACAACTTAGAGAGTACATGAGAAACAATTCTCATAGAGAATCCAATGAAAGGGACCCCTCTGGAGAAACCTCCTCAAAGAATAGACCTGAACGTCCTATGTGTAAAATCCCTGACCAAAGACCCATAGAGGATGTTGTGACACGGGAACCCCTAGAGAAAGGTCCGTGTGAAACCCACAAAATGTGCAAAATTGTGCTCGGGTGTGTGGTTGTGAAAAATGATCGAAAATGAGATGAAATAACATGGAAATAAATGCAAGAAAATGAGGTAATGGTGTGTGAATGATATATGGCCGAAAATAGTGGAGAGAAGAGGGATGATATGCAATAAAAATAGAAGAAATAAAGGTGTGAAAATGTGTGTGAAAAGGTGAAGAAATAGAGAAGGAGATGAAGGAAAATAAATGCAAGAAAATAAAGGGTGAGGTGTGTGGAAAGTGTGGAAAAAAATAAAAGGTGTTGGTGTGTGAAAAGTGATGGAAAGAAAGTAAAGGAAATACCCTTGGCAGACTCGTAGAGCGATCTTACGGTTTAAGCTCTCGAGTGAACGATTTTCCCGGAGGAAAAACGACCACCGTAGGCTTGGATTTTCGTCCTCAACTCCGACTCCCAATGGAGAAGGCGAGGGAATGAGTAAGAATTAACTTAGCAACCCAAGCTAAGTTAATAATGGAGGGCTACTTCATTTGGTTCAAAGAACCAAGAAAAAACACCTAAGGCTAACCACCTTAGAGTAGAGAAATAGAAATTTTATAAATGAGTAAAAGTTGTTTACAAACACCAATCCTATGCTTAAATAGAAAATCCTAGGGTGGATGATTAGGGTTTCCATAAAGATGAATGAATGGTGGCCCTTGGATGAAAAAGGATGGATGGCCAAGATCAAGGCAAACAAGCACACTTCCTAAGGAGGAGATGAATGTCATGCCTAAATAGATCAATGGAGGGAATCTTACCACATCATCAATCCATGTTGCCACTAACTCTTGTACCTGCAAAATCATATCTTTAAATGTGGGCTCTTCATTGGGCCAAAGCTTCCTTTGGGCTCCCTTATGTTGATGTCTTCTTCATTTGAATAATTGGTTGAATTTCTTCAACCCATAATCCACCATCATACATCTAACCCTAACCACACAATCTAATGCATGATATGTAAATATATAATCCATACAATAAAGGCGAATGTATGTCAAATAAGTTTGAAAAACAAAAATTACAAATTAATGGGCCAGGAAGACAAATTCTCATGGGCCAAGTGGCGAATCCTCCAAGTGCTCTTTGTGCATTCCTTCCATAAATTATTCCTACAAAAGAAAAACACGTAATAAGTAGGAAGATGATTTAAAGTTTGGGACTTTACTAATTTTCCTTTTAATTGCAACCCGAGGCACGTCATCCTCTCCGGGTGATTTGAGGATTTGACCTCAAATCCGTTGGTTAACTTCTTCCCAAAAATGTCTCCTACGATTTCTTGTTTACTCCTTGAAGGTTCAAATTTGAATGTCATGAGGGCATGGTCTTTCGTTTTAGTGTACTTCACCAAGAGGTATTCGAAATGAAAAAGGGTAAGGATGGTCTTACTAATGTTTTCTTCGGTGGGGGTGGTGAAATTGAATTCAACAGCTACTTTGGAGGGCGATTGCTCGGTGATGGAAGAAAATTTTCCAACGTAGGTGAATCCGGCAAATAGTGAAGTGGAAATGCTAAAGTCCTCCGACCAAAGAAATAATCCAATTATTCTTAAGACCTCAAAGATAAAATTTCTTACCAATTGAACCTTAACTCTAGTTCTATGATAGAATTTGTGGTAGTCAAATGATGGGAAATAGGGTTTTGGTGAACCACCAAATTGAAGTATAGAGCATTTGTGGTTTACAAAGGGAATAAAATTCCTACATGTTTGTGTAGCTCTAAGAAAGGTCGTAGGAAGGTGATAGATTGGTTCTAGTTCATAAATGAATTTCTTCCTAATTGATGGAAATGGAAAGAAAATTCCCTCAAGTCTTGGAAAGGATAGAAAGGGAGTGATGATCATGCTACCTAGTCCAAAAATAATTTCGTCACTTAATTCTATTTTCCTATGAGGCCAAGTAATTTCATTCTCTAATTGGCAAGACGTCTTTTCGTCAAACAAGGAATTTAGGTGTCCTTTGATAAAGAAAGGAATTTTCTCAAAATTTGGAAAGGAAGGGAATGGAACTACTACCATATTTCCTATTCCAAAAATGCTTTCTTCACTTATTTTGCTTTCCTCAACATTTTCCAAGGAATATGACACCTTTTCTTCGTATAAGGGGTTATCGAGCTAATTGATATGAGTGAGATTTTGACCTTCAATCAACCCGCATTTTGATAATAATAGATTTTCCTTTAATTTCCCTTCTTTGCGGGTGGCCTCATCATGAGTTACTTGCTCGGGAGTCATTAGTAGCAATTTAATTTTTTGTCCTCCAAAATCAAATGTATATCGGTTGAGGAATCCATCATAGTTGACTCTATGGTCAAAATGCCATGGTCGTCCAAGTAAGATGTGGCTGGCACTCATTGGGACAACGTCACAAATAACCGAGTCCTTGTATTTTCCTATAACGAAATCAACAGTTACTTGTTTGGTAATCTCATGTTTATTTCTATCGTCCAACCAACTAAACTTGTGAGGTGTAGGATGGGTAATGGTTTCTAATCCCAATTTATCGACCATGTCTTGGGAGGCCGCATTTATGCAACTTCCTCCATCAATTATCATAGAACAAACTTTATCTCTCACAGCACATCGACTATGAAAAATATTTTCACGTTGACAATCATTGTCTACGTGCTTAGATATTAATGCCCGCCTTATGACCAACAGTAAAGGTCCATCTTGAGGTTTGCATTCATCGGCTTCTTCTTCACTTTCTACTTCAACCTCATCTTTATCGACTTTATTGTATTGTCCTTCGTCCTCTTCACTTTCCCATTCACCCGTGGATTCCTTGATGACCATCACACGGTGATTAGTGCACTCGTTAGCATAATGTCCTTTTCCTAAACATTTGAAGCATTGGACATCACGTGCTCTAGGTCCTTTAGGTTGAAGTTCTTGGGTTTTTTTTGGTGGGGGATTGTGAGGAGTATTGGGTCCTTTCGGGGGCCAATTTTTATTGAAGGGTTTCTTGTCTTCTTGTCTTGGGATAATCTTGTCGGAATTGTAATTTCTTGGTGGAAATCTAGGAAGGTCGGTCTTACGCTTCCTCTTTAATTGCCTCTCCACCGTGAGGGCTAATTGAATGACCGATTCCATGGTCTCCAACTGTTGCATTTCAACAAGATCTCCTATGTCGCGGTTTAAGCCTCTTATAAATCTTGTTATGAGTTGTTCCTCAGGCTCATCAATTGCGCATCGCATGTTAAGGGTTTCAAATTCTGTAAGGTATTCATCTACCAAAAGACTATTTTGTTTTAAGTTATGGAGTTGATGAAAGAGTTCATGTTTATAATGACGAAGGACGAACCTATTGTGCATTATTTCCTTCATGGAAGTCCAAGTAGTAACGGGATAACCTAACGTTCTCATTCTTTGGGCCTTAAGGTTGGACCACCATAATGCGGCGTGGCCCGTAAGTTCAAGAGAGGCTAGTTGGATTTTTACTCGCTCGGAGTAATCATGGCATTAGAAAACTCTCTCAACTTTGTTAACCCAATCTAGGTATGTGTGCCCGTCACACGTTCCATTAAAAGGGAGAATCGTAATCTTGATGTTGCGGAGGTTGTCGTTGTCCCTACGACGATTTGGGCGATAATCTTCATCATCAACCCAATCCTCATCCTCCGAATAAGGTGGTCTCCTTCTATGGGGTTCAGCCCATTCTTCCTCTATAGGTGGTTGTGGGGTATGATTACGACGTCTAGGACGTTCGAGAATGATCCTAGAGGAGGTCTCTTGTGAAGGAACTTGTTCATGGGGTTCTTTTCGGGGAGGATTGTTCAAAAGAGATTGGACTTGTTGGGCAAGGTTGTTAACTACGCTCGCTAAGGCATCGATTTGTCCTTGCATGCCTCCTTGAGCGCTAGTTTCACCTTCGTGACGTGTAGTTTCAGGAGAGGGAGTGCCCCTCGCATGATTTGATTCTTTATGGGATGTGTCACGTGCAAACTCGTTCCTATTAGTCATGTCTAAGTATTTTTAAATTTTAAGTTTAAGTTCTTGACTAAGTTGTTTCTCCCAAAAAAATTAGTGAGGTGAATATCTTATTTAATGTCTTAGAAAAAATTTTAAGCACTAAGGGATGTCTCCTAATTAAGACAATAATAAAATAGGGGTCATGCTTACTTATCAATGAAAAATTGGAAATCAAATAAACAACTTAGAAATTCTCAAAACACTTAGTAAACTAATTTTAGAATTAAATTTTCAACACTTGCAATTAACACAATTCTAATCAATTTCAATCAAGTTACTCACTTTAAGCTAAAATCACCCAATATAATATTAATATCAACTAAATAACATCAAAAACAGCAAGCAAACATATTAAAACACAAGTTTTTCCAATAATAATATGCTGAAATCTTAATGTTAATATAGCAGACTTTTTTTCATGTTAACATAAATCAATATTCCCAATTTCTAGTTTGCAATTTAATTATCCTTGTAAATCTAATTTTGTGCAATTAAATTACAGCATATAATATATGAATTATAAGTTAAATCCAAGTGCAAACATTCAGCAAATTATCATGCAAATAACATTAAATCGAGGCACTAAAATAGGAAAAACCGAAATAAGCAATTAACATGGAAAATCTGATTTTTATGGCAATAATTTAGGCCGATTTTAAGCTTCCTTTTAATCCGATTTTTGAGGCAAGTTTGCAACAAATATTTCAAATGAATATCATGGTCCAAACATAGAAAAGTAGCATAGAAAAACCGAGGCAAAGATGAACAAAATCCGCGGCTAAATAAACTAAAAACCGAGAAGGAAAGTGAAAGGAAATGAGATGCCTACCTTGGCCAAGATTTTCCTTAAATGTATACCATAATTTCCACGATATATTAAGCATTTAAATGACAATAATAATGGCAGCAAATATCAAGAAAAATATTGCATAAATTAGCACAAATATAGGACTGAAAATTGCTAGAAAGTAAAGGAGCCGCTATCCCGATTTTGTGCCGATTTTTGACTATTGTCATGGAAACTAAAACGCATCGTGGGAAGCCTTTTGGCTCTGATACCACTTGACACGGGAACCCCTAGAGAAGGGTCCGTGTGAAACCCACAAAATGTGCAAAATTGTGCTCGGGTGTGTGGTTGTGAAAAATGACCGAAAATGAGATGAAATAACATGGAAATAAATGCAAGAAAATGAGGTGATGGTGTGTGAATGATATATGGCTGAAAATAGTGGAGAGGAGAGGAATGATATGCAATAAAAATAGAAGAAATAAAGGTGTGAAAATGTGTGTGAAAAGGTGAAGAAATGGAGAAGGAGATGAAGGAAAATAAATGCAAGAAAATAAATGGTGAGGTGTGTGGAAAGTGTGGCAAAAAATAAAAGGTGTTGGTGTGTGAAAAGTGATGGCAAGAAAGTAAAGGAAATACCTTTGGCGAACTCGTAAAGCGATCTTACGGTTTAAGCTCTCGAGTGAACGATTTTCTCGGAGGAAAAACAACCACTGTAGGCCGGGATTTTCATCCTCAACTCCGACTCCCAATGGAGAAAGCGAGGGAATGAGTAAGAATTAACTTAGCAACCCAAGCTAAGTTAATAATGGAGGGCTATTTCACTTGGTTCAAAGAACCAAGGAAAAACACTTAAGGCTAACCACCTTGGAGTAGAGAAATAGAAATTTTATAAATGAGCAAAAGTTGTTTACAAACACCAATCCTATGCTTAAATAGAAAATCCTAGGGTGGATGATTAGAGTTTCCATAAAGATGAATGAATGGTGGCCCTTGGATGAAAAATGATGGATGACCAAGATCAAGGCAAACAAGCACACATCCTAGGGAGGAGATGAATGTCATGCCTAAATGGATAAATGGAGGGAATCTTGCCACATCATCAATCCATGTTGCCACTAACTCTTGTACCTGCAAAATCATACCTTTAAATGTGGGATCTTCATTGGGCCAAAGCTTCCTTTGGGCTCCCTTATGTTGATTTCTTCTTCCTTTGAATAATTGGTTGAATTTCTTCAACCCATAATCCACCATCATACATCTAACCCTAACCACACAATCTAATGTATGATATGCAAATATATAATCCATACAATAAAGGCGAATGTATGCCAAATAAGTTTGAAAAATAAAAATTACAAATTAATGGGCCGGGAAGACAAATTCCCATGGGCCAAGTGGCGAATCCTCCAAGTGCTCATTGTGCATTCCTTCCATAAATTATACCTACAAAAGAAAAACACGTAATAAGTAGGAAGATGATTTAAAGTTTGAGACTTTACTAATTTTCCTTTTAATTGCAACCCAAGGCATGTCACGTTGAGTGGGCCGAACCCCAAAGAAGAAGGCCCCGATATTATGATGGATCAGAAGACGAGGATTGAGCTGTAAATGATGATGAGCAATATCGCTCAAATCGTCGTAAGGACAACGATGACCTTAGAAACATTAAGATCACCATTCCCCCATTCAATGGAACATGTGACGGTCATACCTTCTTGGACTGGGTAAACAAATTCGAACGAGTCTTTGACTGCCATGATTACTCTGAAAGAGTGAAGATCCAGTTGACTTCACTTGAACTCACGGGCCATGCAGCACTCTGGTGGTCCAACTTTAGAGCCCAACGTATGCCGCCATAGGATACCCAGTCTCCACATAGAACTCCATGAAAGAACTCATGCATAAGAGGTTTGTTCCTCGACACTATAAGCACGAACTTTTTCATCAACTCCACAACCTAAGACAAAATAGGCTCATAGTTGATGAATACCTCACTGAATTTGAGACACTCAATATGCGATGTGCTGTCGAGGAACCAGAAGAACAACTCATCACGAGATTTATTCGAGGATTAAACCGTGATATTGGTGATGCAGTTGAAATGCAACAATTAGAGGCCATGGACATGGTCGTGCAATTGGCACTCACGGTGGAAAGACAATTAAAGAGAAAGCGTAAAACCAACTTCTTTAGTAAATTTCCACCAAATTTAGACCATGACAAGACTGTCTCGAGGAATGAAGATAAGAAGCCATTTAACCATAACTGGCCCCCTAAAGGATCAAGTACCACTAGCAATCCCCCACCAACGAACAAAGCCCAAGTAAACCAATCTAATGGACAAAGAGCACGTGATGTACAATGTTTTAAATAACTAGAAAAAATACATTATGCCAATGAATGCTTTAATCGCCGTGTGATGGTAATCAAAGAATCGACTGGTGAATGGGAAAGCGAGAATGACGAAGGACAATACAATAAGGATGAAGAAGAGATAGTAGAGGAAAGTGATCAAGAAGTCGATGATTGTACGGCTCAAGAAGGACCTCTACTACTAGTCATAAGGCAAGCCTTGATATCTAATAATGTGAAAGAAGACTGTCAACGTGAGAATCTCTTCCAAAGTCATTGTACAGTCAAGTACAAGGTTTGCTTGTTAATTATTGATGGAGGAAGTTGCGTTAATGTAGCTTCACAAGACATGGTCGGTAACTTAGTGTTGGAGACCACTAACCACCCTAAGCCTTACAAGTTGAGATGATTGGACAATAAAGATGACATTAAGGTAACCCAACAAGTAACTGTAGACTTCACTATTGGAAAGTATAAAGACTCGGTTCTTTGCAACGTAGTCCCAATTATTGTCAGTCATCTTCTGTTAGGATGACCATGGCATTACGACTGGAAATTGAGTCATGAAGGATTCCTTAACCACCATACCTTAAAATTTGGTAGTAGGACAATCAATTTATTACCCATGACTCTCGAACAAGTGGCTCGTGACGATGTTGTGCGTAAAGAAGGAAAGATCAAAGAAAATCTTTTCTTATCTAAGCATGGGTTGAGATCAAGAAAAGATCAAGAACACCCCCATATCCAGTGTCATCTTAATCCCCTTTATGACGAAGAGATGCCTTACCATTTGGAAGAAGTGTCAACATGGCATCAAGAAAAGAAGGAGATAAGTGAAGAGAGTATTTTTGGAGTTTGTAATATGATTATTGGTCTACCTCACTCCTTTCCACATATTGGAAGAATCAACTTTCCTTAACACCAATTTTTGAAGAAGTTAACCTATTCCCTAAATCCTAAGTATTGTTCTACTTTGGTCCACAGTGGATATAGGCAAAACAAGAGGAAATTTACACCCAATGTATTCAACAAATGCTCTAATTTATAATTGGGTGAACTAATGAAACAACTAGCCTCACCATGCGATTATCGTATATTCTATCATCGAACCAAGACAAAGGAACCCGTTGATTTGATAATAACAAGTTCTCTTTCCCTTGGACATTTGTTCACTTGGATTTTGAGGATTAGTTGGAGCCAAGAGCATCCCAAGGATCATTTGGATGTTGAGCTTGCATCTGTGGTCTTAAAGATAGAAGGATTAATTCTTTGGTCGAAAGAGTATAATGGGAACCACATGCTACCACATTTGGAATTCGACTACTTTGGAAACACTCACTCCGTCACCGAGCAATCACCCTTCAAAGTAGTCGCAAATTCAATCATTCCATCTTCGCCAAAGAACTTTTTAGTAAGACCACCCAACCACCAATAGTCTTCTTGTCATTCCCATTTAATGTCCAAAATTTGTCACCTCACCTTGGAAATGTAGTTCGTGAATAGGATACCGAATCATTGGATTTGAGGTTAAATCCTCAACCACCCGGAGGGGATGACATATCAAGGAGGCCCATTATAAGATCGCAGACTAAGGTCCATAATTTACTAAACATTTTTACTAATGAGTTTACTTTTCTTGCAGGAATGGATCAGCCCTTGCATAGCCTCACCTGGAGCACATGGATGGACTCATCATTTGGCCCAATGGGAATTTGTTTTCTCGGCCCATAAATTATTGTAATTTTTATTTTGAACTTTTGTGGCAAACTCTAGCCTTCTTGTATGAATTATCGATATTGCATCATGCATTAGATTGAATAGTTAAGATTAGATGAATGATAGGTGGATGATGGGTTGAAGAATCGGTCAACAAAAGAGGAAGAAAGTTATCAACAAAGTGTGGATTTGCTTCTTCAACAAAATGGACCCAAATGAAGACTTGGCTCAAAAGAAAGCCCAAATTTAATATATGAATTTTGCAGGTACATCAAGTAAGGGCCACAAGGATGGATGACATGGCCATTTAGCACCATTGATCAAGCAAAACAAGGAAAACACCTCAATCCTTGAATAAAGCACATGGATTGCAATCTTGTTCCTTCAACTCGGTCTTCATCAACGGCTCCAATCCTTTCTTCCATTGTCAAACCCTAATCATCCACCCTAGGTTTCTCTGTTTAAGGCATTGCATTGGTGATTGTAGGAACTTTTTGCCAAAATTAATACAATCTCTATTTCCCTAACCGAAAGTGTTAGTAGACCTACGGTTTCCTCGGTTTTCTAATCAAGTGGAGTAGCCCTCCATTGTTCCCCTAGCCTTGGGTTTCTAGGTGAACTCTTACATTCCCTCACCTCTCTCATTGAGAGTCTAAAAGGTTAGAGGACGAAAACCTAAGCCTAACGGTGGTTGTTTTCCTACGGGAAAACATGCACCCGTGATCCAAACGTTAGATAGCTCCCGGGTTCGCCAAAGGTATTTCCATTTCCTTTACCATTCTTGCACTTTTATTCATATTCATCTTCGGCCACCTTCACACACCTTCACCCTTTTATTTTCGGTTCATCTTCATCTCCTTTTACTACTATTTTCTTACGGTTTTTGAACTATACACATTCACCCGAGCACTTTGTTACATATTTGTGGGTTTTGCACGGTTCCTTTTCTAGGGCCACCGTGTCAACATGGTATTTAAACTCTACGAGGCAGTATAAATCAAAGAAAACGTGTACATTCCTAAAGGATGTAGAATGCACCTGCTAGCAAAACTGCTGATGTGAATACTAATGGTATTCCACGTGCATGCTAGGCTAGTACAACACAATAAGTATAGTAACTCATACCTATGAGGCGAGTTCTCCTAATCTCGGCAACCAGGGGTTCCTCGAGAATCGTCTCGAACACAGCAAAATCCTCCAACTCTAAGAATCAAACAAAAGAGGAATCTCGTTAAGGTCTAATAGGGGTTAGAAACGATATAAACGGGGAGCCAGGGTAAAAAAAGAGCTCAAGTGGCTCGAGTAGACTTTGTGATAAAAAAGTCTACCGTCAACGCAGTGGTCAAAGTCAAAGTCAACGGTCAAGGTCAAAGTCAACTATCAAAGTCAACCATTGACTTTGACTGATCGGTTCGAGTCGGATCAGACCGGTTCAGTTATGTTTCGGATCGGACTGATTCGGATTGGTTCGATCCAGGTCGGGACGGTTCGGTCCAAGTCGGTCCGGGTCAGATGAACCCAGCCTAGCTTGGCTCGGGTTGGACTGGGTCTGGGTCGGACTCAGCCCGAATAGGGTTGGTCTGGCCCGAACCTGAGTCGGGCTCGGCTTGATTCAGCTCAGGCCCAACTCAGCCTTGGGCCTAAGTCGACTCGGCCCAGCGCCTAAGTCAACTTAGCCCACTGCCGAGTTGACTCAGCTGTCGACCGATTCAACTCGACCGTCGACGGCCAACCGCCTCAAGGTCGAAAAATCACATTTTTCCCAACTCCTTTCAGACAAAACTTGTTTCCAACTCGTTTCTTACCTCCCTTCCGGTCGAATCCTACCAAAAACACCAAGAGATCGACCAAAAATAGTAGATTGATGAAACCCAAAAATCCTGAACCTTCTCGGGCGAAAATCGGGAGAAAGAGAGCTTACCGCCGAGAACGCCCTTCAGCAACACTGCCCTACACGTCGAGACGAACGTTTTGACACCAAGATTGGCTCGAACGGTGGTCGTTCCGTCGTCGGCGACTTCTCCCTCACGTTGGCTCTCTCTCCTTTCTGCGTTCCTGAACAAAACGAAACGATAAGGTTTCATTCTGAAACCTTATCTTTTCATTTAAAAAATTTTATTTTATTTAATATTTTATTTCACTATTTTTTTTTATATTAAAACCAATTAATAGTTTTCGATTTTCCGATTTCAAATCTTATCGAATAATTTCCTTCGGTTAGCTATAACGTTCTTCTTCCATGAATTTAATTCACTTGAAACACACGAACGTCAACTTAAAATTTTGATTTAATTTCCTTAAATTTTTTCTGTACGGATCATAAGTGACCAAAAATTCGTACGTTACTACTTCTCAAAAATTAGTGAAATCGGGATTATATTTACACTTAAAATTCGCAAAAATTGACTCAAAAATTTATCTTAATTAAATTTTGACGGATTTTACAGTTGACAATTTAAAATTAAAATTAGAAATAAAATATGTTTATAAATAGAAAGAGATGAATGGTCTAAGTGTGTGACACGTGCTAGACATGGATTTGACACTAAAAAAGCAATTATAGAGGAAGACAACACATAGATTTGCCAAAAGTGGGCTCTATGTTGAGATCCTTAACCTGAAAAGAAGTTGATAAAAATTGAATAGATGTATTACTCGAACGAAAATATTGAGAAAGTTAAAAATAAGATTGTTTTTCATAGTAGATGTTCAAAACATATTATCAAATTCAAAAACACGAGGGAGAGAGAGTTTTCCAACATAGTTAAAACTGTGTCATCTCTAATTACAATATCATTAGACATGTCATAGGTGCGCGGGTGGATTGAGTGCTTGACATAAAGACAAGTTCTACGATCAAAGAGCCAACTAAAAGTATTCGATCGTCGTGGTCTTGGATACGTGATTGCCTCCATAGCAGACGGCGAAAAGTCGATGGTGGTTGTAATATTAGATGCATCGAAAAGAAAATTGGACATTGAGTTTTTGTGTAAGATTTTCACTCTCTAAATTTGTTGAATGTAACTTCTAAAGAACAAGGCACCTTATGCCATGTATAATAACGCCTGATTAGGGATATCAAAGTAGAGAACAGATGTAAAGGTTGATTCCCATTGATAAACCAATCTATGAATCCTAGTTTCAACCGATAAAAACACCGAAAAACTTGTAATGCTTTGGTTTATGTTCATCAGTCAGCTGTGTAGAATCTTCCTGCTCAATCTCATGCCTCTCCTGCATATAAACTTGCCTAGATCCAAGCTTCAATTCAGCTGGGATTGATCATTTCCCTTTCGATCCCGAATTTAACCTCAAATCAATAAGAACACTTTACAGTCATTTATAGTGTTATTGAGCTCATACAAGCAAGGAGAAAGCAATAGTGTCGTTAGCCTTCAAATGAGTTTCTATTATGAACAGGTTCCAACCTCTCGGAAAGAAGAAACTCGGCTGCTTTTTCAGTAGCAATATCTAAACTTCCATGGCTTCATTGTCCTGTCACAAGATACATACTGCACATCAAAATTGTTATCTTCACCATAACAAGTCAGTTAAGTTTCCTCACATTGCTCGGAGTTAGCTCACATCGAAATAGCTTTTTTTAAGACATTTCATCTTCCCTTTGAGTCTTCGTCGATGAGAGATCTGAATTTGTTTCTAAAATTTGAGAATGATAACTTATATATTCTTCAATGTGACCCGTCTTCGATCAGTATCATGCAGGGCCTTGATGGCATAATGCAGTTCAAATCGAGAATCTTCATGTCATAGTTTTGGTCCAAGGGAGTTTCTATGACAATCTCTACTTAGCTTGATGGCAGCACTAACATAAGCCATAGGCTGCAACTTTTTCGGATTTGAAAGTTCAAAGCCAAATCCGGTTGCGGTTGGTACAGATTTGCCCCTCCCAGTTCTTGTTTTGCTGCGACACAACGCCCTAGAATTTTGCAGAGGCGACTTATTTCTCATCTTTTCCATTCGTTAACCGCAAAGGATACTTGATACTGCTCGAATCAGAGACTTCCACCATTGAAAGCACACTTGATCTGTCTTTTTCCTTCGTCATTCTGGGCCATAAGAAGAAACTATTTCAGCCTCAAAAAACTACTAAATTATTGACATTAAGAAACTGATATTCCATTAAGGAGATTCAAAAAACGTCTTTTACGAACTCAACTGCCACAGGATAAGTAATAAATCTACGATAAAATGTTAACAAGACTAAAAATAAATTGATCATACATAAGAAATATGGGAATTGCTCAATAGTTTAACATGTTAGAAAGTTTGCTCAGATATCCTCTTGAGGAATGTCTAATGAACAAAAAATACACAAACACTGATTTAGTGCACTCCAAATCTGGTCAAACAGACAAACCTAGTTGATCATTTAGTTGGCTGCACATATAATCCATTTAAGAAAATCAAATTCAAATTTTGTCATCTTGAGACAGATGACTACATACAACACTAAAACTAACTTATCCACCATGAAATTTACCCTAATAACTTGTTTTTAAGAAGTCGAAAGATCATGCATGACAGATTTGCGTTCGTAAATTTCTATTTGATTTTCTAAGTAAACATACCAACACAAAAAAGCAGGAAGAATTTTTTAAGCATCAAACAAACCTTTTAGATCTGGATTTAGATTAGAATACCGACAAACCCTATTGATCGGTCAAACCCTATTGATAGGTCAAACCCTATTGATCACAATTCTAGAGCGATCCCCCAAAAGGAAAAGCATACATAAAAGTCAAATATTCAGCAAAAACAAAGTTGAAATCATATTGATTACAAAAAATAAGATGGAGAAAAAGTATTAATTAAAGTCTAATTTAATTGATATGGATTAATGTATATATGCAAATTATTTGGAATGAGCACTAAAGATACGCACTAAAATACACAGAAATTCAGCATTTCCATCAAATAATCATCATCCACAAATTGAAACATATTATTAAGTGACACTGCAAACCAAAAGATCTAACAAGACTAGTCTCGCATGAAGCTAAAACTAAAACAAATTTCTATCTCGAAAACAAATGGACAAGAGAAATGGCATAAAAAGGGATAATTCAACTATGGCTTTCAAATTTAATATATGTTATAAATCCAAATCTTATTAAGAGGTTTGCTACAAAATTTCATCGAGAAAAGAATGCATAAATCTTGTAGTAGAACATAAACTCTTTGGTGAACCCATGAAATAAGAATTGCACTAATAAATTTCATCTCAAAACTTCTCAAAATGTTAAATTTTTAAAGAGTAATACTATGTGTACATTCTAGTTTAACATTCTAACGTTATTGTTCACTGATTAGTAGAATAATTATGATATACTATATTAAAATAAGAGATTAATGACATCAATTAATGGCTAACACATAAAGCTATAATAGCTTAAAATAAAATGTGCATGTTAGTCGCGTTAATATAAATGGAAATGCGAAGAAAGAAGAAATATGCAATGTTAAATGTGTGGTTATTAGTCATTACATTTCATTGTGTAGATAGGCTGGTTTAGAAGATCATAGCTTAAGATACGGCTTTCAGATTATTTTTATGATTTAATGGGTAAAAATTAACATATTAAGGAAGTAATATCAAGATATAAAGTTCATGTTGCATTAATATAATTTAAGCATATTTTTTTAGATGATTAAAGGTTTAAATTGACAATTTTGTATTAAATTTAGATTGATATTGTCTGCCTTAGAAATACTGTTATGTTGATTATTGAAAATTATTGACTTGTTTACCAAGTGTATGAAAAAAAATTTCAAAGTCTCTTTTTAGGTCTCAAGCTCAAATGGTTGATCGATTTTTATTCAAATTCAAAAGTATGTGAGCGCGGCCGACCAAAGCATACTACAGTAGTCTAGATCAGAGATAAATTTCTTGAAAGTTAGATCATAGTCGACTGTGGTCCATCTGCAATAGTCCGTACCAAAGATTGATATTCGAAAGGCCAATCATAGACAACTAGAGAGCACATGAGGTAGTTCATACCTGAGACATATTATTCGAAGGCCCATCATGGTCAACCTGGCATGCATCTTGTAAGGGGGGTGGTAAACCCCCCTTTCGGGGTCGGGGGCAGCACCTCAGAAGAAATTTTCTTTTTACAAGGGTTTTTAGTGTTGGGGATTTTGGTGATTTTATCCTCTTATTTCGTTGTCCTATTTCGTTGAGTATATAAAGATGTATTTAGGATTTCGAATTGTGGTATAGAGCGTGAGAGGTAGAGACAAGATTGTAACTCGTTTTTTCTTTGATCTTAGTAAAATCTGGTAGTGGCAAGTGGATGTAGCTCTCGCATTGAGAATGAACCACTATAAATCAGTGTTCATATTTTTCGTATTATTATTCGTTTTAAAGCAAGTTGAATTAGGGCGTTTAATCCTAACACATCTACGGTAATCAAGACTCAAGACAGTTCAGACGAAGCCAAGTACTGTTGACCAGACCTAGGCAATGATAGTCTAGAGAAATATTGGCAGTAGACCAGATCAGCACCCAGCGTAGACCATCAATTTAAAATTTAGTTGTAACAAACACATTGATGTCAACCGAACAAAGCCCATGGTCGATCAACCTTCTTCACAAAATGCCATAATGATCATATCACGGTCGACTATCTTTAAAGTAGTGATCGTTTGCCAGCTTGAAAATTGGTCCTCGTGTATAAATAGACTCACTCATCCATTGTGCATTAACTACTGAATCTCTGAGCTTCGAAATGATGTATCAAGTATTCAAGATTTCTAGACTACTTAACCTTCATCTCTTTACTTACTTGAGCATTATTCCTAGTGAAAATAAGGGAGTTATATCAAACACTTCAATCACATTTATTGTTTGTTTGACAAAAGGTGAAGCCCTACATTTGAAAAGGCAAGATTGATGTTTGAAAATTTAATCAAATATAACTGGACGGGTTAGTGGAAATGAATCTTCAAGTGAGACGGTTTAGAATTCAAGCATAGGCAATTTGGTCAAACCTCATTAACAAATCGTATTTGCAATGCTTCTCTCTTTATCTATTAACTTGCTTGTACTTTAGTTGCTTGTTGTGAAAGTAAATACCTTGTGAGTAAGTGAAATCTAATTATCTAAGTTTTACGAATTTGTTAGCTTTTAAAATTGTGAAAAAACTTAATAACATAATTCATCTCTCCTCTTAGAACATATCGATCCTACATTTAATGTTATGGATAATAGTATTTAGTGAGAAAGATTTTCAAATTGATGAGGAAGTAGAAGGAAGAAGATGAAGAAGAGAAGTTGTGAGAGATATGTTTCGCCTGAATGATTCCTCTGTAATTTTCACTATATCAAAATGATGTTCACAATGTATACGTATATAACCTAAAAACTAATGAATGGGGTAATTATGGAAACAACAATAAAAGAAGACTAAACTAATAGAAGGCTAATAAAAACAAATAAGGAAAATATTGTTACATGCTAACATCCCCCCTCAAGAACAAGGCCGTTGGCCAAAAATCTTAGATGTGAAAGAAGAAAAGGTAGAGGGTGGAAAATGGCTTGGTGAGAGCGTCAACGAGTTGATATTTGGAAGGAGTAAATTTGACAAGTAAGGATTTCTTTTGCACTTGTTCTCAAATAAAGTGAAAATCAATTGCACCATGCTTAGACTTGGAGTGCAAAACCGAATTGCATGCCAAATACGTCGCACTCAGATTATCACAGTAGATTAGAGGTACGTCGGACGAGACAATACCAATTTCGTGGAGGAGAGACTGTAACCAAAGAATTTCTGTGGTGGCATTTACAATGCTCCTCTATTCGGATTCAGTGCTCGAGCATGAGACAGCTCTTTGTTTAACTGAAGACCAAGAAATAAGATTGGAGCCCAAAAAGATGCAGTATCCACTTATGCTTTTACAGTTATCAGGACATGCATATTAATAACATCAGTATAATACGTGGAAGGAGAAAATGATATACCAAGTGATAATAATGTGCCTTGAAGATAACGAAGAATCCTTTTAACACACTGCCAGTGAACATCAGTTGGAGCATGCATAAATTGACTAACCTTATTTACTGCAAAAGTAATATCCGGTCTGGTAAGATAGTAGTATTGGAGACCACCAACTATGCTGCGATAGGGATAGCCATCACTTAATTGTGTGCCAAAATGTATGGACATAGTTGGACCCGATACCATTGGGGTGGGGACTGAATTGCAAGAACTCATTTGAGCCCTGTGAAACACCTCAGTGATGTATCTAAATTGAGAGAAGTGTAGATCAGAAGAAGTCCGGGAAAGTAAAATGCCAAGAAAATAGGATAGCGAACCGAGATCACAAACTACAAATTGAAGGTGACAAATAATTGAGAAACTGATCCATTAAAGAGTTGGAATCCCCTGTAAGAATAATATCGTCGACATATACTAGCATAAGTAAGGTGGCCGAAGTCTTCCGACAAATGAATAGGGAAGCATCATATTTCAAGGTTGAGAAAGCCCAGGCAAGCAAAGCATTATATAATTTAGTGTACCAGGCTCTAGGAGACTACTTAAGACCATACAGAGCTTTCTTTAATAAGTAACTGCGAAAGGCTGAGAAATATCAATGAAACTTGGAGGTTGTTACATATATACTGTATCAGTTAAATCACCGTGTAAGAAGACGTTGTTTATATTCAGCTATCGAATAGCCCATCCAAGAGAGAATGCCAAAGTTAGAATGGTACGAACTGTTGTAGGTTTAACCGCGAGGCTAAAAGTCTCATCATAATCCACACCCTCTGTCTGATCATAACCTTTAGCCACTAGTCAAGCTTTATAGCTATTGACGGAGCCATCCAGATTAAGCTTTACTTTGAAAACCCACTTGCAACCAATGAGTTTGGCTTCGGATGGTAAAGAAACAAGCTGCCATGTTTTGTTCTTGTGAAGGACTGCATTTCATGTTGCATAATTGTCATCCAATGAAGACTTTTAGATTCCTGTAGAAATGTTTTCGGTTCAAGGAATAAATCTACTTAAGCAGAGAGAGCTCGTGGTTTAGAAATACCCGCTTTGGATCTAGTTCACATGGAATGAGAATTGATTGTAAGTGGTAGACGTTGTGGTGGAGAGGTGATAGCTGGCACGAGAGCAGAAGGCACGGTTTGGAGGTTAGGGGTAGGTTCGGGTGTAGTGTTTGGATGGTTAGGAAATGTAGGAATGGGTAATGGTATAATATGAAGAGAGAATGAAGAGGAAGATGTCAAAGGTGGTGTAAAAGAGGAGAAAGGAAAAGAAGTCTCATCAAACGTTACATGACGAGTGATATAAACTCAACTGGATATAAGATCAAGACAGAAATAACTCTTGTGATGTGCACTATAGCCCAGAAAAACACAAGGGAGTGAGCGGGGCTGTAACTTATGTTGATTGAAAAGGAAGTACAAAAAGAAAACAAAAACATCCAAACACACGGAGCGAAGATGATGGATACCAAGAATTTGGAAATAGACGATAAGGATTGAAATTCACCACCCCAATTGGATTGAATAGATTTAATAGAGAGTCCAAAATGAATTTGAGCAAATTTATGAAAATCCAAAAACACTCGGTGAACATCACTTTTTAATTTTAAGTAGAAAAGCCATGTAAACCGAGAGTAGTCGTCAATATAGAATAGAAAATATTGATTACCAGTAATTGAATTAATAGAGGATGGACCCCAAACATCCATATACACGAGTTCAAAAGGAAACAACACATGAGATAGAGAAATTGAAAAAGAAATCGATGGTTTTTGCTTAAAGAGTAGTCATCAATACAGAGTAGAAAATATTGATTACCAGTAATTGAATTAATGGAGGATGGACCCCAAACATCTATATACACGAGTTCAAAAGGAAACAAAACATGAGATAGAGAAATTGAAAAAGAAATCGATGGTTTTTGCTTAATTGACAAGCAGTACAAAGTTTTGATGAAGTGGAGTTAACTAAAGGAATATTACATAGACTGAAAACAGAATGTAAAACATAACTAGATGGGTGGCTGAGGCGGGAATGCCATAAATCAGAAATTTGGGCAGATTTGGACGAGGCAGTGGCCGCAGTGCTGGCTGCCAGAACATGAGATGCAACAGGAGTTTTGTAAAGATCATTACTGACAGAGCCCCGAAGAAGTGTCTGGTGTGAACTCCGATCCTTAATCAAAAAATAATCAGAGTGAAATTCAACAAAAATTGGATTGTCTCGACATAATTGATGGATACTAAGAAGATTATGTGACAAAAGGGGAGCATGAAAAATAGTGTTTAAAAATAGTGTTTGTAACGGCCTGGACCCCGTTCCCGTAGGTCCAAGTCTTGCAGTTCCCACCGATGGGCTGCTGCCACGTGGGTCCCCGAAGGGCGGTACACGTGTACTCACGATCTTCCCTCCCCCTAAAGAGGGTTTTTGCCTTCCCCCCCACTCGAACCCAGGACCTCAGGGACTAGTACCTGGGGTACAAGTGAGGAGTACCACTGAGCTAGGCTGTGAAAACTAGGGTGGAGCCATTGTATGGAGAGGGATTTTGCAGCACACAGAGAGTTGTCGTGAAATAATGTATAGCACAAGAATCCAACATCCATTGAGCTGCCAGGGCTGAGGGAGACAAATTGGGTAGAGGCAGAATACCGACCGAGTTTGCTTGAGCTAGAGAAGATACAGAATTTGGTTAAGTGGAGTTCGGGTGGGTCTGGGTTGGGTAAAAGGAAGTCGAGTTGAAGGAGCTCGGGTATGGGTGAGTTTGAGAGATGGGTAATATATAATTGGAGTTTGGGTTTGGGCCATGTTATTGAGGAGGCCGATATGATGTGTTCAGCCTGTGATAGCAGACTGATGTTGAGTGGCCCACCTTAAAATAGATTTGGCACTTGGGCTTGTTGGATCTGTGTCGTGGGCGCCAGCTTAGGTTCAGATGAGATCCAGAAACCGAACCATGAAAAAACTAATTCTGTGGAAACGTCGGCATGAAATTAGGTTAGAAATTTTGGGATTGATTGAATGATGGCCGAGAAGGGCGGAACGGCCTCTGAACAGCAGCGTTGGCTTGAAAGGAGCTCGAAAGCTGTATCGTTGTGTTTTGCTTTTCCAGGCGAAAATCATAGCTATGAAAAAGACTGTGAATCTCCTCAATCGACGGTTGGTCGGTTCTATTTGTGATAGAGGTGACAAACGGGTTATATTTACTACCTAAACTGCCGAGAAAATAGATAAGGTGATCGCTGTATGATACTAGTTCGGCAATAGGCTGATAAAGTGTGCATGTTGATGTACGTGCATTGAAAGAAGATGAATGTTGATGTACGTGCATTGAAAAAACTGAAGCTGGATGTTGGGACGACATTACAGAAGTGTTGTCATTGATTGAAATCAATTTGAAATGAAAATGAGAAGAGGAATAGGTTAGCTATCATGGTAGCATCGTGACTCCAGTTTAGAGCGCCGCAACGTTATGCAAAAGTATCCATTATAATGAGGATCAGTGTCTGGTAATACGACACCAATCCCTCAAGTTGCATGGTATACATGTTCCATTTTGTCATGCAGTTCCCTAGATTCAAATGTGGTAGTGTTGAGATTTGGGTTAAAAATACAAGTCATTGTCTTTTTGTCTTTGGCACTAGGCGCCTTTGTTGTGTGAGACGCAACAGTGGTGGTCTGTTTAGTGAGGGGTGATGCAGCACCAGTGTATCTTGTAATTGGATTAATTGTAGTGAAAATGTGTTGGTCTCAGATGATTTGGAGGTCTATTATACACGTGCGTCATACATCATATCGCATGTTTAGATATAATACTTGACATGGATAACATTACATGGCTATTGTGTATGCATAATTTGGCATGGAATAGTTCTTAAATCACGGATCATGTGTATGAAAAAAACAGTACATATATTGATAAACATTACAATCCAAATATGTAAACTTGCCTGTACCATGACATGAAAAACATCGATAGATAAGAAATTAACTAAATGTCTAATGTCTTCATTGTGAGCAAGTTCTTAACCCTCATGAGGAAGGAAGTTGGATTTTCATAGCCATATTCCGATCAAAGGCTGGTGAATTTATGAAGTGTGTGATGGTTTACACATGAATGTGTAATTAATAATATTAACATGAATAAATGACTAGTAACTACATGAAATATGCACATGACATGAATGTGGGGTGTTTGTACGCATTGTAAAAATTATTGCATTAAACGTGGTGAATGAGCATGCTTAGAATTAGGAAATTGATTAGTTATAACTAGAAAAGAAAATATAAGCATGAAGGATAGCGAGTACGTCACTAAATATACGTGATAGAGGTTTACAGAATGGTGGGCGTTATGTGATTTGAACAAGTAATATGTAAAAACTACATGATTCTAGAAAGTTTGAGTTAAAAGGATAAAGATGAAAACATGGTTGGGAATTTAAATATTGAAAGAGCGTTCCTACATAAGGTTAAGATGGGAAGAGATTGTTTTTCGGTTAGTTTAGTAATTCTTTGAACTTAAGATTATTTAGGGAGCTCATTACATTCCTTCAATTTTTCTAATACAAATGATAACTGGTAAGACAGCTTGAAGGTAGAGTGACAAAAAAGGCATAATATAAACAAGGGTATTAGATTTTAGTGTGACCTGAATTCTATTTTCGCCAATCGGTTAGGTCCACGTTGGGGATCTCATTGGAGTTTTGTTTTCTCTATAAATTTATGTAAACTAGATTTCCAAACTTGCGGTTGTATTTTGATCTTCATAGTAGATTTGTTCTTCTGCCCGTGATTTTTTTTTTTTGAAAGAGTTTTTCCATGCAAATCTAGTGTCCCACATCGTATTTTCTTTTTTTGATTATCGTTCGATTTTCAACCAGTGATATCAGAACTTTGGTTACGAGAGTTAATGTTTCCAAGTGTGCCGAAACAGATAACTCTCCAATTGTTTCGCATCGAACAAGGTCTTTCCTAATTTTTTTTAGAACTTACAACTTAATAGAAAAAATGAGAAAAAATTGTTCCTCCTGCCATCCGGCTAGTTCATAAAGATTTGTTCTTCTCTTTCATTCGACCGCCATAAAAAACTGTTGCTCTGTCTGTCATGAAATCTCTGATTATTCCATGTTTTGAGTTTGACAAAGTCATCATCCATCAGACCAACAGGTTCATCATCAGAAGGTTTTTGCCAATCGCCACATATCTGCGTTGTTGTTCTTCATTCTCGCTGTCAAGCCATTTTGATTGGGGTTGCCGCGAGAGTATCCTTTGCAAAGTTGGATTTTTGTCAACAATGAAAACTGTCGAAAATCCTTAAGATTTATAGAAGAATAAATTTAATGAGTTGGGACTGATTTGGAATCGCGAGAATATCTCATTACTAGAGATTGTTTTCGTTTGAAATTCAAATAAGGTTTGAATTTTGTGATATTAATGATTATTCAAGTTAAATAGTTTATTTGATTTTGGGACAATTTGTTATCACAAAATATCTAAATTTGTGGGATATCTTTTATTGAATGTTGTGATATCCACGATTTTCTGCTTCGATCTAAGAGTAAAAAATTTATTGAAGTTAGTGATTTTGGATCAGATATTTTGTGAAAAAATCTGTTTTAAGGGCAATGAGATCTTTGATGTAGATCTTCCACTTTGAATTGAGATTCGATATTTCAATATGGTAGAATAACAATAGTGAAATTACAAAGGGTTTGAAGAGCAGATTTGATATTGTAGGTCAAGTGGTGAGATATGCTTGCACAGATTTAGATGATGTTTTGTGAGATTTGAAGATGTCACATCGTGATTTAAGTGTTTCTTAAACCTGGTCATCATATGTTGCTGAATCACCCTTGAAGATATTTACAATTTGATAATCTGTATCTTTTTTCCGAAGGTAGGTAGACCTTGTAGTAAATTCGTTTTGAGATGGATATTGTTAGAATTTAAGTTGACTTCGTTTTTTGTTGGGTCGGGCTAATGAGCATGCACTATTGATCTTCTTCATAGAATTCATGACAAGGTAGAGATTGTTATATTTCTATGTGATTCGAATTCTATTTGAGTCAGCCAGTTACACTTACGTTGGAAATCTCATTAGGGTTTTGTTTTCTCTATAAATTCATGTAACTTAGAGTCACAAAGGTCGCGGTTGTATTTCGATTTTTATAGTATATTTGTTCTTTAGCCAATGGTTTTTTCCCAAAATGATTTTTTCACGTAAATCTAATATCCAACATTGTATTTTTTTTTTTCTGGTTATCTTTCGATTTTTCACCAAGGGTGTAATACCTTATTTTTTACTATATATATAAATACTTTGTTTCTGTGTAATTTGGATTTTGTAGGCTCTGCTGGCCATATACGTAGAGATTGGGTAATTCACATGCATTGGCCTAGTGTTCAATGATTTTTATAATTTGAGATATATCGTGCAGGTATGGCTTGTTGTATATCTTGTTGTAGAATTCCAAGTTATATGTATTACAATGTAATTATGAATCGTTAAATGGGAGTGTCATCCCACTTCAAGAATCCAAATGTTCGGGTTCAAACATAGAAGAACAAAGGTATGGCATAAACACCTTATGCATAAACACCATATCAAGATATAAAATTAAAGTAAACACAACATTAAATATTTATATCACCCCAAGATTCACAGCTATGAATATCAACATAGTTTGCGACACAATAGTGACATATATTAGTCTTAGCAAAGTTAGTACACAAATTCGAGTAGTACACAACAAACATATACACATAGATCTAGCAAAATATACTACATTTTAGAAGAATTATATAATTAAAGTGTCATTTTCTTCCCTGTTTCTTGTTTTTTTTACTTGTATTCTACATGTTCTTTAGTTCAAACATTTCCCTACATCTTTCCCAAAACTAACCTCCTTTTTCAACGTTACAAACCTACTTACCCATATTGTAAACAATATCATGAGAATTATTGGATGAAGGAAAAATAATAGATCAAAGACAGATTTTGAGTTTGTTGAACATACGACGAGAAACGAGCCGATTATAATGTAAACATACTTTACAAATTTTCTGGACTTTTCATTGAACAATTTTTAGATTTTTTCCTTTTTCTTTTAAAACATTTTTTAAACACAAACAGAAACAATCTCTCTTGTTTTCTAACTTTGTTTTCGTGAAGGCAACTGCACGAAACCAAAGAACATGGTGAAGGAAAAAATCATGATGGATCAAACAGCAAATGTTCAAAACTAGTAAGGCAGAATCTTGACATATCAACTCTTCTCCTACTGCATTTCAACTGTCCAATCATATTTGTTACATCGATTTTTACTTAATCAAACCTAATTCAAGTCAAACTAGAACATCATTATTTAAGTACAAAAAATTACCTCAAGTTTATAAAAAAAAATTCCCAGAATGGGTTTTGTAGTAAACACATTTGATGATATTATTAGTTCTTCCATTTAACCAAACCAGAGACCTTGCTGAAATAACGTAACAGATACAACACACTGCAAATGTTCAATACAGTAAGAGATACACTCTACACATAAGACTTTCTCCTGCTACGTTCTACTATCAAATCGACTTGTAATTTCATTAAAACTGTAACACAGTCATAGCTATCCAAACCCATGCAATAAAGAACAAAATAAACTTTTTTAATCAATTTTTTAAAAAAATTAGGGTTAAAACCAATTTGAACCCCAAAGTATGAGTTTAATTTAAAACACCCTCTAAACTAAAAATCCTAACAACTAAAACCTTAAATTATAAAAAAATGTAACAGATCAAAGTCTGGCGAGTAGCCGATCACTCTCTGTTCTGAATTTACACCTAGAACGGAGGGCTGATCACCCCACGTTTTGAATTAATGCCGAGAACGGGGGGCCGATCACTCCCCGTTCTGTCAAGTGCTTACGTGACATTGGATTTAGTGGGTCGAGAGATCGATGTGGGGGGCGGGGATCCCTCCCCCTCCCCCCCTCCCCTCCCCTCCCCCTCCCCCCCGGTCCAAGGTGCATCGTACGTGATTGGAGAACGGGGTCTCCGCCCCTCTACGGCCCCCCGTTCCTGCCTCCCTGATGAGGACATCATATTTTATTATGTTCATTTATTATTATGGGTTTTAGTATTGTGTGGTTTTCTGTTATGTGTTTATGGTTTTTAATATTGTGTGGTTTTCTGTTATTTGTTTAATGGGTCATTAGTGTCTTTGTCATTTTCCAAGTAAGCTTTGTTCTATTTAAAGTGTAGCATTGTAATTTGGTGGATAGTTGATGATTATTGAATGATAAAAAAAAATGAATGAGTTTTATGTGGAATCTCCTTTCTCTTCCAATCTCCATTTCTGATATTTCTCCCCTCCATTTTCTCGAATTTCTTCTCAGCTTTTTTAGCTTCTTCCTCTCTTCTCTCTCTTTTCTGCCTTAATACTTCCTTCAATCCGCTGCTGCATCAAATTTGGTATCAGAGCAAACATCAATTGTTTTCTCAAACAATTGATTCTGGGCATTTTTTATTTTTCTCTGCTGTTATTCGCTGTGTTGTAGTGTTCGGGTACTGTTCATAGCACTGTTACTCAGCTTCGTTAATCGGGTTTCAACTTTGGTTTCTGTCCGATTTGTTCACCTCAAGAATCAGAGATTTACTGTGTCCTGAACCAAAGAGCATCACAACAAAGATCAGAAAATTCCGATTTCTTGCTGAACAGCCTCGGGCGCACCTTGCCTCTTGATTTCTTGTCGGGTTTCGCAAACTCCGTTCTCGGTTCTTCGCTGCACAGCATACGCCGTACCTCGCCTCCTGATTTCTGGTTGGATCATCTGCTTCGTGTGTTTGTTCGCGACTCTGTCTACTGGTTTCTGGACTCAGAGGACCGCGACTTTACAGTTCGCCGTAGTGCAACGCCTCCCGTCGCCTACGCCGCTCCCCGCGATTCTGGTCCGCCGAGTCATCTCCTCTTCGCTGCTCGGGTTTGCTGCGCTGTTCGTTCTCGGCCAAACAAAACAGGGAGTTTCTGTTCCCCTTTTATTAGTTTAATGCTTCTTTGTTCCTGAAAGATAGCTTATTTGATTTGGTGTCCATCAACTGAGGAGATACAAGTGATATCTGTTTCGTGGAAGTCTACAGTAAAAGTCTGCTGGTGATACTTTGCTGTTTGAGAAATTTGGGTTGCTCAAGAAATAAAATATTGGTTTAAAATCTGTCAGTGTTCATCACGAGTCACTGTTCATCGGTCACTATTCATTGCTACTGTTCACAGTTACTGTTCATCTCGGAATCTTGAAGCTGTGCTGATTCTATTTCTGGTTCTCTGATGCGAAAAGAGTCGATATAATGACAAAGAGTGGTGCTCAAAATAATCAGTATCGAGAGGCTAGGTTGCAAAGAACTTCAATGGACTACTTTGATCATGTAAGACCATATAATATTTCACTACCTATTTTTAGTGGTCATTTCAATGGTTATGAAATTTTTGATTGGATAGAAAAGATGGATATATTGTTTGAATGTCATGATTATTCAGAGAGAAGAAAAATTCTGCTAGCCTCTTGGAGTTTCAAAGGGTATGCTAATTTCTGGTGGGAAAAATTTACGAGAAAGAGAAGAGTAGATGACAAGGGCGAAATTCTTACATGGGAGTTAATGAAGTACCAAATGAAAAGGGAGTTTGCTCCAAGACATTACGAACAGAAGTATGGCTCTCGGCAATTTTCGGGGTCACCAAACACATTGGAGCCACCACCCTTTCTAGCCCACGCACGTAATGAATTTGTCGAAGAGTCCTTAGATGAACAAAAAGTTAAATTTGATAAATTGCATCTTGAGATTCAACAAGAACTTAAAAGGCTTTCGAAGATTTCTAAGGAGTTCACTGATGAGAAATTGCGAAAGGAAGCAGCAGCTTTAAAAATTCAGAAGCATTTCAGACAATATCAAGCAAGAAAATCTTACCTAAGTCTACGGTCATCTGCAATCACTTTGCAAACTGGATTAAGAGCAATTATGGCTTGCAAAAAATCCCGATTCAGAAAAAGCACGAAGGCTGCAACAGTTATCCAGCCTCATCTCCGCCGCCATATGGTCTATTCTTATTTTAAAAGTCTCCAAAAGGCTGTGTTATATATGCAATGTAGATGGAGAGGAATAATTGCACGAAGAGAGCTTATAATGTTTAAGATAGTCGCTCGGGAGACTGGAGCGCTTAAAGAAGCAAATGAGGTATTAAATCGTTCCCTACTAAAAGAAAGGGAAAGAACATCTCAAGCCTTCATTAAGATTGTACGCGAGTTGCCAGTGGGAAATCAAGGGAACTTTGATGTCCATTGGTATCCTAAGATATTTGGAATCATTTATGCATCTTCTTTTGATGGAAAAATTGGCATTTGTAATATTGAGGGTTGCTGTCGAAATGGCATTGGTGAGAGTGATTTTAGTGGAGCCTCACTGAAAGCCCCAAAATGGTATAAGCGTCCAGCTGGAGTGTGTTTTGGCTTGGGAGGAAAGCTTATGTCATTTCATCCTACATCATCTGCTGTAGGATCTTCAGTTAGTGCTTCAGAAGTTTAGGTACACAATTTAGTTACTGAACAGAGTTTAGTTGGTCGTTCATCTGAATTTGAATCTACAATACAAAATGGGGACTGCAGTTTTCTGAGGCTATTATGTGAAAGAAAGTCAAAAGAGTCTGGAGTGGAAGATGACCGAGAAACATGGGCCTTCTAGAAAGTAATGTTTAAAGATGATGGAACAGCAAGGACGAAGCTTCTAACCCATCTTGGTTTCAGTATGCCTGCTGACAATAAAGATGTTGTTGCTCAAGCACAAGCAATTGCAACAATGCAGACATTACCATATTTACCATTGGCAGTTGTGAATGGTTTGAACAACTTCCTAATTGATTCCAAGGCCTTTTGGCGAGTCCACACTGATGTGGCATTTGCATTTGCATTGGCTGATACAGCATCTGAGGTTAGTGACACAGCTGGTCTACACAACGTCATAAAATATTATAAAAGTTTGAGGTTTGATGCGAACATTGGACTGCCCAAGCCAGCTGATTTCCGCAAATTAGCTGAATATTTGGCCATCCCGCATGCTATTGCTATGATTAGGGGTGCTAATAAGAAGAGGCCAAGAGAAGCTGTCGAATTTATTTTGCAACTCTTAAAGTATAATGACAACAATGAGAACTCTTCCTCTGATGTATACTGGCTCGGAGCATTAGTCCAATCAATTGGCGAACTTGAGTTTAGGCAACAGAGTATTATGTTTTTGGCATCACTTCTGAAGCGCATTGATAGGATTTTACAATTTGAGAGGCTGATGCCTAGCTACAATGGGATCTTGATAATTAGTTGTATTCAAACCTGGATGCAGATTACACTGAAGCTGTCAAGATTTCTTCCTTTTGATCTTGTGTTTGAACTGATAAGACCTAATTCGAAATCCAATGCACTATGGCTATTACGAATAGAAGCAAACAAAGCACTCCTTGAGCTTGAATTCCTCTCCAAGGACACCCATTTGGATCCAGACCTATTGGAGCTATTCTGAAATCATCAGGATATTTCTTTACTAAATCATGAGATATTTCTAAAGATTTTTGATCCAGGCCCTCGATCACACAAATTTGTGGAGGTCGACTGAAGTTTGTTCAACCGTTTAACTTATGGTTGGGAGGTTGATTAGTTGTTGTGCAATGGGTCTTTCAACTTGGCTGGGAGTGTCTCGTTCTCGGGGAGAATTGATGAGGACATCATATTTTATTATGTTCATTTATTATTATGGGTTTTAGTATTGTGTGGTTTTCTGTTATGTGTTTATGGTTTTTAATATTGTGTGGTTTTCTGTTATTTGTTTAATGGGTCATTAGTGTCTTTGTCATTTTCCAAGTAAGCTTTGTTCTATTTAAAGTGTGGCATTGTAATTTGGTGGATAGTTGATGATTATTGAATGATAAAAAAAATGAATGAGTTTTATGTGGAATCTCCTTTCTCTTCCAATCTCCATTTCTGATATTTCTCCCCTCCATTTTCTCGAATTTCTTCTCAGCTTTTTTAGCTTCTTCCTCTCTTCTCTCTCTTTTCTGCCTTAATACTTCCTTCAATCCGCTGCTGCATCACTCCCCATTTTAGAGGTATTCGAGAACTAGGGGTCATCGTCCCGAAATGACCACCGTTCTCAAAATTAGGGCTAGAGAACAAGGAGCCGATTAGGGGCGGTGACCGCCCGTTCTTAAAATTAGGGCTGAAAACGGGGGGGTCATTGCCCAAGAACGGGGAGCCAATTCCTGACAGTATATAAAAAACCAGCCCCCCTTCACCCTCCATTGTTGAAAAATTCAATTTTCTCTCGGTGCCAACCGCAATTCCAACACAAAATCTAATTATTTCACGTCCCTACCGTGTTGATTTCCCCATTTCTAATCCTTGCCTTCCAATATTATCAAAAAAATCAACAAATTCGAGCCCTAAATCATCAAAATTCTAAGATCCTCAATTCAACCTAAATCACCAAATTCCTCTCAAATGACACCCAAATTGACGATTATACGAAAGGCTGCCCCGTCACAAGGAGGTCTGTCATAAGGTGGCCCGACCAAATGGCCTCCGCCAAATCGCCCATTTATGTCACAAGGAGAACCATTTCAAAGGGGTCCAACAAACTGACCATGTAACACCAAAAATTTTCAGCATTTCGATATCCAATTTATACTCGGAAATAGAGAATTTTAACATAATTTCAAGAATTGAGGATTTTATCAGAACTTTAAAAGTTAAATTGTGAGACTAAATTGAACGAAGAATTTACAAAAATTTAAACCAACAAGTTACGAAACCATTAGCTATAAATTATGGTTGAATGGCAAAATGGTAAATTGAGATTAAAATTTTAATACACTCTCTCTCTCCCTCTCTTTCTCTTCTCATTCATGCAGCAGCCCCTCTTTCTCTCTTTCTCCTTTCACCCGCACGAAGAAACCTTTTCTCTCTCTCGCCAACAATTTCATCCTTCCTCCACGCTGATTTCTCTCCTCTTTCTTCAAGGTTTGAAGTTCCAAGGTGAGATTTAAGATTTGTGGAGTGAATTTTTGGATTAGAGTTAGGGTTTGAGTTGATTTTCATGGGTTTTGTGGTTTTTGGTTAGGGTTCCGAAACCTCTCCCTCCCTCTTGAAGAATTGGTCCGATTTTCCCCTTTCCTTTTGAAGATTTGAAGGTAAGAAATCTTCTCCATATAAATTTGTTGATTTTAGGATTTTAGTATATTGGTTTATGAATTTTTAGAATATTACTGGATTGTTATTATTGGTTGCATATTGAAATGGAGAGTTAGGATTATTGAATTATTGATTGTTATGGAATTTAGGGAAAATGCATAACACGGAGGGGGCTTATGCCAAAAATTTTAAGGAGATGCTATAGGAAGTTTAAATTCATTCGTGCATTATGTGTGATTGGACCAATATTGATGATGTGATTGTGATGTTTTAGGTGTTTTTGACTTAAGGAAAAGTGCACAAGTTGCTAAGGAATTCTAGGTAAGTGTGTGCTAGGTGTTCGGCTCTTATGACCCTACATCACAAGGGTACTAGGAATTTATGTCTGATGATGGTTTTTGATGTATTGTGAATTGTTTGCGGTTTATACGGCGATGAGTAGAGTAAGTACATTATGTAGTTGTTTGATGGATGAATTTCTTTGAGTAGGTTATGTGTTAATGTTTCGAGGTTATGTGCATTATGTTACACGCATTATGTTTTCCTCAAAGAAGCATACGAAAACGTTTTACATGAATGATTTATATAAGAAAATGTAAAGAAAAACAAGAATATGTAATGTATGTAATGATTAAGCGTGGGTCGGGGCAATATGGCCATGATTTGTCCTTTTCGGAGGACCATGTCACTTGTCCATGTAATGGACCATGAAACTCGTCCGTAAAGACCATGTACACGAACATCTGCCTACTCTTCCACGGAAGCCCCCTTAATCCATGTCAAGTAAAAAGAACAAGAAACGAGTAAACAAACATGATTTTTCGAGCATGCATTACATGAACATTTTATTCATATATGTACACCTCTTACTAAGCATTAAACTTATAGTTTGAACCTTGTGATGTAAGTGAAGAAATTGAAGGTGAGGAAGTTCTCCCCGAAGTCGATGGATAGGCCGGTTGATGGATGGTACTCGTTAGGGGTGTTCAAACGTTGGTTCGGTTCAGTTTTGGAGGGAAAACGAACTGAACCGACTAGAATTCGGTTTCAAGAATGAAGGCCGAAATTGGTCGGGAAACCAACCAGAACCGAACCAAAATTTTCGGTTCGGTTTCGATTTTTGACAATATTAAAAAAATAATGTTATTTGAGAGAGAGAGAGACAAGTGAGAACTATTAGCATATACGTTCGGTTACTGTTTATTCTAGTTAGTCTCTTTAACTTACAACTATGGTCATGTCTTCTCACCATCATTGTTATCTTCTTGGTTTTGGTTTATACATGTAAATTGTACAGTTTTGGGAAGAACAGAATACAGAGAAATATTTTTCTACTGCAGCCACTGTTTCTCTCTCTCCTTCTTCCTCTCTTCTTCTTCTTCTTCTTCTTCTTCTGGTTCTGTAATGTTCATCAACAGTTAACAAATTCAACGAGAACAACAGAGAGCAACAGAGAAAGGCACGTACGAGAGAAAGATCGAAAGACAAAAGAAAAGGAGAAAGATAATGTACAATCACAGATTCGCAATGACCAGATTCAAAATATAGCAGAGATTTCGGCGAAATGGAGCGTCGTGTGTCGTCTGCCGTCTACCGAGCTTCGAGAGTCAGTCGAGCAGCTCGAGCTTTGCGTCTGCCACGGAGAAGGAAGAAGCAGAATAGCAGATTGCCTTCATCTGCAATCTGCAATAGGATTTAGGGCTTTTATTAAAATTTTGGTTCGGTTCGATTAATGTCGGTTTGGAATGATACAAACTGAAAATCGAACCGATGTCACCAGTTCTTACAAAATAGAACCGAAGTTCAATTTTTTTTACTCAAAACCGATCAGAACCAAACCAATTTCACCAGTTCCGGTTCGGTTTTCAGTTCTGGTTCGGTTTTGCACACCCCTAATACTCGTGACGAGCGTTTTGAGCTAGGCAAGGCGATTCCGACCCGTGGGTTGTGCTCTAAGCAAGATTTTTGGTATACGTTTATGAATTAAGAAAAAAGATAGTAGTTTTTGATAACTATAGGGACTTGCTTGGAAAACTTTGTATTTTAGACCAAATGTTTTGATTAAAGGGTTTTCCACGTGTTTTATGTTTTCGCTACGTGTTTTCAAGTCGATTTTATGATTTTGAGTCGGAGTTATGTTTTGGGAAGGATTTTAAGTGGATGTATTAGGTTATGGAAGTTGGGTGGATGTTTGATAGATTTTATGGAGTGTTATTAGATGAAAATGAAGAAAAGAGAGGAAGTGGCACGAGGTGCGCTCTGCGCACTTAGCAAGTGAGAAAGTGTCATGTGCAGTGTTCCACCTGGAGAAAGATGTCAGCTTTTGGTGGGATACAGTTAAGGTTACGGCAAATGCAGGAATTATGACATGGGAGAGATTCAAAATGGCTTTTTATGGCAAGTACTTTAGCCGAGCAGTCCGAAATAGTAAGAGGGCGGAGTTTTTCCAACTGCGCCAAACTGGATCAGTGGCCGATTATGCCCAACGATTCGAGTCCTTGTCTTGCTTTGCAAGCCATCTGGTGAGTGAGGAAGAGGACAAGGTGTATCAGTTTGTCCAGGGGTTGAAGTTTGAGATTTTCAAGGGAGTGAAGACCGCAAGCATCGATGACATGCCATATCACAAAATTGTAGCAAAAGCCCTAGAATTAGACGATATCGAGATGAAAATGCAACAACAAGGAGAACCGTCAAGGAAGTTCTTCAGAGAGGTACAGCCAGAGCCACAGGAGAACAGGAGGTGGCAACCGCAACAACAAAGGCGTGTGAAAAGACCCAACAATGCCCCTGTAGACCAAGGTAAGGGCAAGCGCCCCAAGGGGCTTCTCAAGCTCCTCGGTTCCCTACCTGCCAGATGAACCATCTTGGGGAGTGCAAGCTCTATACAGGATGGTGTTTCCGATGCAATGAGGTAAGCCACATGATCAAGAACTATCAAATGCCAGCTAGGAGTCAAACGAGGGTGGCACCGAGAGTCTTCGCCATGATTGAAGACGATGAAGCAGTTCAACATTCCGTTATAACAGGTACAATTTTGATTTACGGCGAGCCTGCATACATGCTTATAGACACTGGTGCGACTCATTCTTTTATATCAACTGCTTTGTATGTAAATGGAATCTGTGAGTTATGCCAGCTGACAAATTTTATAGCGTTATATTACCGTCAGGAGAGTCCTTATACTTAGATCAGGTGGTGAAGAGTGATATCGTATCTGTAGAGGACAAGAAGTTATACGCGGAGCTGATTATAATTAATATGAAGCGATACGAAGTTATTATGGGGATGAAGTGGTTATTCAGACACTACGCTATCATCAACTGCAGATCTGGATTAGTGGATTTCCGACCTCCGAATGGAGACCAGTATTCTTTCAAGCAATACTAAAATCGAGTAAGGTGACAGTTGTATCCTCCATGGAGGCCCAAAAATTATTAAGGAGTGGATGCATGGGTTTTCTGGCCAATGTGATTGCCATACAGAAAAGAAGTGAACCAAAGCTTCAAGACATTTCAGTAGTCAATGAGTTTCCAGAGGTATTCTTGGACAACCTACCGGGGTTACTTCCAGACCGAGAAATAGAATTCGTGATCGACGTCTATCCTGGTACTTTACCGTATGGCACCAGTGGAACTGAAAGAATTAAAGACCCAGTTGACAGAGTTGGTGGATAAGGGCTTGCCCTAGTTCGTCTCCCTGAGGCGCACCGGTCCTATTCCTTAACAAGAAAGATGGATCTCTGCATACGTGCATTGACTACCGAGAGCTGAACAATTTGACAATCAAGAATAAATATCCCCTGCCTTGGATTGATGATCTATTTGACCAACTTCGAGGGGCAAAGGTATTTTCAAAAATTGACTTGCGCTCGGGTTACTACCAGCTAAAGATCAAGGCTGATGATATCTCGAAAACGGCGTTCAGAACCCGATATGGGCATTATGAATTTTTAGTAATGTCGTTTGGATTGACAAATGCTCCCGCAGCATTTATGAAATTGATTAATTAGGTGTTTTGGGAGTATCTAGACAAGTTTGTTATTGTTTTCATAGATAATATATTACTGTATTCTCGGACTAGAGATGAACATACAGAGCACTTGAGGATTGTTTTGACAACTTTGAAGCTGCACCAATTATATGCCAAATTCTCGAAGTGCGAATTGTGTCTTGACAAAGTTAACTTTTGGGTCATGTCATCTCCGATGAGAGCATTTTCGTTGATCAGTGAAAATACAAACTGTAAAAGAGTGGCCACAGTAGAGAAATGCCAGTGAAGTGCGTAGTTTTCTGGGATTAGCAGGCTACTACAAGAAGTTTCTCGAAGGGTTTTCGTTAATAGACAAGCCGTTATCTAGTTTTACGAAGAAAGATATAAAGTATTCATGGTCTGAGGATTGTGAAAGGAACTTTCAGACATTGAAACAAAAGTTGACAACAGCTTAACGCTTCCAAGATTGGTTTAGGGTGTGTACTGATGCAAGATGTGAAGTTACGAACAAAACTACCCTACACACGATCTTGAATTGGCTGTAGTGGTGTTTGCACTGAAAATATGGAGACACTACCTGTATGGACAATAATGCGAGGTGTTTTCAGACCATATAAGTCTGAAGTACATCTTTACTCTGAAAGAATTGAATATGAGACAGAGGCGATGGCTAGAATTTGTCAAGGATTATAATATCGAGATCAAGTATGACCCTGGTAAGGCTAATGCGGTAGCCGACACATTAAGCAGAATGTGAGTGACGATGCAATCTACGGTGTCAGCCATGTCAGTGCCTCTGAAAACGGAAGTTCAAAAGTTTGAATTGGAGATAGTTTCAGAGCTTTTGGCTATGCTCTCGAAGTTAACTATTCGGCTGACTATTTTAGAATAGATTAAAGAGGCTCAACAGAAGGATTCAAAGGAGAAAAATGACATTTTAAGCAAGTTGGCGGACTCCTCTTCTGAGTTCAGCCATTCAGATGATGGTATTCTGAAATTGAAGAATAGATGGTATGTCCTCAGAAACGAAGAGTTACGAAAGTTGATTTTGGCATAAGCGCACTCATCTTCTTTTTCAATGCATCCAGGCAACACTAAAATGTACCGAGACTTGAAGCTGCACTATTGGTGGCCAAATCTTATAGAGATGTTATCAAGTACGTAGAGGCGTGCATGGTTTGCCAACAAGTCAAGGCAGAACATCAAAGGCCGAGAGGTACTCTTCAGCTTTTACTGATCCCGGAGTGGAAATGTGAGAACATTTCTATGGATTTTGTGGTTGGCTTGCCGAGGACAGCTAAGGGCCATGATAGTATACAAGTTATAGTAGACAGATTGACGAAGTCGACCCATTTCCTGCCTGTAAAGATGACCTATACAATGAACCAGTTTGCAGAGTATTCCAAACAAACCCGCCGATAAGATAGAGAAAGGGGGCCTCCGCTTTTCTTTTCATTAATGAATTTTTTGTTGATGCAAAACCAAATAAGTGGTCTTAGCCTTTCTTTTATGCTGCGTTGTCGGAAGGTTTAGTGAGACCCGGACTTCGCTCCGCAGATGTTGAAGGAAGAAGGGCAGGTTCAAAGCTTTCACCAGGTCCAGGAATCGGTATTCACCCTGTTTCCTCTATTCGTCAGTCGTTTAATTGCTCGTCTTGAATCATCAAGTTACATGGGATTCCAATATCACCCTTCACCACCTAATCTGAGTGTAAGGACTCTCCCGATGGTAATATAACGCTATAAAATTTGTCAGCCGGCATAACCCACAGATTCTATTTACATACAAACGTAGTTGATATAAAAGAATGAGTCGCACCAGTGTCTATAAGCGTGTATGCAGGCTTCGCCGTAAATCAAAATTGTACCTGTTATAATGGAATGTTGAACTGCTTCATCGTCTTCAATCATGGCGAAGACTCTCGGTGCCGCCCTCGTTTGACTTTTGGTTGGCATTAGACAGTTCTTGATCATATGGCCTACGTCATTACATCAGAAACACTGTCCTGTATAGACCGACAACGTTAGAGGTTTAGAGTCATTGGAGATCAAGGAGATGTTCAACAAAATTGCCCTACACGGAGTGTACGAATTGAGGTGTGATAACTGCGATAGAATTGATCACTTGTTTTATACGAACTTAACCTCTACCGAAAGGTTAGGATGTTTGAAGACGTACATCCTTGGTACAGAGAATTTGATACCTCTAGGGACGGTTAATGAAGTGCTCGGATTTGCCGGAGAAGGGAATGAGGTAGAGAGATTGTGATTTTTTCAAATCGGCAGAAGGACTTGAGTTCCTTAGAGAAATTCTTTGAAATGCAAACATCGGAGGATTCGTGAAGCCAGAATCCAAGGATTTAAACGTCAGAGCTCGGCTTATTCACACTCTGATAACCCTATACCATTCTACCTCGGGATGGACATAGAGATCTCGTGAGCTGCATGAATCTCTATGTGATGGAGAAGCTGTACAACGGGAAGATATTTGGCCATGGCTTCGTGATTTTAGGTCACATGCATGAGATCGGTCAGACATGCAACAAGAATACGTCGCACGACACATTGATACAGAAGATCGTCGAGCGAGCTCGGGTTCAGCTACCGATTGGAGAGCAACTGAAAGCATAGAGATCCGTCGATGTATTTGATAGATTTTATTTGATTTGGATGGGCTTAGTTGAAGTCAACGGTGTTGAATATCCCACATCTACAGAGAAGAAAGCAAAGGTCCAGTATATAATATGAGGGAATTCCCTCAATCCTTGAGCTAGCTTTTGGAATGAGTTCTACCCCTTTCATTTTATCATGGTATTAGAGCAAAACACCCTTTACGATGTGAGGACCCCATACGACCTAGCACGCTAGACGTGTGGGCGAATGTTGAATATCTCACATCTACAGAGAAGAAAGCAAAGGTATACTATATAATATGAGGGGATACTCTCAATCCTTGAGCTAGCTTTTGGAATGAGTTATACCCCTCTCATTCTGTTAGATAGAACTTGAGTTTTCAAAGGAGATCAAAGGGCCTCCACCTCTGCAGATATTCCTATGGAGGCCACCGCGCAGCCATTGTCCCCCAAGACGGCTAGTAGGTGGGGCATGATGGAGCAGATACTAGAGTTTCTCGTAGGCAGAGTGGAGGAGCTCTCACCATCACACAAAGAGAGCTAACTTAGTCCCACATAGAGCTGAGAAAAACCTTCATGGATTAGGTGGAGCGAGATGACGAAGATGTCCCACCGTAGTTTAGTTTATATTTTGTATTTCATTTTATGTACTTTACTTTATGTTTGTACTTTAGTTTATGCTATGATTATTATGATTGTACTTTAGTTTATGCTTGTAATTTAGTTTATGCTATGTGTTGTATGATTATACTTTATTTTATGACTATACTTGAGTGGTATTTAATTATTTGGAACTGACTGTTGGTTATAAAATTGTGATTTGAATATGTAGGAATTGTTTGAAACTAGCTATGGGGAAGTTATAAAATAAAGAAAACTCTGCCCATTTTTATAACTTTATCTCACTAAATTACACATTATAATAAATACACACATTACATAGTATAATAAATATATAAATTATACAATCACATCCATCTTCACACACGTCCGTCAGTCGCCGAGATTCACTTTTAATGAATTTAAACTCATAACTAGTATTCAAAGCATATGCTATTATTTTTTCTCTAATTGCCTTTAAAGAGCTACATTTTTTCTCCAAATAAAATCTCATCGAAATTTCTTTCCTAACCGTTATGTTTTTCACTGCATCATCCTCCGAATCGACTGGCATTCGAAGATCATCATCCAGAGTTTTCGATGTCGATTGCACATCTATTTTCATTACCTTCTAGGTGATCGAATGCCTGAAGATCACCATATATGAGCATAGAGTACGAATACCAGTCTATATTGGCATCACAAGTTGTTATCTCGTCTAAATCAACAGATCTACTCGAATCAGAATCCATCGACGTTGCTAATACAGAGAAAATTAGTATGAACAAGAAAATGGTGCTGAGGTTAGAGGGTTTTTGCCAAACGTGAGGGTGAGAATGGAGAGTGTTTCCTTATATTAGTGTCGGAGATCTTCATTTCGAAGCGGTAATCCCCTGTTCCCGAATATCCCTAAAATGGGTAGGCAAGAACGGGGAGTCGTTGGGGGGGGGAGGGGGGGTGGAGATCCCCTGTTCTCCAATCACGTGCAGTGCACGCTGAACGGGGAAGTCTCCACCCCCTACATCGACCCCCGACCCAATACGTCCAGTGCCACGTAATCATTGGACAGAACAGGGGGCGATCGGCCACCCGTCAATATTTGATTTGTTATATTTTTTATAATTTAAGGTTTTAGGTTTTTTAAATTAAACACATGCTTTGAGGTCAAATTGGTTTTGACACAAAAAATTATAAAGAAACTAGTAAATAATAATTAAAAAAAAAAAGATATAAAGTTAACTGAATCAAACGAAACAATAAACAAGAACAGAAATTCGAAATTATCAGTACCCGGATGATGATAATGATGATCATTCGGTCCACAGCAAATAAAAACAGCAACTTGTTGCAAGTCAAAGCCAAACGACGTTGATTAGCTGTAAGAGGAAAAAAAAAAAAATGAAGGACCTGCTTATTTTTGTTTTGGGTAGGAATGGAAGCTAAGTATTAATGAATTAATCAATTAATTACCCGATTTAGGAAATCTTTTGTTTCAAATCATTATTTCTTGGCCGAAAATGTTGCAGGTTTTCATAATTAGGAAAACACAAATTGTTGCCATCTTAAGAGCAGCAAAGATTGTCTTCTTCCTCCATATGAAGAAAATAAATATTAGGGAACTTCCATTGAAGGAAACAAAGAACCTTCCGCAAATCTGCAAGTTATCGTGAGTAAAATTGTCATCATAATAAATAGGAAACACCAGAAACAACGAAAACTTGGTTTGACTACGGTTAAAACTCAAATTAGTTTCATGAAATAGCTAACTGCATCAAAACCGATAAAACAAAGATTTATACCTTAGTGTCTGGCCATAGTTTCGAACGTAAAAGTGTTCATAATCCATGACAAAGATCTGAGATAGGAGCGGCTCAATCATATAGTTTCCACTTGAGAAAAGTCTCACCAAAAAAAGGATTAAAAAGATCAGGCAATATCTCACAGAACTAAACAACAAGTGAGGACGATGAAGAAGAGGAGAAGGGTTTCCTAGAAAAAAGAAAAAAGAAAACCCTGAAGTAACCGTACATAAATTTATGTAAAGAACTGAAAAATGGAGGTTTTCCGTTGGAGAAGAAAGAAGGCTGTACCTACAAGAATCCCGAAGCAAGAAGTCAAGGACACCTTGAAAAGAAGTCAAGGAGAGAAGAACAATCAACCAATCAAATATAAGAAAAATAAATACTGAACAGAAAAATAAAATAAAAAATTGCACGCTTACTGAGGGAAAACTTTTATCGATTTTAGTTGTCTGTGGTTAAGAGTCAGAAAAAAGTTTCTTGGTTCATACCAGTTCGAGTTGTCACTTCTCTGTAGCTTTCTCTCTCTAGAAAGAACCAAAATCTTTCCCTTCAATCCAACAATTAGCAGAAGAGAGAGAAAGGAAAGACATAATATAATCATAAAATAAGAAAGCAAGAAAGACAGAAGGATAAGGAAAGAAATAACTACATTTACACTCTCTCTAAAAAAAAGATAGGGCTGGCTGACAGAAAGAGAAGTGAGCACGCACTAGCAAAGGTATGCCTTCATACAATTGTCTGCAGCGGGTGCTCGCTCTCTTCTGTCAATCATTGATCTCTCTTCCTGCACTCTCTCTCTCTTCGATTGATGATCGATCTTTTTATACAAAACTTTAATCTTGTTTCCAATTCTTTTTTGGCAAATCAAAAACTGATTTAAGACGCATCAAGAGAAGACTTTTGTCAGATCTGCAACCTCAAAGTACTCGCATTTTTGGCAACCCATTAACTTCAGTTTGGCTTCAACCTCCTACTCCGCCCTCTTTCCCATACCTACCTATAAAGACAAGAACCAGAGATAAGTTTTCCCTTTTTCTTCTACAGTAAACCCTAAACTCGGCACCCCTTCATGAAAAGGACCTTCATTTTCTTTCGCTTGAGCCCGTCTAAGCTTCCCGAACCGTAAGAGAATTTCATCGCCGTCTCCTAATTCCACCATTGCTGATTTCTAGAGAGAGAAAGATGCAGCATGAGTTTGATTTATGTTGAGGGGAAACGGGAAAGGACAAGAATTGGAACGTGGTTAACTCGAAACTTTTTTCAAATCTTTCTGGATTAAAAATTAATAGTAATTAATGGCCATTGACAAACGTGAACTGATATTGACACGAAGATTACGAAAAAGTGTTAAGAAGAAACAACAAAAAAGTAGACCACTTTTCGATTGTTCATTGGAGGGTTATTAGAAACAAGCCATGAATTCTGATTAGACGTCGTCGATCAATTTGAGCCGTTAGATCTTATTGGACAGAGCCAAGTTGTCGGAGACGTGGCTACTATTGATTGGATGAGGGCCAGATCGGGGAGGACAATTGGTCCCCTCAAGCTTAATCAAAGAAGAGAATTGAGTTCTTAATGCTCGAGAATTGAATTAGCATAGCTCAAGAATAATTGAGGGCTTAATTTGATTAACTGTCATTTCGATCTCTTCAATTGTTGTCCTTTGGCTCTCAAATGATTGGTGGAACCATAAAAATATCTTTAGTTTTCATCACTAACCTCCTATACATTTGTCTTTTATAATCACATTTTGATGTTGCAATGTGATCAGAGCAAAGATCACCAAACTTTTAAGTGAGTGATACCAACATAGATTTAACAGTGACTACTGTTATAAAGTTTTTATCCTCCTTTTGTCCAAATTGATCTGTTTTGCGATGAATTTTATTCCAAACACATTATAATATGTTAAAATAAGAATTATATACTTATGAGCTACTTGAGCAATGTGTGATTGTGCAATTCATATATATATGAACTCATTGTTATTAGATCGTCTTGCTTTTACACGACAGACTGTCGCAAAGGTAAAACAAATTCATACATTGTAGAAAACATAAAAATTTAATGAGAAATAAAGTAAGTTTTAATGTGATTTCTTACAATAAGTAATTGGACACTTGTTATTTAATTATTATTTAACTAGTGCTTTATAATCTAGGTGATGGGTCGAAACTTGTATAAAGTTGTATGTCCTCATCCCCTTAACCTATTCGCATTATTCTACAAATGAGTTGACAATCGTTTAGAGAAGGAAGATTTGAAAATCTTACATTTGGGAGTACGCTAAGAGTGATAGTTAGCATTTGGTATTGAAGGTAAGTAAAGAACCGAGTTTATTTGTCACGAAATTTGATTAAATTTGAAATTCAATTTTGATTATCTAGGGATTTGAAGTTCAACGTAGCAAATTTTTGGTTACTACCCACTGAATTTCAAGATTCATCATTGACACTTGAGGGTAAGTGAACCTATAACCTATTCTCTCGTGAGTTGATTTGCATTTTTGGATTTTGGGTGCAAAGACAGTTTTAAATTTAAGAACAAAATATTTATGGATGAAAATCATGTTTTATTGTAAGTTTAAGGCTTGATACTAATCTAGTGTGATTTGAAATCAGAATCTATGGAAAACCAGTAAGGATTGGTGTAAATCGGTTTAAATCTAAAGAAATCATCCAAGCTGTAGCTTGGGTGAGTGTTAAGCCACAATGCACGTAATTTACATTGTATGAGAAGCACAAGTGTTGTTTTCTAAGAAACATGATATTTTATTGTATATTGATTACCAAATATTGGATAAATGTCAATCAATGATAAGTAATTATTGTTTACGATAAATGAGTTGTTGGAGCAATTGACTAGGTCGATGTATTTTGAGAACATGGATTTAAGATCACCATATATTCAAGATCCATGAAATGGGATATTCCTAAGATAGCCTTTTGGATTTCATAATGGGCATTTTGTGTTTATGGTTTTGTCGTATGGTTTGACCCATCATGACCCAAAGGTTGGCTTAGACAAAAATTCTTGATTGAGCGATTTGATCTTCATAGAGGATCCGACCACCCAACTCATACTATGTTTTCAAAACGAAGACTTGAAAATAAACTGAGTCATGTCTCACAAAGAATGGGCCGAAGCCCAAATATCAATCACACAAAAATAAGATTGTACAAAACTTAAGTAATCCAATGAAACGCTGCACAAGAAATAAAGTACCAAAACACCCAATTACAAATCACGCATAAAGAGAAAGAATAAACAAATAATTCTTCACTAAGACAAAGATTAACTCTCTAGAAAAATAAAGTGAAGGACGAAGAAATGTAATCCACTCAGCGATAAGCAACATCAACGCCAACCGCCTTCACGATCCTAACCTGGGGAAAAAGAGGGAGTTAAGGGTGAACAACTAACTCAGTAGAGAACCCTATACTATACTCAAATGCATCTAAAAACTAGTTTTATCATTTTTTTTCAAAACCATGTGGCAGTAATAAAAATATAGTGCATGAGTTTACCTTCAAATAAATTTTCCTTTTCATTTCAAAATAGGCTCCATAAGCAAAGAATTTTCAAATTGTTAAATCGCTTATAGCATTTTTAAAATAGACTCAACAAGTCATCAGTGGAACATATTTAAAAACATTACTATAAACCTAGCTAGCTATACGTAGAGTGGAGCCTCCACTATTTTTGTTGGAAAACTAGTTCTAGTAAAAAAGGAATATCACTCAAGGACTCCTGACATACCATCAGACAAAGACGACAATCCTAAAGAACAGATAACACCTCATGAGTCATAAAGAAATGAAAAGTGATTGTAATTCAAAGATCCAGCAACAGTCACTTGGGCTACAAGCAAGCAAACTTAGCAACGACACAACTCATAAATCAAAGAGTGGTTGGGCAACTAGTTAGCAACGACACCACCCACGTATAAAAAAAGTGGCTAGCGAGCAACTTCAGTGACGACACCACTTAAATGTACCATTATCACAACAAATACACCTTGACAAGATTTAGGGATTCAAAACACACATCATTCCTCTATTACCCATTTTTGTCACGTAAAAACAAATAACTTCACACAGCAGAAACACATAATCTGACTCAAGTTGTTTTTGTTGCTCGACCAATGCAACTCAGAGCAACTATAGATCGATACCAAGAAGGCTCGACTAGCCCAATCAAACAACCAGCCCATCAGGCATACATGTATAACAAATCAAAATGAAATATCATACACTTTTAAGATAAACATGTAAAACGTACGTACATATACGTAAAATCTGATGTGCTAGTGACCAAGCTCTATTAGGATTTTCATAGATATCAATCCATCAAAATAAGTTTTGAAAACTATACCACGCAAGAGTAAAATATAGAAACTCTTACATCAATAACGACCAAAGCCTTATCGACTAGGTGACACTAGCTATTTGGAATAGACACCAGGAACAAGGCATCAGATTCCAAGATGACGAAAACAGGGACATTGTCGGAATCTATAACAAACCTGATATCAATTCCCATATCAAAAAAGGAAAAATAAAATTAGAGGAGTCCTAAACCGAGACTAGGAACTCGCACGAAAAGAAATGACAATAAGATATAAGTATATGGATATTAGTTCTAAGTTAATGAATTCATATATGGGTAATTTGTTATTGTACATTATTATTTCAATAGAAAATACTCTTAAAAAAGGTATTTGAAATATCTAACATGTGTAATGAGTTATTTTCAGACTTCGAAAATTTTCATGAAGTGTCCATTTTTGTAAAACTCCAAGTTGCAAAGTGGAAGTCTGCATCAATGTAAATTGCAAAATCAAAAGTACGTGGAGTTCAACTCTAGAGTGCTGAATGTTGCGGAGCTCCTCAACTTTGTGGAACTTAGAGTTTCAAAGCGAGAGTCCTCTTCAAGACAAATTGAAGAGAATCAAAGTTATATAGAGTTCTAGTCCAAAGAGAATGTTGTTGCGGAGGTCCTGTATCTCAAAGTTTCAAGAACTCCGATCTCAAAAGCAGTGTATCGCTCCCTAATTAACTAGAGAGAATCAACACAAGTGCAGTCTCAGACCAGAGAATCGATTTGTGCGGAAGTTCATGAATAAATAAAAATCTCATTTTTATGCAAAAGCAGAGTCTTGAGTTACAAATCGGAAGACTGCAACCAATGATTTTTTCCAAATAAGCAGAAGGCCACATTCCTTTATGTTGTGCTTAACGGATCTATTGTGGAGTCCCGCACTATACACACAGAGTTCCGCTCGTTAAGATTTTCAAAGAATTCTATAAATAGATGCACAATTCAAATTGCATTAACCAACTCGCGAATCCTACACGAAGTGCTGCCAAATTTTCAAAAAAATCTTACTTTCTCCAACTATCTAATCCCTTTTCTGATGTGTCTCCCAAAGATCAGAAAACACAAACTCAATACGGCTCTGGAGAAAGGAGAATCTTCGCTGCACTGGGGTAATCTTTGAACTGAAATAACTCAGGCTGTGGAGCGAGTTAAAAGCTGAAATTTAGACAACCACGCCCTAGAAGAGTGAGGGGAAGTGCCTTTAAAAATCTTGCAAATAAATGAAAAGAGGCAAAAATGGTGATGGTAACAATAGACACTCCTCAAATGAAAAGAAACAGCTCTTTGGACTACTTTCTTTTGCCAACAATGGATGAGAACCTCTAAGGATGAGGATGAGGATGATGAGAGTGTTGACTTAAATGGTGTTTAAGTCTAAATATGTTTTTGATGATTGTGATTAATATGAAATATATAAATTGAATAAATTGAATTACTATGTTTATTGCATTTATTTGGAAATGTCCTTGGAAAAGAGTATTATGTTTCTGACGTTTTTGGTTAAGTGTTAGTAGTCCGAAGTCTCTCGTCACATTATAAGACAGACGCATTCGTCCAAACGTAGAACATCATACTTGTCTGAAGTTACAAGTCAGACGCAATCGTCCGAAGTTACAAGTCAGACGCAATCGTCCGTAGTTATAAGTCAGACGCAATCGTCCGAAGTTATAAGTCAGACACAGTCGTCCAAAGTAATCATCCAAACTTATAAGACAGAAGCAGTCGTCCAAAATAAAGACAGACGCAGTCGTCCAAAGTAAAGACAGACGAAGTCGTCTAAAGTACTTGTCCAAGTAGCAATCGTCCAAAGTATTCGTCCGATGAGCAAGCGTCCAAAATGTACGAGCACGTGTTCAAAGACAACAACGAATTGATGTGGTGCATTTGTCCAAACTCAGTCGTCCAAAGGGGGAACGTCCAGAGTCTTAACAACGTCGAATTAAAGACCGCGAGTGATAGCGACTCCAAATCTCAACGGCTATTTTTCTGTGTACAGATGCTCTCCAACGGTCATATTTTTGAATGAGACACGGATTACAGACAAGAGTATAAAAAGAAGAATGAAGCTCGAGAGAAGAACTTTTGCTAATTTTTACAATTATCTCTTAACTCTCACGAGCAAAAAGTTTTGTAATACTCTGCGACTCTCTACATCTCTCTATTCCAAAACTTGAGATTTAGCTTTTGAGAGAGTGTAGCTTTGTGCTTAATATCTTCATCTTGCAAAAACTGTAAGGTAATGGATTGATGCCGTGAAGTTCAATCCAGAAGTGTAAAGGCAGTAGATCGACGCCCGTGAAGTTCGATCTAGATTTCTCGTGAGGAGAAGGAAAGAATCATCAAGGGGGAGCCTTGGAGCGTGGAAGTAGGCAGGATTGGCCGAACCACGTTCAAAACATCGGTGTCAATTTCTCTCTCTCTCTCTTACTTTAGCTTGGTTGCTTATTTGCCATAATTTTAGTAATTACATTCAAAGATAGTAGATAAAATAAACAGAAATATGCATTGTTAAAAACGATTAGGTTAAAGAAATTTCTAATTCACCCTTCCTTTTAGACAATCACGATCCTACAATTGGTATCAGAGAAAGGTTAATATTTGTCTAATAGGGATTAAAAGAATAGTGATATATTTAGAAATGACATTCAACACAAATACCACACACGTACAGGGACAAACTATTTCTAGACCCCCATTTTTCGATGGTAACGACTATGTATATTGGAAAACTAGGATGAGAATTTTTGTTTAAGCTATGGATTATGAAATATGGACTATAATTGAAAATGGTCCCTTTAAGGCTGTTAAACTAAAAATGGAGTCAGTGTTCCTAAATTGACTTGTGAACTAAGTGACTCGGACAAGAGAAACTTAAGTTTAAATGCTAAAGTCATAAACACTCTATATTGTGCACTGAATAGAGATGAATTCAATAGGGTACAAGGCTGTGAGAGTACACAAGAAATATGGCATTTACTTGAAATTACACATGAGGGAACAAATCAAGTAAAAGAAAATAAATTGAGTATGTTTGTGCATGAATATGAATTTTTTTCAATGGAAAAGGATGAGTCTATTTCATCTATGTTTACTCGCTTTATTAACGTTACTAACAGTTTAAAAGTTCTTGGTAAAGTTTATTCAAACGAAGAGTTAGTTAGGAAGATTCTGAGGTGTCTACCAAGAGGATGGCAATCCAAGGTGACAGCCATCTAAGAAGCAAAAGATCTCAAAGTGATGAAGCTTGAAGAACTCATCGGATCTCTCATGACACATGAGATCACAATGAGAGCTAACGAGAAAGAGGATCTCAAAGAAAAGGAAACCTCCAAAAGAAGAAATATTGCACTCAAAGCCTCATCAAGTAAGCAAGATGAATCCGAGGAAGAAGTTGATGATGAGGATATCGCTCTCATCATGAGGAGATTTAGCAAATCCCTCCAACGGAAAAGAATGAATGGGAGGAAATTTTCAATGGGAGATAAATCTCAAAAGGATAAGGAAATTACCTGTTTTGAATGCGAGAAGCTAGGACACATCAAGGCTGATTGTCCACAAGCAAAGAAAGGCCCCAAGAAATTCAAGAAGATAGCAATGAAGGCCACTTGGGATGACAGTAAAAATGATACTTCTTCAGAAGACGAGGAAGTTGCCAACCTGTACTTCATGGCACACAAAGATGAGGTTAGTCATTCCTCTTGTGACAGTGAAAATGATGAGGGTGACTTAATTGATGCTTTTAATGATTTAGTTAAACAATATAGTATGCTTAAATCTAAATACAACTCTGTAAAGAAGGAAAATGCAAACTTGGTTGAAAAGCATGCTAAGGAGTGTAATTTACAGGAAAAGGAAATAAATGATCTTAAGAGTAGAAATGAGAACTTGAATAACATAGTTCTTAAATTTACTAACGGTAGCAAGAACTTAAACATGCTGTTAGGCAGTCAGAGAGTTACATTTGACAAGGCAGGGTTAGGATATGAACAATCTAATAAAAAGAAAGTCTATAAAAATTTCTTTGTTAGATCGTCCACTTGTCATGCTTGTAATGAAGTAGGACATAAATCCTATGAATGTCCACTAAAATTAGGAAATATTAAACCTGGTAGGAGATTACAATAGGTTTTTAAGGGAACCAAACCTAACACTAGGACCCAAAAGATTTGGGTACCTAAGAAGACAACTTGATTACTGTTTTGTAGGTTGATTGCTCTCCCGAGAAAAATCAATGGTACCTCGATAGTGGATGCTCGAGGTATATGACGGAAGACTCAACAAAGTTTTCCTTTGTCAACAAGAAGAAAGGAAATATCACCTTTCGTGGAAATCAAAAGGGCAAGATTGTTGGCATCGGCAATATAGGTAATCCTGCCAACCCTATTATCGAAAATGTGTTATTAGTAGAAGGGTTAAAGCATAACTTGTTAAGTATTAGTTAACTGTGTGATAAGGGTTATAAAGTAACCTTTAAATCAAATACATGTATGATTAAAGATATTTCAAATAGCAATATTCTGTTTAAAGGTTATAGGAAAGAGAATGTTTATATTATTGATTTAGATAATTTTGAACGTATTGATGAGAAGTGTTTTGTTGTGAACTCCTCTGGTGATAGTTGGTCTTGACATAGAAGGTTAGGGCATGTAGGTATGGATACCTTAGCTAAGATCTCCAAGAATAATTTAGTTAGAGGACTTCCAAAACTATCTTTTGATAAGGATAAAGTTTGTGATGCTTGTCAAATGGGCAAGCAAACCAAAAGCTCTTTTGCCTTAAAGAATTCTGTCACATCGTCCAAACCTCTACAACTACTGATATGAACCTAAGATATTAGAGATCTTAGACCCAACACGCAATACGGAATTCAAAGGGAATAATGCCTTTATTGATTCAAAAGAATAAGAAGAAGGAACTTGACCCCAATCGATAGATAGCGATGGAACCAAAGTTATCAGAAAAAGTAGCTAGACCCGAACCAAACTCGTTGGTTGAACCTAAGCTATCAAGTTCGATCTTTTCAAGAATACACTTGAAGAAGATCAAGTTCTAATCCAAGAACTCAAGAAGAGAATTATAAGGATCTCACCTCAAAGCAAAAGCTTAATAAAAATCAATTCATTCAAAAGTCCCTAAAATCTATTACAAGCCTCCCTTAAATAGGCAAAGGGATAAAACTAATAAGGTAATAACATAATTAGAAATAATCAAAATATCCTAATTAGACAATAGGAAAGTTTCCAAAAATAAGAGAAGGAAAATTGGAAAGTGGTGCAAGTGGATGGTGGCCGCGGAACTTAGGTTTAAGTAACGTGAGTCTCGAGTTTAATTCAGATTGTGGGCCTAGCCCAATGGTGTGGCACTTGTAAGAACTTTGAAGTTAAAAACTCTTGGGCTAGAGTAGTGCCATGTTGGGTGACCTTGTGGGAAGTCTTTATTTTTGAGACTTCGTTTTGGGCTTCGTTTTGGGCTTCTTTTCCAGTCCTTGCTTCTTCATCAACACTTAGTAATATTATTGCTCGTTGCACATTTTGTGATGATTCCTTTTCTTGGATGTCTTTGATTAAAATTTGTAGTCTTTTGTTTATTTTCTTCGTTCTTGATCTCGTCATTGGTCCTCCTATATTCATCAATGGATCTTGGCTCCCTATTGCTTCTTGATTGTCCTTAGTTGCTCCTTTGACTACATCAACTACTTCACATGGACCTTTTCGGTCCTTCAAATATTGCTAATTTAGGAGGCAAACATTATGTCTTTGTCATTGTAGATGATTTCTCTAGATCCACTTGGGTATTCTTTCTAAAGTCAAAGGATGAAACTTTTGACACCTTCTCTAGCTTTAGGAAGATAGTTCAAAATGAAAAGGAGCTTACCATTGTTGCTATTCATAGTGATCATGGTGGAGAATTTGAGAATGAAAAATTTGAAATCTTGTATCTCAAATATGGAATTGAGTACAATTTCTCCTCCCCTAGAACCCGTCAACAAAATGGAGTTGTTGAGAGAAAAAATAGATCTCTTCAAGAGCTGGCTCGAACCATGTTCAATGAGAACTCACTTCCAAAGTATTTCTGAGCAGAAGCTGTTTCCACAGCTTGCTATGTGCTAAACAGAGTCTCCATGAAACCTATTCTAGAAAAAACCCCTTATGAGCTATGGAATGAAAAAATCCCTACTGTCAAATACTTTAGAGTCTTTGGTTGTAAATGTTTCATTCTAAACACCAAGGAAAACTTGGAAAAATTCGATTCCAAATCTGACCTTGGAATTTTTCTTGGTTATTCCCTATCCAGTAAGGTGTATAGAGTCTTCAACAAAAGAACACTAGTTGTAGAAGAATCCATGCATATCAATTTTGACAACCCACAATCAATGTGGATGAAGATGATATTTTAGAAAAGCAACTGGATTATCTCTCACCCACAATCAATGTGGATGAAGATGATATTTTAGAAAAGCAATTGGATTATCTCTCCTTAGACAAATATGCTGAAACCATTCAATGAGAGAATTTCCTAGAACCTTCTTCAAATTCTCTAGACATTGTCCCAGTCAAGGATGAATTTGCTACTCTTCTTAGAGATTGGAGATATGTAAAAGATCATCTTTTAGATGAAGTTCTAGGTGATCCAACATTAGGAGTCAAAACTAGAGCCTCCCTTAGAAATTTATATGCAAATGTAGCCTTTATCTCACAAATAGAGCCTAAGAAGTTTGAAGAAGCCGAATGTGAATGAAAATTGGATAATTGCTATGCAAGATGAATTAAACCAATTCGAAAAGAACAACATTTGGGAACTTGTTCCAAAACCCGATGATCATCCTATTATAAGAACAAAATGGATGTTCAAGAATAAGCTAGATGAAAATGGTGTTGTTGTTAGGAACAAAACTAGGTTAGTTGCCAAAGGTTACAACCAAGAAGAAGGAATAGACTTTGAAGAAACTTTTGCACCCGTAGCTAGACTAGAATCTATTAGGATGCTCTTAGTCTATGCTTGCTATAAAAACTTCACACTCTTTCAAATGGACGTCAAGAGTGCATTTTTAAATGGTTATATCTTGGAAGAAGTTTATGTAGAGCAACCCTTAGGATTTGAAGTCTATAAAAAACCTGACCATGTCTATAAGCTCAAGAAGGCTCTATACGTACTTAAGCAAGCTCCTAGAGCTTGGTATGATAGGTTGAAGAATTTCTTTGAGGAAAGGAAGTTCAAAAAGGGTAATACAAATTCAACCTTTTTTACCATGCAAAAGGACAATGACATTCTTATAGTTCAAATCTATGTTGATGACATCATATTCGGTTCTACAAATGTTTCACTTTGTGATGAGTTTGCCACTATTATACAAAGTGAGTTTGAAATGAGTATGATAGGGGAGTTAAAATTCTTCTTAGGATTTCAGATTAGTCAAACTCTAGATGACATTTTCTTTTCTCAATGAAAAAATACATTAAGGAGCTCTTAAAGAAATTTGGATTAGATTCTTCTAAGTCCTCTAGAACTCTCATGAGCACCACTACAAAATTGGACAAAGATGAAAATGGGATAAGTGTGGATATTAAGAAGTATAGAGGTATGATTGGTTCTCTATTATACCTAACTGCTAGTAGGCCAGATATCCTATTTAGTGTGTACTTGTGTGCTAGGTTTCAAGCTTACCCTAAGGAATCACACTTAACTACTGTTAAAAGAATTTTCAAATATTTAAGTGGGACATATGGTTTAGGTTTATGGTACCCGAAGGGTATATCCTTTGATCTTATAGGATATTCTGACTCCGATTATGTTTGGAGTCTAGTAGATAGGAAAAGCATGAGTGAAACTTGTCAATTCCTTGGTGAGTATCTTATTTCCTGGTACTCCAAGAAGCAAAATTCTGTTGCACTTTCAAAAGCCGAAAGTGAATATATTGCTGCTGGTAGTTGCTGTGCACAAATGCTTTGGACGAAACAAACTTTGGAAGATTACAATCTACTCTATGATAAGATTCCAATTAGATGTGACAACACTAGTGCTATTAACATTTTTAAGAATCCTATCCAACACTCTAGGACTAAGCATATTGATGTTAGATATCATTTCATTAGAGATCATGTTCAGAAAGGGGATACCTTAGAATTTGTCAACTCTGCTGATCAATTGGTCGATATCTTTACAAAGACATTAGATGAGAAGACCTTCAACCATATTAGAACAAGGTTAGGTCTCATTAGGAATAAGAAAAATTAAGGTTCTGTTTTTCTGTTGGAGAAAATTGGCCAATAAGCAGTGTGGTCAATAAAGAAATGGACGATCTCCAAGAGATATTTCTTTCTGAATTGAATGGACGTTGACAATGGACGTTGTCACAATAGACATTGACAATGGACATTCTCACAATGGCGTTCACAATGGACGTTGTCATAATGGACGTTGTCAAAATGGACTATAAAATCTTTCGAAATGTTACAGAAACCCTAACTTTTGAAAACTCTCCTAAAACCTCTCGATTCCTTTCGTTCATCAAGCGATTACTATTTTTCTTTGATCTTCCTCCCGCGTAGAGCAAGTCTTCTCTAGGAAAAAGCAAAAGACTTCTCATCCAGCAGATGCACAGTTTGTTGTCGTTCCTCCGCCTCTTCAATGGCCAAATCATGAGTTCATCAATCAAACTGCTTTTAACAGGTATTATGAAGGTTTTGAAATCAAATGTCTTATTCGATCTAGAGGGGTAGTCTTCAAAGATTTGTCTTGCTTGGATTTAGAGGAACTGCTACTGAGGATGGGGTTAATGGGGCTGTTTGTGTAACACCCGACATTTTTCTATATAATCTTTCCCCGAATAATTAAGCTGAGTTACTCTGATATTAATCCAATGACTATTTTTAATGAAATTGTCGACGTGTTCAACTGAATGAGAGTGATTCGTAAAACCGATTTGACGAACTAAATAGTAATTTAGTTAAAAACCAATGGAAGGACAAAATAGGAAGCCAATTAAGGTTGGTGGGAGGAAGTCAATGGTTGAGTGACACCTGGCAACTTGTTGAAGAAGCCATGTTCTTTTTCTTTTCCTCCTACGTGAAACCCTCATTTTTCTCCTATGCTTCTTTCCACTCCCCTCTGTTTTCTCTCTTCCAGTCGATAAACACCCTTCGAAGTTCCTTTGATCTCCTCAGTTTTCTTCTGTTTCAATGCCTAAGGTAAACATCTACTAAGGTTAACGAGTTTGGATAAGTTAAAATGTGAGTTTTGTGGAAGTTTAAGGTTACGATGTTTTGAGAAAACTCATTGTTTTTGGATGAAAACACGTTAATTATTTTTCTAAAGGTTTGAATGGAGTTTGTTGCATATTCTACTAAATTATTAGTTAGCATTTGCAGCTCTGTTTATTTTCTTTATGTGCATGTTTTAGGTCCGTGCATAACCGAGACGTCCAAGACTTGCAACTCTACAGCAACAGGTAAGTTCATACGTATAGGTTTGGCCCTTAAGGCCCTACAATACGGAGGTACTAGGTTTTACGTTATCGGGATTTCTATCGGGTAGTTAAACCATAGGTTACGTTTTAGGTTAAGTGTGTTCTGTTTTATATCCTGCTTATTATTTTTTCGCCTGTCTATGAATGTTCATGCATACACGTTTTCTCCGAAAGTCATGAAAATGTTTTCTGCACATGGTTTGAAGTTATTTAAGATAAAACCTGTAATGAAATGTATGGTTAAGTGTGGACGAGGACTGGCATTCTGTCATGTACTCCTGTTATGTCCTGTTGTTGCATGTACTCCTGTTGCGACAGCTCTTCCTCCCACTTATACCTTCTTGTCTAGTGAAATGTAGTGTAATGTAATGTAATGTTCATGTATTTGAAAATGTTCATGCATAGCACGTGCATCACTTTGCATTGTATGTTCTTACTGAGCTATAGGCTCATAGTTGAACTCCCTGTTGTAGGTATGGATCCTCTAGATGAGGGCATTGTGCCTCAAGATGATGAGTTGATGTAGTTGGCTGGATGAGCTCACGGGGTGGTTGCTGCAGTCAGATAAATGTATTTCCTGTAAGAATGTATTTTCTGAAGTTATGCCAAGTTCTGTATCGTCTTTTGAAGTTTTAAAATATTTGAAGTGTAGGTTCAGTCCTGTAAGTTCAGTTCTGTATTGATGTCTAAAACCTCTGTATTTGACAGTTGTACATATATTTCGAAATAGTTTTGAAAACATTCTGGAACTGCTTGAGTTCTCTTTTTTTTGGTTGTGCATGGATGGTCTCGAATTTTAGAGCTATTCATGCAGTTTGTTTTCTTGAATCTGTCATTTATAAAGCATGTATTACAACTTTGTTTTGAATCGGGTTTTGAGGATTTGAAGCTTTTATGCCTTCTGTTTTATGTTCCCTGTTTATACGTCTTCCTGTCAAAAGTTGTCAAATTCAGCCTTTAAAACTACATCTTCCGATTACGTCTACCGCTACCTTTAAAAATCACATCCATTCGTTGCCTTTAAGTTCACTTCCACCGGTGAACTAGTCCCCTTCTGTCTGTAGTTCACTTCCACCGGTGAACAGTCCCTTTCTGCCTGTAGTTCACTTCCACCGGTGAACAGTCCCCTTCTGTCTGTAGTTCACTTCCACCGGTGAACAGTGCATTCTGCCTGTAGTTCACTTCCACCGGTGAACAGTCCCCTTCTGTCTGTAGTTCACTTCCACCGGTGAACAGTCCCCTTCTGTCTGTAGTTCACTTCCACCGGTGAACAGTCCCCTTCTGTCTGTAGTTCACTTCCACCGGTGAACAGTCCCCTTCTGTCTGTAGTTCACTTCCACCGGTGAACAGTCCCCTTCTGTCTGTAGTTCACTTCCACCGGTGAACAGTCCCCTTCTGTCTGTAGTTCACTTCCACCGGTGAACAGTCCCCTTCTGTCTGTAGTTCACTTCCACCGGTGAACAGTCCCCTTCTGTCTGTAGTTCACTTCCACCGGTGAACAGTCCCCTTCTGTCTGTAGTTCACTTCCACCGGTGAACAGTCCCCTTCTGTCTGTAGTTCACTTCCACCGGTGAACAGTCCCCTTCTGTCTGTAGTTCACTTCCACCGGTGAACAGTCCCCTTCTGTCTGTAGTTCACTTCCACCGGTGAACAGTCCCCTTCTGTCTGTAGTTCACTTCCACCGGTGAACAGTCCCCTTCTGTCTGTAGTTCACTTCCACCGGTGAACAGTCCCCTTCTGTCTGTAGTTCACTTCCACCGGTGAACAGTCCCCTTCTGTCTGTAGTTCACTTCCACCGGTGAACAGTCCCCTTCTGTCTGTAGTTCACTTCCACCGGTGAACAGTCCCCTTCTGTCTGTAGTTCACTTCCACCGGTGAACAGTCCCCTTCTGTCTGTAGTTCACTTCCACCGGTGAACAGTCCCCTTCTGTCTGTAGTTCACTTCCACCGGTGAACAGTCCCCTTCTGTCTGTAGTTCACTTCCACCGGTGAACAGTCCCCTTCTGTCTGTAGTTCACTTCCACCGGTGAACAGTCCCCTTCTGTCTGTAGTTCACTTCCACCGGTGAACAGTCCCCTTCTGTCTGTAGTTCACTTCCACCGGTGAACAGTCCCCTTCTGTCTGTAGTTCACTTCCACCGGTGAACAGTCCCCTTCTGTCTGTAGTTCACTTCCACCGGTGAACAGTCCCCTTCTGTCTGTAGTTCACTTCCACCGGTGAACAGTCCCCTTCTGTCTGTAGTTCACTTCCACCGGTGAACAGTCCCCTTCTGTCTGTAGTTCACTTCCACCGGTGAACAGTCCCCTTCTGTCTGTAGTTCACTTCCACCGGTGAACAGTCCCCTTCTGTCTGTAGTTCACTTCCACCGGTGAACAGTCCCCTTCTGTCTGTAGTTCACTTCCACCGGTGAACAGTCCCCTTCTGTCTGTAGTTCACTTCCACCGGTGAACAGTCCCCTTCTGTCTGTAGTTCACTTCCACCGGTGAACAGTCCCCTTCTGTCTGTAGTTCACTTCCACCGGTGAACAGTCCCCTTCTGTCTGTAGTTCACTTCCACCGGTGAACAGTCCCCTTCTGTCTGTAGTTCACTTCCACCGGTGAACAGTCCCCTTCTGTCTGTAGTTCACTTCCACCGGTGAACAGTCCCCTTCTGTCTGTAGTTCACTTCCACCGGTGAACAGTCCCCTTCTGTCTGTAGTTCACTTCCACCGGTGAACAGTCCCCTTCTGTCTGTAGTTCACTTCCACCGGTGAACAGTCCCCTTCTGTCTGTAGTTCACTTCCACCGGTGAACAGTCCCCTTCTGTCTGTAGTTCACTTCCACCGGTGAACAGTCCCCTTCTGTCTGTAGTTCACTTCCACCGGTGAACAGTCCCCTTCTGTCTGTAGTTCACTTCCACCGGTGAACAGTCCCCTTCTGTCTGTAGTTCACTTCCACCGGTGAACAGTCCCCTTCTGTCTGTAGTTCACTTCCACCGGTGAACAGTCCCCTTCTGTCTGTAGTTCACTTCCACCGGTGAACAGTCCCCTTCTGTCTGTAGTTCACTTCCACCGGTGAACAGTCCCCTTCTGTCTGTAGTTCACTTCCACCGGTGAACAGTCCCCTTCTGTCTGTAGTTCACTTCCACCGGTGAACAGTCCCCTTCTGTCTGTAGTTCACTTCCACCGGTGAAAGTGTTCTGTCTCCATGTTATACTCCTGCCATTTATTTCTGAAGTCCGGTTTTTACTCATGTCTTTCCAGCCCTCAATCCAGAGAAGGTCTTCTCTGTGTAAAGTCTTAAAGTTCAAAAAAAAATATATGTCCCGTTTTCTGTTAAATGTCCGAAGTGATGGCTCCTCGGACCCTGATCGGGTCGGGGGCTGTCACAGTTATGGTATCAAAACAAAATCAGGTTTTAAAAGTGATTCTGTAAACCGTCTGACTGCACAACCCGCCACGTGAGATCGCTCCACCAACTGTAAGTGTTTAAGTTTCCGTACCCGTTTTGTTTATGAAGTTAAGTTCGTTAATATGTATAGGATTTTGTAGAAATGGTGAGAGGGAATCAAGGTGATGCAAATGACAGAGGCGACGCCCTCGATCGTTTAACTGAGCTGGTCGGCGTTTAGTCACGTATGATGGAGCGCATGATGGCTGAAAATGGGAACAATAACCATGCAAACGCTCCACGTGACTCTAGTGGAGAGAGATTCCGGCGACTCCAGCCTCCTGTTTTGGATGGATTATCAACAGATCCTACTCACGCTGAGGAATGGATCCGAGCGATAGAGAAAATGTTCAACTATGCCGAAGTGGTGGAGAACAAGAAAGGGATATGTGCCTCGTTCTATCTCACCAAAAATGCTGGATTTTGGTGAGACACAGTGCAGTCAACTACCGTGGCATTGAGCTGGGAAGGATTCAAAAGAATTTTATATGAGAAATACTTCGATCGAGTGTGAGGAAGGAAAAGACGATTGAATTTTATCGACTGCGGCAATTTAGATCAGTGGCCAAGTATGTTCAGAGGTTCGAGTCGCTATCCAGCTTTGCACCTCATTTGGTGGCTACTGAAGAAAACAAGGTGCTCCAATTTATTCAGGGTTTGAAGCTGGACCTCTTACAGGGGATTACATACGGGGGATTTGATGAGGCCCCGTATACGAAGGTAGTGGCCAAGGCTTATCAGTTGGAAGCCTTAGAGGCGAAGTCTCAGAGATATAGAGATACATCAAAGAGAATCCTACATGATGTCCCTCAACAGCAACAATAAAGGGGTCAAGTTGGACAACCACAACGGCAATAGAACAAAGGTGTTAAGAGACCTAATGAGGTTGCCATTTATCAGGACAGGGGGAAAAGACCTATGGGAGCTCCTCAGCTTCCCGTATGCCCACGTTGCAAGAGAAATCATACGGGGGAGTGTAGGCTCTTTACTGGTTGATGCTTCTGATGTGACAAGGAGGGCCACCAAGTCTGGGATTGTCCGGTGCCTGACACTAGGCCGAATCGTGCCATGCCAAGAGTGTTTGCTATGATAGAAGATGATGATGAAGCCGCCCAGCACACAGCCATTACAGGTACAATTTCGATATGTGATGCACCTGCATATACTTTGTGGGACACGGGTGCCACACATTCGTTTGTGGTAATGGACTTCGTGGGTAGGCAGAGATTTTTGTTGTACGCCGTCAAATAAGCCCTACAGTAATATGCTACCGTCCGGAGAGTTTATGCACTCCGAGCAAGTTGTCCGGGGTGATATAGTGTCAGTGGGAGACCAGAAGTTGAATGCCAATCTTATCGTTATCGGTATGAAAGGATACGATGTGATTCTGGGGATGGACTGGCTGTTTAGACACCACGCCACCATCAACTGCAGGTCCGGGCTCGTGTCTTTTAACCGCTCGAACGAGGTAGAGTTCTGCTATCAGGCAATACCAAAGAAACACAATATGCCTGTTATATCCTCCTTGAGAGCTCAACAGCTGATGAGGTCAGGATGTGTGGTTTTCTCACCCACGTAATAGATGTTCAAAGGCAAGGTGAGGCAGGACTACAAGATATCCCGGTGGTTCGAGACTTCCCAGGGGTCTTCTTAGACGACCTGCCAGGATTGCCACCTGACCGTGAGATTGAATTCGAAATTGAAGTACATCCTGGTGCTGAACCGATATCGAAGAATCCATATCGTATGGCGCCAATAGAGCTGAGGGAGTTGAAGGCTCAGTTAAAGGAATTGGTGGACAAGGGCTTTGTGCGCCCTAGCTTCTCTTCGTGGGGTGATCCAGTCCTATTTGTTAAGAAGAAGGATGGGTCCCTACGCATGTGCATTGATTACCGGGAGCTGAACAAGTTGACCATCAAGAATAAGTACCCGTTGCCGAGGATCGATGATCTATTCGACCAGCTGCAAGGGGCTCGGGTATTCTTGAAGATTGATTTGCGCTTCGGGTATTACCAGTTGAAGGTCAGAGCTGACAATATTCCAAAGACCGCCTTCAGGACCCGGTACGGACACTACGAGTTCTTGGGGATGTCGTTTGGGTTGACTAATGCCCCGGTGGCATTTATGGACTTGATGAACAGGATATTCCAAGATTTCTTGGATAAATTTGTAATCGTCTTCATCGACGACATCCTGGTTTACTCCAGAAGTGAGGCCAAGCACGAGGAGCACTTGGCAATTGTGTTATCGACTCTGAAACAGCAACGGTTGTATGCCAAACTATCGAAGTGCGAATTCTGGTTGAGCAGGATTAACTTCCTAGGCCATGTGGTGTCGGCAGAAGGAGTGTCGGTGGATCCAGCCAAGATTCTAGCAGTGAAAGAATGACCGAGACCGAGAAATGCCAGTGAGGTACAGAGTTTTATTGGGTTAGCTGGTTGTTACAGAAAGTTTATCAAGTGATTTTCTGTGATAGCGAAACCTATGACCAGCTTAACGAGGAAGGACATCAAGTTCAAGTGGTCTGAAGCTTGTGAGGTGAGTTTTTAGACACTTAAGTAGAAATTAACCACTGCTCCTCTATTAGTATTGCCAGCTGATGACGACAAATTCAGCGTATACTGTGATGCGTCCAAGGTCGGCTTGGGATGCGTATTAATGAAAGAAGGGAAAGTAGTGACATACGCATCTAGACAATTGAAGAACCATGAACAAAACTACCCTACACATGACCTTGAGTTAGCGGCAGTTGTGTTTGCGCTGAAAGTATGGAGACACTACTTGTACGGACAATCATGCGAGGTGTTTTCGAATCACAAGAGTTTGAAGTATATATTCACTTAGAAGGAGTTAAACATGAGACAAAGACAGTGGTTAGAATTTTTGAAAGATTATGATGTTGAGATTAAATATCACCCGGGGAAAGCTAATGTGGTAGCCGATGCATTGAGTAGGATGCCAGCTACTATGCGACCAACTATGTCGGCCGTATCAATGCCTTTGAGGATGGAGATTCAAAAGTTCGATATGGAGATAGTTTCTGAGCTATCGGCCATTTTAGCGGACTTGACACTACGGCCGACCATCCTGGACCGAATTAAAGAAGCCCAGAAGACCAATTCAAAGGAAATAGCTGATATAGTAAGCAAGTTACCTATGGCTTCTTTCGATTTCAATTATTCGGGAGATGGTATTCTGAAGTTCAAAGATAGGTGGTATGTTCCGAGAGACGAAGAGCTACGAAAGAACATCTTGTCGGAAGCCGACTCGTCTTCTCTGTGCATCCTGGAAGCACGAAGATGTATCAAGACTTGAAACTTCATTTCTGGTGGCCGAATATGAAGAATGAAATGGCCAAATTTGTGGAATCTTGCATGATATGTCAACAAGTCAAGGCTGAACATCAACGGCCAGGTGGAACACTTCAGCCCCTCCCAATCCCCGAATGGAAATGGGAGAATATTGCGATGGATTTTGTTGTTGGCCTTTCAAGGACGGCTAAGGGCCATAACTGCATATGGGTCATTGTGGATAGACTGACCAAGTCGGCCCACTTTCTACCTGTGAAGACGACATTCTCTATGGACCAGTATGCAGAGCTATACATTAGTGAGATTCTTCAAGCTGCATGGTATTCCAGTGTCGATCGTCTCAGACCGGGATCCTAGATTCACCTCCAGGTTTTGGAAAACCTTGCAAAGCTCCTTGGGCACCAAGTTAGATTTTAGCACGGCATTCCACTCACAGACGGACGGACAATCTGAGAGGACAATTCAAATATTGGAAGATATGTTAAGGTCATGCGTGTTGGAATTCCATGCTCCTTGGAGTAGATACTTGTCGTTAGTGGTGTTCGCTTATAATAATAGCTACCAGGCTACGATCGGCATGGCTCCATATGAAGCTCTTTACGGTAGGAAGTGTAGATCCCCATTGTGTTGGGATGAAGTCGGAGAAGCCAAGCTTATCGGCCCAGAGTAATTACAGCAGATGTTCGAGGCGATTACTGCTATCAAACAACGAATAAAAATTGCTCAGAGTCGACAAAAGAGTTACGCGGACCATAGGAGAAGAGACTTAAAGTTCGCTGAAGGCGATGAAGTATTCTTGAAAGTGTCACCTTTCAAGGGCGTAATGAGATTCGGTAAGAAAGGGAAGCTCAGCCCACGGTTCATTGGACCTTTTCCCATCTTGAAACGTGTGGGAAGTGTGGCTTACAGATTGCAGTTGCCAGCGTCAATGGATGGAGTTCACAATGTTTTTTATGTTTCGATGCTGAGAAAATGTGTACGAGATCCAACTCAGATCGTGAAACAGGTGGACTTTGATATCATGCCAACGCTGACATATGAAGAAAGGCTCATACAGATATTGGATACTTCACTCAAAGTGTTGCGCAACAAGGTAGTCCCATTGGTGAAGGTTTTGTGGCGCAATCATAATGTGGAGGAAGCCACATGGGAAAGACAACAAGATGTTAGGGCCCAATATCCGGAGCTATGCGCTTAAGCAAATTTTGGGGACAAAATTTTGTTAAGGTGGGTGGAATGTAACACCCGACATTTTCCTATGTAATCTTTCCCCGAATAATTAAGCTGAGTTACTCTGATATTAATCCAATGACTATTTTTAATGAAATTGTTGACGTGTTCAACTGAATGAGAGTGATTCGTAAAACCAATTCGACGAACTAAATAGTAATTTAGTTAAAAACCAATGGAAGGGCAAAATAGGAAGCCAATAAAGGTTGGTGGGAGGAAGCCAATGGTTGAGTGACACCTGGCAACTTGTTGAAGAAGCCATGTTCTTTTTCTCTTCCCTCCTACGTGAAACCCTCATTTTTCTCCTCTGCTTCTTTCCACTCCCCTCTGTTTTCTCTCTTCCAGTCGATAAACGCCCTTCGAAGTTCCTTCGATCTCCTTAGTTTTCTTCTGTTTCACTGCCTAAGGTAAACATCTACTAAGGTTAACGAGTTTGGATAAGTTAAAATATGAGTTTTGTGGAAGTTTAAGGTTACGATATTTTGAGAAAATTCACTTTTTTGGATGAAAACACGTTAGTTTGTTTTCTAAAGGTTTGAATGGAGTTTGCTGCATATTCTACTAAATTATTAGGTAGCATTTGCAGCTCTGTTTATTTTCTTTACGTGCATATTTTAGGTCCATGCATAACCGAGACGTCCAAGACTTGCAACTCTACAACAACAGGTAAGTTCATACGTATAGGTTTGACCCTTGAGGCCCTACAATACGGAGGTACTAGGTTTTACGTTGTCAGGGTTTCTGTTGGGTAGTTAAACCATAGGTTACGTTTTAGGTTAAGTGTGTTCTGTTTTATATCCAGCTTATTATTCTGTCGCCTGTCTATGAATGTTTATGCATACACGTTTTCTCCGAAAGTCATGAAAATGTTTTCTGCACACGGTTTGAAGTTATTTAAGATAAAACCTGTAATGAAATGTATGGTTAAGTGTGGACGAGGACTGGCATTCCTGTCATGTACTCATGTTATGTCCTGTTGTGGCATGTACTCCTGTTGCGTCAGCTCTTCCTCCCACTTATACCTTCCTGTCCAGTGAAATGTAGTGTAATGTAATAGTAATGTTCATGTATTTGAAAATGTTCGTGCATAGCACGTGCATCACTTTGCATTGTATGTTCTTACTGAGCTATAGGCTCATAGTTGAACTCCCTGTTATAGGTATGGATCCTCTAGATGAGGGCATTGTGCCTCAAGATGATGAGTTGATGTAGTTGGCTGGATGAGCTCACGGGGTGGTTGCTGCAGTCAGATAAATGTATTTCCTGTAAGAATGTATTTTTTGAAGTTATGACAAGTTCTGTATCGTCTTTTGAAGTTTTAAAACATTTGAAGTGTAGGTTCAGTCCTGTAGGTTTAGTTCTGTATTGATGTTTAAAACCTCTGTATTTGACAGTTGTACATATATTTCGAAATGTTTTGAAAACATTCTAGAACTGCTTGAGTTCTCTTTATTTTGGTTGTGCATGGATGGTCTCGAATTTTAGAGCTATCCATGCAGTTTGTTTTATTGAATCTGTCATTTGTAAAGCATGTATTACAACTTTGTTTTGAATCAGGTTTTGAAGATTTGAAGCTTTTATGCCTTCTGTTTCATGTTCCCTGTTTATACGTCTTTTTGTCAAAAGTTGTCAAATTCAGCCTTTAAAACTACATCTTCCGATTACGTCTACCACTGTTTTTAAAAATCACATCCACCGTTGCCTTTAAGATCACTTCCACCGGTCAACAGTCCCCTTCTGTCTGTAATTCACTTCCACCAGTGAACAGTCCCCTTCTGCCTATAGTTCAATTCCACCGGTGAACAATCCCCTTCTGTCTATAGTTCACTTCCACCGGTGAACAATCCCCTTCTGTCTGTAGTTCACTTCCACCAGTGAACAGTGCATTTCTGCCTGCATACAACGCTGCCTTTAAAATTACATCTTCTGCCTGACGTCATCTGCCCATATCCTCCTCCCAGTTTATTTGCATCTTCCGCCTGACGTCATCCACATCTTCCGCCTGACGTCATCTGCTTTACTTCTTCCGCTGTTTCTGTTGTTTTTAGTTTATTCACATCTACCGCTGTTTACTGTTCACTTTTGTCTTATTCACATCCACCGCTAGTCTATATCGCCCGCCCAGTTTACTTACATTTTCTGCTTCGTCATCTGCCTAATTCTTCCGCCACGTTTTATTTACTCCTTCTGCTATAGATCACCCGATTCTGGTATTCACTGTAGCCTTTCTTTCAATATGCCTTTCAGTTTATATTTCTCATTTATTTTCACTACATGTATTTTATCACGCTTCCTTCTGCATGCCCGTCGCCCACCCAGCCTTTTATTTAAACGTTCAAAGTGTTCTGTCTCCCTGTTTTACTCCTGCCATTTATTTCTGAAGTCCGATTTTTACTCATGTCTTTCCAGCCCTCAATCCAGAGAAGGTCTTCTCTGTGTAAAGTCTTAAAGTTCAAAAAAAAAATATATGTCCCGTTTTCTGTTAAATGTCCGGAGTGATGGCTCCTCGGACCCCGATCGGGTCGGGGGCTGTTACAGTTATGGTATCATAGCGAAATCAGGTTTTAAAAGCAATTCTGTAAATCGTCTGACTGCACAACCAGCCACGTGAGATCGCTCCACCAACTGTAAGTGTTTAAGTTTCCTGTACCCGTTTTGTTTATTAAGTTAAGTTTGTTAATATGTATATGATTTTCTAGAAATGGAGCGCATGATGGCTGAAAATGGGAACAATAACCATGCAAACGCTCCACGTGACTCTAGTGGTGTAACGACCCCAGTAGGGTCAAAGCATAATTAATAAACTTTCTTAAATCATAAATATTAATCCTTCTATCTAAACCACTATATATATATATATATATATATATATATATATATCCCTTATTTGTTTTTTCTTTGACAGAACTCGGGACAATGCTATAACTGACAAAGCTCGATCCTTTCAAAGCTGGCCTTCGTCTTAAATTTTGCAAATTCATCATCAACAGAATTGAACGACTAAACCAGACATTGGTTTTGTAACATAATCGGGCAATAGAAAATGCCCTTAGAACACTCGACCTCATTATTCTTGAGCTGCTCGAAATCGCAGGTATCTGCCGGTTGCTAGGCAATAAGCAGCTCTACTCACATCATCCGGTGCATAAACACTCGACCTCTACCGATCACTAAACGATGAAACATAAAACTCACTTCTGCCGGTAGTGAAAATCTACATCATCCGGTTATCATGTGCATCTCATGTGACTACTTAGCATCGCCAGTGAGAGACATCATCCGGTGAAAACCAATCGTTCACCATCCACCGATGACGTCAGCCGGATGATATCCTCATTCGTCAGAGACATCTTCCGGTAGGCATGTGCAAAACACGTGACTCACTTACCTCATCCGATAAGAGACATCATCCGGTGAACAGCAAACGTTCACCATCCACCGGTGACGTCAGCCGGATGATTCATTCATCCAACTTCTAACACCTAGCTCCTGCCGATGACGTCAGCCGGATGATACGTTCACCCAATTTCTATCATTCAGCAGTAAAACACAATAATCATCAAGCAACTTCAATCAACAGGAAATACCTCGACTCACACACATTTCAACTTGATGGACATAAACCTTAAACGAATAAAAATCATAGGCTCGTTTAGGATACGTAAGCAGAAGACTCATATAAAACAGGATGTCCTAGTTCTTACAATCATCCTCAAACTCAGAAGTTGAACCAGAAAATTTCAAGTCCAAATTAAAAACATGATCTTATCCTACTTAGATATCAGTTTTCTCATAAATCTTACTGACATAAAATGAGCATAACCACGGGTCGATTTTGCCTGCCAGCCACAAACTTCCACCCTGAGCACCTCCCAGTAACCAACTTAAACATCTTCATCAACTTTGAATTCCTCACCTGATATCTCGTCACCTACATCATATGGTTTAAACTATAAGCCTAATGCTTAGTAAGGAATGCAATACTAACATGTATACGTGAATGCATAGTTGCAAGAAAATCATATCCATGTTCGTTTCATGTTCTCCTCTTGTTCTTATTCGTGTTCTCGTTCATCACTTTCATCATATGGATTAAGGGAGGATTTGTGCCGTAAAGGGGGGATGACAGTGCAAGTGTACATAGTCCCTTTCGGGCCGTATTCATGGTCCTTCTCTTTGGTCAGTGACATACGCGAAACCGCCCCCAACCCTCACTTAATCCGGTTATATAAGTTTCATATTCATTCTCATATCTTGTTCATGGGGAAAAACATGCTCATAAATCGTTTTCATATGCTTGAGAAGTAAATCATGATGCATGACATGAATGTTCTTAAATCATCAGACTATGGAAAACATCATACTAGACAGTTGACTTCATAGACTCTATCAGAACTTCACATAACATAGTTCTCAAACACTCGTAAATCATCCAAGTACAAACCGTCTAACTAACTTAAAACAAACATCAAACACATAACTAATTTAGTACCCTTAAGATGTAGGGCCCTAATGGCCAAAAATCTTAATACATTCACTTACCTGGCTTCCTTAGTAAATTCGTGCTCCTTTTCTTCAGACTTCTTTACCTAAAACATTTACATCACAGTAGTTAAAACAAAATCCTAAAAGTCCTAATCACAAGTCATCCTAGGATCTAGTAGTTAAAGTCATTCCCGAATCCCTTAGTCTAGTTCTCTATGTGCAGTCTGAAATTCAAAAACCGAAACAGCTAGGTTCAACTAATGATTAATCCGGGTTGGTTATATTAAATGTCCAGAATCGATTCGAAAATGACATTACTAAATCCAGATTATAAATGTTACTATTGTTACTCGGCCATTGGAGAAACCAAACTCCAATACCAAGCTGAAAAACAGAGCTTAACGACTAACTAACAACTACATTGTCTAACCCATACTTCGAGCGTAGAGTATCCGAGAAATAGCAAGGGAACTGGTCGTCGAATGAAGGATTATTGGCAGGCAGAGAGCGAGAGCTCGGGAGAGAAAATCGCTGAAAGGAGAAAGTGTCGGCTACAGTGGCGTTAGTGAGGTTTAAAAATTTTCCATTTCCTTTATATATCGATCACAACCCACCTTATTACAATTTTATCACTCAACCTAGTTTAACATCACATGAAATTAATTAAGCTTTGTCATCAATTTCCGAGCCGAAAATATCAAATAAACACGACCGTTAAAACGGTTAAGAAAATCACCTGATCAACTTGTCGGGTGTTACAAGTGGAGAGAGATTCCGGTGACTCCAGCCGCCTGTTTTCAATGGATTATCAACAGATCCTACTCGCGCCGAGGAATGGATCCGAGCGATAGAGAAAATGTTCAACTATGCCGAAGTGGAGGAGAACAATAAAGTGATATGTGCCTCGTTCTATCACACCAAAAATGCTGGATTTTGGTGGGACACAGTGCAGTCAACTACAGTGGCATTGAGCTGGAAGGATTCAAAAGAATTTTCTACGAGAAATACTTCGATCAAAGTGTGAGGAAGGAAAATATGATCGAATTTGCTTCGACTGCGGCAATTTGGATCAGGTGGCCGAGTATGTTCAGAGGTTCGAGTCACTATCCCGCTTTGCACCTCATTTGGTGGCCACTGACGAAAACAAGGTGCACCAATTTATTCAGGGTTTGAAGCTGGACCTCTTACGCGGAGATTACATACGGAGGATTTGACGAGGCCCCGTAGTCGAAGGTAGTGGCCAAGGCTTATCAGTTGGAAGCCTTAGAGGCGAAGTCTCAGTGATATAGAGATACATCAAAGAGAATCCTACATGATGTCCCTCAACAGCAACAACAAAGGGGTCAGGTTGGGCAACCACAACGGCAACAGAGCAGAGGTGTTAAGAGACCCAATGAGGTTGCCATTTATCAGGACATGAGGAAAAGACCTATGGGAGCTCCTCAGCTTCCCGTATGCTCACGTTGCCAGAGAAATCATACGGGGGAGTGTAGGCTCTTTACTGGCTGATACTTCCGATGTGACAAGGAGGGCCACCAAGTCCGGGATTGTCCGGTGCCTGACACTAGGCCGAATCGTGCCATGCTAAGAGTGTTTGCTATGATAGAAGATGATAATGAAGCCGCCCAGCACACAGCCATTACAGGTACAATTTCGATATGTGATGCACCTGCTTATACTTTGTGGGACACGGGTGCCACACATTCGTTTGTGGCAATGGACTTCGTGGGTAGGCAGAGATTTTGTTGTACGCCGTCAGATCAGCCCTACAGCATTATGCTACCGTCCGGAGAGTTTATGCACTCCGAGCAGGTTGTACGGGGTGATATAGTGTCAGTGGGAGACCAGAAGTTGTATGCCAATCTTATCATCATTGGTATGAAAGGATACGATGTGATTCTTGGGATGGACTGGCTGTTTAGACACCACGCCACCATCAACTGCAGGTCCGGGCTCGTGTCTTTTAAGCACCCGAACAAGGTAGAGTTCTCCTATCAGGCAATACCAAAGAAACACAATATGCCTGTTATATCTCTCCCGCCAAGATCAATTTGAAGCTTTTGTCATGTCACAACTAGAACATCTCGCAACTGTCATTCAAAATCTGCACAATCGTGTTGATCTAATGGAATCAAATCAAAGTGCAGCTATTGATATTGTCAACAAACGCATTGATCTAATGCATATCATAGCGCAAATGCAGCGAGATTGTGATAGGGTTATCACTCATGTTGGAGACCTTAGCACTCTGTTGACTAGAAGTGCTGGTGAGCCCTCTAATGCGGATGAGATGTTGGATGAAAGTGACAAGCATCTTGAGACAGCTTGTCCAGCTACTTCAACTGTTCCTTCAATTGCTGAGCCGGTGCCTGTTCCAACTTGTAATCCAGATATTGCTGGTGCTGTTCAAGATGCAGGGGATGCAATTCATATAGACAGTGTTCCTCCTCCTTCTCCGGTTGAGGAAATTAATCCTCAGGTGGAATCACTTCCTGATAAGGATGATTTCCTTGATTAATTATGGGGTATCATGCACTGGGAGAATCCCTCTTCCTCTGAGAACTAGGCATCTAATGGAATCCAATCAAAGTAAAGCAATTGATGATGTCATCTCCTCTGTTAGATTCCATTCCAGTCATATCACAGCGCAAATGCAGCGAGATTGTGATAGGGTTATCACTCATGTTGGAGACCTTAGCACTCTGTTGACTAGAAGTGCTGGTGAGCCCTCTAATGCGGATGAGATGTTGGATGAAAGTGACAAGCATCTTGAGACAGCTTGTCCAACTACTTCAACTGTTCCTTCAATTGCTGAGCCGGTGCCTGTTCCAACTTGTAATCCAGATATTGCTGGTGCTGTTCAAGATGCAGGGGATGCAATTCATATAGACAGTGTTCCTCCTTCTTCTCCGGTTGAGGAAATTAATCCTCAGGTGGAATCACCTCTTGATAAGGATGATTTCCTTGATTAATTAAGGGGTATCATGCACTGGGAGAATCCCTCCTCCCTGAGAACTAGACATATTTTTTTTTAACACTGTGACTGATATATTTTTTTAACCACTGTGAATGATATTTTTTTTAACCTGTTGCTCAACTGTGACTGTTTTATTATTGTTCTCTCTAATGTGCTGTGCTGAATGTCATTCCTCTTTTTTGTGTTTATTTTTGATAATGTCAAAGGGGAGAAGGATATAGAACTTACTGATACTTAAGAATTTACTGAATACATAACTAAGTTATTGATAAGGAATACTGCATAGAGTATGAGGGAGTATGTAAATTTAACTGAAATGCAGATTTTTATGTTGAAATAGATCTTATATTTGTCACCATCAAAAAGGGAGAGATTGTTGACTTAAATGGTGTTTAACTCTAAATATGTTTTTGATGATTGTGATTCATATGAAATATATAAACTGAATAAATTGAATTACTATGTTTATTGTATTTATCTAGAAATGCCCTTTGAAAAGGGTATTATGTTTCTGACGTTTTTGGTTAAGTGTTAGTAGTCCAAAGTCTCTCACCCACATTATAAGACAGACGCATTCATCGAAACGTAGAACAGCGTACTCGTTCGAAGTTACAAGTCAGACGCAATCGTCCGAAGTTACAAGTCAGACGCAATCGTCCGAAGTTACAAGTCAGACGTAGTTGTCCGAAGTTATAAGTCAGACGCAATCGTCTGAAGTTATAAGTCAAACACAGTCGTCCAAAGTAATCGTCTAAACTTATAAGACAGACGCAGTCGTCCAAAGTAAAGACAGATGCAGTCGTCCAAAGTAAAGTCAGACGCAGTCGTCCAAAATACTCGTCCAAGTAGCAATCGTCTAAAGTATTCGTCCGACGAGCAAGCGTCTAAAATGTACGAGCACTTGTTCAAAGACAACAATGAATTGATGCGGTGCATTCGTCCAAACTAAGTCATCCAAAGGGGGAACGTCCAGAGTCTTAACAATGCCGAATTAAAGACCGCGAGTGATAGCGACTCAAGATCTCAACGGCTATTTTTCTGCGAACGGATGCTCTCCAACGGTCATATTTTTGAATGAGACGCGGATTACAGACAAGAATATAAAAGAAGAATGAAACTCGAGAGAATAACTTTTACGAATTTTTACAATTATCTCTTAACTCTCACGAGCAAAAAGTTCAGTAATACTCTGCGACTCTCTACATCTCTCTATTCCAAAACTTGAGATTTAGCTATTGAGAGAGTGTAGCCTTGTGCTTAATATTTTTATCTTGCAAAAACTCTAAGGCAGTGGATTGATGCCCGTGAAGTTCAATCCAGAAGTGTAAAGGTATTAGATCGACGCCCGTGAAGTTCGATCTAGATTTCTCATGAGGAGAAGGAAAGAATCTTCAAGGGGAAGCCTTGGAGCGTGGAAGTAGGCAGGATTGGCCAAACAATGTTAAAAACTTCGGTGTCAATTTCTCTCTCTCTTACTTTAGCTTGCTTGCTTGTCTGCCATAATTTTAGTAATTACATTCAAAGAGAGTAGATAAAATAAACAGAAAATTACATTGTTAAAAACGATTAGGTTAAAGAAATTTCTAATTCAAACTCCCCCTCCTCTTAGACAATCACGATCCTACAGAGAGTTGGTTACAATCTTGCTATGAGACTTCACACATAAAGGAGGGAAGAAATATTGCAGAAGGTAATAACCACCTTGGCTCTCATAAGATAGAAACACAAGGCATACACACACCCTTCTCACGGATATGACTCACCGAGGAAGAAAGGAGTTTCTTAAGAGGTAACACCAAGTTCAAATGAGCTGCTGCAATTCACATTTAATGCCTCCAAAGAGGACTTAAGTATGGTTTAAATACCATGTCATTTTACAAAATTTGGGTTCAAACAACCAAGCAAGAGAGAAGCAAAAAGGGGTAAGTACTCGGCTAAGTGTAAGAGCCGAGTATAAGAATGTTTTGCCAATTTTGGCAAAAGCTTCCCTCTCTCCAAAGGTAACTATTAATTGGTCCCTTCTTCCACAAAACACAACCACAAAATGGTCCCCAACTACACATGTTCAGCCATCACATGACATACAAAAAAATAAAACTACTAAAAAAACTAAGGAAAATAAACTAAGCTTATGGTTACATTAATTTTTTCCAAGGAAAACATTGACTTCTCCTTCAAGCTTAGTTCGGCCAAGAGGTTACTCCCATGTCAACAAGTGAAATGGTTTCTCTATGTCTTGTGCGATAGACTCCTACTTCAATTGGTCATAAAATACATTACCTACAAAATGAGCCCACAAGTTAGTTGAAGTCTTGGCTCGAGACCTAGTGATTGCTCCTCTTGGTACATCATCCTCCTCGGGTGGTGGAGGATTTGACCTCAAATCCAAATGTGCTTCTTCTTTTTCCTCTTCCTCTTCCCCAATGTAAGGAGATAGGTCTTGCACGTTGAAAGTGTCTGAAACTCCATACTCCCCCGATAATTCAAGTTTATATGCATTGTTGTTGATCCTCTCCAATATTTTGAATGGACCATTGGCTCTAGGAAGAAGTTTGGTTTTTCTTTGCTTGGAAAACCATTCCTTCCTTAAGTGGAGCCATACTAGATCTCCCTCCTTGAAGATGATCTCTTTCCTCTCTCGATTGGCATTCTTCCTTTGAATGGTTTTCTAATCATTTCATGCATAGTCTTCACTTGCTCAGCCTTTCTTGCTTCACTAGGATTTATAATTTCTTTTGTAGGCAAAGGGATAAAGTCTAATGGTGTGAGTGGGTTAAAGCCGTACACCACCTCCAAAAGAGTCATTTGGGTAGAATTGTGCACACTCCTATTATATGCAAACTCAATGTAGAGGAGTTGTATGTCCCAATCAGAAAGTTTCTTGCCTACTATGCTCCTCAATAAGGTTCCCAAGGTCCTATTCACCACCTCGGTTTGTCCATCATTTTTTGGGTGAAATGAGGTGCTAAATAGCAACTTAATGCCCAAATTCTTCCATAGTGTCTTCCAAAATGAACTCAAGAATTTGGTGTCCCTATCCGAGGCGATGGATTTGGGTACTCCATGCATACGTACCACCTCCTTGAAAAATAAATCGGCTATGTGGTGAGAATTATCTGTCTTCGAACAAGTTATAAAGTGAGCCATCTTTGAGCACCGATCCACTACTACCATAATTGATTCCTTTGCACTAATTTTGTGAGAGAGTCCCAAAACAAAGTCAATACTCACCTCTACCCAATGGTGGCTAGGAACCGGTAAAGATAAGTAGAGTCTTTGAGGAAACACTCGACTCTTGGTATAAAATCCGCCAAATTTTAGTGAATGAAAATTTCTGAATAAATTTTTCGCGCAATATAAGTGGATTAAAATTACGAGGGTAGAACATTCGTTATTGTCGAGCAAAGTTATTCGAGAGTTTTAATTTGGAAACCAAAAATCTATTTAAATGAGATAATATGATTGAAATAAAATTTAAAAGAATTAAAATAAAATTTAAAAAAATTAAGAAAAGAAGAAAATAAGGTTAAGAAACCTTAACCTTATTTTTGTTCGGCAGAAACAAAATAGGAGAGAAGAGAGAGAGCCCTCGTGAGGGAGAAAAATTGTCAACGTTGGAACGACCTTCGATCGGCGCGGTTTTGGTATCAAACTCTTCGTCTCGAAGAGTAGATCAACGTTTACAAAAGTAGTTTTTGAAGGTAAGCTCTTTTCTCCCGATTTTTGCTCTAGAAAGTTCGGGATTTCTAGGTTTTCTTATATCTGAAATTTGGGAACCGATTGTTGGTGTCTTTAGCAAGATTCAATCGGAAAGGGGATAAGAAATGTGTTAGAAATGAGTTCGGCGAAAAATAGGTAAGAAAAATGTGTTTTTGTCGATACCGAGAGGTCGCTGGCGTGTCGTCGGCGTTTGGCTATCGATGGCCGAGTCAACTCAGCGGTGGGCTGAGTTAACTCAGGCATTGGGCCGAGTTGACCCTGGCCCAAGGCTGAGTTGGGCCTGGACTAGGTCTGGCCTAGCCGACCTGGGTTTGGGCCTTGACCAGCCCGAGTCATTTCGGGTCCGACCCGAGATCAGCTGGGTTGGGTCCGACCCGAACCGGCCCAGCCCAAACCAGCCTGACTTGACCCGAACCGGCCTGACTCGAACTGTCTCGGCCCTGCTTGAACCCAATCGGTCCGACCCGAACGAGTCCAACAGTTGACCATTGACCACGACCCGAGAGAGGGCCAGACAGAAACGCCAGGCTAAACGATCAACCTCTGGGAGATCCACCGCTAGCATAAAGCTGAGTGCAGAAGTTTTTGCAATGAACTAGGACTCCTTGATGTAACAAATATGAGAAAACGAGCAATAATAGAAATACTGGAAAAATAAAAATAGTACAGATCCCAATATGTAGCAATATCCAGAATATGTTCTCAAACATTTGTCACTAAGAGGATTAAGGAACCTTTTGCTCTGATACAAATAAATTTCTGTCACGACCCGAGAGAGGGCCGGACAGAAACGCCAGGCTAAACGATCAACCTCAGGGAGGTCCACCGTCTAGCCTAAGGCTGAGTGCGGAAGTTTTTGCAATGATCCAGGACTCCTCGATGTAACAAATATGAGAAAACGAGCAATAATAGAAATACTGGAAAAATAAAAATAGTATAGATCCCAATATGTAGCAATATCCAGAATATGTTCTTACATTTCATGAAATGCCGAAAAATAGAAATAAATACGACTCCTAATTGATTGGTGTCGATCCAACTCACTTCTGCTTCCTTCTTCCTTTACCTGTGGAGGGAGAGTCGTTGGGGTGAGTGACAAACTCAGTATGAATATTATACCTACCACTCATGTTATAATGTATGCCAGTTATAATATCAATGAATGAGTATCAACTCTCAAAACTAATCCTATATTATTAAATCTCTTTTCATGTTTAGATAAATCGATCGGGCTAACTTTTCCAGTAAAGTGGATACAAACTACGCCCTCACTATCCATACCGTACAACATAGTCAAGTACACCATAAAAAAAGAAGACCGCACCAGGATCCTCCGAAACACACCACACAGAAAGGCAGCAATAACATTAGACAAAACCTCACAAGAAGAATAGATATGGTCAACCACCAGGGGAATCACGGTCGGCATACCCTGGGCTTCGTGGATTACATAGTAGGGCACCAGGAGGGAATCAACGAATCACTCTCGATCGGTCGGCATACCTTGGGCCTCGTAGATCACACGGTAGATCACCAGTCTTTAGCAGCATTCAATCGGAAAGGGGATAAGAAACGTGTTAGAAACGAGTTCGGCAAAAAATAGGTAAGAAAAATGTGTTTTTCGCGATACCGAGAGGTCACCGGCGTGTCGTTGGCGTTCGGCTGTCGACGACCGAGTCAACTAGGCAGTGGGCTGAGTTAACTCAGGCATTGGGCTGAGTTGACTCGGGCCCAAGGCCGAGTTGGGCCTGGACTAGGTCAGGCCGAGCCGACATTGGTTTGGGCCTTGACCAGCCCGAGTCATTTCGGGTCCGACTCGAGATCAACTGGGTTAGGTCTGACCCGCACCAGCCCGGCCCAAACTGGCCCGGCCTGACCCTAACCGGCCTGACCCGAACTGGCCTGGCCCGAACCGGCCCAGCCTGACCCGAACCGGTCAAACATTTGACCATTGACCTGTCAAAGTCAACGGTTCACTGTTGACCGTTGACTTTTTGTCGTTGGTTTTTGTTGTTGACTTTTGACCAGAAAGTCAACTCGAGCCATTTGGGCCCGTTTTAGCTCTGGCTTCCCGTTTGTATCCTTTATAACCCCAATTGGACTTTAACGGGGTTCTTTGCGTGTGTTGACTCCCAGATTCGCGAGCGACTAAAGATTGTGCAGAGTAGGTAGAAAAGCTATGCCGACCTGAAAAGACGTGAGGTAGAGTTTTATGTTGGGAACTTTGTCTTTCTGAAGATTTATTCTAACCGTGGTGTCAGCAGGTTTGGGGTGAAAGGGAAGTTAGCTCCGAGATATGTTGGACCATTTCGGATTACTGAGAGGATTGGAGTGGTTGCTTACAGGTTGGATTTGCCGCCTCAGTTGGGACACGTGCACGACGTATTCCACATATCACAACTGAGGAAGTACATTCCATATCCGTCTCACAGTGTTTCGTGGGGTGAGGTTCCCGTCCAGGCTGACACGACGTATGATGATGAGCCAGAGCGGATTTTGGGACGTGAGCTTTGGTTGCTACGTCGTCGAGAGGTTCCATACGTTAGGGTGCTGTGGAGGAATCACACAGAGAGGGAGGCTACTTGGGAGCTGGAGTCCGAGATGGCGGAGAGATACCCTTTTTTGTTTTATGAATAGTAGTTGAGGCGAATTTCGAGGACGAAATTCATAAAAAGGGTGAAAAAATGTAAAATCTGCCAAATTTTAGTGAATCAAAATTTCTGAATAAATTTTTCACGCAATATAAGTGGATTAAAATTATGAGGGTAGAACATTCGTTATTGTCGAACAAAGTTATTCGAGAGTTTTAATTTGGAAACCAAAAATCTATTAAATGAGATAATAGGATTGAAATAAAATTTAAAAGAATTAAAATAAAATTTAAATAAATTAAATTAAATAAAATTTAAGAAAAGAAGAAAATAAGGTTAAGAAACCTTAACCTTATTTTTGTTCGGCAGAAACAGAACAGGAGAGAAGAGAGAGAGCCGTTGCGTGGGAGAAAAATGGTCGACGTCGGAACGACCTTCGATCGGCGCAGTTTTGGTATCAAACTCTTCGTCTCGAAGAATAGATAAATGTTTACGAAGGAGTTTTTGAAGGTAAGCTCTTTTTCTCCTGATTTTTGCCCGAGAAAGTTTGGGATTTCTTAGGTTTGAAATTTGGGAACCGATTGTTGGTGTCTTTAGCAGGATTCAATCGGAAAGGGGATAAGAAACGTGTTAGAAACGAGTTCGGCGAACAATAGGTAAGAAAAATGTGTTTTTCGCGATACCGAGAGGTCATCGGCGTGTCATCGGCGTTCGGCTGTTGGCGGCCGACTCGGCGGTGGGCTGAGTTAACTCAGGCATTGAGCCGAGTTGACTCGGGCCCAAGGCCGAGTTGGGCCTGGACTAGGTCAGGCCGAGCCGAGCCGACCTGTGATCAGTTGGGTTGGGTCCGACCCGAACCGGCCCGGCCTAACCTGAACTGGCCTGACCCAAACTGGCCCGGCCCGAACCGGCCCGGCCTGACCCGAACCGGCTCGGCCTGACCATAACCAATCGGGCCTGACCTGAACTGGTCAAACCTTTGAGCATTGACCAGTCAAAGTCAACGGTTCACTGTTGACTGTTGACTTTTTGTCGTTGACTTTTGTCGTTGATTTTGACCAGAAAATAAACTCAAGCCGTTTGGGCCTGTTTTAGCCCTGGCTCCCCGTTCGTATCATTTATAACCCAAATTGGACTTTAACGGGGTTCTTTTCTTGTGTTGACTCCCAGACTCAAAGGATTTTGTAGACCTCGAGACGATCCCCGAAGAGACACAGACCACTGAAGTTAGGAGGACTCGCCTCGGTGGTATGGGCTATTATATTTTCTGCGATATACCTGCATAACATGCATATATGTATTATTTTGGTGGATTACTCCTGATATTGATCCTCATGCTATGCTATTGTGTTTGATTGTGGATTGGTTTCTGATGCATTGCATAATATTTTGTATTGCCATTTGGAGTTGATTCTGGAGGTAATCGTTTGGCACTCTTAGCGGGGCCCCGCTAAGAGTATCAGTGGGATTTTACCTAGATGCACCCAGTATTTGAGGGTTGCCGTGGTACTGTCCACACTTGTTTGGATAGGGCTCCAAGATGAGAGATTGTTGATTCCCTCCGGGTTGAGTTCCCTCTTGTTAAACTCCTTGCATGTGGAGGTGTGGGCTCGGAGCTTTGGCTAGCCCTGGGTTATGAGCTATGCTAGCCCTGTTACCTGATATAATCAGTGTATGTTCATTGTTACTCCTGGTATGATAAGTCCCTTGTGCGGTATTCCCGAGGGCTCAGGGTAGAGTGATCGTTGATTCCCTCCTGGTAAGCTACCGTGTGATCTACGAGGCCCAGGGTATGCCGACCGATCGAGAGTGATCGTTGATTCCCTCCTGGTGACCTACTGTGTAATCCACGAAGCCCAGGGTATGCTGACCGTGATTCCCCTAGGTGGTTGACCATATCTATTCTTCTTGTGAGGTTTTGTCTAATGTTATTGCTTCCTTTCTGTGTGGTGTGTTTCGGAGGATCCTGGTGTGGTCTTCTATTTTTATGGTGTACTTGACTATGTTGTACGGTATGGATAGTGAGGGGGTAGTTTGTATCCACTTTACTTGAAAAGTTAGCCTGATCGATCGAGAAGAGATTTAATAACATAAGATTGGTTTTGAGAGTTGATACTCATTCATTGATATTATAATTGACATGCATTATAACATGAGTAGTAGGTATAATATCCCATACTGAGTTTGTCACTCACCCCAACGATTCTTCCTCCACAGGTAAAGGAAGAAGGAAGCAGAAGTGAGTTAGATCGGCACCAATCGATCAGAAGTCATATTTATTTCTATTTTTCGGCATTTCGTGAAATGTAAGAACATATTCTGGATATTGCTACATATTGGGATCTGTACTATTTTTATTTTTCCAGTATTTTTATTATTGCTCGTTTTTTCATATTTGTTACATCGAAGAGTCCTGTATCATTGCAAAAACTTCCGCACTCAGTCTTAGGATAGACGGTGGACCTCCCCGAGGTTGATCGTTTAGCCTGGCATTTCTAGTCCGGCCCTCTCTCGGGTCATGACACTTGGCTTTCTTGCACACTATGCACTTCTCCAACACTCTATGCACATCTCTAAGTAAATGTGACCAATAAAAGTTCTCATTGATCGCTTTCATGGTCTTCTTTTCCCCAAAATGACTAGCTAACCTACCTCCATGAGTCTTTTTGATTAATGATTCTCGAATTCCCCCACTTGGAATGCACAACTTTCCTCTCTTGAAGAGGTACCCATCCATTATACAATAACCACATTAGGCTCTTTTCTTACACAACTCATACCAATGGCCGAAATCTTGGTCTCCCTTATAAGCTTCATTGATGTACTCGAACCCAAAAAATTTAGTGCTCAACTCGGTTAAGAGGACGCACCTTCTAAAAAAGGGATTGACCACTATGTTTGCCTCTTCTTTCTTGTACTTGATGATGCAGAGATAATGGTTAAGGAACTCCACCCTTTTAGCATGTCTCCTATTTAACTTCCGTTGACTCTTAATATGTTTGAGGGCTTGGTGATCGGTATAAATGATGAATTCTTTAGGAAGTAGATAGTGTTGCCAAACTTCAAGAGCCCTAATGACGGCTAAGAACTCTTTATCATAGGTTGAGTAGTTTAAAACGTGTCCTTGAGCTTCTCACAACAATATGCAAGGGGTTTACCTTCTTGCATGAGTAATGCTTCAATCCTCAATCCGGAAGCATCACATTCAATCTCAAAGACCTTATTGAAATAGGATAACATAAGAATAGGGGCATGACAAAGTTTCTCTTTAATCAACTCAAAGCTTTGTTGACATGCTTAACTCCAATGAAATTCATTTTCTTTTTTCATACAATCAGTCATTGGGGACACAATTGAGCTAAGATCCTTAACAAATCTTCTATAAAACAAGGCTAACCCATGAAAACTTGTCACCTTCAGAACTCCCTTTGGAACCGGTCAACCTTAATGGCTTCATTTTCTAATTCATCTACTTTCATGTCATCCTTAGTGATGATGAAACCGAGGAAATGTACCATATCTTGTACAAAAGAATACTTTTTAAGGTTCCCATGTAACTTGGCATTTCTAATAGTATCAAAGAGGAATCTAAGATGATCCAAATGAGAAGTAAGATCCAAACTATATACCAAGATATCATCAAAGTATACCACTATAAAGTTTCTCAAGAAATCCTTAAGGACAAAATCCATAAGCCTCATAAACGTACTAGGGGCATTTGAAAGGGCAAAAGGCATTACTAACCATTCAAATAGTCCATACTTGATTTTGAAGGCTGTCTTCCTTTCATCTCCCTCCTTTATTCTTATTTGGTGGTAGCCACTCTTCAAGTCAACCTTGGAGAAGATTGAAGCATCACTAAGCTCATCCAACATGTCTTCAAGTCTAGGAATGAGAAACCTATACTTGATTGTGATTTGGTTGATGATTCGGCTATCGACACACATTCTCATAGTTCATCTTTGTTTGACACCAAAAGTTTAGGCATGACACATGGCTCATGGATTCTCGAATGTAACATTTCACAAGCAATTCTTAAACTTGATCATGTAGTTCCTTTGTTTCTTCCAGATGCATCCTATAGAAGGGATGGTTTGGTAGTACAACCCCTGGTTGTAAATTAATTTGATGCTCGATACCCCAAAGGGGTGGTAACCTTTGTGGAAATTCTTCCTGAAATACATCTTGGTATTGGTTCAAGAGTGCTCGGACCTCCATTAGAATTTCACCTAACTCCTCCATCCTTTCACGAAACATCATTAATATTATAGGACCCGCCATTTAGAAGGAACTTCCTTAACTCTTTCTTGGACATGAAAAGGGTGGACTAGGCTCTTCCCTCCTTCCTCAACTCATTGTCTAGAGCTACTTAATCCGATTTGAGTGGAGCCAATTTGATCATTTTCCCTCCAAACTTAAAGAAATAATAGTTGGACTAGCCATCATGAGACACCTTCCTATCATATTGTCATGGCCTCCTCAATAAAATGTGGCTAGCACTCATCAGCACCACATTATAAAGGATCTTGTCCTTGTATTCTTCTCCAATGGAGAAATCTATGCTCACTTGCTTGGAGACTTTGATATCTTCCTATCATTCAACCATCTCAATTTGTAGGGGCTTGGATGTAGGGTAGTCTCTAACCCCTAACTTTTCCACAAGGTCACGAGAAGCAATATTGGTACAACTCCCCCTCCATCAATGATGAGAGAGCAAACTTTTTCCTTGATCAAGTATAAGCTAAGGAAGATGTTCGCCCTTTGACAATCTTCATTGTTGGCTTGTGAAATTATGACTCTTCGGATGACCATTAAAAGTGGTCCTTCTTGAGCATGGAACACTTCTTCTTGTGGCTTAATGTCTTTACTAGAATCTTCCATTAATTCATCTTCACTTACCACTTCGTTGGTGTTTTCTCTAAGAACCATGACTCGCTTGTTGGGACATTGAGAAACAATATGCCCAAATCTAAGGCACTTGAAACACTTAATCTCTCTTGTCCTTGGTCAAGTGGTATCTTCTACCACCTTCTTGTCTTCTACTCTTTTTATAGGCCAACTCTTTGATTTGGACCATTCTTTTCTATTTTAGATGGTGGTTTGTAAGGATTCATTGCTTTTGGGAAGAACCGTTACTAGTTCATTTTCCCTTTCTTTTCATTTGCCTCTCAACCTTTATAGCAAGTTGAATAACAACATCCTGGATTCAAAGGTTTGCAATTCCACAACATCCCCAAGCTCTCTATTCAAACCTCTTATAAATCTTGCGATAACTTGTATTCGGGTTCCTCCAACCCATTCCTAATCTTGAGTGTCTCAAACTCATTTAGGTACTCTTCCACCGATGAGGTGTCTTGCTTTAACTTTTGTATTTGTAAAAATAGTTCTTCCTTATAGTGGCTTGACACAAATCTCCTCCTCATCAACGACTTCATATTCCTCCAAGTCACAATATCCTGATCATTTTTACACCTTCTTTGAGCCCTTCAATTATCCCACCATGAGCTAGCACAACTGAATAGCTCCAAAGACACTAGTTGTATCTTCACCTTTTCCGAATAGTTATAGTAATCAAACATTTTCTCTACCTTTTCTACCCAATCCAAGAATGAATCACCATTACAAGAACTGTTAAAGGGGGAAATTGATACCTTAACATGCTTCATTTTATCACTAGGATCGTGCTTTGCATGTGGACTATCATAATCTTCAACATCGGATTCCTCCTCTTCATTGAGTACATTATGGTTGTTTCTTCTCCTTGGATTTCAAGTCTTCTCCTAGGCATTGGTGTTTAAGGAGCACTCATATGCTAGTTCCTTGTCTCTAACAAGAGTTTGTGTAGAGAGTAAAACTTGCTTCTTAACTCATCTAGTTGTCCTTGAACACTAGACTCACATTCTTTTTGGTTTGGTGCCCCAATTTCTTGGATATTAGTATCTTAGTTTTGGGGGTTGTTAGCTCCACTCCTTGTCATCATCTTAGCACCAAGAATATACCACCAAACAAAAGAAAAGAGAAAGGAAGGACGGAGCTCTGATACCAAATGATGTGTCTCTCAAAGATCAGAAACACAAACTCAATACGGCTCAGGAGAAAAGGGAATCTTGACCGCACTGAGGTAATCTTTGAACTGAAATAACTCAGGCTGTGGAGCGAGGGAAGGGCTGAAATTTTGACAGCCACACCAAGGACAAGTAATGGGAGGTTCCTCCAAAAATGTAGCAAAGAAATGAAAAGAGGCAAATATGGTGTTGATAACAATCGACACTGCTCGGATGAAAAGAAACAGCTCTTGGGACTGTTTTCATTTACCAACAATGAATGAGGACCTCTAAGGATGAGGATGATGAGAGTTGGCAACAATGTTGCTATGAGACTCCACACCTAAAGGAGTGGAGGAAGATTGCAGAAGGTATTAACCACCTTGGCTCTGACAAGATGGAAACACAAGGCACACACACACTCTTCTCACATATATGACTCACCGAGGAAGAAAGGAGTTTATTGGGAGTTAACACCAAGTTCAAATGAGCTGCTGCAATTCACATTCAATGCCTTCAAAGAGAACTAAAGGATGGTTTAAATACCATGTCCTTTTACAAAATTATGGTTCAAACAACCAGCCAAGAGACTAGCAAAATGGGGAAGTACTCGGCTAAGTGCAATAGCCGAGTACAAGAATATTTTGCCAATTTTGGCACAACCTTCCCTCTCACCAAAGGTCACTATCAGGTGATCCCTTCTTCCGTAAAACACAACCGCAAAATGGTCCCCAACTACACATGTTCGGCCACCACAAGGCATACAAAAAAATAAAACTACTAAAAAAACTAAGGAAAGTAAACTAAGCTTATGGTTACATTAATTTGTTCCAAAGAAAATATTGATTCATCTTTCAAGCTTAGTTCGACCAAGAGGTTGCTCCCACATCAACAAGTAAAATGGTTTCTCCATGTCTTGTGCAATAGGCTCTAACTCCAATTGGTCATAAAATTCATTACCTACAAAATGAGCACACGAGACCTAGTGATTGCTCTTCTTGGAACATCATTCTCTCTACCTATAGTTTGAGATTCTTATTTGGGAGAGATTATTGTATTGTGTTCTTCAATTCGCATCAACTCTTGTATTTTAGTGAAAAAATAAAGAGTGATGCCCTACTAAAGAATCATTATAAACGCATTTGATTAATGCTTGGAAGTTCAATCTATCGAACCGAAAGTTAAAATTGAGAAGGAATCTTCAGGAGGAGCCTTGAAGCGTGGACATAGACAACATTGGCTGAACTGCATTAACAAAGTTTTTACAGTCTCTTACTCTTATCTTTTAGTTTATGTTTGTGGTCATTGATAAGCTTAGAATCTTCTAATAAACTAAAACATATAATCTACTTGGGACGTGCAAGGATGTGATAATGCATTTAAGATTTAGAGATTGTTTGAAATCACACATGGAGGGACTAATCAAGTTAAAAAAAGTAAATTGAGTATGTTAGTATATGAATATGAGTTATTCACCATGGATAAAGATGAAACTATCTGTCAAATGTTTACTCGATTCACTAACATTACTAATAGTTTGAAAGTGTTTGATAGAGTTTATCCAAATGTAGATCTTGTTAGAAAAATTCTTTGATGCCTTCCAAAATCATGGCAACCTAAGGTCACCGCAATTCAAGAAGAAAGAGATCTCAAAACACTCAAAATTGAAGAACTCATTGGATCTCTCATGACACATGAGATTACCATGAAAACAAATGAAAAAGAGGAGCAAAAAGAAAAAGAAATCTTGAAGAAGAAAGACATTGCTCTAAAAGCCTCATCAAGTAGAAAAGTTGAATCCAAAAAAGAAGAAGATGATAAGCAAATTGCCTTCATCATGAAAAGATTTATCAAGTTTCTCCAATGGAAAAAGTGGCAAGTAAAGAAATTCACAAAAGGAGATAGACCTCAAAAGGAAAAAGAAGCCACGTGCTTTGAGTGTAGGAAACCAAGGCATTTCAAAGTCGATAGTCCACAAGTCAAAAAAGAACCAAAGGCTTCAAAAAGAAACCAATGAAAGTCACTTGGGATGATAGTAAAGATGACACATCATTCGATGGTTAGGAAGCTGAGAATCTGTGCTTTATGACAAAAGAAAATTAAGTAACTTATTTAGTGATTTAGACGATGATGTTGATGAGATTGAATTGATTTATGCATTCCATGATTTGGTTGAGCAATTTAATTTACTCAAATCTAAATATAAATGTTGAAGAAGAAGAATGTTGACATTGTTAAGAAGCATGCAATTGAAATGTCTTCATTGGAAAAGGAAATTAGTGATTTAAAAAGCAAAAATCTTGATTTGAACATATTGTGTTTAAGTTTAAAAATGGTAGTAAAAACTTGGACATACTTTTGGGAAAACAAAGGGTTACATTTAATAAGACCGATATTGGTTATGAATCTTTTAAAAAGAAAAAAGCTTATAAAAACTTTGTTAGTCCATTTACTTGTAACCCATATAATAAATCTGGTCATAAATTGTTTATATGTTCTTTGAAGTCAATTGAGAAAAAGTTGTAACGCCCCCGAACCCGCCCCGGCTCGGTGCGCTACTTGAATCACACTTACCACATTTAAAACAACGTTTAAAATAATTTTGATAAAATTTCGACTCGATTTTTGGATTTTTTGAACCCTAAAAAATGGTTAGAAAACGTGCGTGAAATACGTGCCAAACGTGTCGAAAAAGATTAGGTTAAAACATTTTTGAAAAATCAAAAATAAAAAAAAATCAAAAATAAAAAATGTGCATGTTGGGCACCGCGCGCGCAGCAGTGAGCTGCGCGCGCAACCTCTCGGGTTGCGAAGCGACCTACAGTGAAATGCGCCGATCGATCAGCGCACAGCGCCTGATCGATCGGTGCTGGGCGCTGCGTGCGCCCACACAGGGTGCATCGTGCGCACGCTGCTAGCGCCACCGCCGTGCTTGCGCGCCCACTCCCTGGCCTGTGCGCCTACACCTCGACCACCAGTGCCATTTCTCTCATTTTCTCCCTTTTTCTTCAAACCACTTACATCCAAATCACCCAAAATTTTCCCCAAACGTTCCCGACATCCTCGACTCCTTGACACATGAAAATCTCAGAAAATCGACTCCAAAACATCAACGAAAACGTGAAAACAAATGACCTTGACGTTGTTTGCTATACAAAAAATCGAGCAGCATAACGACTGAATATTCTGATAACCAAAATCCTGAAATTCAAACTTTCATAAAATACGATCAAAGAGATTCCAAAACAAGTCACAAACCACATTATCAAAATCAAACTAACAAAACAATCAAATAATGCAAACATCCAAAATAGTTAGAAAACTATACACAATCCCAAAATACCGACTCCCCCACACATCCCTCGAAAACTATGGCTGAGAAGCCCTGACAACTACCTGTACCGGCATGCTCCGTGCGCTGCCGACTGCTGCCTAGTACTGGGCTCCCTCGTCTAGATCACCTGAATAAATGTCGTCACCTACACCACAGAACACAAAAAGTAAGCCTAATGCTTAGTAAGTAGGGAGGAATGCAAATCAAAACCATACATGATCAACTCAACCCCTAAATATTGTTTCTACACACTCTGTTGTTTTCATTTCATTTTCGTTGCATTTATCTTTCACTTTTACATGTGAATCAAGTAGGCATGCATCCTAACACAATTCGGGACGGCCACACCCTGACCCACCGACCAAGATCAGAGGCACACATCCTAAAACAATCTGGAACTGGCCATACCAGATCTCCTCCCACATCTATCATAGAACCCTCAGTGTGCTTTCTAGCACGAGCATATCTAGACATTCATACTTACAACACATTACATATTTTCAGCATAGCATCAATCGTAGAATCCCTCTCGGGGTGCTACACACGAGCCACTTGCTCGATAAGGCTATTCTACCGAGTTACATATCCATTATCTTATTTTCTTACTTTTCATAACCAAAACGCAAAACATGCTAAAACTCTTATTTCGTAATTAAAACAATGATGCATAAAAACAAAATGCTCAAACCAAAACAAACAACCCCTACCGTTCTATGGTGTAGGCCCGAAGGCAACAAAAACGCTTATCTACTTACCTTGTTTCTTCACACGTGCTCGGTTACTCCGACTACGTCAACTATTCGCTCGTCAACCTAGCAAATATAAGGAAATAACTTAGAAGCACTCTAAGGATATTCTAAGAATTTATCTAACCTAAAACTAAACACAATTCAACAACATTTGGAACACCACTCTTAAAACTCAAATTTCCCATAAGTTTTTGCGTCTAACTTCAAACGGCCATAACTTATTCGTTTTTCAACGGATTTTGACGTGCCACCCCATTCCGTAAACCTCTACACGTCTACTATCCATTGAAATAATCAAACTTAGCAACCAAACCAATTAGCCAATTGAAAATCATCAAAAACAGAATCGGCCTAATTGTTTTAAAAATCAGTTTTTGCACAACTTCCACCAAAACTTTAATCTAACTCTAAAAACGATCTAAACGAACATATCTAAGAGTTAAACCACTAAGTTTGGAAAGAAAACTAGCCAAGGCATGTAAATTTCAGAATTCACCTTTAGGGTTAAAACCCTAATCAAATACCATAAAAACTCAACATAATCACCAAAAACCTTCCTAAAAGTTTATGCATAACAAAATCCACTAAACTTACCACGCAAAACCCTTGCAAATCTTGATGGAAAAGAGATGGAGAAAGCTTCAATGGAGGTAGGGTTTTTCGTCGGAAGTAAGGAGGAAGAAAGAAAGTTTTTAATTTCCACACTTAACCTTCCAATTTATAAAATTCACTTTTTTCTCTCTTTTTATTTTTCTTCCACCAAGGTTTTTGAAATTAAAAAGTAAACCCCACCCTCCTTTTCCATTACTTCAATGTGAAGCTTCCATCCAAACCTTCTTTTTTCTCTCATTTGTTTCATACAATTATTTCCCTTTTTACTTTACCTCACAACTAAAACTCTAAATCCCTTCACTTAATAGTTTTTCACCTCTAACTTACATTCTCACAACTAAACACTTAGCTTAACCCTAAAAATGAACTTTAAATTCCCATGACATAACTAATCTAAGGCTAAGCATATTATAGAAATTTTTCGGGTGTTACAAAAGTTGTCTTCTAGTGTGATGTGGGTTCCTAAAAGAACCAAGGCTAACACACAAAGACTCAAAAAGATTTGTGTTTCTAAGAAATGCAATTGATTTTTTTTCCTTGTAGGTTGAAGATTCTCCCTTGAAGAATTTTTGGTATCTCAAAGTAGTTGTTAAAGGCATATGACTGGAGTCTCTTCGAAGTTTATTTCCATCACTAAAAAAAAAAGAAATTTCACTTTTGAAGGTAATCAAAAAAGAAAAATCATTGGCATCGAAAACATAGGTAATGCTTCTAACACATTATATAAAATGTTTTATTGGTTAATGAATTAAAAAATATTTTTTTGAGCAGTAGTCAATAATGTGATAAAGGATATAAAGTTATTTTTGAATAAAAAAATTGTTTGATTGCTGATAGCTCAAATAGAAAAAATCTTGTTTATTGGATATAGAAATGAAAATGCTGAGACTATTGATTTGGATAATATGTCTTCTTTTGATGAAAATTGTTTTAAAACAAATTCTTCTATTGACTTTTAGTCTTGGCATAAGATATTATATCATATGGGTATGGATACCGTAACTAGAATTTCTAGAAACAATCTTATTAGGGGTCTTCCAACGATATCATTTGAGAATGATAGAGTTTGTGATGTTTGCCAAATGGGGAAACAAACAAAGAGCTCGTTTGTTTCAAAAAGTGTTGTTTTCTCTACCAAACAACTTCAACTTCTTCATATAGACTTTTTTGGACAATCTAAAATTTCTAGCTTAAAAGGTAAGCATCATGCCTATGTTATTGTTGATGAGTTTTCTAGATTAACATGAGTATTCTTTCTAAAGTAAAAGGATGAGACCTTTGATACATTTTCTTGCTTTAGAAAGAAAGTTTAAAATGTGAAGGACGTCTCTATAGTTTCTATCTGTAGTGACCATGGTGGAGAGTTTGAGAATGAAAGGTTTGAGCTTCTTTGTCTAAAATATGACATTAAACATAATTTTTTTTCACCTAGAAAACCTAAACAAAGTAAAGTTATTGAGTGAAATAATAGGTCTCTACAAGAGCTAGCTAGAACAATGCTCAATGAAAATAACATTCCCAAATAATTTTTGGCTGACGCTGTTGCAACCGCTTGCTATGTTCTTAATCGAGTATTACAACAATTCTAGAGAAAACTTTTTATGAACTTTGGAATAGTAATACTCCAACCATTAAATATTTTAGAACTTTTGGTTGCAAGTGTTTTGTTCTTAACACAAAGGATAATCTAGGCAAGTTTGACTCCAAGACGGATTATGGAATATTTCTAGGTTATTTCCTAACTAGCAAAGCCTATATTGTTTTCAATAAAGGAACTCTAGATGTTGAAAAATCTATGCTTGTAACATTTGATGAAATATCACAACCGTCAAACATTTAGGAATGAAATGATGATTTAGAAAAGGACATCGATTCTCTAGTTTTAGGTGAAAATGTTAGTACAAATCTTGAGAGCACCTCTCTGGTTCATGCTCTTAAAGAATTAGAGGATACTTCACTTGAGAATCTCGATGACAATTTACCTAGATATTGAAGGTATGCTAAGAGTCATTTTATAGATGACATTTTAGGAGATCCCTCCCTAAGAGTAAAAACTAAAGTCTCCCTTAGAGATTTTTGTGCAAACATAACGTTCATATCTTAAATAGAACTTAGAATTTTGATGAAGCAGAAATAGATGAAAATTGGATTATGGCCATGCAAGAAGTGTTAAACGAATTTGAAAGGAACCATATTTGGGAACTTGTTCCAAGGCCAAAAGATCACTCCATAATTGGAATCAAATGGGTATTCAAGACCGAACTAGAAGAAAATGAAGTTGTTGTTAAGAACAAAGCAAGGATTGGTTGCAAAGAAACTTCTTTTAACTTAGTAGGATATTCCGATTCTGATTTTTGTTGCTAGCCTCGTTGATAGAAAGAGCACAAGTGGTACTTGTCAATTTCTCGAAGAATCTTTGGTATCTTGGTTATCTAAGAAAAAAAAACTCCATGGCTCTTTCAACGGTCGAAAGTGAGCATATAGCCGTAGGTAGTTTTTGTGCTCAAATTCTTTAGATAAAGCAAGTTTTAGTGAACTATGGTACCTCCTATGAGAAAATTCCAATTACATGTAATAATATGATTGCAATTAACATCTCAAAGAATCCTATTCAACACTCTTGCACAAAACACATTGGGATTAGATATCATTTCGTAAGTGACCATATTCAAAAGAGGGATATATCCTTAGAATTCATAAATACCAAAGATCAATTGATCGATATTTTTACAAAGCCTTTAGAAGAAGCGACATTCAGTAATATCATAATTCAATTAGGGATCATTAGACTAGATTAAAAGGAAAATTTGATGATTGATTGATTAAGTTTTTTTTTTTAAAAAAAAGGGGGGTGGGCTCCGAGATGTTGTTGTCTCAAGTGCAGTGGTCCTCGTCTGATCGTGGAGTCCCATGTCAGATCATAGAATTATGCTTTCGAAAGCAGAATACCACTTTCCCATTTTAAAATGAAAAGTTAGACCTCCTCTAGTTAATCTGCTTCTCAAATTAGGAATTTCTCTTCTGTTCTAGCGATCATCCTCTCCTCCGACCAATCTTTGTTCCTCTCCGACCAATTTTTAGCCACGCTTAAGCATTGTTTCTCTTATTTGCCCTCACCACTCTTGGAGATACAGAGCTCCTCACCCTCAAGATCAATCTCTTCCTCCTCAATGGATTAGGGTTTCGTTTAAGGGCTCACTTCGCTGTCTTAGAATTGACTCCTCAGTCTAAAAAATGAGCTCTAGTGTAGCACCCGGCATTTTTGGCCGGGAAATTATCCCTCAAATTATCGAACTGGGATTAGGTTTATATTAATATAATGAGTGTTTTGGTGAAATCTGTTGGAATGTTTAGTGGAAAACTAAACTAAGGAGTAATCCAAAACAAATCATTTAGTTAGAAACCAATGGAAGGGCAGTTTAGATAGAATTAAGGTAGGTGGGAGGAAGCCAACGGATGGATACCAAGTGTCCAAACTTGTTGAGGAAGCCATACAACCTCCCTTCCTCTCTTCCCTTCCCTCCTACGAAAAACACCTCTCTGTTTCTCTCCATTCTCTTCTCTGTTTTTTCTCTTCCAGACGAAGTGCAACAATTTCCAAACATTTGTCTTCTCCTGTTTTCTTCCATTTCTCCGTTAAAGGTTTGAGACTCACCGAGACGAACAAAGCTTGCAACTCACGGACAACAAGTAAGTTCATACCCGTAGGTTGGCCCTTAAGGCCCTACATCACAGAGGTACTAGGTTTTCATTTATGTTGGGTTGTTTTGGGTAGATAAATTATCTGTATTTTTCCTTCAAGTCCTGCTGCGTTATTTCTGTGTCTGTTGTTTTAAGTTTAGCACTGTAAAAGTTAATGCATACACGTTTTTCCTGAGAGTCAAGTAAATATTTTCTGTACACGTTTTGAAGTTAAGAATGATAAAACCTGTAATGTAATGTTAAGTTAAGTGTGGGACGGGGACTGATGTTCTGTTCTGTATCCCTGTAGAGTGACTGATAGTGCACTTTTATTACGCTAGTTCCTCCAAGCCCCAGTTATACCTTCTGTGTACTCGACGTAATATAAAATAATGTTCTGTAATGTCACTGTATTCCGAAATGTTCATGCACAGCATATGCATAACTGCATGTTCTTACTGAACCCTAGACTCATAGTTGAACTCCCTGTTGTAGGTACGAATCCCGTGGATGAGGACTTTGTGCCTCAAGCCGAAGCGTAGGTGCTGTTGGAGGAACGAGCTTACGGGGGTTGGTTGCAGCAGTCAGACAAATGTTATTCCTGTGAGAAAGTATTTTTTTAAAGTTATGACAAGTCTTGTATAACTTTTGGAATTTTAAAACAATGTATAGACCTTGCATTTATGTTTTTTTTATCTTTAAAACTTCTGTTTTGGTGAATTCTGGAAATGTATGTCAGTCTGTCAAGTTTTGTATGTTTCTTGAAAATTCTGGATAATGTATGGATTTTGGTGTTGATGTTTTAAAAACCAGTCGATTGTATGTTCTGAAATATTCTGGGATTGCTTGGAATTTTCTTTGATTTTAGAGTTATCCATGCAGTCTGGTTTCTTAAACTTCTGTCATGTTTTCTGATATGTCCAAAAATCATGTTTTGAATCGGGTTTTGAGGGTTTGAAACTTTTATGCATTCTGTTTTATGCTCCTTGTTTATATGTCTTCCTGTTAAATATTGTCATTTCTGCCTTTAAAACTATGGCATCCGCCTATGGCATCCGCCTGTGGCTTCCGCCTGTGGCATCCGCTTGTGGCATCCGCCTGTGGCATCCGCCTGTGGCATCCGCATGTGGCATCCGCCTGTGGCATCCGCCTGTGGCATCCGGCTGTGGCATCCGCTTGTGGCATCCGGCTGTGGCTTCCGCCTATGGCTTCTGCCTTACATCTTACATCTTCCACCTTACATATTCCACCTTACATCTTCCACCTTACATCTTCCACCTTACATCTTCCACCTTATGTCTTCCACCTTACATCTTCCACCTTACGTCTTCCACCTTACATCTTCCACCTTACATCTTCCACCTTACATCTTCCACCTTACATCTTCCACCTTACATCTTCCACCTTACATCTTCCACCTTACATCTTCCACCTTACATCTTCCACCTTACATCTTCCACCTTACATCTTCCACCTTACATCTTCCACCTTACATCTTCCACCTTACATCTTCCACCTTACATCTTCCACCTTACATCTTCCACCTTACATCTTCCACCTTACATCTTCCACCTTACATCTTCCACCTTACATCTTCCACCTTACATCTTCCACCTTACATCTTCCACCTTACATCTTCCACCTTACATCTTCCACCTTACATCTTCCACCTTACATCTTCCACCTTACATCTTCCACCTTACATCTTCCACCTTACATCTTCCACCTTACATCTTCCACCTTACATCTTCCACCTTACATCTTCCACCTTACATCTTCCACCTTACATCTTCCACCTTACATCTTCCACCTTACATCTTCCACCTTACATCTTCCACCTTACATCTTCCACCTTACATCTTCCACCTTACATCTTCCACCTTACATCTTCCACCTTACATCTTCCACCTTACATCTTCCACCTTACATCTTCCACCTTACATCTTCCACCTTACATCTTCCACCTTACATCTTCCACCTTACATCTTCCACCTTACATCTTCCACCTTACATCTTCCACCTTACATCTTCCACCTTACATCTTCCACCTTACATCTTCCACCTTACATCTTCCACCTTACATCTTCCACCTTACATCTTCCACCTTACATCTTCCACCTTACATCTTCCACCTTACATCTTCCACCTTACATCTTCCACCTTACATCTTCCACCTTACATCTTCCACCTTACATCTTCCACCTTACATCTTCCACCTTACATCTTCCACCTTACATCTTCCACCTTACATCTTCCACCTTACATCTTCCACCTTACATCTTCCACCTTACATCTTCCACCTTACATCTTCCACCTTACATCTTCCACCTTACATCTTCCACCTTACATCTTCCACCTTACATCTTCCACCTTACATCTTCCACCTTACATCTTCCACCTTACATCTTCCACCTTACATCTTCCACCTTACATCTTCCACCTTACATCTTCCACCTTACATCTTCCACCTTACATCTTCCACCTTACATCTTCCACCTTACATCTTCCACCTTACATCTTCCACCTTACATCTTCCACCTTACATCTTCCACCTTACATCTTCCACCTTACATCTTCCACCTTACATCTTCCACCTTACATCTTCCACCTTACATCTTCCACCTTACATCTTCCACCTTACATCTTCCACCTTACATCTTCCACCTTACATCTTCCACCTTACATCTTCCACCTTACATCTTCCACCTTACATCTTCCACCTTACATCTTCCACCTTACATCTTCCACCTTACATCTTCCACCTTACATCTTCCACCTTACATCTTCCACCTTACATCTTCCACCTTACATCTTCCACCTTACATCTTCCACCTTACATCTTCCACCTTACATCTTCCACCTTACATCTTCCACCTTACATCTTCCACCTTACATCTTCCACCTTACATCTTCCACCTTACATCTTCCACCTTACATCTTCCACCTTACATCTTCCACCTTACATCTTCCACCTTACATCTTCCACCTTACATCTTCCACCTTACATCTTCCACCTTACATCTTCCACCTTACATCTTCCACCTTACATCTTCCACCTTACATCTTCCACCTTACATCTTCCACCTTACATCTTCCACCTTACATCTTCCACCTTACATCTTCCACCTTACATCTTCCACCTTACATCTTCCACCTTACATCTTCCACCTTACATCTTCCACCTTACATCTTCCACCTTACATCTTCCACCTTACATCTTCCACCTTACATCTTCCACCTTACATCTTCCACCTTACATCTTCCACCTTACATCTTCCACCTTACATCTTCCACCTTACATCTTCCACCTTACATCTTCCACCTTACATCTTCCACCTTACATCTTCCACCTTACATCTTCCACCTTACATCTTCCACCTTACATCTTCCACCTTACATCTTCCACCTTACATCTTCCACCTTACATCTTCCACCTTACATCTTCCACCTTACATCTTCCACCTTACATCTTCCACCTTACATCTTCCACCTTACATCTTCCACCTTACATCTTCCACCTTACATCTTCCAGAACCTTGTTTAAGTCAAAGTCAAGTCCTAGTGAAAATCACAGAACTGTTTTAATTTCTCTCTGCTTTCTGTCTTCCTGTTTTCTTCTGTTATTTGTTTATGAAGTCCGATTTTAATATGTCCTCCAGTTTCATTTTCAAAGAAAATTTATACTCTGTGTAAAGTTTTCAAAAGTTTTATAAATGTTTCAAAAAAAAAATTAGTCCACGTTTTTGAAATGTCCGAAGTGATGACTCCTCGACCCCGATCGGGTTCGGGGTCGTCACATCTAGAATCTCTAAACCCGCTCCTAAGAGAAAGGAAATCACACTACAAGGCAATCCAACCAAAGTTCGTCCTCCAATTATGGAGTATTTTTCTCTAGAATTTGGTGCAGAATCAAACAACAATAGGACAAAAATGTGATTAAACATCGCTCAATTATTTTGTCAAGAAGGATAAATTTCTCGATGTTTAGATCTCTGGGAATTATGGAGATGTTTGATAATGCTGATATGAGTGGATTGTGCAATCTTGGTGGGAAGTGTTATGAACGGATTATCAAATTGTTTTACACTAATTTGATTATGGCAAGTCATTCAATATCTCTAAAATCTTGCGTACTTGGTAAAGAGATAGACATTGGTACATGCTTGATAAATAAGTTGATTGGTTCTACCTCGGACATGGATTGTGACATATATTGTCACTCGAGAGATCTTTGTTTATTCAAGATGGAGAAGGACATGATTTTCTTCAGAAAATCCATAAAAATCCTAACATCGCTAGGTTCTACAAACCGAAAGGAAAATAATTGAACATCAAGGCTAGAATTGTTCATCACATTATCTCTTATACTATTCTTCCTCGTAATGGGCATCGTAATCACGTCAGTTGCTTGGATTTGTATTTAATGAAGAAACTACAATGGAAAAAAATTTAATTCGGGTTACAATGTCAGATGTTCTCACAAACTACTCCAAGAATCGGACCTATAACTGCTCCAGAAGATTTTTCTCACTTCATGATTAACATCCTTCAAAATGAGCCTCTTAGAGAGGAGAAGGGAGCTGACTTATTTTAATTATAATACTCGGAGGCAGATGAGTTTTGTTGAGTCTAACGGTAATTGGATCCTCAAAAGCGAAAAGCTCTACCTTTAGAACTTGAAGTTCGTCAAACTGAGGACGAGGCCACTAATCAGCGACCTTCTGTTAATTCCACATCACGCCTTGAAAAAAGGATGGATATGTTGTCAGCCTGCCTCTCGAGTCTTTCTTCCTCAGGGGATGACATCTCCAAGAGGATGGAGGATTTATGCTCCATAATGTCTTAGAGGATGGATGGTCTTCATTCTGATTGATGTGTCTTAGTGGTTGGATGATCTTTGTGCTTCTCACACACCCATGGTCTCTCATCTAGATTTGCATTGAACAACTGCTGAAGGAGGAGGAGGAGACTGCCAATGAAGAGTATATCACTATCAAGTGACCTGGCATGAAGGCTGCTAATGACAAGTATATCACAATCAGGCAACCCAAGGACCCTCCTTGTGTCTCACCTTCCTTCAATGTTGGACCTTCATCACATATAGCCTTTCTTTAAACTCCTTTTGTCATGATTTCATGTCTTTTAGATGTCTCTAACTCTTTCAGATCTCTTGGACGTATTTGCATAGCTGTTTTGGATTATATTTTGGATGCATATGTTTATTATGCATATTTGTTTTGGATTCGATTGAATTACATTTTGATATTTGAATTGGGTCTATATTGGATTATCATATTTGTTTTGATAATGCTTAAGGGGTAGAGATAGAAATAAAAGAAACTTTGCCTGATTTTTTCTTGTTTTGTTTGTTTCTGTAAAACTATTGGAAAATAAGCATATGTCGAGGGAGAGTAATCTTCTTAGATATGAGAAATAACAAAGTGTATGATTAACTTAAAATAAAGATAGTCATCATAAAAAAGGGTGATTGTTATGTTTGTAGTTTTGATGATTGACAAAGAATGATTATTAGTTATAAGTTAATAATGACTTCGTATATGGATAATTTGATATTGTCCATGATTATGTCAATCGAAAATACTCTTAAAAAGAGTACTTGAAATATCTAATTTGTAATGAGTTGTTTTCAGACTTAGAAAGATTTCATGAATTGTCTTTTTTGCAGAACTCTGGTCTACGAAGTGGAAGTCAACGTCAGTGTCGGTTGAAAAAAAATCAAAAGTACATAGAGTTCCAGTGCAGAGTGATGAATGTTACAGAGCTCCTGTAAAAGTGGGAGTCTGATTCAAGACAAATTGAAGATAATAAAAAATATACAGAGTTCTAGTCTAAAGAGAAAGTTTTTGCGGAGTTCCTATATCTCAAAGGTTTTAGAACTCCGGTCTTGAAAGCGGAGTCCTGCTTGCTAATAAACTAAAGAGAATCAACATAAGCGTAGTCCTAGACTAGAGAACCGATTTGTGTAGAAGTCAGTGAAAAATCACATTTTTATACAAAAGCAGAGTTCTGAGTTACAAAGTGGAAGACTGGAACCAATGATTTTTTCAAAGAACCGCAATTCAACGTTCCTTTTTGTTGTGCCTAACGAATCTATTGCGGAGTCGTGCACCGTACATGCGGAGTCCCGCTCGTTGAGATTTTTGGAGAAATATATAACTAGAAGCACACTTCAAATTGCATATTAACCAACTCGCAAATCCTACACAAAGTGCTGCAAATTTTCAAGAAAAACTTACTCTCTCCAGGTTTCTAATCCATTCTCTCTACCTACAATTTTAGATTCTTACTTGTGAGAGATCTGGGTATTGTGTTCTTCATTTCATATAAACTCTTGTACTTTGGTGAAAAACTAACGGGGGACTACCTACAAAAGAGTGACTGGTAAAGACATTAGATTGATGCCCGAAAGTTCAATTTAGTGAACCAAAAGTTAGAGTTATAAATGAATCTTCAAAGAAGAGCATTGGTTTCGATATAGTCTCCCCCGCCCTGTAAAATGAAAATTAAAGACAACATTATGATAGGTACCCAGAAAGTCATCAAATCGGGGAATCAATAGACATGGCTGCTTTTCTTTCCGTAGTGGTCACTTCAGCAATTACACAATAACTTAAAAACTCATAAAGTAGCATAAAATTCTAAACTAGGTTTTTTTGCTTAAATTGATTAATTCAGAATATTAAGATTGTCTCTGTGTGTGTGTGACTTGTGTGGGTATTATTTGGCCTAAAGAAATTTTAGTATTTGATTGAGTCACATATGCACTTGTTGTAAAAATTTCCATTTCAATTACTGGACATTTTCAAAGCTTCTAAAAATTGAGGTTGCAAATTATCTCGACAAAGAGATAAAATATTAAATCTGGCTTTTGTGATAAATACGATAGTAGATATGCTGAATTTGGAGAACAATCATCTTGTTCATCTACTAAATAACTAGAGAAATGTGATATATTTTGTCATTACATTGTATCGGGAATCCTCAACGTGAACGAAGTATTTGGTAGACATGAAAGAGCACATAAAGATATGGTAAAAGCAAAAAGTTGCAGCTTACATATTAAAGAGAGTACTAATAAAGGCGGTAGTTAAAATCCTTTGTGAATTTTAGGCAGACCTATTAACTCTTGAAAAAGAATTATTACATAGTATATTTTATGAATATTATTTTTTAAAAACAAGTGATTAATTAAATAAAAGAATCATATTTTGTTACATAATGCTATAACATCGTGCACAACATCAGATTTACATAAAATATATGTCTTTAATCTTTTTAAGGACATATTCATTCAAAATCTATATTTATTGTAGATTGACATTGAATAGTTGATGATGTAAGCTGATTTTAAATAATAAAAGCAATTACTACGATCAGTTACAAAAGGAAGATTCCAGAGACGAAAAAGAAATAGGAAACAACTAAGATTGTGGGAGGAAAAAATAGATTTGATTTTCAAATTCTAGTTGGAAAGAGAGAGAAAATCTAATTTTGAATTTTGAAATTCAAGTTTGAATAGAGAGAGAGACAAGGATAACTTTAAAAAAGAGAAGAAGAAGTAGTTTGTGGGAGAGCCAAACAGGGGCTGAGAGAACTAAACAGAGAAGAAGAACAAGTTTGGTAGTGAAGACAAGAGAATCAAGACATAGCATTGTTGTAGCATCGCGCAACATCATATCGTAACATAGCTTTTTTCTTGTTTTCAATCAGTTGAATTTTAGAATTATCTTGATGAGTTCTTCTCCTTCTTCCATGAGCTACGTATTTAGTGGCTGTGAGGAGAGAGTAATGAATTATGTGAATTGAATACTTTTGTTATGGATTATTACAAAAATTAAGTTAAATAATTCAATATGCTTTTAAGGGTTTATTTTATTTAATATTCGAAAGATATGAATAAATACTAGGTTGCTATTGTACTTGACAATAAATAGAATTATGATATATATTGGATTGTGTATATTATTGACATTTTCATATCGACTTGTTTAATTCACATGACTATTTAGATACACACTTAATTGAATTCTTTATGGTATTTGTCTCTCATAAGTATGAAAAAAATATTATAAGAATTAATCAAATAATTTTGACAAGATTTGATTTAAAAAAGAATTTTCTATGTAATTTCACTTGTTTCCTGCAACATTCTTTACATCTTTGTCGTAAGAAATTACATTATGTGTGAAATCAACTCTAACCCATTATTCTATTAGTTGATTTGTTTGCTCCATTTTATTATTTACACTTTTCTATAAATTAATCTTATTTCACTTAGCTTTAAAGTTTGATAATTTTATCATCGTGGGATCGACTTATATTTATTACTTGCTTGTGACGTGTATACTTGCCTAATGTTAATTTTTGCATAACACGGCCGAAAGCCTTGAATAAGATATTTCGTTTTGCAAAAGCCAAGGTAAGTAGTGGCCTTACAAGCTAAAAGGAAAGAAACTAGACTATTAAGTATTGAGATACTATTTGATTGAGTTTTTTAAAAAGAATTAAATGGGTATAACTTTCATCATCCCAAGATTAAGGTTACTTTTAGAAAACAAATTTAAAATTCTCTTGAGGATATTGAGCTTGAAGAGAAGATAAGGTTAACAAATTTGTTTTTGTAGGGGCATTTATTTGTATTCTTATGATTGCTTCTAACAATGATCAGATTTATATTGTTCAAGTAGCAAATTAGAAAGAAAGACAATACTCAAGAATTTCTCGTTCAAGTTCAAGGGATTGCTCCTAAATAGTAAACTCAATATCCTAAAAAATTGATGACATTAAAAAGATCCATTAGAGAAAGGAGAAAAGTGATTATGAATTTTTATATCTTCTTTCTCCAAAAAAAAAAAGTTGACATTGGAAGTAAAGAGTTAAAAGTCAATAAAGGATAGTGATTTTCTCATCCTATTGTTTGATGGTTTGAAACTCATAGAATGAGGGATTCGAAGGATAATATTGAGAGATATAGGATTCGTCTTGTAAAAAAAGACTCAAATGGGTATTGATTAAAATGAGACTTTCTTTGCATTTTTATTAAAAAAAAAAAAAACTTTTATAAAACCACTACGGCATTTATAGCTCACTTTGGTTCTTGAGCTACATTAAATGGTTAAAAACACTATCTTCTTAAGGGTAATATTGTAAGAAACAATGTATATGGTGTAAACAAAATTATTATTATTATTTTTTATTGAATGAGTCAAAGAAGTTTGTTTGGCAAAGTAAAGAAATCCATCCATGGACTCTAGCAGAATTCTCATAAGTGGTACTATAAATTTCATCAAGTTATCATATTATTTAATTATTAGGTGGATCTGATTGATGAGTTTATATGACACAAGTTTAGTGGAAGCAATTTTATCTTTTTGGTTTTACAAGTCAATGATGTACTATTTGTGAATAATGATATAAGAATACTCTTGAGATATATTTGGGCTATCATAAAAGAACTATTTTGCATAAGTACTTATGAAATTTTACCATGCAAGATTTATCTCTTTTGATAAAGGCGATAAGTTAATTAATATCAATGTCCTAAAAATTAAGTTAAGCTAAGGGAGGATAGAAGATTCATCGTGCTTTGACCATAGGAAATATAATGTATGCTCAGGTATGTACACAATTGAGTATTGCACACATAGATATTTTGTAAGGTAGATAATTTAGGAATCTTAGATTGAATCATTGGATCATAGTCAAAAGGGTTAAGGTACTAAAGAGAGTAAAAACCCATATGCTTGAAATTGAATCTCGAAGATAATTAGGTATTGTGACTTTGATTTTGGTAGATCTATAGATAGTCAGAAATTGAATTGAGGATATATCTACCTGATAGTTGAAGAAGTTGTTTTAAGGAAAAGTACTAAGTTAGAACTTACAATTTCAACTATGGGAGTAGAATTAGTATTGTGAGACATCTAATGATGGAATGTAGTTAGGGAATTTTATCAATAAGATTCAAAGTTTGTAAAAAATTTTGTCACTAAGGTTAGTTTATGATAACAAGCTAATAGTCTGTACTCCGATAACAACAGGAGCCCGACTAAGTCGAAGCATATAGATATCAAGTTCTTGGTTGTTATATAAAGAGCAGAGTTGTTATTTTCATATTTAACATATTAATATAAATTTCATAATTGCGGATCTGCTCACTAAGATTTTACTACTCAAAGTCTTTCATGAACACACTGCTCATACAGGGTGTTAGTTGAGGATATATTATTTACTTGGAGTTTGTTGTTTGAATTTAATTTTTCATATTTGCATGTTCGCTTTTATAAACACTATTGTTTTAAGTCTATTCTACAGATTAAAAATTTTGGTTTGTTTGGTTTCACTCTAACTCTAATTATTGTTAATCTCATAAATAATTAGACAGACCAGTAGGAAATAGACAGGGCATACAGTGATCATCACATCACATGTAATTTCCTTGCTACACACTCATGATTGATGTATATCATTTGATTATATTAGTAAGGTGACTATTAATGGGTTTAGTTACCAATAACTGCTGACGAAAACTATTTTGATCATATATTGATATGATTGATCAACGAAATTGTTTGAAAGTATTTTTGATAATAATATCAACTCATGTGCATATAAGAATTTTAGTGATATACGATTATAATCAAAATATATAGCTAAGTGGGAGATTGTTTGAATTTATTTAACAATTGTGGACTTACTTATTAAATTATATTATATTTCAATAGCTATCATAAAATCAAAATCTATCAAATGATCAAATAAAGTTGGATTTCAACATTTAATAAGAGTGTGAGACCCAATGTGTAGATACTAGTAATCAGGTTTAAGTTTGATGATAGACTGAATTTAACTTAACCCACTAGCTATAGATTTAGAGTCATGGTCCCTATGTCAAACGGTGAATTATCTTTAGTTCTCTCGGTCTCTTGTCCACTGTGAGAATACAGAGAATAAGGAAATAGATTTATTAAGAGAAAAACCATTCTGACTCAGAAGATTTAAGCCACAAATACTAAATTGACAATAGTTTACACATACTAACAAATAAGGTGATTTAATGGATTTGTGTATGTTCTGCGACTATTTTACATTGGCAATTCTGACATGATGAATAGATCTTTGTTTTATGAAATTTGATTTCAGAATTAAGTATAACATTACGAAGACAAGACAAAGCATAAGATAATGACTTAACTACTCAGCTAAGTTGTTGTCGCATTCGTGCACAATATTTTATAGCAGGGGGGACAAAATAATTCAATATACTCGAGACTTGTGATGATAAAAGCATGAACAGAAAGCGAGAGAGAATTACTCAAAAGATGTGTGCAACAAGAGGAAAAACAACAGCTGCCCCACCCAATCTGCTCGTGCTGAGGACCTACACACTAATTGAAGCAAAACGAAGCACATTAGTGATCTTCATTATAATATGATTAGAGCCATTATCGTCATTTATACATTATAACTAACTACCACATCGAATAATTTATAAAGGACAGTGCAATACCAATTTCTGACCTTAACAATCAGATGCAACATTACAATAGGGAGAATCATTTTTTAGGTGCCAGTTACAACTGATCATTTACTCAAGGTGTAGACTTGCATTTCTAGGTTTTTAATAGGACAAGGATGGGTAGCAAAGCCAAAACTATACCTTGACTTGAAGCTGAAGGAATGTGACATAATCAATTATCTCGCCCAACATCGAAGCCTTCTCAGTCTGTTCTTTCCAAAACAATAAAAAATGAAAGAAAAAGCGAATTAATCAAATAATTAACGCTTAAATACACAATAACTGTCACAACCCGGGAGGGGGCCTAACAGAAACGCCAGGTTAAACGATCAACCTCGGAGAGGTCCACCGTCTAACCTAAGGCTAAATGCGGAAGATTAGCACTGATCCAGGACCTCCTCGAAGCAACAAATAAAAGAGTGTACAAACAATCGTAGAAACACAAGCTAAATGAGAATAATTACATGCCAAAAAATAAGGTACAATCTCGAATGTCTTACATAGTACAGAGCTGTGGAAAATAAAAGGTAAGACTCTAGGGAAAATCCAAACACGACAGGCCTCACTTCCTAGCCTTCCTTCCTTTACCTGTAGAGGGGGAGTCGATGGGGTGAGTGACAAACTCAGTATGGGATGTTATACCTACCACTCAATGATGCATGCCTTATTAAATCAATGCACGTTTTAAAGATCAAAACCAGTTTTAATGTTATTCATTTCTCTTCTTATTATCCATTTAAAACGGTTAATGGGGCTAACGATAAAATAAGTATATATAGTGAAAATAGGCCCACATCAACAATTCTATCATAAAATATATATCCAGGTGTACAGTGAAAAGAGAGGTCACTCATGGATCCTCCAAACCACACCACACAAAAAGGCCGCGATAACACCAGGCAGGGCCTCATAGGGAGAAGAGAAATGGTCAACCACCAGGAGGGACGAACCACTCAGCCCTGGGCCACCGGGACACGCGCTAGGGCACACCAGGAGGGACGAACCACTCAACCCTGGGCCCAAAGGGTCCACAAGATGGACTTAACATACCGGGGTAGCAACGAACAGACACTGGCCAGGTCGGGTAACTGGGCGAGCATACTCCGAGCCCATTCCGCCTATTCTTAGGGGGCGTACCCTACATTCCGCCTATTCTAAGGGGGCGTACCCTACATTCCGCCTATTCTCAGGGGGCGTACCCTATCCAAACAAGCGTGGGGAGTACCACAACAACTGGGCAAAACCCCCTGATACTTCTAGCATAAGGGCCCAGCTAAGAGTGCCAGACGGTTATCTCCAGTATCAAACTCCAAATGGCACAGCAGAAAATCAATGCATGACAATATCAAATGCAGGTATAAAACCATCTACGTGCCAAGCATGAAAAATCTCAAGGAAATCTCAAATACCACCCGTCAGCAAAGGCAAGTCAAACATGGCATATAAAATCCACTAGGCAGTATAATCAGTGAAAAATATACGTGCCACAATATGCAAAATAATCATGCCAGTAAGAATGCCAACATCAATACTAGTGGTATCCCACAAAAAATAATATACGTGCATGCAAGGCTAGGTATAACGCGGAAAGTATAATAACCCATACCCCTACGGCGAGTCCTCCTATCCTCAGTAAATCGTGGCTCCTCAGGAATTGCTTCCAAATCAGCAAAATCCTCTGAATCTATTTTTCGCCGATAATCGCTTCCAACACGTTACTCGACTCCTCTCCAATCGTTTCCTTCGAAAACGCCCTTCACAAACGTTGATCTACGCTTCGAGGCGAACGTTTTGACACCAAGATCGCACCGAACGGAGGTCGTTCCGGCGTCGGCGATTTTCTCCTCTCTCTCTCTCTCTCCTCTCTCTCTCTCTCTCTCTCTCTTCTGGTACGCTGCCGACACAAAAGAACAATCAGGTTTTCTTTTGAAAACCTGATTGTTATAAAAATAAATATTATAAAACTTTTATTTATTTTATTAATTGTTTTATTTTTATTATTTTATTTTATATTAAATCCATTTCATTTATTAATTTACCTACCTCATTATTATTTTACCTACCTCTCTTTTACTTTGATTTTAATTAATTCATTTTATTTGAGCTACAATTAATTACCTTTAATTGAACGTTCGGTTTCACGGTCTAAATTCCTACAGTAAATTAACGAAATTGATCCCAATTATTTACATTTAAAACTCGCGAAAAATTTATTCAAATTTTTACAACTATTAAAATTGACGGGTTTTACATCTTTTCCCCCTTTTTATGAATTTCGTCCTCGAAATTCGCCTCAACTACACATCATAGAAAAAATCTAGGGTACCTATTCGCCATATCAGACTCTAGCTCCCATGTAGCTTCTTTGTCAGTGTGGTTCTTCCATTTCACCAGAACATACGGAGCCTCCCGACGACGAAAACGTCGAAGCTCGCGTCCTAAAATCTGTTCTGGCACCTCGTCGTACGTCGCGTCAGCCTGGACCGTTACCTCATCCCACGAAACATTATGAGACGGATCAGGAATGTACTTCCTCAGTTGGGATATATGGAAAACATTGTGCACATGCCCCAACTGAGGAGGTAACTCCAGCCGGTAAGCCACCACTCCAATCCTCTCAACAATCTGGAACGGCCCAATGTACCGCGGGGCTAACTTTCCTTTCACCCCAAACCTGCTGACACCACGGGTAGGATGAACCTTCACAAAGACAAAGTCTCCAGCATCAAACTCCACCTCACGTCTCTTCAGGTCTGCATAACTCTTTTGACGACTCTGCACGACCTTCAGCCTCTCACGAATCTGGTGGATCTTCTCTGTGGTCTCTCGAATGATATCTGGCCTAAGCGCAAGTCGTTCTTCTTTTTCAGCCCAACACAAAGGAGAACGACATGGCCGACCATACAAAGCCTCAACGGAGAAACCCCGATGCTGGTTTGGAAGCTGTTGTTGTACACAAACTCAACCAGTGGCAAGTGGTCTATCCAACTGCTACCAAAATCCAGGATACAGGACCTCAGCATATCCTCTAAGATCTGAATAGTCCTCTCGGACTGCCCATCTGTCTGGGGATGATGTGCAGTACTCATCTGGGTCTTCGTACCGAGCTCCTTCTGCAATCCTCTCCATAAATCCGAAGTGAAACGAGGATCACGGTCAGACACAATGCTCAAAGGTACCCCATGAAGACGAACAATGTTCTGCACATATAACCGACTGAGCTTGGCAACAGAAAAAGTCATCCGAATAGGAATGAAATGTGCCGACTTCGTCAATCGATCAACAATAACCCAGATAGAATCAAATCTCTGAGGAGTCCTAGGAAGATGGGTAACGAAGTCCATGGTAATCTCTTCCCACTTCCATTCCGGAATCGGTAATGGCTGGAGCAAACCCGCTGGTGCTCGGCTTTAACTCTCTGGCAGGTCATGCATCGGGCAACAAATTCTGCTACCTCCCTCTTCATGCCAACCCACCAGTACTGACGCTTCAGATCCTGATACATTTTGGTACTGCCGGGGTGGATGGCAAAACTGGATCTGTGCGCCTCATCCAAAATAGCCTGCCTCAAGTTGGCGATGTTGGGAACCGCCACCCTACCACGATAGAATAGGTCCCCAACAGCATTCACCGACCAACCCTCAAGCTGTTCCCCATTCTGAAGCTGTCCCACCCTGAATACAAGCTCCTCATCCTGCCGCTGTAGCTGCTTCACCCTCGTGAGCATCGATGGTGTAGCCACTACATGGTAGATGTAAGCCTAGCTCCCAGTATCATGATACTACAACTGAAAATCCCCAATCACCAAAGATTTCCTCCACTCATCCAGAATCATGCAGGAAATGGAAGCACGAGGATACCGGCTCAATGCATCAGCCACTGCATTAGCCTTGCCTGGGTGGTATTCCAGACTAAAATCATAATCCTCCAAATACTCCACCCATCTGCGCTGCCTCAAATTGAGGTCCTTCTGAGTGAACAAGTACTTTAAACTCTTGTGATCGGAGAAAACCTGGAAGCTGACCCCATATAAATAACTCCGCCATATCTTCAAAGCAAAGACGATGGCAGTGAGTTCTAGGTCGTGGGTAGGATAATTCCGCTCGTGGGGCTTCAACTGTCGAGAGGCATAAGCCACAACCTTACCCTGCTGCATCAAAACACACCCCAAACCAACCCCGGAGGCGTCGGTATACACAGCATAGGGAAGGTTCCCATCCGGAACTGTCAGAATAGGAGCACTGGTCAACCTTCGCTTCAATTCTTCGAAGGCATTCTGACAGTCGACATCCCAAACAAACCGCACATCCTTGCGAGTGAGTTTGGTAAGCGGCGCGGCAATAGAAGAAAAGTTCTGCACAAAGCGCCGATAATATCTAGCTAACCCGAGGAAGCTACGAATCTCCGAGACGTTCTTGGGTGGTGGCCAGCCCACTACCGCCCCAATCTTCGCAGGATCAACAGAAATACCATCCCGCGAAACGATATGGCCCAAGAACTTCACCTCAGAAGCCCAGAAATCACATTTACTGCACTTCGCATACAACTGATGCTCCCTCAAGGTCTGCAGGACAATGCGGAGGTGCTCACGATGTTCACGACGAGTCTTCGAATAAATCAGGACGTCATCAATGAAGACTACCACAAACCGATCCAGATAAAGCCGGAATATCCTGTTCATAAGATCCATAAACACCGCTGGGGCATTCGTAAGCCCGAACGGTAAGACCAAGAACTCAAAATGTCCATATCGGGTCCGGAAAGCAGTCTTGGGTATATCCTCCTCCCGAATCTTCACCTGATGATACCCTGTCCTCAGATCAATCTTCGAAAAATATCGTGAACCACCGAGCTGATCAAAGAGGTCGTCAATACGTGGAAGCGGGTACTTGTTCTTAACAGTAACCCTGTTCAGCCTCCGATAATCAACACATAACCTCAACGATCCATCCGCCTTTTTAGCAAACAAAACGGGAGAGCCCCAGGGCGACCCACTCTCCCTGATAAATCCTTTGCTCTGCAGATCCTCTAACTGCTTACGCAGTTCCACTAACTCAGCGGGTGACATCCTGTAGGCAGGTATAGAAACTGGAGTAGCCCCTGGAACGAGATCGATACAAAACTCAATCTCTCTGTCTGGAGGTAAACCCGGTAGCTCATCAGGAAAGACGTCATCGTACTCCCTGACGACTGAGACATCAATCTCCTGCACCGCGCTCTCAAGGTCTAGGTCCATCGACCAAAGTCCTCCATACTGTTCCAATCCACTCCTGCCTCGTAAACATCCCCGAAACATAGAGTTCACAATCCTCGTACAAGGACCTCGGTGGTAGGTAACAACCCTGCCGGACTTCGAGGTAACTGTAACCCGCCTCAAGTGGCAATCAACTATCGCCTGATATTTCATCAGCCAATCACAACCCAGAATGACGTCAAACTGCTTCAAAGGCAGGACAATAAGATCGGCTGAAAACTTGCAATCGTCGATCACCACACAAACTGATCTGCAGATATAAGCAACCCCACTCCTGTCGCCCAGCGGAGTATTCAAGAAGAAAGGGGTTCCCATCTCTTCGATGGCCAAACCCAACACCTCAGCAAAATCAGCAGAAATAAACGAATGCGACGCCCCAGTATCAAATAAAACCCGAGCAAAAGTATGGAAGATCAGAATCGTACCATCCACAACCGCAGGCTGGTCTGGCACAGGAAAATAATCGGCCTGGTCCACTGCATATGACTGACCAGCAACTCCCTTGCCCTTATAATCGCGACCACGGCTGCTAGCTCTGGTGGTAGATCCACGAAATCCACCTGTCCTCTGCTGCTGAACAGGAGGTGAACCACTAGCAAAGGGCTGCCCGATCGGTCGATAAGGAGTATCAAGGACAGGCCTATCCTCTGCTCGGCGCTGGGGTGTCTGAAACTGAGCCTGCTGAAAAGGTGGTCGGGTCTGTCCCCGATGCTGGCCCGGAGGGGAGAATGACTCGGTAGCTGTGGGAATATGAAAGGAGTGCCGCGGCTGCTGCCTCAGAGGGGAGAATGACTCAGTAGCTGCGGGAATATGGAAGAAGTGTCGCGGCTGCTGCCCCTGAGGTTGGTTCAGCGGACATTCCCTCCTAAAATGACCCGGCTGGCCATAGGTATGGCAAGAATAAGGGGAGTACCTGCTGCTCCCCGACGATCCGCCACTAGATCCGGAAGAGCGACTAGCACTGCCACCCTGATCTGACACCTGCCGCTGACCCCTCCTAGTCATCTTCCTCCCTGAAGATCGACGGTCTGATCCGTGCTGAGAGGTGCTATCACCCAAGCTACACAACCTCTCTATCCTCAGGGCGGCCTCATAAGCTAGAAGCAAACTATCATACTGGTTCACAGCTACAATTCGCTTGATACTGAAATTTAAGCTCTGAATAAATTTAATAACCTGGGCCTCCACACTGACCCCTCCAGAATATGGTAACAAATGAATAAAACGATTGTAATAATCAGTCACAGATGTAGACCCCTGCACCAGCTCATAATATGCTCTAGTCATCATGCCCCTATACTCTCTGCTGCTGAACTGGCTACGAAACAGAGAAGTGAACTCAGCCCATCCCATAGACTCGACATTAAACTCATTGCGGATGGCTAACCACCAGCGCCTAGCTGCCTCCCTTATAAAATGGACAGCTATAAGAACTCTGGACTCAGCCGGCGTCTGGAGAGTCTCGAAGTTAAGCTCCATAACCTCGAGCCAGTTCTCAGCCTCCGCTGTATCAGTACCACCCATAAACGTTGGAGGGTTGAGTTCGTTGAACTCACGAAAGTACACCCCTCGGGTGGTCGTCGAAGCAGGGGTGGGATCAGGGTTAGGAACAGGAGCCGGAGGTGGAGGTGGAGCCTGAGCACTGCTCACCAGGTTCCGCAAAGCCTCCAATATAGAAGACATGGTACTAGGGTCCTGATCAGAGTTACGAGGAACTCTCCTCCTCTGTGGCATTGTGACTCTTCTGCAAAACATGAGATTGTACTACATTAGCATTTTTCATCAATCATTCTTTTCACGTATCCTACTAACTGCTCATACTTGATCTCAATCATTTGTCACTAAGAGGTCATTGAACCTTGCTCTCTGTACCAATAAATTTCTGTTACAACCCGGGAGGGGGCCTAACAGAAACGCCAGGTTAAACGATCAACCTCGGAGAAGTCCACCGTCTAACCTAAGGCTAAATGCGGAAGATTAGTACTGATCCAGGACCTCCTCGAAGCAACAAATAAAAGAGTGTACAAACAATCGTAGAAACACAAGCTAAATGAGAATAATTACATGCCAAAAAATAAGGTACAATCTCGAATGTCTTACATAGTACAGAGCTGTGGAAAATAAAAGGTAAGACTCTAGGGAAAATCCAAACACGACAGGCCTCACTTCCTAGCCTTCCTTCCTTTACCTGTAGAGGGGGAGTCGATGGGGTGAGTGACAAACTCAGTATGTGATGTTATACCTACCACTCAATGATGCATGCCTTATTAAATCAATGCACGTTTTGAAGATCAAAACCAGTTTTAATGTTATTCATTTCTCTTCTTATTATCCATTTAAAACGGTTAATGGGGCTAACAATAAAATAAGTATATATAGTGAAAATAGGCCCACATCAACAATTCTATCATAAAATATATATCCAGGTGTACAGTGAAAAGAGAGGTCACTCATGGATCCTCCGAACCACACCACACAAAAAGGCCGCGATAACACCAGGCAGGGCCTCATAGGGAGAAGAGAAATGGTCAACCACCAGGAGGGACGAACCACTCAGCCCTGGGCCACCGGGACACGCGCTAGGGCACACCAGGAGGGACGAACCACTCAACCCTAAGCCCAAAGGGTCCACAAGATGGACTTAACATACCGGGGTAGCAACGAACAGACACTGGCCAGGTCGGGTAACTGGGCGAGCATACTTCGAGCCCATTCCGCCTATTCTTAGGGGGCGTACCCTACATTCCGCCTATTCTAAGGGGGCGTACCCTACATTCCGCCTATTCTAAGGGGGCGTACCCTACATTCCGCCTATTCTCAGGGGGCGTACCCTATCCAAACAAGCGTGGGGAGTACCACAACAACTGGGCAAAACCCCCTGATACTCCTAGCATAAGGGCCCAGCTAAGAGTGCCAGACGGTTATCTCCAGTATCAAACTCCAAATGGCACAGCAGAAAATCAATGCATGACAATATCAAATGCAGGTATAAAACCATCTACGTGCCAAGCATGAAAAATCTCAAGGAAATCTCAAATACCACCCGTCAGCAAAGGCAAGTCAAACATGGCATATAAAATCCACTAGGCAGTATAATCAGTGAAAAATATACGTGCCACAATATGCAAAATAATCATGCCAGTAAGAATGCCAACATCAATACTAGTGGTATCCCACAAAAAATAATATACGTGCATGCAAGGCTAGGTATAACGCGGAAAGTATAATAACCCATACCCCTACGGCGAGTCCTCCTATCCTCAGTAAATCGTGGCTCCTCAGGAATTGCTTCCAAATCAGCAAAATCCTCTGAATCTATTTTTCGCCGATAATCGCTTCCAACACGTTACTCGACTCCTCTCCAATCGTTTCCTTCGAAAACGCCCTTCACAAACGTTGATCTACGCTTCGAGGCGAACGTTTTGACACCAAGATCGCACCGAACGGAGGTCGTTCCGGCGTCGGCGATTTTCTCCTCTCTCTCTCTCTCTCCTCTCTCTCTCTCTCTCTCTCTCTCTCTTCTGATACGCTGCCGACACAAAAGAACAATCAGGTTTTCTTTTGAAAACCTGATTGTTATAAAAATAAATATTATAAAATTTTTATTTATTTTATTAATTGTTTTATTTTTATTATTTTATTTTATATTAAATCCATTTCATTTATTAATTTACCTACCTCATTATTATTTTACCTACCTCTCTTTTACTTTGATTTTAATTAATTCTTTTTATTTGAGCTACAATTAATTACCTTTAATTGAACTTTCGGTTTCACGGTCTAAATTCCTACCGTAAATTAACGAAATTGATCCCAATTATTTACACTTAAAACTCGCGAAAAATTTATTCAAATTTTTACAACTATTAAAATTGACGGGTTTTACAATAACTCTTCCTAATAATTACTAATTAATTAATGAAATAAGAAACAATACAACTACACGGTGGGTTTGAAAGAGTAACGTTTATTTTAGGATCCAAACTTAAAAAATTCATACAACTGCTATTCTAGATATTGTTCTTACATAATAAGACTTTGAACATTGACCATTTAGCAAATCTAACTCCAACATTAAATTCATCACGGTTAATAGCATGTTATGATTTAATCAACTCATATTACCTAAGAGTTTAGATGGATCACATATTACTTGGCCTCTTTCTCTTTTGCCTTTTAGTAGACTAGGAGGTTGACATTAGCAGACCGAAAAACAATTCGAACCAGAATCAGTGGTCGAGCCCTGTTCCCATTTTTATAGAAACTAGATCAGGGTTTGGAAGGAGTGAAACCGTAAGTGGTAGTTCGGTTCATAATTTTAAGATTCAAAAATAGTGGAAAACTGAAATGAACGCGTAATAAAAAATCTGACTAGAATAAGTTAAATCTAACAAGAAGAAACAAATCTAAATCTAGCCCAAAATTTGAAACACCAACCCAACTCAATTAACAATAAATATTTTTAAAAAATAATTATTTATCTTAAATTCATAACCGAACGGACGGTGTACGATTCAAAATATGAAAAACCGTTTGACCACAGTTAGGCTCAGTTCGGTTTTTGGACGTAATTAGACCCGACCCTAGTATTTAGCTCTGGTTGTCAAACTCATTGACCATTTTCCAAAAAAGAAAAAAAAAAGCTCGGGATAGACTCATGGTGAGGAGGATACTGAACTGATTAACCTCAGATCAAAACACATCTGAGAGGTGTGTCAAACAAAGTTTGGAGTTCTTGCTTAGCTGCTCCAATTACACGGTGGGACCTTCTCTTTCTTTTTTATCCCATTAGTTATACACAAAAATAAAAGGCTCTTAAATACATAAAATAAGAGTTTTTATAGGTCTACGAGCAGCTGAGAGGTGACCTTACGTAGACCTATTGTGTATTGACACCTGTCCTCCAAAACAGAAATGAAATGTCTAAAAAGGCCTCTCTCAACCAAACGTTAGTATAGAGAGCATATTTATCAAAATGAATTTTGAAGTAAAGATTTATTTTTAATGGATACTTTAAACTTATAATTTCATCCATTGACGTCTCAAAGTAAGAAGGGTTAGTAACAAACATTTTACCGTCAAGATCTGTTAAACTCTGTTAGCCTCCATTAAAAAAAAACATTGATAGTTCTCCCGTCTTTTCTTTTTTCTTTCTTTAACTAGTCATGTTCAATGGATCCATGACACGAGCGAAGAAAATTGTTGTCTTCCCCATCCATGGTGGAGGTTCAACCGTTAGCTCAATTGCAACAATGGAAGCTATGAGAAACTGCAAAGTCAAAAGAAAACACCGTTTCTACAATTGTTTTCCACACATGGTGAAGAACGATAGGTCTGACGAGAAAAGGGTTGTTCCTACTGACTAGGAAATGAGTGTTCTTTAGAGAAAAGCTTTGCCAATTAGCAAACTTGACTATTTTCAGTAACATCATTCACCAAGTACTCCTGATAATAACATATTCACTTATCATTTGGTTGCAAACTGTGGTGAAGGATAATATTTAATGACAATTGAAGGAAAACTTGGAGATGGAGAAGATAGAAGAAATGAGGGCTAGGGACAATGGTAGTTGCTAATGCCTCAAAACTTTGACATGTTAATTCACGAAATTAAAAGTTTAAAGTATCAGTTAAAAATACTCTCTTACTTTAAAGTCTATTTTTAATAATAATCACAATAGAGATTGGTAATCGGAGTCCTCTTCACTTTAGTGGGAACAAAAGTTAAAGTGAGTAATAATAGTTGGATAATTAATGGCGTGAGGATGATATCAACTTACAACAATAACCTTGTTGACGTTGGGAATGAGTTCCTGCAGTGATTTCATTCCCAAGTGATGTGCTTCATTTTCACTTTATCGCTTTTGCCATCATGGAGATCGAGAAATATGAGCTACCAAGTAATAAGTATCCCAGCTTTTCTTAGCAGCCAAACAACCAAAGAAGACAACTACTAATGCAGAATCACTATTATAATATGTCCCGTTAAAATTAAGGTAGAAGCCCACAACTTGCTATTGGATTTAACTATGACCGACCATTTTATGGCCCGAAGTTTAGTAGTAGAATCTTTTTAGTTTAGTTTTATTTTTGCAAAATCTTAGTTTTTATTCTGATTTCTAACGATTGGATCTTTATTTCGGTTTACCTCCGATGCAGATTCATTCAATCTTTTACGAAACAAATTTTCGGAATTAGAGTTTCTAATTGTGATTTTCTTTTCCGCTTCGTCAGTACAGTACCCTTTCAGCAAAGCTGTGAGGGTCAGTGGCTTGACCTCTGCAAGCCCTTACTTTCTGTCTCGATTGAGCCGCTACCTCGACGCCGGTACCTCGCCGCCGGAGCTGGTTGATACACTTGGCGGGGTTCCAAAGCTCTGTGCCTCTGCAAATTAATCAAACGACATCAAAAAACGCGTCGAAAGAGTTCCCATGTATGAAAATTGATTTGTAGAGGGCGAAATTGAGTATTTATCGAGAGGTGAGAGGTGAATCTTACCATGATGGGGGTTGGGAAGGACGACGGACCATCAATGATTTAATTGTCGAAGTGGTCAAGGTCTATCGCGCTCAAAGATAGAGGCATCGAAGGAATACCGGCATTGGAAACTACGGCTCTGGACATTAGCAGATGTTGAAGAAACATCTGCTAATGTAACCATATTATTCCACAACTTTCCTTCATGTTGTATAAAAGGAAAGAAAGGTTCTCTCATTGCAACACTCACTGGTAAAAGTATTCTAAAACATTTACGCGTATTCTCTGACTTGGTATCAGAGCCTCTTCCAGTCAAGCTTTGAATGTCAAACTGTACTCCTCTAATTACCTCAGTTGGAAGAATCAAATTCTGAATGTTGTAATCGTCAATGGCTTGGCCATTTTTCTAGACCCCTCTGCTACTCCTCCTCCTCCTTTCTCGCCGACAACAGTTTTCAACCAAACCCTGCTCATTCAGTGTGGCAGAGGTACGATCGCCTTCTCATGAGTTGGCTCTATGCCGCCCTCACTGAGCCTCTTCTCTCTCAAATCGTCTCCCATAACTCTTCTTCAGCATTTTGGCAGGCACTGACTCAGATGTATTCTTCGACGTCCCTGGCTCGCATTACAGAGTTGTGAGGTCAACTTCATAATCTCTCAAAAGATGGTTTAACAGCATCTGAATATACACAGAAATTGACCTTTATTTGCTATCCTTGGTTGCTGTTGGCGAATCAGTTTCTCTGAAGGATCAACTTATTTATCTATTTGGGAGCCTTGGGAGTGATTATAACCCCTAGGTGACTATGATTACTAGCAGGCCAGACTTACCCTCTATTGAAGACGTCCACAGCTTGCCTCTGAGCTATGAACATCGTCTTCACCAGCAAAACTCGCTCCCAAATTTGAGCTCCCTTCAAGCCAATTTCTCCTCTCTTTCAATTGGCAAGGCGCCAAACTCTGGCAATCCAGCACCAAATTCGAGGTTTCCATCCTTGTGCCACCCTCTAGCCTTTCTCCTCCATCGGCGGGCATTCTCGGCAAACCCACTTCTCAAAACACTCAGTGGAGAACGAACAAACCTCACAAACCAAAGTGTCATCTCTGTCACAAATTTGGTCATACAGCGGCGGTGTGTTATCATCGTCTGAATGCATCCTTCAAACCTCCTCCGCGATCCTTCTTCACAGCCCACTGCTCCAACAGATGCGAGCCCTAATATTCTCGGTGATCAGCAACTCGCTTCTTCACCTCACCGAACACGTGGCTGTTTGATTCAGGTGCCACCCATAACCTCACCCCTCATGTCGGTGACCTTTTGTCCACTGCATCATATGTTGGTCAAGAACAGGTTCTTGCTGCTAATGGTACATCTCTCTCTATCGTTGAGCACTAAACTCATTAGCGTTCAAAAATTATGTTGTGATCATAATGTTTATGATGAATTTCACCACGCTTTCTTTCTTGTTAAGGACCGTCTCACTCGAGTGACGCTTCTCCTCAGTAATGCTCATCATGGACTTTACTCGCTTTCCTCACCGTTGTCTGCTCCGCCTGTTGCGCTTCTGTCTTCTTCCGTTGCTCCAAATTTACATCTCTGGCATTCTCGTCTGGGTCATCCCAATTTATCTACTACTAAATCCGTTCTTTCAGCTTGTAATTTGTTTGTTCCACAGACCTCTGATTTTCGTTGTAATGCCTGCAACCTTATTAAATCACACTATCTTCCTTTTTCTAATTCTGTATCTCATGCTTCTGCTCCGTTTCAACTCATTCATAGTGACCTTTGCGGTCCTTCCCCTGAGCGTTCCTCCACGGGTGTACGATATTTTTTACTTCTCATTTACCATTTCAGTCGCTTTACTTGGCTCTACCTTCTGCGTACGAAAGATGAAGTATTACCTCACTTTATTAACTTTATACCATGATTCAAACTTAGTTTAACCCTTCGATTAAAACTAACTGGGGCGGTGAATACCGTTCTCTTACATCGTTCCTTCTCTCCAAAGGTGTTCATCACCGTGTCTTATGTCTGTATATGCTAAATCAGAATGGTCGTGTCGAACGTAAGAATCGACATGTCATTGAAGTGCGGCTCTCCCTCATATATCACTCGCATACTCCTCTCCTTTGGCCTAATGCTTTTTCCACTGCTACCTTTCTCATCAACCTCCTTTCTTCCCCTGTTCTGAAAAAATCATTCTCAACCTCCTTCCTATTCCAATCTTAAAAGTTTTTGGCTTTCTTTGCTACCCTTGCTTTATCCTCATACTGCCCATAAGTTACAAGCTAGATCCTTTCAATGTGTCTTTCTTGGCTACAACATTCATCACAAAGGTTACCTTTGATATAATATTACTTTTTCTCGCTTATATATCAGTTGGAATGTTGTTTGCTATCAACACTTACTCCCCTTTCCTGCCTCCTCTCTTACTTCTTCTATTCTCGCTGCTTGTCCCCCTTTTCATTTTTCTATCACTCCTCCTCTAACCTCTTCCAACCCTTCTTTATCCTCTCTGTCTTGTGCTTCCTCTCCTTCCTTGTCAACTTCTCCGTCTTGTTCTTCTTCGCCCGACATTGGTCGTATAGAGAATGTTACTAATATTCACCCCATTAGATGTTGGAAGCATAAATAAAGTGTGAAGACAACAGAGGCTGATATCTTTGCCAATTGCAGTAAGGATTGCACATCGACCGATTGCAGTAAGGATTGCACATCGACCGATTGCAGTAAAGATTGCACATCGACCGATTGTAGTAAAGATTGCACATCGAACGATTGCAGTAAAGAAGATTATCCTTCTCAAAAACTTGTTGTGAAAAATAGTTCGCAAGTGTACGAGTCGCAACAAGTAATAAAGTGATAAGATAGAGTGTCGAACCCACAAGGACTTATTAATTAATAATCGAAATAATTAATCTTAATTCTAAATTGAACACACGTTTTATGATTTTAAAGATTGAAAGTAAATTAAATAATTCAAGCAATTAAAATAAACTACTGTAGAATAGCAAAACAGATAAAATGAGATTAAATCAAATTAATAAAAGCCTATGTATTACGATTTCACCATGACAACAGTTATTTCAGTTCTTCGCAATTATATTCATAAATATTCTTCCTATGTTGATGATCGATTTCACTAAATTCTAATACAATCTCTCTCGAGCATTGCGTAGTTTATCTGATTAATGGGTTATCACTTCTCAGTCTCAAATCCTACATTAATCAAATACAATTAAATCAAGAAATCACAATGATCACATCAATACCGTAACTATCTCTAGCTTACGTATATTCATGACATTAATTTCGGTGCTCGAGTATTTATCACCTCTCGGTCTCAAAACACCCCAAAAATCAAGTAAAGATTGGCCAGAAATTTACAGGCTTTAAGAACAGAAATTAAATGCACCAACAATATTGGAAGAAATATTATCAAATATAATTAAACGAAGAAACTGAAAATAAATATCGTCTGGCTACATCGTAGTCATAGTAGAAAAGTTTAGTTCATACTAAAAGAAATAAAAACACAAATAATAAAGTATTGCATAATCAAATAGTAGAAAATAAAAAGAAAAGAAAAACTATGTTGTGAAAATAGCTTCTCTGCCGTTGAAAATCGCCTCTAGTGCCCACTGTTTGCTGCTTTCTCTCAATCGCCCCAAATCGCAGAATAAAAGCGCTGCTTCTTTAGGTTTTTAATATTTTCTTTCAACTCGATCAACGGTTGAGATTCAATGATGTCTTACTTTGACGGTCTAGATTAGAAGCAGCCACCTTTCCAAAATTGAATTCTTGTTGCAATCGATCGCCTGATATGAGCAATCGATCGCCTCCCGTTTCTGTGCTTCGATCGCCAGCAGTCGATCGCCTCTTCTTTGCTTCAAATTTTATCTTCTTGTGGCAATCGATCTCTGGAATGTGGCGATCGATCGCCACCTTCTCTGTTTTCTTGCATAAAACTTCTAAAAACTTCGTGTTTTGTGGCGATTGATCGCCTATCTGTAGCGATTGATCGCCACATTGTCTGTATATTTTTCGTTCCTCTAAAGTGCAATTTGTGTTCTCCTGAAGCGAATGATCGCAAGAATTATGGCGATCAAGTGCAATTTGTGTTCTCCTGAAGCGAATGATCGCAGGAATTATGGCGATCATTCGCCTCCTGTTCTGTCTTCTAAACTCAATTCTTTCTTTTCCTCTCTTGTTTCTTCTTTAAAGTTTGCTGCACACTCACACAAAACTCATCAAATACGTTCACACACTTGAGAAAAACTTATCAAATCAAGTATAAAAAGTATAAATAAGTGTGTAAAATACATACTTATCACACCCCCAAACTTGAATGAAAGCTTGTCCTCAAGCGAACAAAATGCCGTTCAGTTAAAACAAGACATAATCTCAATCAAATATAAAATGCTCAACGTAATATAATGGTCAAACAATTGAATCAAGGTTTTCGGTAACTCGTCTCAGCTTGAGAAATTCATACTAAAAACACCAAGTTCAACACTTTGTAAAAGAAATGACTCATAGTAGCGCATTGACAAAAGTTTACAGAGAAATCTTCGTGTGTGTGTGCATTCATTCTTATCTACTCCTAATTGTTGGGTCAATTATTGTAGCTACAGGTAGGGGATATATTCTTGTTTGGCTCGGGATTCACTCCTTTCACTCTAATCATTCACCAGCTTTGCCCACTATCCAACTAATAGTAATTATCCATTAACCAAAATAAAAGTCAATAGGTCTTTTAAAAGCTTCTAATGTAGGGCGAGGTTAAAAAGGTAGGAATTTTAGGGATACAAACATAAAATCAGAGAATACCCCATCCTTATTTCCCCCACTCATTATTTTCTTCTCAGTATTCGCTCACTCATTGAACTTGTTCAAGCTTTCCTTTGATCTCTCACCCCCAAACTTACTTCATTCAATATCATTCAGCTAAACTCCTTTGTCATAGCTACAAGTAAAATACAACAAACTGGAAAATAAAACAAAACTTTCGAACTTTTTTTTTTTACACAACTCAGAATAATAATATCAAAACAATGCAAAGCAGAAAATAAATCAACAGATGACAAAGGAATTTGTATTCATCCGCACCACTACATTCCTCTACTCTCCTTCAAATATATCAATAAAACTCGTGTTCTCTAGAAAAGGTAAGAAAATCTATGTGGCTGGGCCGAAAAAGGTACAATTGAATGGTAAATAATCGGCTCAAAAGGGTTACTATGAGTGTCATTGGATGACACATAATGGTTAGCTACGAAGGACTCAAACAGTTCAATGATGGCCTAAGTCATTCTCTTATTCGTGAAAACTTCAAATTGCATTCGTGAATATCAGGCAAAACTAAGAAGGATTTTCCTCACAATGTCCTCGTATAACAGCATTTGACTGGAGTTACACTCCCTCACCGTGTTTATTCTCGTTCACTCCTTTACAGTGTTTGGGTTTCACTCTTAGTAGACTACACAAATATCACCAACACATAGGATCAAATAAGAATAAAACGTGCTCAAAGTTGTGAAGATAACTATGTATCCTCTAATCAATGCAAACTAAAAGAAATTACTCTTTTACTCCGTATATCGCAAGAAGTTTAAAGCATGAATTTATTCTATTTAAATCATCATTGACACCTCAACCAAGAATTCAGAATGCATAACCATATGAAATGTAGTAGAGTAATATAGCAGATAATTCAGTCAGCAGATAGTTCAGTCAAACTAAAAACACCCCCAAACTTAAAATCAACATTGTCACAATGGAAGCAAAGTACACAAGCTAAACAAAAAGAGAAGAGCGTACTTCATGTGGATCCCGACAAGTCATGGAGCTACGGTCGAAGGAGCAAGCGATCAGAATTTTTTTTTTTTTTGAAGAAAAATAAAAATCAAATAAAATAAAAATAAACAAAACTAATGCAAACAAAAAACCTGAAATAACGAACTAAAAAGGATACTAAGGTGGGTTGCCTCCCACTAAGCACTTGTATTTATTGTCGACAGCCCGACAGTCTACTTCTTCATGTTGGGTCGAAATATATGAAGGATTTTGCCCTTTACATGTACCATCCCAACATGGTGTCGATCGTTGGCCATTTGCCAACTTATCATTTGTCGGAAGCTTTTCGTAGTTGGATGGTTTCTTAATAGGTGGTATAACCTGTAATGTCGACTCCCCTAAATTTCCAACGTATTGCTTCCTCTTAGGCTCAAAAGAATTGCTTAGTTGAGGTGAAACTTTCCTTGTTACAGGGTTAGGGAGTTCCACTTGGAATATTTCACCGATAGCTTTTGGGTACTCAATCGATTTATACACTTTAAATGTCACCTCGTCCTCTTGTACCTGCAATTTGAGCTCCCCTTTTCTAAGATCAATTATAGCACCCCCTGTTGCTAAAAATGGACGACCTAATATTATCGGTATTCCACGGTCCTCGTCCATATCCAGGATCAAGAAATCAGCGGGGAAAATAAACTTGTCGACTTTGACAAGGACATCTTCAATTACCCCATACGGATGCTTTATAGAACGATCGGCCATCTGTAACACTACACTTGTGGGCTTTGCTTCACCAATACCAAGCCTCTGAAATATAGATAGAGACATCAAATTTATACTAATACCCAAATCACATAATGTTTGCTCAAAGATAGACTCCCCAATTGCACATGGAATGGTAAAACTTCTCGGATCTTTCAATTTTTGTGGAAGCTTTCGTTGTATAATAGCGCTACATTCCTTCGTCAAAGCGATCATACTGCCGTCTTCGATTTTACGCTTATGGGACAAAATAGCTTTCAGAAACTTTGCATATTTCGGCATTTGCTCGAGGGCTTCTGCGAATGGAATGTTGATGTGGAGCTTTTTGAAAACTTCAAGGAACTTAGAAAACTGCTTATCAAGCTTCACATTCTTCAGTCTTTGTGGAAAAGGCACTTGGGGTGGAATTGCTTGTATTGGTGAGGATGAGATGGTAGAGACCTTTGAGCTTCATTTTCACTTGAATCCCTCTTATCCACTTTAGGCACACTTGGCTCTTTGTGCTCCGGTTCAATCACAATTCCCAATCTAGTAGTAATTGCATTACAATGCTCTTTCGGATTTACTTCTGTAGAACTCGGTAAAGCACCTTGAGGTCGTCCATTGATGATACTCGCAAATTGGCCAAATTGATTCTCAAGACTTCGAATTTGGGCCGATTGATTCTGCATTACTGTACGAGTCTCTGTCATAAAGTGCATAAGAGCTGTTTCAAGATCATTTTTCTTCTCCATTTGCTGAGACAGACCGGATTGAGCTGCTGGAGGTGGCTGCATAGCATCATGAGAATTCCTCCAAGAAAAATTCAGGTGTTGTCGCCAACCTGGATTGTAAGTATTAGAATTTGGATTTCCTTGACGATTGAAGTTGCCCACATAATTAGCTTGTTCAGCGGTTTCATTTGACATAGGATTACCCTCTTGACATTCTTCACTCAAATGCGGCCCTTGACACCAATGACAATTAACTTTAGATGTTTTCTCAACACTTGCTGCCATATGAGATTCTTGCAATTGCTTAGTCAATGAAGCCACCTGCAGGGTCAGAGCTTTCATAGCCTCGATTTCTGGAGTACCCGCTATGTGTTTCATAATCGATTGCTCCACTGGACACTGGTCATTATTGAGCGCTAATTCCTCTAATAAATCATAAGCTGCTTCCTCGGTTTTTCTCATTAACGCACCACCTGCAGCTGCATTAACCAGGGTTTTAGTAGATGCCGATAAGCTCACATAAAAAGTTTGAATATGCATCCACATCGGTAGGCCATGGTTAAGACACTTCCTCAACATATCCTTAAAACGTGCCCATGCTTCATATAATGTTTCCCCATCGAATTGACTGAAGTTGATTATATCGTTACGAAGCTTGGCGGTCTTTTCGAAAGGAAAGAACTTGGAAAGAAATTTCTGACATAAATCTTCCCAAGTAGTAATAGAATTAGCGGGCAGAGAGTTAAGCCAGTTCTTTGCACGATCCCGTAATGAAAATGGAAATAAACGTAATCGCAATGCATCCTCCCCCACATTGTGAAATTTGAAAGTGTCGCATACTTCTAAGAAATTTGCAATATGATCCTTGGGGTCTTCTGAAGATAATCCACTGAATTGAGATTGTTGAATCATATGCAATGTGTCTGGCTTGATTTCAAAAGTAGCAGTGATAGCCGGTTTGCGAATAGCTGAATGCACTCCAGATACAGTAGGTATAACATAATCAAGTAAGGTCTTGTGCCCGACATTATTTTCCCCGACATTATGTTTCCCGTTATATTCCATGATGGCACACGCTTGTTGAATAACTTCGCTTCTCTCTTTACGATTTTGTCGACACGTACGTTCGATTTCAAGATTAAGCGGGAGAAGATTGGCGTCTCCTTCTTTACGCATACACCTGAGAATAACACGAAAATAAAGAATTAAAATAAATAGAATTCAAAATAAAACTAACAATAATTAATTTGATATTAATAATAAAGTCCCCGGCAACGGCACCAAAAACTTGTTGTGAAAAATAGTTCGCAAGTGCACGAGTCGCAACAAGTAATAAAGTGATAAAATAGAGTGTCGAACCCACAAGGACTTATTAATTAATAATCAAAATAATTAATCTTAATTCTAAATTGAACACACGTTTTATGATTTCCAGAATTGAAAGTAAATTAAATAATTCAAGCAATTAAAATAAACTAATGTAGAATAGCAAAATAGATAAAATAGGATTAAATCAAATTAATAAAAGCTTAGGTACTACGATTTCACCAAGACAACAGTTATTTCAGTTCTTCGCAATTATATTCATAAATATTCTTCCTATGTTGATGATCGATTTCACTAAATTCTAATACAATCTCTCTCGAGTATTGCGTAGTTTATCTGATTAATGGGTTATAACTTCTAAGTCTCAAATCCTACATTAATCAAATACAATTAAATCAAGAAATCACAATGATCACATCAATACCGTAACTATCTCTAGTTTACGTATATTCATGACATTAATTTCGGTGCTCGGATATTTATCACTTCTCGGTCTCAAAACACCCCAAAAATTAAGTAAAGATTGGCCAGAAATTTACAGGCTTTAAGAACAGAAATTAAAAGCACCAACAATATTGGAAGAAATATTATAAAATATAATTAAACGAAGAAACTGAAAATAAATATCGTCTGGCTACATCGTAGCCCTAGTAGAAAAGTTTAGTTCATGCTAAAAGAAATAAAAACATAAATAATAAAGTATTGCATAATCAAATAGTAGAAAATAAAAAGAAAAGAAAAACTATGCTATGAAAATAGCTTCTCTGCCGTTGAAAATCGCCTCCAGCGCTCACTGCTTGCTGCTTTCTCTCAATCGCCCCAAATCGCAGAATATCTCCCCTCAAAGCGCTGCTTCTTTAGGTTTTTAATATTTTTTTTCAACTCGATCAACGGTTGAGATTCAACTGATGTCTTACTTTGACGGTCCAGATTAGAAGCAGCCACCTTTCCAAAATTGAATTCTTGTTGTGATCAATCGCCTGATATGAGCAATCGATCGCCTCCCGTTTCTGTGCTTCGATCGCCAGCAGACGGTTGCCAGTCATTGATCGCCACATTGTCTGTATATTTTTCGTTCCTCTCAAGTGCAATTTATGTTCTTCTAAAGCGAATGATCGCAGGAATTATGGTGATCAAGTGCAATTTGTGTTCTCCTGAAGCGAATGATCGCAGGAATTATGGCGATCATTCGCCTCTTGTTCTGTCTTCTAAACTCAATTCTTTCTTTTACTCTCTTGTTTCTTCTTTAAAGTTTGCTGCACAGTCACACAAAACTCATCAAATACGTTCACACACTTGAGAAAAATTTATCAAATCAAGTGTAAAAAGTATAAATAAGTGTGTAAAATACACACTTACCACACCCCCAAACTTGAATGAAAGCTTGTCCTCAAGCGAACAAAATGTCGTTCAGTTAAAACAAGACATAATCTGAATCAAATATAAAATGCTCAACGTAATATAATGGTCAAACAATCTGAATCAAGGTTTTCTGTAACTCGTCTCAGCTTGAGAAATTCATACTAAAAACACCAAGTTCAACACTTTGTAAAATAAATAACTCATAGTAGCGCATTGACAACATTTTACAGAGAAATCTTCGTGTGTGTGTGCGTTCATTCATGTATAAAGGTAATGTTCATATTGGTTCTGGTGTTCTGTATGATGGTTTGTACAAATTAAAGTTTGATAATTGTTTTGAAGAAACCCTTTTAATTGAGCATCGTAATGTTGGAACGAAACGTGGTTTAAAGAATGAATGTTCTGCTAATTTGTGGCATAAACGATTGAGTCATATATTCAAAGAAATAATGGAAAGATTGATAAAGAATCTAATCCTTCCACATTTGGATTTTACTGACCTAAATATTTGTGTTGATTGTATTAAAGGAAAACAAACAAGAAACACAATAAAAAAAATCAACCACAAGAAGCAAACAGCTCCTTGAAATTATACACACCGATGTATGTGGTCTTTTTTATGTTCCATCTTTTGGTGGAGAAAAGTATTTTATCACTTTTATTGATGATTTTCACGTTATTTATATATCTATCTACTGAATGATAAATTTCAATCAATAAATGCTCTTAAAGTGTTTATTACTGAGGTTGAAAGACAAGTAGATAGAAGAGTGAAAATTATGAGATCTGATAGAGGTAGTGAATACTATGGAAGTTATGATGAAAATGGATAACATCCAGGTCCATTTGCTAAATTTCCTTGAAAGTCGTGGTATTTGTGCGCAATACACAATGCCAGGAACACCAGAACAGAATGGTGTTGCAGAAAGATGAAATTATACTTTAATGGATATGGTTAGGAGTATGTTAAGTAATTCTTGTTTACCCTTATCATGGTGGATACATGCTTTAAAGACTGCTTGTATATTTATTAAACAGGGTTCCTAGTAAGGCAGTTTCAAATACTCCATTTGAATTGTGGACAGGAAGGAAACCCAGTTTAAGGGACCTGCATGTTTGGGGCTGCCTAGCAGAAGTAAGAATTTATAATCAACATGAAAAGAAACTGGATTCAAGAACAGCCAATGATTTCTTCATTGGTTATCCAGAAAAGTCAAAAAGGTATAGATTTTACTGTCTTAGCCATAGTATGAGAATAATTGAAACTGGAAATACTAGGTTCATTGAAAGTGGTGAGATCAGTGGGAGTTTGGAATTACATAAGGTGAAAATTAAGGAAGTCAGGGTGCAAGTTCCAATACCTATAACTTCGACTCAAGTTGTTGTTCCACCAGTTGTTGATTGTATTAATGATTTATACGAACAACAAATTAATGATCAAACTCCACATAATGAGGTTGTCACGAATGAACCCATAAGAGATGAATCACTAGAAATACCATTACAACGTTCTGTTATTTCTAATGATTATGTGGTTTATCTTACAAGAGTCCGAATGTGATTTAGGACTTGATGATGATCCAGTTTCGTTTTCACAAGCCATTAAAAGTGAAAATTCTGATAAATGGTTAGATGCCATGAAAGATGAGTTAAAATCAATGGAACAGAATGAAGTTTGGGAACTCGTCGAATTGCCTGAAGGTTGTAAGAGAGTTGGTGTAAATAGGTCTTTAAGACCAAACGCGACTTAAATGAAATAAAGTCAGACTTGTTACCAAAAGTTTTACTCAGAAAGATGACATTGATCACAAAGAAACTTTTTCTCCTGTTTTGAAAAAGGATTCTCTCAGAATTATTATGGCAATGATAGCTCATTATGATTTAGAGCTCCATCAAATGGATGTGAAAACTGCCTTTTTGAATGAGAATTTAGATGAGAAAGTTTATATGGACCAGCCAGAAGGTTTTGTCATTAAAGGATAATAACACATGGTGTGTAAACTAAAGAAGTCAATATACGGACTTAAACAAGCTTCCCGACAATGATATCTTAAGTTTAACGATACCATCACCTCCTTTGAATTTAAGGAAAACATCGTTGATCGATGTATATATTTTTGATTCTGTATGTTGATGATATCTTGCTGGCTACTAATGATCTTGGCTTAATGTATCCAAGAAATATCTCGATAGGAACTTTGAAATGAAAAATATGGGAGAGACATCCTTTGTGATTGAAATTGAAATATTCCGAAATAGATCACAAGGATTGTTGGGATTGTCTCAGAAAACCTATATTAATAAAGTTCTAGAGAGATTTACAATGAAAAAAATGTTCTGTAAGTGTTGTTCCAATTCAGAAAGGAGATAAATTCAATCTCAATCAATGTCCAAAGAATGAATTGGAACGCACACAAATGAAAGATATTCCTTATGCTTCAAATGGGGGCAGCTTGATGTATGCACAGACTTGTACCAGACCCAAAATTAGTTTTGCTGTCAGTATGCTAGGACTGGTATCAAAGTAATCCAGGCATAGAGTATTGGAAAGCTGCAAAGAAAGTACTGAGGTATTTACAAGGAACGAAAGATCACATGCTCACTTATAGACGATCTGATTATCTTGAAGTGATTGGATATTCAGATTCTGATTATGCTGGATGTGTGGATACAAGAAAATCCACTTTTGGCTATTTGTTCCTTTTAGCCAATGGTACAATCTCATGGAAGAGTGCGAAACAATCTGTCACTGCTACGTCCACTATGGAAGCTAAGTTTGTGGCATGCTTTGAGGCCACAATTCAGGGTTTATGGCTGCGGAATTTTATTTCAGGACTTGGAATTGTCGACAGTATTGCCAAGCTGCTGAAAATTTATTGTGACAATTCCGCAACAGTCTTCTTTTCTAAAAACGACATGTATTCCAAAGGTGCTAAACACATAGAGTTGAAATACTTGGCCGTTAAAGAAGAAGTTCAGAAACGAAGAGTATCAATAGAACACATGAGCACCAACCTTATGATTGCAGATCCGTTAACAAAAGGTTTGCCACCTAAGACATTTACGGAACATATCAAACAAATGGGCATTACCGAATGTTAACTTTATGTTTATGTTTGTGTTCTTTATGTATTTGATACTCTTGAGTTTCTTATTGATAGTTTCTGATATACACTTATGAATCTTGTTTAATTACGTTGAATGCATTCATAAATGAAAATTATGAAAGTTATGATACAAACAGGATTTGTCTCTGAGAAAGACACTAATGTGGACCATTATGTTATACCTGCTTATAGATCATATTGAATATATAATTGATGTTGTGATACATGGAAGGGACTGTGTCGTTATAATTGACATACGACCGCTATGATCCATATTAGTTGTATACTCAATAATGATATGATGTTTGATCAAATATTATGACGGATTTGATTATGTCATATGGACCAAGTGGGAGAATGTTGGAAGCATAAATAAAGTGTGAAGACAACAGAGGCTGATATCTCTGCCGATTGCAGTAAAAATTATACATCGACCGATTGCAGTAAAGATTGGTGAGAGAATTATGTCTCTGTCAAACGGCAGAGACATCAGCAGATCACGGGAAGTTTGCGATCGATCGGCTCTATTTTTGTTCTGTAAAAGCATCACACTAATAAAGCCAAATATTATGAAACTCAAACGTCAAATTATGAAACCACGTGATGTGGTCCATATGTGTACAAATCTTATTGATCATGGTATTTTGTTTTTATTGATGAAGCGATTAAGTTGATGGAACTTAATCATTAACGTAACTCTTCAAGAAGAAATTTGTCCTCTCTCCACCCAATTAAGAGAATTATTCTATCAAAATCTCTCTTAAGAAACTTAAGGGGTTAAGGGAGAGAAATCAATTTATGTTATCATGGAATCAAGTAAGTATTTCTCTTCTTGTTCTTAATTACAGAGATGTGAAAATCAACATGTTCACGATCCTTTTGTTTTTCATTAATGACTATGAGAAACTATAATGATCATGTAAGCTTACATGTGGTAACATGTTTTGAACATGTTAAGCGAACATTAGAATCCAGTCCAAATCGGGTATTTTTAAATCGAAGGTGTTATCTACAACCACTCATGATCCTTCATTTGAGCCACTAACCTTTCAGTAGGCTTTACATCATCCGTAGTGGATGCTTGCCATGCTCTCTGATATTGATGCTTTAAAAGCGAACAACACTTGATCTTTGGTCCCTCTTCCCTTAGGATAGCATGCCATTGGTTGTAAGTGGGGAGCGTAAGTCAAATGCAGATGGTTCTCAGGATCGATTCAAAGCTCATCTTGTAGCCAAAGACTACCGATCAAATTGACGGTGTTGACTACAATGAGACCTTCAGTCTGGTTGTTAAACCTTAAACAATTCGTCTCTGTCTCTTGCTCTCTCCTTTAGTTGGGATATCAGGCACTTGAATGTCTCCATTGCCTTCCACATGGCGACCTTGCAGATTCTGTCTACATGAAACAGCCCCCGGGTCTTACTGATCCTTTGCAGCCGACCTTGGTTTGTCACCTTCACAAGCCATCATATGGCTTAAAATAGACTCCACGTGCTTGATATAATTACTCCAAGCTACCTTATTTCGTTTGAAGTTTTTTGGTGTCAAAAGTCGACAATTTAATGTTTATATACAAAGGTGGTTCTGCTTTGATCCTTAAGGATCTTGGTTTACTGCATTTTTTTTCTGGGAATCAGTATTACTCGCCCTCCCTCTGATTTTTTATTGAACCAATCTCAATACATCATGAATCTGCTTAAGAATGCTAGTATGTTTGAGTGTAAAGCTACTCCTACTCTATGGCTTATGGATCTGTTTTCCTCAAACAGTTAGGGAAACGTCTCCTTATTGGTTCACAATTTCGTAGTTTAATTGGAGCGCTACAATATTGCACACTAACTCGGTTGGATATATCTTTTGCTCTGAACACAATTAGTCAGCTCATGCATTCTGTGACTGTGCGACACTTGCAAGCCTTAAAATGCATCTTACATTAGTTTGAAAAGTTAGAAGAATGTGGTAGTCATTATTTAATTGACAAGGGAGAGGAAGGACCTTTTTCAAGTGAAGATTGAACTAACATTTGAGAATTTTGCAAGTTTTTAAAAGTATTTTATGTCATTGTTTTAGTTTCATTGCATATGCCATCCAATTTGTATGTCAATATCATTTGTTAGTTAAACATTATTATCAAAAAGTGTGTCTAAGGGGATAATGTGCCATTGAAAAAAATAGTCATTGAAATGCATAACAAGTTTAACAAGTATTGACGATGTTTTGATTAGATGATGTTCCTTGGAAGGCCTTAGCACAACTCCAAAACAAGAACCAATTCCCAAGCTTTTTTGTGTTTAACATATTTGCTCATGTTGTAGGAGGAACACTTTGCAAAGGAATCGTAGGTGGAACCAAGTTTCATGAAAGTGAAGAATCCCCCCCAAGCAATGGCTTGGAAGCATGCACTCGGTCACCCCTAAATGAAGGAGTTTGTCCTCCTTTAAAACAACTAATGTAACCGAGGAGTGCTTTTTAATTTCTTGCACAGACACTTAGTTTTATTTCTTTTCTTGCATGCATGGCTGGATATTTTAAGTAGTATTAGGGCTACATTTGAGGGTAAAATGGGGCACTTGATCATGGGAGAGAGAAAGAGGAAGGTACACATTGTACTCGGCCAATGAGGGCCGAGCACCTCCCATCTTCTAGAGGTTTCTTCTTCTCCTTCATGGTTGAACCATACCTATCCTTTGGGAGGGTATTTAATCCTTTCATGGTTGTAAGAGCAGCTTTTTGAATAAATAATTGTAGAAAATTGCTTCCGCATTTTTGGGGTTTTCCCTTGTCTCCTTTCGGCTAGCATACCGGTGTTAGTATTGTGCTTCGCTTTGTGCGAGTCAAAGTGTTGCTATGCTTGCTTCATTCCTTCCTCCCACCTTCATAGGCATGGAGACCACCTAGTAAGGTTGTAGGTCATCCCTCTCAATAGCAAGTTGGAGTGCCTTCTTTCCATAGAAGAGTCATCTTAAAGGTTGCCCACATTAGTAATCCTCGGACCAGCAAACCTTCCTCCATCAATATCTTTTTGACCACTATAATTTTTTCCCTAAACATTTAAGGGTGTTTTTTTAACTCACTGAGTGAGCTTCCCTTTAAAATTTCAACTTATTTGGTTAATCCATTTGAAAGTTATGCATTTTTGAAGTTAGACTATATTCTGCCTAGAAAACTGCTTATAGAGAAGCATAATTTCTATTTTTCTTGTTGCATAACTTTTCAGCCACCATGAATTTGGTCTTGAGATTCTAATAGCATGTCTCTTATATTTTTAGCCAGCCTTTGTTAAATTTTCAGACCATTTGGATTTAATTTGAAGTAGTTATAATTCTAGATTTGGAGTCTCCATCAGCCACAAATGGTTTAAATCCGAGGAGCGTTGTCTGATTTATGAGTTATAATTGCTGAACATTCTTCCACACACTTCTAGGTGTGTTATTTGATTTAAGCATCCTTTCGTGGTTGTAAGAGTAGCTTTTTGAATATATAATTGCAGAAAATTGCTTCAGCATTTTTGGGGTTTTCCTTTGTCTCCTTTCGGGTAGCAAACTGAAGGTGTTAGTATTGTGCATCACTTTGTGAGAGTCAAAGTGTTGCTATGCTTGCTGCATTCCTTCCTCCTACCTTCACAGGCGTGGAGACCACCTAGTAAGGTTGCAGGTCATCCCTCTCAATTGCAAGTTAGAGTGCCTTCTTTCTATAGAAGAGCCATCTCAAAGGTTGCCCACATTAGTAACCCTCAGACTAGCGAGCCTTCCTCCATCAATATCTTTTCGACCACTGTAAGTTTTCCCTGAAATTTAAGAGTGTTTTTTTAACTCATTGAGTAAGCTTCCCTTAAAATTTCAGCTTATTTGGTTGAGCCATTTGAAAGTTATGTGTTTTTTAAGTTAAACTATATTTTGCCCATAAAACTGCTTATAGAGAAGCATAATTTCTATTTTGCTTGTTACATAACTTTTCGGCCACCTCGAATTTGGTCTTGAGATTTTAATAGCTTGTCCCTTATATTTTTGGCCAGCCTTTGTTAAATTTCCAGACCATTTGGATTTAATTTGAAGTAGTTATAATTCTAGATTTGGAGTCTTCGTCGGCCACAAATGGTTTAAATCCGAGGAGCGTTGTTTGATTTATGAGTTATAATTGCTTAATGTTTTTCCACACACTTCTAGGCATGTCATTATATCAATTCTCTTGTCTTTTGTTATCGTTGTTTTTTATTCAAGATGAAAATCAAAATTCTTAAAATATTGTTTGAACATTTTGATAGGTAATGAAAAAGCTGGTGAAATGTGATTCAAGTGTTGAGGTTTAGAGTACAAGCATTGGCAATGTTGCAAATCTATCGAAACCTACTCATATTGTCTTTTCAACATACTTTGACAATTTTCTTGAGCATGATACTTCAAGTAAATACCAAAAATTGATGAGTATTTGAGTGAAAAAGTGAAAACTTTTCAGAGAGTCTAGACATTTAAACATGGTGGAAATTGAACTCGTATAAGTATCCAGTTTTGAGTAAAAAAGCAAGAGATGTGTAGATCATTCTATTAATATGCTATTCAAAAGAATGACTCTTGGAATGCAAATTAAGTTTAATAAGTATTGGAAAAATTTGATAAGATTAATTCTTTTGTCTTTGTGGCCATTATACTTGATCCGAGATACCAATCAATATTCTTAAACTATTGTATAAATAGTTTGATAGGTAATGAAAAAGTTAGTGATTTTACAAAACAAATAGAAAATGTAATTGAAAGAATATATTTGAAGTATAAATGTGATTTAAGTGTTGAAGTTCCAGGTACAAACATTGATATTATTGCAAATCAACTAATGGTGTTTACATTTCAGTCAAAAGAAAGGCTATTGTTGCAATAGCAAGCTACTCGGGTATAAAGCTTATTTATGATGTTCTTTTTGTTCCTGAGATTCAACCAAATCTGTTGAACGTTGGTCAATTGGTTGAAAGAGGTTTTAAGGTTGTTTTTGAAGATAAATATTGTTTGATTAAGGATGCATCTGATCAAGATATTTTTAAAGCAAAAATAAAAGGGAAAAGTTTTACTTTAGTTCCATTGGAGGAGGAGCCCACTTCTGTCATGATTAGAGAAAATATCACAGAGATATGGCAAAAACGACTCGGGCATTATCATCACAAGGGCTGCTTGCAAATGATGTCTAAAATGATGACAAATGATCTTCCAGAACTTGATGATCATATTCCAAGTTGCAAAGCTTGTCAGTTTGGAAAGCTAAATAAAAAATCATTTCCAAAAGTGGTTGGAAGAGCATCAAAGAAGCTGCAATTGATTCATACTGATATTGCAAGCCCACAAAGGACACCTTTAAAAGGTAGTCTTTATTATATTATCTGTGTTGATGATTTTACTAAAATGTGCTGAATTTTTTTCTTGAAGTGGCAGCTCAAATTTTTTGGAAGTTCAAAGCAAGAGTGGAAAATGAAAGTGGCTTCAACATTCAGGTCTTGAGGTCTGATAATGGAAGAGAGTACACCTCGGTAAAATTTAATAAATTTTGTGAGAATACAGGCATTGAACATTAGCTTACAGCTCCCTATACTCCTCAACAAAATGGAGTTAGCAAAAGAAGAAATCGATATATCTTGGAGATGATGAGATGCGTGCTTCATGAGAAAATCTTGCCAAAGAAATTATGGGCAGAAGCAGCAAATACTTTAGTTTTTCTTCAAAATCGGCTCCTTACAAAAGCAATGAAGAATCAAACACCATTTGAGGCTTGGTATGGTCACAAACCGTCTCTGAAATTTCTTAAAGTATTTGGATGTTTGTGTTTTACCGATGTTCCACAAAGCAAGCAAGATAAACTAGATAAAGGAGCTTCACCGGGTATTTTTATAGGCTATAGTTCTCTCTATAAAGCCTATAAAGTTTTTCAGCCACAAACAGAAAACATTGTTATTAGCAAGAATGTGTACTTCATATAAGATGAAGAATGGAATTGGGATGATGAAAAGAAGGCAGACCATGCCTTGAAAAATCTAAAGCTCAAGTTTCCTGTTTCAGACATAGAAGAACAGAGACTTGAAAATTGGCAAAATGCAATTATAGCATAGCTGTTTGTGAGCTTGTAGATTATGAAGAAACAAGGAAAGATCATAAATGGATAGCTGTAATGAAAGAGGAGTGGTTAATGATCGAGAAAAACAAAACTTGGATTCTTATAGAAAGGTCTCAAGACAGAAAAGTGATTAGAGTGAAGTGGGTATATAGAACCAAGCTAAATGGTGATGGCACTATTAACAAGCATAAGGCAAGACTTGTTGTAAAAGGTTATGCTCAAGTTTTTGGTGTGGATTACTCCGATACGTTTTCCCTAGTCGTTCGATTGGACACCATCAGGCTACTACTTGCTATAGCTGCTTAGAAAATTAGAGAATGTATCAACTTGATGTCAAATCAGTATTTTTAAATGGTTTCTTGTCGGAAGAAGACTAAATTGAGCAACCTCAAGATTTTATAAAGGCAGGAGAAGAAGCTAAGGTGTTTCTTCACAAGAAAGCCCTATATGGTTTAAAACAAGCTCCACGAGCTTGGTATAGCAAGATTGATGAATATTTGCTAAACTTGAGATTTGTCAAAAGTATTTCAGAATCAACTCTATATGTCAAGCAAGATGGAGTTGGAATTTTTTTGATTTCCCTCTATGTTGGTGATTTTCTTGTGACAAAAAGAAAAATAAGTCTTGTGGAAAAATTTAAGCAATAGATGGAGAGTTTTAAGATGACAGATCTTGGATTGATTACTTTTTTTCTTGTAATGGAAATCAAGTAAGCTGAGCATAAAGTCTTCCTTTGCTAGAAGAAGTATGCCAAAGAGATTTTGAAGAAGTTTAAACTTGAGGAATGCAAGGTAGTAAATACTCCTATGAATCAAAATGAGAAGCTGTGTAAAGAAGATGGCACTGACAAGGTAGACTATGGATACTTTAGGAGCTTGATTGGTTGTTTGATGTATCTTACAGCAACATGGCCCGATATTTTATATGTTGTAAGTATTTTATCAAGGTTTATGCATTGTGCAAGTGAATTGCATCTTAAAGCTCCCAAGAGAGTGATTAGATATGTCAAATGCACAAGTGATTTTGGTGTTAAATTCATAAGAAGTAAGATAGTGATTGGGGAGGATATGTCAATGATATGAGAAGCACTTTGGCTACTATTTTACTTTTGGCTATGGTGTTTTTTCATGGTGCTCGAAGAAGCACGATACCGTGGCTTAATCTACTGCTGAAAGCAGAATTTATTGCTGCAACAACGGTTGTTAATCAAGCATTGTGGTTGAAGAAGATTTTAAAATATCTCAATATGAAGCAGAAAGAAAGCAATGAGATTTTTTTTGACTACCAGGCAGCCAATGCCATCTCTCATAATCCTGTGTTTCATGGAAAAACCAAGCATTTCAACATCAAGTTATTCTTCTTACGAGAAGTACAAAAAGATGGAGCTGTTGTTCTTGTCTACTGAAAAACCAAAGATCAAGTTGCAGATATTTTACCAAGCCACTACCTGTGAGGAAGTTCAAGTTGCTGAGGGAAAAGCTCAATGTTTGCAAATTCTAAAGCAAGGAGGAGTGTTGAGAAAATACTTTAGAATTGACATGCCTTGGAGACCCTTCACCCTATACCAAACTAGAGGTAAAGCATTACCTAATCTATTGACTAATAATTTTATGTCTTTTGCAGGTAAAGGCTTATTTCATGGATTGGATTGGAAGCCTAAGGCACAAGATAAAGATCAACCTATGCATGTCCTCACTTGGAAGACACGGCTTAAAGAGAATCAAGCTCAAGAGGGAATTTGTTCTCCCATGAACAAAACCATGTAATCCACTTTTGTTGTATTTTGTTGGCAAACTCTAACATTTTTGTAACACTGGCTAATATTAGTCTTATATAATTGCATGCATGCATTAGATTTCGGTTAAGTTAGTGGTGGCTGGAGATTACCTTAGTCAAATGGAGGAAGAAAACAAATAAGGGGTGGGGGGAGCACGACCACACTTGGCAAAAAGGAGGAGAGTTTTTTCTTGCATTAAAGGTAAGGGACCACCTCCCTTAAATCCCAATTTACTCCAACAAATCAAATAGAACCTAGTTGAAGATTGGAAGGAGAATGGTGTGGCATCATCTCACAAAGGATCAAGCCTTCAAGAAAGAATCTTGGCCATCCATTGAAGATTCAATCTCGGCCGCTCAGGATTTTCAATCCTAGCCACAAGTTTTGGCTCCATTTGAATTTTAAACTCCTCCACCTTACGCTTATATATACATGGCATTAGTGTATGTAAGTTGGTTGTTGATGAATGAGAATTAAAGCTTTGTGTTAAAGCCAAAACCGAGAAGGTTTTCATCCTTGCCGAGAGAGGTAAGTGCTTTGGTTGATTGCAACCAAGAGGAGAGCGCCTTCTTTGTTCATCAAGACCGTGGTTTCTTGTTGAGCAATATCTCCATTCTTCTCTCCACTCTTTTGAGAGTAGGAAAACAGTAGAAGGTGAGTTGAAACCAGCCTCCATTGCTGCCATTTCTTTCCTTGAAAAAGAGTGTATGCCGAGAGCTATCATCTTAGCTCATCGGATGGTTTTTGGAGTTCACATTCTTATTTTCCATTCCTATCATATTATCATTTGTTATTACATGGTTTAATACTTCATTTATGTGGTAAGACCATTTGGACTCATTTCTACTTGCTTCTTTTGAGAGCTCTCGGTAATCCGAGCAACCTCACTAGTTTGCTGATTTGTGAGTACTAACACGGATCTTTTCAGGTCGTGATCGTGTCAAGTGGTATCAGAGCATAGACAACTTACCCATTGTGCTAGTAATCATGTTTGCTTGCTCATTTTATCAAGTTTAAATAGCTGCATTTGTTTTTGTTTTTGTTAAGATTGCTAGTTTTAAAAAACAGATTGCTGTTTCTCAAAACCGAATCTGTTTTGGTTGATGTTTGTTGCATTGTGCTCTTAGTTATTTTCAAATTAAGTATCTCCATTTAACCTAGACTTTGAGCATGAAAGATTAATACCATGTAACTTGTTTATTCCTTAATGTTTTGGTTACTAAAAGTGGTACTAAACTATTTTTCTTAATAGTCGAGGAGCATGTCCTAAAATCGATTTTCTTTTGCTGCTGTGTTTACTTTGTATTGGTTAATTTTTTTCTTTTACAACATCATCCTAACATGTATGAACATGAGCATAAAGGATTAATGTGTAAATTCATATGTTAAGCTGGCTGTATTGTTGATTGAAGTGGACAAATTTCTGTTTGCAACAAACCGAGAATAGCTTGGTTAAAATTTGAAAATTCTATCAAGTGTGTTAAGAGTTCTATTTTTGTTGTAGTTGATCTTTGCATTTAGTACTAAATATTGTTGCAAGATTACTCTTCAAAAAAAGTTATTAAGCTGCTCTTAAATGTTTCTAAAAGTACTCGAAGTTTAGTAAAAAAATGTTCCTTTTTTTCTTTTAACTTATACTTGTGTTGTTCGGATGTATTAGTTGTTATTTTCTAAGGTGCTTTCCATTAAAACTATCTTAAGACATTACAAACTAATCACAACACACATTAGTAATTTTAAAGCTCCGTTTAGTTGAGTTATTAAAAAAAAAATAGAACCAAAACTTGAAGGCTTAAAACCGAGAATTGAAGTAGCTTGTCCTAACACTCCAGGTTTAAGAACACATAACCTATTAAGTCCTTCCTAAGATCTAGATTAAAAATGATGGTAAGAAGTGGAAAAATTCGTGAACCAAACTAGGAATTAAACCAAGAACCGAATAGGGGTAAGGAAATTCCCCAAATTGAGGCTCATACCCATCAAGAGGGAGAGTCTAGTATGTAAGGACAAATTAATGATCTATGTGGAGTAATTGGCATCTTAAGCAAACAACTCAATGACACGAATCTCCAACTTGAACATGCCATGAATGGACTTAAACATAACACCCGTAGAGACTCATCACAAAAGACCACACCTAGGAGGAGGAATGAAAACCCTAGGAGAAGAGATAGAAGCCAATTGCCCTTGGATGTTGATGAAGAGACCGAAAACCCTAAGAGAAGGTATATGAGTATGATGAAGTAGATGAGTGGACTTTGGACAAAAAAGAAAATTATGTCCACCTAATCGAAGGAACCATGAAAAAATTAGGTGCGACCAACGAAGAGATCATGAAGACCTCTAGAATGTCAAATTACATATTCCCTCATTCAATGGAACGTGTGATGGGGTTACGTTTTTGGATTGGATATAGAAGGTTGAGAGGGTATTCGATTGTTATGACTACTCCGACAAGGTTAAGATCCAACTGGTTTCCGTCGAGCTTACATGTTATGCTTTACTTTGGTGGGCTAATGTAAAGTCTCAAAGGGCCCGGATTGGATATGAACCAATCACCACTTGGAGGATGATGAAATCTATCATGAGAAAAAGATTCGTACCCAGCCACTTCAAACAGGAATTGATCATACAATTACACGGCCTCAAACAAGGTAGTCAGTTAGTCGAAGAGTATCTCACAAATTTGAGACACTCAGAATTTGTGGAGAAATGGAAGAGCCGGATGAGAAAATCATCTCTAGGTTTGTCCGCGGTTTGAACCAAGATGTCCCAGACGCCGTGGAGTTACAACCATTAGAATTCTTGGATGAAGGTTGAACGATAACTCAAGAGAAAGAAGAAAGCCAACCTTACCTTTAAGACCAACCAGATTCCCAAGTATACACCTAAACCACCAGAAACAAATAAAACCACTACCAAAGCTGATTAGAAGAAGCCTTACACCCAGAACTGGCCTCCTAAGGACGCAACTACCTAAACTACTAGAGGAAATGCCAACAAGGTTAAGACAAGTAGCCTGAAGTGCAACAAGTGTCAAGGAATCAGCCATTATATGGCTCAGTGCCCAAACAGGTGTACCATGGTATTGAAGGAATCCACTGGTGAACTAGTTAGTGAGGACGAGGATGAAGAAGAGAAGGAAGTTGTCGTGGAGAGTGAATCAGAAGATGAAGTTGTTCACGCCCCGGAGGGACCTCTACTGATGGTCAGACGATAAGTCCTTATAACCAAGAACACAGGAGAAGACTGTCAATGGGAGAACATATTCTACAGTCATTGCTTAGTCAAGGACAAGTTATGTTCTGTGATCATTGACTGAGGAAGTTGTGCTAATGTTACCTCAAAAGAAATGGTTACCAAGTTAGGATTGGAGACAAGTGCGCATCCCCATCCATACAAGCTGAGATGGTTAGACGACAGGGATGACGTCAGGGTAACTAAACAAGTGTCAATTGATATTGTGCCAATGAGTGCGAGCCACCTACTTTTCGGCAGGCCATGGCAATTTGATTTCAAAGTAATCCATGACGGATTTTCCAACTACTACTCCTTAAAGTTTGGGGGTAAATCATTTAAATTAGTACTATGATACCCGAGAAAATCGCCAAGGATGATGCAATTCATAAGGAAGAGAAGAACAAGGTAAATCTTCTCATGTCTAGAAAAGAATTAGAAGCCTCTATGTTAATAAGAGATCCATAATAATGGTATTATGCAAGGATAGAATTGATGAACTAAAAGTCATACCTGTCCAGGTTCAGAAATTACTCAAGCAATTCCAAGATGTTTTTCTAGAAGAATTACCTCAAGGACTACCACTTTTACGGGGAATAGAACATCAAATTGACTTACAACCAGAGGTTACGCTCCCAAACTGCTCCGCATATAGGATGAACCCGAGAAACCCAAGAATTGCAAACTCAAGTGCGTGAGTTATTGGACAAGGGCTATATCAGAGAATCAATGAGCTCATGCGCAGTGCCATCCTTATTGGTTCCAAAGAAGAATGAGACCATGAGAATGTGTATGGATAGCCAAGTCATTAACCAGATAATGGTTAAATACCGATTTCCCATTCCCCAGCTAGAAGAAATGCTGGATGAGCTCAGTGGAGCATCCATATTCTCAAAGGTAGACCTAAACAGCGGCTACCACCATATCTGAATGAAAGAAGGCAACGAGTGGAATACAGCCTTCAAGAGAAAATACAGGCTATTTGAATGGATGGTGATGCTCTTTGGATTATTGAATGCCCCAAGCACATTCATGAGATTAATGCACCATGTGCTTAAAGTTTTAGGCAAATTCGTTGTCGTCTACTTCGATGACATCCTGGTGTACAGCTTAGACCTTCCATGACACCTAAGCCACCTTAGCATTCTATTCCAAACCCTTAAGGAAGCCAAAGTATTCAACAACTTAAACAAATGCTCATTTTCCCAAGACAAAGTGTATTTTGTAGGGTTTATCATCTCTAAGGATGAGATGATAGCAGATGAGGATAAAATCAAGGCCATTAAGGACTGACCCGCACAAAATGGAATATCTGAAGTTCAAAGCTTCCATGGATTGGCCTTATTCTATCGAAGGTTTATCAAGGATTTCAGCTCGATAGTTGCACCCATTACAGACTGTACAAAGAAGGGGAAATAGTTTGATTGGACCTCAGCGTGCTAATGAAGTTTTGAGCTGATAAAGGAGAAGTTATGAAACTCTCCTATCCTCGTACTTCCTGATTTCAGCAAGGTGATCGAAATCAAGAGTGACACCTCAGGAGTTGGGATTGGTGCCGTGCTCATGCAAGAAGGAAGACCGCTTGCATATTGTAGCGAGAAGCTCAAAGGAGCAATTCTCAACTATTAGACGTATGACAAGGAGTTCTATACTATCATACAGGCACTTGAGCAATGACAACACTATCTCCTGTCAAAGGAGTTCATCATATACACTGACCACCAAGCCTTAAGGAAGGAAGTATATGTTGCTCAACCAAAAGATTTTGAAGATTGTCATTATCCCGAGTATGTCTACAAGTTGAAGAAGGCATTGTACGGGCTCAAACAATCCCCTCGAGCATGGTATGAAAGACTCACGGAGTATTTATTGTCCAAGGGATATGACATAATTCCACCTGCAAGGGGGCCGTGTTTCTACCCACAACAACAGTTTAGAAAAACCAAATTTTGACAACCAGCAAAAACCAGCAAAAATTTTACAAACCAAACGATATGAAAATTTAACGAAATTTTAAGGGGTTCTTAGTGTATGAGTGAAGATTATGTCCTTAAATTTTTAGGTCTAAATGATGAGAAAATAGTGAGTTTCAAAGAGAACACTAGATGCTGTCTGATAAGCAATGTTTTGTAAGCTTTCGGCATACACTCTTCCGAGGAAGAATGGCAGCAAATGGAACAGGTTAATGGCCACCTTCTTCATGTATCCTACTCTGTATAGAGAGGGAAGAAGAGTGGAACTCTGGCTATTCAAGCAACCGTAGGCTTGAAAGCTCAAAGGAGAGAACTCTTCTAGGTTCTTGACTGAACCGAGCTTTACCTTTTAACGGTCTTCAAGGTCTGAACTCTTCAGACAAAATTAGGTTATTCTGATACCATCAACAACCATTACAAGCCCCAATAACCATGCTTATATAGACATAGGGTGGGTGGAGGCCTTGGTTAGAAATGCACTTCAAAACGGGCTTCAAAATGGGCCACAGCCTTGGCCTAGTGTAACAACACACTCTTCATTTCAACCATCTTCCAAACCACCATCTAACCTAGCATACATCTAATCCTAATGCCTAGGGATGCATGAAACTATAAAACATTACAAAAGGGCCAATGTTTGCCAAAAGGTTTGCGAAAAATAAAACAATAAACAGAAGGTTACAATTTATTCCCGAGGGAGACAAATCCCATCTTCAAGTGCTTCCCTCTTGAGTTTCCACGATAGCACATGTAAAGGTTGATCCATGTCCTTTGTGCTCGGCTCCCAATCCAAGTCATCGAAGAGATCTTCGAAGCCATCAATACCTGCAAAAGAATTGAGCTTATTAGTAAATAGGTTTAATAAAGCTTGTGCCTTGGTTTGTGATCGAGTGACGGCCCTCTGGGGCACATCATCCTCCCAAAATGATTGAGGATTTGACCTCAAATCCGTTAATTGGGTCTCCTAGATGTCATCATCGTCACCTTTGTAAGAAGAGAGATCTTGGACATTACAGGTGGTTGAAATTCCATAGTCTCCAGTAGCTCAATCTTATAAGCGTTATTGTTGATCATTTCCAACACCTTGAACGGTCCTTCAGCTCTAGGCATTAATTTGGATCTTCTCTTGGCGGGAAACTTTTCTTTTCTCAAGTGTAACCAAACTAAGTCTCCTTCATTAAATATAACTTCGCGGCGTCCTTTGTTGGCTTGTTTGGCGCATCTTTCATTAGTCTTTTCGATGGCTTTACGTGCAGTCTCGTGCAATTTTTTAACTCGTTCAGCCTTATTCTCTCTTGATGGATTAGCTAAGTCTTTTAAGGGTAAGGGAATAAGGTCTAGTGGTGTATATGGATTTAGCTCGTAGGCAACCTCAAAAGGCGATTGCTGAGTGGTGGAATGAAGGGTACGGTTGTAGGCAAACTCCAAACCTGGAAGTACTATATCCCAGTTAGATAGTTTCTTACCTACAACACTGCGTATGAGGGTACCCAGGGTCTTGTTGACAACTTCTGTCTGACCATCTGTTTGGGGATGAAAAGAAGTGCTAAAGCACCATCTAGTCCCCAACCTTTTCCACAAAGTGGTCTAAAAGGCACTTAAAAATTTAGTATCCCTATCCGACACTATGGATTGCGGAATACCATGCAGGCGAACGACTTCTTTAAAGTATAGGTTAGCTATTAGAGCAGAGTCATCGGTCTTGGCACAAGGGATAAAGTGTGCCATCTTGGAGAATCGGTCAACGACAACCATTATAGAGTCCTTACTACGTGCAGTTTGTGGTAATCCTAAAACAAAGTCCATACTAACCTCTACCCAAGGGTGTGATGGAACGAGTAAAGGCATGTATAAGCCTTGAGGTAGAACTTTACTCTTAGCCTTCTTGCAAATTATGCATGTCTCCAACACGCGGTGCACATCCTTCATCATGTGAGGCCACTAGAAGTGTTCCTTAAGTGTGTCTAATGTCTTTTTCTCTCTAAAGTGACCTGCTAGGTCTCCACAATGAGCTTCTTTGACAAGGCTTTGTCTTAAACAACTTTCCCGCTTTAACCAAATAGTCATCCATGAAACGATATTCTCCTTCGGCCTTGTCTAAACATTTGATGTAGATGAGTCCAAAGTCAGGGTCGGTTTCATAATTCTCCTTAATCCAATCAAAACCAAAGAACCTAGTCTCTAACTCCGTAAGTAGAACACATTTTCTAGAGAGTGCATAGGCCACGACATTGTTTTTCCCTTTTACATACTTAAGGGTGTATGGAAACCTTTCTAAAAATTCCACCCACGTGGCGTGTCTCTTGTTCAATTTATGCTGACTCTTGATGTGCCTCAAAGCTTGATGGTCAGTATTGATAACAAAATCTTGGGACAAAAGGTAATGTTGTCAGTGCTCTAATGCTCTTATTACAGCATAAAATTCTTTATCGTACGTGGAGGAATTGAATGAGTACAGCTCCTATGCCAACTCCAAATACGATACCAAATGATGGGGATCTGAGTGCCCTTCGAGACACTCTGATTCTCATCTACGGAAGCTTACGAACAGAGGAAGGAATGCACACAAAAATGACACAAAACTGAGGAAGAAAAGTAGAAAATGGCGTAAAGGTGAGAAATGATACCAGTCGAAGTGGGAGGTGGGTGAGCTGGGTAATAGCTCAAAGAATGCCGATTGGATTGAAGGGATTCCTTGCTAGCCGGTAGTCGTCAGATTAGAGCTACGTTGGAAAGCTTCTTCTCGCGAGAAGCAGCTCCAGTTTAGGACTCGTGCCCTCCATTCGATGTTTCTCCCGCAGAAGAAACCGACGGTGGAAATGGGAGAGCGAGAGGAACCCAAAGCTGGCGAAGGAGTTGAATCGGTGGCTCTCGGCGCATGTCCTTCGACAGAAAGACAACAGCCTTTGGGCACGGGTTTCGCCACCTCCCCGCTTTCTGTTCACGATAGAAAGAGGCGAAGGTGACTGAGAGGATTCCCGAGCAACCCAAGCTCGGAATACAATGGGTGGTGGTTCCACCGGGTGCCACGCACCACCGGGAAGAGCACCGAGAAGAGAAAACTCCCGAAGCTTATTTGGAGATGACATTGTTCCACTTAGTTTCCAAATATTTCATTCATTAACTAATCAATAACCTAAGGAGAAAAGCTTAAATATCCAGGGGGAGGCTTTGGGAGAAGGCAAGAGAAGAGAAGAAGCAGAGAGCCGTTGGAGACGCTTCTTTAGAAATGTAGCCGTTGTGCTCGTCCACATCAGCAGTTCCACGTCAGCATCTGGTTCCAAGCATGGCAAGCTCCTTGGTCAAGCCTCTTTGTAGGTTGGGTCAACTCCTTTGGATGTCTCCTTGTTCATTTAAAACTTCCTAAATCTAAACAATTTATCCAAATAATCCAAACAATAAAATTGGCTGCAAGTGGCCAATAAATAAGGTTTAAGAAAAATTCATAGTTTTCTAAACTTAAAACAAATAAAGAGATCGGTTACAAAATTTGATAAAGGGAAGACAAATTCCCTCTTCTTGAATCCTTTTCCAAGCTATATAGAAACATTTTCCTACAAAACTCAAGAACCAATTAGTAGATAAAATAATTAAAATAAGTACCTTGGTTCGTGTTCGGAATCGGAGCCGTGGGCATATCAACTAATAAGGTGGGTACTGCACAGGGGCTTATGGACTCTCTTATGTATCCTTTGTCCAATAGTTCTTGTACTTGGTCTTGCAGCTTTTTGGTTTCTTCGGGGTTCATTTGGTAAGCTGGTCGATTAGGTAGCGCGGCTCAGGGTTGAAGATCTATTTGGTGTTCAATACCACGTGGGGGGGGGGGGGGGTGGGTAAACATTTAGGTAAGTCTTCTAGAAATACATCTTGGAACTGATTGAGTAAAGTCTTAACAGTTTCAGGAATAACTCCTATTTCCATAACTCTATCTCAAAATAGTATCAAAATCCAAGGATTTCTTCTACGTACAGACACTTCCATTTGCTTCTTAGTCATGAATAGGTTAGCCTTGTTCTCGGCTTCTCTTCTTGCAGCGTCGTCTTTAGCAATTTGCTTAGGGGTCATGGGAGTGAACTTAAAAGTCTTTCCTTCAAATTTAAGAGAAAAATAGTTAGAGTGTCCATCGTGGTGAACTCTTCGATCAAACTGCCAAGGTCGGCCTAGGAATAAGTGGCTTGCACTCATAGGTACAACATCACAGAGGACCGTGTCCTTAAAGTTCCCTAAGGAGAATTCTACCTTCACTTGCTTGGTAACCTTGACATCGTCCCTATCATCTAGCCATCGTAGCATGTAAGGGTGGGGGTGAGCACTAGTCTCCAGTCCTAATTTAGTAACCAAGTCCTTGGAGGCTACATTTGCATAACTACCTCTGTCAATAATCAGGGAGCATAGTTTATCCTTGATGATACATCTACTATGGAAGATGTTCTCTCGTTGACAGTCTTCTCCAGGCTCTTAGTCACGAGGACACGTCTTCTCACCATAAGTAGAGGTCCTTCGGGTGCATGAACAATCTCTTATTGGGAATCACTCTCCTCCTCATCTTCTTCTACCACTTCTTGTTCGTCCTTGCTTACAAACTCTCCAGTGTCTTCTTGGAGGATCATCACTCGTCTATTGGGGCATTGAGCCATGAAATGACCCACACTATGACATTTATAGCACTTCATCTCTCGTGATCTAGGGGGATTAGCAGTATCTACTAGGGTTTTACTACTTGATTCTTTGGGTGGCCAATTGCGTGTGAAAGGTTTCTTTCCTTCAACCTTGGTGAAAGTCTTGCTTGGTTCAGGAGGCTTTGGTGTAACCTTTGGGGTAGTCTTGGGCGGGAATTGCGGAGTAAAACTAGACTTCCTCTTTCTACTAAGTTGTCGCTCCACTCTTATAGCCATCTGCACTACCGCATCAAGGGTCTCTTGGGGGTGCAACTCAATAATGTCTCCTATATCTCGGTTCAGTCCTCAAATAAATCTTGCAATCACTTGTTCCTCGAGTTCGTCCATATCTCCTTGAATCCTAAGGGTCTCAAACTCGGTAAGGTATTTTTTAACGGACCGAACTCCTTGTCTTAGGTTTTGGATTTGTAAGAACAGTTCTTATCGGTATTGGGTAGGAATGAATTGCTTGGTCATGAGTGATTTCATTAATCTCCACGTGGTAACGGGGTCATCTCCTATCTTTTGTCTTTGGGATTTACTGTTGGACCACCAAAGGGCTGCATATCTCGTGAGCGCCACTGAAACTAGTTGGATTTTCACTTTATTTGAATAATTGTAGTAATCGAAAACTTTATCCACTTTATCTATCCAATTTAGAAAAGTATTACCATTGCACGTGTCGTTGAAAGGAGGAACATGCATCTTAACGCTCCTCAAATCCTCTAGGTCCTTTCGACGACTCGACCGAAAATTCTCTTCTTCATCAAGGGTCCATTCATCTTCATCTCGATAGTCAAAGCCTTGAAATCTCCTTCTAGGGTTATCGGGTCTTGCTACATTTGGATAGGGTTCTTGGTCGGGGAACCTCTTTCTAGGATTCTCAGGTCTATCCATAGGTGTAGGCTCTCGGGAGGGTTCTCCAGAATTGCGCTTGCTAAGGGTTTCCATAATTTGTTGCATGCCAAGAGTTAGGTCTCTAAGTTGTTGGCCTAGGTTAGTGACTTCTCTACTAAAACCATTCAATTGTCCTTGCAAGTTAGACTCTCCTTGGTGAGTTTGGTTTTCGATTCGAGGTATGTCCTTGCCCCGATTCGGTTCTTAGGCCTTATCTTGGTCTATCTCCCGGTTGAGTTCACTCCTAGTTTTCATATCTTTAGTCTACGTTATATGAAGGTTGAAGAATTATGAGTTCTTAATCCTAAAGTTTAGTGTAAATTGAAATCTTAAATTTTGGGAACTTGCTTAGAGTCAAATTTTAAATTTTAGAATTAAATTTGGAATTTACCCATAATTTATAATTTAATTATTAATAATTTTTGGGAAAATTCTAATTCAGAAATTCCCTCTTAATAATAATAATTTTTTTAATTAAAAAGTAACAGCAGCTAGTTTAACAGGTACTTAACAAAAAGGTAAGTTATGGTGCATAAAAATGTGTTGCAAACTTTGTTACCCACGGAGCACAACTGCCAACAATTCCAGCAAAGGAGTCTCTGCAGATTTGCAACCACGCAGCCAAGAAATTTCAGCACCCACGGAGCACTACAAACAGAATCCACGTAGAACACCCAACGTACATCAGCAGCGCACTACCCTTGCAAACCCACTACGAAACAGCCTAATGAAACGATTAACAACTGAAATACATCAGCAACAAGTGTTGGAAGAAAATTCGGTTCAAAAGAAAACAACAGCAGCCAAATTTTGGAAATGAAAAACAGCAACTCTCGGTGGCAAAAAATCAAACAGCAGTAAATCGATTTGTAACCTCACCATTCAGCAGATTAAATCACGTTTCTTTCAAGTAGTATTCGATCAAATTGATAGCAAGCTGGCGTAAAAGTTTAAGCGGAAAATTCGTACAATAAACCAGCAGCATTCAGAAAAACAGCGAAGGAACAAAGCATTCTGCAGCTCGAGTTTTAGAAACTTCAGTAGAAAAGAAAAAGAAATCACTTAACACTTACCACTAATCAACAGGTTTAGTTTCATTTTCTTTAAGCACGAATTTAACAGATTAATAAACATACTGGACCAAAGATTATGCAAAAATAAATTCGTACAAACAACAGCACAAAGCAAGAACAATAAGCACAGCAAGAAAAGTTTTCAGGGTTTTCAAAAACAGAGCATTCGATTTGACTTTTAAAACCAGCAGAATAATAACATACGATTTCTGAAAATAAATTGTTGTGTTCAAGCTATGACAAGTTTAGACAAGTGCTGGAAGATTAACACACAATAATAAGGAAGTTTAAAGCAGAGAAATCGGGTTAGAGTAGGTAACACAGCACAAAAAAAACAAAACCAGAACCAGTTTTCTGGTTTTGCAGAAAACAGCGAACCCAAAAATGAAAAACGAAAAACAGGTAAGAAGATTCAAACCAATCGATTGCTAGCCTTCAGGGGAAGCCATCTGACGTGCCTCGGGTTGCAATTAATAGGAAAATTAGTAAAGTCCCAAACTTTAAATCATCTTCCTACTTATTACGTGTTTTTCTTTTGTAGGTATAATTTATGGAAGGAACGCATAAGGAGCACTTGGAGGATTCACCATTCGGCCCATGGAAATTTGTCTTCCTGCCCGCTTAAATTGTAATTTTTATTTTAAACTTATTTGGCATACATTCGCTTTTATTGTATGGATTTTATAATTACATTTCATGCATTAGATTGAATGATTAGGACTAGATGAATGATGATGAATTATGGGTTGAAGAAATTCAACCAAATATTCAAAGGAAAAAGGCCTACAACAATGAGAGCCTAAAGGAAGCCATGGCCCAAAGAAGAGCCCACAATAAAAAGTAAGGAAATGCAGGTACACATGTGGGTGGAGACTTGGATTGATGACTTGGCAAAATTTCAACCATTGGCTAAGCAATGGCTCGGATCACCTTTGGAGTGCAAGCTGGCGCGCGCGCGGGCAGGGAGAAGCACACCGGGCAGGCGCGCTGGCAGCAGCCAAGGATCGCGCGCGGGAACCGCTCCTGGCCGTTGATCAAAGGCGCGCTCCTGATTCGCTCGAAGGCGCGCGCGCGGATAACCATCACCGCCGTTGATGGCGCGCGCTGGCAGCACCTGAACCCTCTGATTGGCGCGCGCAGATCTGCATTGTGGGCCGCCAATTGCATCTCATCCAAGGGCCACCATTTCTCCTCCAAACCCTAATCCACCTTAGGACTCTATAAATACATGGCATTGGTGAATGTATTCCAACTTTTGCCCAAATTTATACACTACTATTTCCCTAATATCCAAGATTGTTTTCCTTAGAATTTTTCCTTGGTTTCTTGAACCAAGTGGAAGAGGCCTCCATTGCTGACCTATCTTGGGTTGCTAGGATAGCTCTTATTGTTTCCTTCGCCTCTCCATTGGGAATAGGAGTTGAGGACGAAAATCCCGGCCTTCGGTGGTCGTTTTTCCTCCTGAAAAATCGTTCACTCAAGAGCTTAACCCGTATGATCGCTCTATGAGTCTGCCAAAGGTATTTCTTTACTTTCTTGCCATCACTTTGCACACAATAATCACCTTTATTTTCGGCTCCATTTTCACACACACTCACTTTATTTTATTTGTCATTTCTTTCCTCTATTTTTGCATTCCTTCCACTTCGGCCATCTTCTCATCTATTCACCACCTTTTCTTTTATTTTTCATCATATTTCATACCTTCAATTAGCATGTGATATTCAGCCTTTGCATCATCACCTCCCATTTTATTTATTGCATTTTATTTTTACCATTTTCTTCACTTTATTTGAGTTTGCACAACATTCACCACCGAGCACTTTCTTCTTGTTTTTGTGGGTTGTACACGGATCCTTTTTTCTAAGGGATCTCGTGTCAAGTGGTATCAGAGCCACAAGGCTTCCTCTATGCGTTTTAGTGCCATGACATTCGTCAAAATTCGGCACAAAACCGGGATAGTGGCTCGTTTCGTTTCTAGCATTATTTTCTTATCTTATTTGTGCTAACTTTGTGCTAACCTAACTATTATATTTTCTGCCATTTATTTGCTGTTTATTGACTTGAATATCATGTTAAAATGTGGCATGCAATATGGTAGAAAATCGACCAAGGTAGGCTTCCATTTCCCTTACATTTGTGCTCTCGGTTTTGGACTTTATTTGCCTCGGATGTGTGCAATTCTTGCTTTGGTTTTTGCTTCTTTTGTGCCACGACTTTTCTAACTTATTTTGTTGTAAACTTGCCTCAAAAATCGGATTAAAGGAAGCTTAAAATCGGCATAAATTATTGCCATAAAATCGGCTTTCCATTTGAAGTTACCTTTTTGGTTTTTATGTCATTGTTCTTCTAGGTTTTAGGCTTGCTTCTAACCTCGATTTTTCTCTAGCATATATTCTATGTTTGAACCATATTTGGCATATAAATGTTAGTCCATTAACTAGAGATTAAATCTGAAATTTATGATGCATGAAAATCGGCTTAAGATTAATGCATAAAATCGGGTTGTCCATGTAATTGCTTATGTCGGTTTTATCCATTTTAGTGCCTCGGTTTAATGATATTTTGCATGATTAATTTGCTGATTGTTTCCCCTTGTTTAAGCTTATAAATCATCTATTTTATGCTAGATTTGAGTACACAAGTTAACTTAAAAAAAAAATTGTGACAAAACACATGTTAAAATCAATCACATTGAATCCATGCACTTAAGAAAATTCTGCTTATTATTCTGAAAATTTCAGCATGTTTCTCTTGATTAAACTTGTGAATTAATGTTGTTACTTGCTGTTTTTTGAAATAATTAAGTTTATATTAATATTGTCTTGAGTGGATTTGGTGTAAAATTGATAACTTGGATCAAATTGGGTTAAATTTATGGTGATTAGCATTTATTGAAAATATTCATTTCTTTAGTAATTTTGTTAAGTGTTTAATGTTATCATCAAGTTGTTTCCTTAAGTGAGCATGTTCCCTATTTTATTGTCTTAGCTAAGAATTTCCTTAGTGCGTAAAATTGCCTAAGACATTAAGAAGATAAGCATCTCACTAATTTAGGAAAATCAACTTAGTCAAGAATTTAAACTTAAAATTTAAAGTATACTTAGTCATGACTAATAGGAGCGGTTTTACACGTGACACACCCCATAAAGGACCAAATCATGTGAGGGACACTCCCCCTCCTGAACCTACACGTCAGGAAGGTGAAACTAGCGCTCAAGGAGGCATGCAAGGATAAATCGATGCCTTAGCAAGCGTAGTTAACAACCTTGCCCAACAAGTCCAATCTCTTTTAAACAATATTCCCCGAAAAGAATCCCATGAACAAGTTCCTTCACAAGAGACTTCCTCTAGGATCATTCCCAAACGTACTAGACGTCGTAATCATACCCCACAACCACCCATAGAGGAAGAATGGGCTGAACCCTATAGAAGGAGACCACCTTATTATTCGGAGGATGAGGATTGGGTTGATGATGAAGAGTATCACCCAAATCGTCGTAGGGACAACGACGACCTCTGCAACATCAAGATTACAATTCTCCCTTTTAATGGAACGTGTGACGGGCACACATACCTAGATTGGGTTGATAAAGTTGAGAGAGTTTTTGAATGTCATGATTACTCCGAGCGGGTAAAAATCCAATTAGCCTCTCTTGAACTTACGGGTCACGCCGCTTTGTGGTGGTCCAACCTTAAGGCCCAAAGAATGAGAACGTTAGGGTATCCTGTTACTACTTGGACTTCCATGAAGAAAATGATGCACCATAGGTTCGTTCCTCGTCATTATAAACATGAGCTCTTTCATCAACTCCATAACGTAAGACAAAATAGCCTATCGGTAGACGAATACCTTACCGAATTTGAAACCCTTAATATGCGATGCGCAATTGATGAGCCCGAAGAACAACTCATCACTAGATTTATTAGAGTCTTGAACCGCGACATAGGAGATGTCGTTGAATTGCAACAATTGGAGACCATGGAATCGGTCATACAATTGTCCCTTACGGTGGAACGACAACTTAAGAGAAAGCGCAAGACCGACTTGCCTAACAAATTTCCACCGCCTAACTTCAATTCCGAGAGATCTATCTAAAAGCATGACGAAAGGAGACCCTTTAACCAAAATTGGCCACCGAAATCATCAAACACCCCCTCACAATCCCCCACCGAACAAAACCCAAGAACCCCAACCTAAAGGACCTAGAGCACGTGATGTCCAATGCTTCAAATGTTTGGGAAAGGGACATTATGCTAACGAGTGCAATAATCACCGTGTGATGGTCATCAAGGAATCCACGGGTGAATGAGAAAGGGAAGAGGACGAAGGTCAATATAATAAGATTGAAAAGGAAGAAGCTTTAGAAAAGAGCGAAGAAGAAGCCGATGAATGCGAGCCTCAACATGGACCCCTGTTAATGGTCATTAACGTGGACAAGGACTGTCAACGTGAAAATCTATTCCATAGTCGATGTGCTGTAAGAGATAAAGTTTGTTCATTGATAATCGATGGAGGAAGTTGCATAAATGCGGCCTCCCAAGACATGGTCAGAAAATTAGGACTTGAAACCCGTGATCATCCTACCCCCTATAAGCTTCAATGGTTGGATGATACCAATGAACATGTCATAACCAAACGAGTAACCATAGGTTTCACCATAGGAACATACCAAGACTCGGTTATTTGTGATGTTGTTCCAATGAGTGCCCGCCACCTCTTACTTGGACGACCATGGCATTTTGACCGTAGAGTCAACCATGATGGATTCCTCAACCGATATACATTTAACTTTGGCAGAAGAAAATTAAAATTACTACCTATGACGCCTGAGCAAGTGGCTCACGATGAGGCCACCCGCCAAAAATGAAAATTAAAGGAAAATCTTTTATTGTCCAAATGTGGGTTGAATGACGAACAAGAGCCCTCACATATCAATTGACATGATAATCCTTTGTACGAAGAAGAGGTGTCAATTCCTTCCCCTACCTTTATCAAGGAGCACCTTAAATCCTTTATTTGTTGTTGAGTCGCCTTGCCAATTGGAGGACGTATATACATGGCCTCTTGAGAAAATGAAACTAAGTGACGAAATTATTTTTGGATTAGGTAGTATGATCATCACTCTCTTTCTTTTCCGTCCGAAACTTGAGGAAATTTCCCTATCCGTTCCTTCCCCTAGGAAGAGGTTAATCTATGGCCTAGAGCCAACCATTTACCTTCCTATTTCCATACTTAGAGCTACACACACTAGTAGGAATTTTATTCCCTTTGTAGCCAACCATTGCTCCATCCTTCTATTTGGTAGATCACCAAAACCTCACTCCCCACCATTTGACTACCACAAATTCTACCATAGAACTAGAGTTAAAGTTCACTTGGTAAGAAGATTTTTCTTTGAGGTCTTCAGTGTAATTGGATTATTTCTTTGGATGGAGGATTTTATCATTTCTGCCTCACTACTGGTCAAATTCAACTACTTAGGAAAATTTCCTTCCATCACCGAGCAATCGCCCTCCAAAGTAGCCATTGAATTCAATTTTTCCACCCCCACCAAAGAAAACATTAAGGAGACCATCTTTACCCTTTTCCATTTAGAACATCTCTTGGTAAAATACTCTAAACCGAAAGACTATTCCCTTATGACATTCAAATTTGAACCTTCAAGGAGTGAACAAGAAATCGTAGGAGACATTGTTGGGAAGAAGTCAACCAACAGATTTGAGATCAAATCCTCAAATCACCCGGAGATGATGATGTGCCTCGGGTTGCAATTAATAGGAAAATTAGTAAAGTCCCAAACTTTAAATCATCTTCCTACTTATTACGTGTTTTTCTTTTGTAGGTATAATTTATGGAAGGAACGCATAAGGAGCACTTGGAGGATTCACCATTCGGCCCATGAGAATTTGTCTTCCCAGCTCGTTTAAATTGTAATTTTTATTTTAAACTTATTTGGCATACATTCGCTTTTATTGTATGGATATTATAATTACATTTTATGCATTAGATTGAATGGTTAGGACTAGATGAATGATGGTGAATTATGGGTTGAAGAAATTCAACCAAATATTCAAAGAAAAAAGGCTTACAACAATGGGAGCCCAAAGGAAGCCATGGCCCAAGGAAGAGCCCACAATAAAAGGTAAGGAAATGCAGGTACACATGTGGGTGGAGACTTGGATTGATGACTTGGCAAAATTTCAACCATTGGCTAAGCAATGGCTCGGATCACCTTTGGAGTGCAAGCTGGCGCGCGCGCGGGCAGGGAGAAGCACACCGGGCAGGTGCGCGGGCAGCAGCCACGGATCGCGCACGGGAACCGCTTCTGGCCGTTGATCGAAGGCGCGCTCCTGATTCACTCAAAGGCACGCGCGCGAATAACCATCACCGCCATTGATGGCGCGCGCTGGCAGCATCTGAACCCTCCGATTGGCGCACGCAGATCTACATTGTGGGCCGCCGATTGCATCTCATCTAAGGGCCACCATTTCTCCTCCAAACCCTAATCCACCCTAGGACTCTATAAATACATGGCATTGATGAATGTATTCCAACTTTTGCCCAAATTTATACACTATTATTTCCCTAATATCCAAGGTTGTTTTTCTTAGGATTTTTCCTTGGTTTCTTGAACCAAGTGGAGGAGCCCTCCATTTCTAACCTAGCTTAGGTTGCTAGGATAGCTCTTATTGTTTCCCTCGCATCTCCATTGGGAGTAGGAGTTGAGAACGAAAATCCCGACCTACGGTGGTCGTTTTTCCTCCGGGAAAATCGTTCACTCGAGAGCTTAACCCGTAGGATCGCTCTATGAGTCCACCAAAGGTATTTGTTTACTTTCTTGCCATCACTTTGCACACAATAATCACCTTTATTTTCGGCTCCATTTTCACACACACTCACTTTATTTTATTTGTCATTTCTTTCCTCTATTTTTGCATTCCTTCCACTTCGGCCATCTTCTAATCTATTCACCCCCTTTTCTTTTATTTTTCATCATATTTCATATCTTCGATTAGCATGTGATATTCGGCCCTTGCATCATCACCTCCCATTTTATTTATTGCATTTTATATTTACCATTTTCTTTACTTTATTTGAGTTTGCACAACATTCACCACCGAGCACTTTCTTCTTGTTTTTGTTGGTTGTACACGTATCCTTTTTTCTAAGGGATCCCGTGTCACCATCCAAGGCTCTGTTATCACGTGACAGGATTCCACCTGCAGGGGGGCCGTGTTTCTACCCACAACAACAGTTTAGAAAAACTAGATTTTGACAATCAGCAAATACCAGCAGAAATTTTACCAACCAAACGATATCCAAATTCAACAAAATTTTAAGGCTTAGTGTATGAGTGAAGATTTTGTCCTTAAACTTTTAGATCCAAATGATGAGAAAATCGTGAGTTTCAAAGAGAACACCAGATGTTGTCTGATAAACAATGTTTTGTAAGCTTTCGGCATACACTCTTCCGAGGAAGAATGACAGCAAATGGAACAGGTTAATGGTCACTTTCTTCATGTATCCTACTCTGTATAGAGAGGGAAGAAGAGTGGAACTATAGCTATTCAAGCAACCGTGGGCTTGAAAGCTCAAAGGAGAGAACTCTTCTCGGTTCTTGATCGAACCGAGCCTTACTGTTCACCGGTCTACAAGGTCCGAACTCTTCAGACGAAATTAGGTTATTCTCATACCATCAACAACCATTACAAGCACCAATAACCATGCTTATATAGACCTAGGGTGGGTGGAGGACTTGGTTAGAAATGGGCTTCAAAACGGGCTTCAAAATGGGCCAAAGTCTTGGCCTAGTGCAACAACACACTCTTCATTTCAACCATCTTCCAAACTACCATCTAACCTAGCATACATCTAATCCTAATGCCTAGGGATGCATGAAACTATAAAACATTACAAAAAGGTCAATGTTTGCCAAAAGGTTCGCAAAAAATAAAACAATAAACAGAAGGTTACAATTTATTCCCTAGAGAGACAAATCCCTTCTTCAAGTGCTTCCCTCTTGAGTTCCCACGATAGCACGTGTAAAGGTTGATCCATGTCCTTTGTGCTCGGCTCCCAATCTAAGTCGTCGAAGAGATCTTTGAAGCCATCAATACCTGCAAAAGAATTGAGCTTATTAGTAAATAGGTTTGATAAAGCTTATGCCTTGGATTGTAACCGAGTGGCAACCATCTGAGGCACATCAGGATATGAGTGAGGGGGAGTAGATAAAACCCTTTTTATTTGCTGTCAGAAATGACAATTTTTATTCGCTTAAATTTATGTTGATGACATAGTGTTTGGCTCAGTGTCACAGGTGATGGTGGATGAATTCGTTGCTCAAATGACTGGACAATTCGAGATAAGTATGGTAGGAGAACTCAATTATTTTCTTAGACTTCAGATTCAGCAAGGAAATGATGGTATCTTTATTTCTCAAACCAAGTATGCCAAAAATTTGTTGAAACGGTTTAAGTTGGAGAATGCTCGCCCTAGGAGAACACCAATTGGTACGCATGAGAAGCTCTCCAAAGATAAGAAGGAAATTCTGTTGATGCTCGTTTATATAGGAGTATGATTGACAGACTCTTATATCTAACTGCTAGCTGACTGGATATTTGTTTTAGTGTGGGTTTATGTGCTCGATATCAAGCAAATCCTCAAGAGTCACACCTAGTGTCAGTGAAGCGGATTCTCAAATATATTAGCGGGACAACTGACTATGGGATCTTGTATTCGTGAGATGCAAATGCCAATTTAGTTCGTTATTGTGATGCTGATTGAGGTGGGAGTTTAGATGATCGGAAAAGTACTTCGAGTGGATGTTTCAATTTGGAGAACAACTTAGTATCCTGGTTTAGCAAGAAGCAAAACTCAATTTCTTTGTCTACTGCCGAGATAGAATATATTGCAGCTGGTAGTAGTTGTACTTAGGTTCTCTAGATGAAGCAAATGCTGAAAGACTACGGTGTCACACAGGATGTCATGACACTATTGTGACAACTTGAGTGCTATCAATATTTCCAAGAATCCAGTTCAACATTCTTGGACAAAGCATATTGATATTCGATATCATTATATTCGATCCCTTGTAGAAGACAAAATCATTATCTTGGAGCATGTGGTAACAGAAAAGCAAATTGTCGATGGTTTTGGATGGTGTAAGATTTGAAGAGCTGAGGTCTGCCCTGAGCCTTTGTGTCATGTGAAGAAATTTCTTTCGGTTGTAAGTGTTTATTTGCTTTCATAAAAAAAACAAAAAGAAAAAAGAAGAATTTTTTCCCCGCCACCTGTTTTAGGCAATTTCCTCTATTGCTAATAGTTTTTTTTTTTTGAGATATTGGTCTACCACACCTTGCATGACACGAAGATTTCAGTTGTCTCTATGGAAATTGAAAGTTAATCTCTTTTTAGATAAATATTTATGAGATTTTATTCTATTTGCTCTTTGGATTTATTTTCCAAATTAAGTGAGATTTTCAATTTATTTGGGGCTTCCGATTGGGTTTATTTCTCAATCTAAAGAACTTTGGATTTATTTTCAAAAGTTTATGGAAAGTGGGAGATTTTTTGTTGGGATTTGAAGAAATATTTATGGCATTATTTCAAATTTCAAATAAAGATTTATGGTTTATTTCCATAAACCCATTAATGACAAACGTCATTATTGTTTTTCCCTCTCATTCTCTCTTCATCAACCCGAGGCCTTAACTATTTCGTAGCTTTTTCTTCTCAAAGTTTAGGGTTTTCTAATTTCTTCTTCGCCTTCAACCATGGTGTTATTGAAGAGCTTAGTGGAGAAATGCCCATAAGTGATGTTCCGGGGTCTATTCCTGAAGGTGATTTGGGTCAAGTGCAATTGGCATCAGAAATGGCCCTTGTATAGTTTTCGATACTGACTGTCAAGGAAAAATCCTCAAATTCATGGGTGATTCCTCAAAAATTGTTGTAGAAATGGTTCTGATTCATCAAGTAGACTCTTTTGGTGTGAAAGACACTTTAGTCAATCGAGAAGTGACCGGTTTAAAACCAGTGCTGCTCCTCCTAGGGCACCTGATACCTTTAGAATCTCTCGAGCCTCAAAAGGAAAGAGGACTCGAACAAAGAAAGATAGTTCCTCAGATGAAGCTTGGACTCATGAAGAAGTGATTGAAATTAATTCCTCCGATGAAGAAATTCAATAGATTCCAATTGCAAAGCCTTTCAAGACCCCAGGTCTAAGTCCAAGAAAGCAATTTCAAGCTCTGTTTCTACGAAAACTTCAAAGTCCAAACACAGGAAGTTAAATACAAGTCCTGTATCAAGATGCTCCACTCGTTCTCAGTCCATGTCATAGGCGAAGTCAAGCGCCAAAACAAGTAAGCCATCTGTTCACTCTGTAGTAGAGGATTTTAAGTTTGATTATCATGCTAGTCTTTGGCAAAGATTTTAAAAGAGAAACATATGGTGTGAAAGAAATATTCATGAGGGAGATTTTGAAAAATGTCAAGTTATTGTACATCTGCTTGTTGGTCAAGGGTTGGGAAGGACCTTTAGAGGTCTGAAACCATTGGTTTAGTGAGTTATTCAAGAATTTTACTGCAACTTAGATTCAGATGTGAAGAATCTTGAACATCTAAATTATGGACAAGTATATGTAAGAGGCTATTTGTTTAAGTTTTCTCCTACAGTGATTAACACATATCTGTGCAATCACTGGATTGATTCTGAGGAGTTTGTCCCTGATTTCAGCAAGATTATTGCTGAAGTCACAGGGGGTGTCAGACAAGTTTGACCTCGTGGAAAGGACTTCCCTACTTCACAACTCACTGTAAAATATGACATTTTACACAAAATTGCCATGAGAAACTGGCTGCCTACATCCATAGGACAAGTGTAAATAAATCAATGGCAATTTTATTATTCAAAATTGGGAACTCAATTGCATTTGATATTGGGAATTTTGATCAAAATTTTGAAAACATGCATATGGTAAAAAAGAGAGGTTAGCTCTTCATTTTTCTTGTTTGATTTATGGTATTTTATCTTCTCAACATGCTATAATTAGACAAAAAGAAGTTGTGTATATGGATAAGGAGGAAATTAGAATTAGCTATAAGCTTCTGGAAGGAGAACGTGCGAATGATCTGGAAGGTGGTCTGAGGGGTGATCCAGCTCCTGACAATATGTCTGACTCTGCTCTAGTATCTCGCTCCATCAAAGTATTGGTTGATGTGTCAAAATTCTTGAGTGATCAGCTATCTATAATTGAGAAGAAAAAGACAATGATTATAGGACTGCTTGATGATCTGTACAGGAAAAGGTCTACTATGGAAGTAGCTGACAACTCGAAGGAACAGGTTAAAAAGACTTATGTTGCTGGAACATCAGGTGGTTTACCTGATGTCCCAGACAATGTCACTAGAGTAACGATCAGGTTGCTACTATTACTTCTCATGAAAAAGGATCTGTTCAAAAAAGAAAATGCTAGCATGCAGGAGCCAGCAGCTTCAATCGGGTTGGCGTCTAATAATGATTGATTATGTTTTATGACTATTATGCATTGTTGAGACAATTTATTTTACTGTTGATGGATAATTTTCATACCCTTTTGTCCTTTTTATGGAAAAAAAAATGGAGTATTTTGTGTGATTTCATGGTGAATATTTTGTGGATTTCTTATTGATTATAAGATACTTTTATGGCAACCGATTCAAAGGAAGTTTCGTTGATCTTATTTTCATATACAGGGGGAGTTTTTGAATTTTGCCAAAAAATACTAATGGGGGAAATTGTAAATGCTAAATATTGATTGACATTGATTTTTTGGCAATGGGCATTTAAGGAAGTTTATACTTTATTGTATATTCAGCAAAATAATATTTGGAAGGTTGTTACTTGGAGAGCAAGTTATCACGGCATTATAAGAAGTTATTATTTTGGAAAAGCTAATTTGAAGATTGTGATTCTGTTAAGCTGGATTATGACAAGATACATGATCAGATTTGTTCCAGATTCGTTGCCAGCGTTTTTTTCTGATTTGTGGATCGGACTTTCCATAAATGTGACAATTGATGTCACATATCTGAATTTTGTGGATTCAGTTTCCTTCTTCTGTGCATTTTTGTTTGGATAAAATATTTGAAGTTAAAACAGAAAGATTTATTGCAAACGATATTTAAGCATTCTTCTCTCAGAGAATGTGTGTGCGCGGATTATTATTCTTCTCCAAAATTTCTTGCGCAACAAGCTTTTCTTTCTCTCTTTAACGTTTCGGCGTATGAGTTTGTGATTATTCATTTTGGTTATTGAATGAATGTTTTCACACTCTGTTTATGGTTGGAATTCATTGTTATCTAAGTGTGTTGAGTGATTGCATTTGAAGACAATGACGAGTGTCACTGGTGGTGTCAAAGGTGCTTTCCTTAGTTATTTTCATTGAATCTCAGTCTTGGGAGGAGGCTGCTTGGAACTCGAGAGGAGTTCTGATCGTGGGCAATGAGATCTTGCCATATACGGATTCTGGGAGGAGGAGTCATCGACATGGGGATCTTGTTACGCTTAGATTCCTGGAAGGATTAATCTCAAGACAAGGGGAGCTCGCAAAAATAAATTCATTGGGGAAGTTAGAAAGAGGCGGCGACAAAGATGAGAGGGAGTCTTGCTTTGTATTAGAACGAGTGTTTTGTAACTTTGTTAATTTGAGAATTATTTTTATAACTAGGCGTGGTCCCGCAGACGTATAATGTTGCCAAACTGCGTTACCAATCTTCTGTCTCTTTACTTTCTGCACTTTATTATTGTCAATTATTGCATTTATTATCAGTGTCTTACTCAGTGTTCTAACACTTGCTAAGACACTGCGTATCTAATCACGATTTTTCATCTTGTGTTCAAAAACGGAGTAGTTTTATCAACTACAGAGGCAGAGTTTGTTGTTGCTACTAAAACTTTCAAAAAAGGTCTATGGCTCCAGGGATTAGCATTTAAGCTCGATATTAAGTTCACATAAATTATCATTTACTGTGATAGCCAGAGTGCCATATATTTGATGAAGAATCCAACATTTCATGATTAAACCAAATACATTGATGTACGATTGCATTTTATTCGAGAAGGGATTGAAAGCGGAAACATAAAAATTGAGAAGATTGCTTTAGAGGAAAACCCCGCCAATGCTCTAACAAAAATATGGCTAGTTACAAAATTTAACCTTTGTTTAAATCTGGTTGGCATCAAACTAGTGTAAGTTCAAGTGAACCTGTTGATCCAGTGTTGCTGTTCATGGGAGAATTATGAATCAAGGTGGAGAATTGATGCATTTGTTTCATAATTTTTGTCTAAGTTTGCACGTGGTTTATGCGTGTTGTTGGACGATAATTTTGGTATTTCATTTATAGTGTAGAAAAAGAAGTGTATTAATATATTCTTCAGGGTCTTGTGTAAGGAATAGTTCAAAGAAGGGTGGGAGTAGAGAGGAGAAGAGGTAGGTTTGCCGGAAGTAAGAGATTACTTTTGGGCAAACATAAAATCTATCAAACAGTTCTTCGTAAATTTGAGATCGCTCAAATAGAAAATCACAGAAAATACATGGGAGAGCAAATCTTCCAACAATTGATGTTTCTGTGAAATTCTCAAATCAACAATTACTCAACCTTAAAGACCCAAAAGTAATGGACCCAGAAAATCTGACACCCTCACTGATGAGCTAACTCAATATGTTGCCTATATCACAGTTGGAGTTAAACATGAAGAGGATCTGATGGACCATCAATTGAGGGATGAGAGACACAGAAATTCACAACAGGAAGTTGTTCTTCTAATTAACATTTCATTGAAAGCAAGCTAAAGACCATAATTATAGCTAGAGAAAGACTCTGGGTAGCAACTTTCAAAGCACTGGACCCACTGTCATCAGCTGGCTTACTGGCCGGACCGGCAGCGGCAGCATCCGATACTGGCGGCAGTGGTGGGTCAACCACATCTGCCACCTCCAGAGATGGATTGGGTGCTTCTGCCGGTGGCTTCACTTCTGATGGAACCAGTTCCAGCAAAGAACCAGCTTGAGTTGGTAAGATTGTGTATGGAACTTTCGCTTTTGGATCAGACTCTGCACAAGGGCTTCCTGCAAATATCATGTGGAAGACAAATAAAAGTCTATAACAGTGGTTCATTAATCAAATATTGAACAACTTGCTCATTTCATATTGATAACCGTTGTTCATTTATAACTCTTTGAATGAAATAACTTTTAAGTATCATTTCTCTAGCTTAAACCATCAAAGAGAGGTATATTATGTGGCAGCCCGCCTTCTCAAGGTAAGCACGACCCGAGATTCTGTTGATTGTGAGGGTCCAGCTCATACTAGTAGGGTATATAATCTCACATCATTTGAGAGAGTAGAAATTGAATGGTTTATAAGCACAGTTCTCATTCTTATTTAGTACAACGTTTTTTGGGATTAACCCCAAGAACAAATCTGTGCAAGCTCCAGCCTAAAACAGATAATATTGTACTGGGAGCATTGAGAGACTCTACGTATTAAAAGAACTTAAATAGATTGGACAGATTATCAAGGATTGCAAAGAACATCAATGGCTAATGGCCAGAGGTGGCCATAATTTTTTAAATTTCGGCATTTAATCTATATCTTTAGAGATTCTTTCCTAATCATTAAATGTTGCTAAGTAGCCCTCGAAATTGAGAAGTAGAAAAAAGCTCAAGAAGGATTTGAAAGTAGTAATGCTTACTAAATATTTGGAAGCAGTTCCTGGGTATTCTGTTATGATTCCATCAACTCCAACTCCTCGAACATAAGTGGCAATCTCCTGGATCGGATCAGAGAAATAGTCAAATGCTAGAGCTACGTATTCGTTCCGTAGCACCCAGACGTAGACCGATATTTCTGCAGCATGAAGCTCTTCCACCACACGGGTTAGGCCCGTGGTGAAGTAGTCGGAAATTCTGACGACGGAGGCTCTCGGAATGGATACTGCATCGGCAAACTTCTTGATCTCATCTACTGATTGCTTGGGTGCATCTCCAATTTTTTCCTTCACGGACAAGACTCTTGTGTACTGCTGAACATTCTTAAACTTTGACAGAACTGAAGTGTCATCTGATTGGATCAAGACTTGTTGTGTGGATTGCTGGTCAAAGGTGGCGTTGCTGAGAGCTGCTGTGACAGTGCCGACAAGGTCAAGACCTTTCTCTGATGCTAAGTAGGCAGCATTCTGTGAAATAAAGTGCAGGGATTTTAACTAAGAAATGGGTTTGTGGAGAAAAATTGGAAGGATATGCTTATGGTATCGTGGTATGTAAAAAAAAAAAAAAAAAAAAAAAAAAAAAAAAAAAAAAAAAAAAAAAAAAAAAAAAAAAAAAAAAAAAAAAAAAAAAAAAAAAAAAAAAAAAAAAAAAAAAAAAAAAAAAAAAAAAAAAAAAAAAAAAAAAAAAAAAAAAAAAAAAAAAAAAAAAAAAAAAAAAAAAAAAAAAAAAAAAAAAAAAAAAAAAAAAAAAAAAAAAAAAAAAAAAAAAAAAAAAAAAAAAAAAAAAAAAAAAAAAAAAAAAAAAAAAAAAAAAAAAAAAAAAAAAAAAAAAAAAAAAAAAAAAAAAAAAAAAAAAAAAAAAAAAAAAAAAAAAAAAAAAAAAAAAAAAAAAAAAAAAAAAAAAAAAAAAAAAAAAAAAAAAAAAAAAAAAAAAAAAAAAAAAAAAAAAAAAAAAAAAAAAAAAAAAAAAAAAAAAAAAAAAAAAAAAAAAAAAAAAAAAAAAAAAAAAAAAAAAAAAAAAAAAAAAAAAAAAAAAAAAAAAAAAAAAAAAAAAAACCAACTCCAATACAAAAACGAATGCCGAGATTTCCCTAAAAAAATCCACGAGCAGAAAAGAAAAATTCTCTGCGTCAAAATCCAATTATAAAGTGCATTTAAACTCTACAATTTGTAGTATCGATCATGCCCAGCTTGATTTTTTATCTATAACAACACTCCTAAGAAAAAATCTATAATTTTGTCGCACTCTGAGCTTTTCGGGCGGGGTAAAACAAAATTCAAATTGTGCAACTCTACCGTGTGATAAATTAACAAAAGTTGACTAAGATCAAATATAGGAAATACCTCAATGTTGATTAAGACACCAGTCACTGCCTTGGTTTTCGCAAACTCCAGAAATTCAGGAAGCGTCACAAATTGACCTTTGTTCTTGTTTGCTGGATTTCTTTCAAAACCAGCTGTACTCAAGAAAGGGCTCACTAATTGAGCTGAAATAAGAAAATTTGAAACACACTTTAGTCAGAATCATTCATGGCCAACCTGGTAACAAATTCAAATGAAAATGGCTTCTACAAATCTTACGCTTCAACGATTGAATCTCGCTCCAAGTAAGATCGAACGAAAAAATTCCAGGATTGGACTGAATTTCGGTGACGGTCGACGACCGTGACATGAAAGAAGTTATCGCTGTGGTATCCCCCATAACATCCGGCGAATCCAAGCAGAAAGCAACTCCATCTTTGGATAATTGAACCGAACAATCAATAATGTCTGCGCCGTCTTCCACCGCTTGCTCATATGATAGATCGGAGCAGCCCGGATAAATCCCACTCGCTCCGTTGCTAGTTATGATCAGAGGTTGGCCTGAAAATCACATTTTCTCCACCACCTTATAATAAGTTTTAGTCAGCATGTGAATCGAATAAGATCGAATCGTGATCTTACCTTGTCTAGGCTTGGTGCCATTTCTGTTATTTGCAAAGCATTCTGCAAAAAAAGAAGAAAGATTATTCGCACAGTTAAATTTACTCGAACTTGTCGTGTTTATTTATGTCGTCTCACCAATGGCTTCTGTTGCTGTAGGAGGGAAGTCTGTGAGAAAACCATCAACAGAAAACTTGCCATTATCTATAAATTGGAGGTACTCAGCTGATGGATCATAGCTGTAATTGTAACTTGATATGATATCATTTGCAAAACCAGATGCATAAACTTCCAGCCCTTCCTTATGGGCGTCGAGGACGAGACTCGTCGGAGCTTCCAAGTATTTCTTTGCATTGACAGGCCAAATGTATTCTTTTGGGACAAGAATACCAGCTGCAAATGACTTGATGAAGGTAAGATTTTGCGCCAATGAACTGTATTTCTCGTTCATCGTCGGTTCAACTTCGTCCGGACCGAGAAGCTGGAAGACGAGCTTCGTCCTGGCTTTGTTCACCGATCCGTTCATTGATTTCAAGAAGTTAATCTCCGGAGACGAAAGGTAATTTATTCGCAAAAGTTTCAATGCCCTATGACAGTAAGATGTTGCACTGAGATTGTGCTCAGTATAAAAGGAATCAAACTGCATACCCAACAAGCCAGTCAAGAAACTAAAATCAGAGAGGCAAAGAGGAGAGAGATAGAGTTAGAAAGATAAAAAGAGAGAGAGAGAGAGAGAGAGAGAGAGAGAGAGAGAGAGAGAGAGAGAGAGAGAGAGAGACCTGAACATTCAACCAAAATTGGGGTGGTTTGACTCCCACCACATCTTCGACAGCTGCTATCGGCAATAGACCATCAAACAAACTCGGCCGAGAGTATGTATTTTGTGCCACTGCAAATTTTTGCAACCAAATGTGAGTTTTGAAGACATGCTTATGAGAAGACCATCTTGTATAAGATTATTTGGTTAGATTTAGACATGCTTATGAGAAGATCATCTTGTATAAGATTATTTGGTTAGATTTAGACATGCTTATGAGAAGATCATCTTGTATAAGATTATTTGGTTAGATTTAGACATGCTTATGAGAAGATCATCTTGTATAAGATTATTTGGTTAGATTTAGACATGCTTATGAGAAGATCATCTTGTATAAGATTATTTGGTTAGATTTAGACATGCTTATGAGAAGATCATCTTGTATAAGATTATTTGGTTAGATTTAGACATGCTTATGAGAAGATCATCTTGTATAAGATTATTTGGTTAGATTTAGACATGCTTATGAGAAGATCATCTTGTATAAGATTATTTGGTTAGATTTAGACATGCTTATGAGAAGATCATCTTGTATAAGATTATTTGGTTAGATTTAGACATGCTTATGAGAAGATCATCTTGTATAAGATTATTTGGTTAGATTTAGACATGCTTATGAGAAGATCATCTTGTATAAGATTATTTGGTTAGATTTAGACATGCTTATGAGAAGATCATCTTGTATAAGATTATTTGGTTAGATTTAGACATGCTTATGAGAAGATCATCTTGTATAAGATTATTTGGTTAGATTTAGACATGCTTATGAGAAGATCATCTTGTATAAGATTATTTGGTTAGATTTAGACATGCTTATGAGAAGATCATCTTGTATAAGATTATTTGGTTAGATTTAGACATGCTTATGAGAAGATCATCTTGTATAAGATTATTTGGTTAGATTTAGACATGCTTATGAGAAGATCATCTTGTATAAGATTATTTGGTTAGATTTAGACATGCTTATGAGAAGATCATCTTGTATAAGATTATTTGGTTAGATTTAGACATGCTTATGAGAAGATCATCTTGTATAAGATTATTTGGTTAGATTTAGACATGCTTATGAGAAGATCATCTTGTATAAGATTATTTGGTTAGATTTAGACATGCTTATGAGAAGATCATCTTGTATAAGATTATTTGGTTAGATTTAGACATGCTTATGAGAAGATCATCTTGTATAAGATTATTTGGTTAGATTTAGACATGCTTATGAGAAGATCATCTTGTATAAGATTATTTGGTTAGATTTAGACATGCTTATGAGAAGATCATCTTGTATAAGATTATTTGGTTAGATTTAGACATGCTTATGAGAAGATCATCTTGTATAAGATTATTTGGTTAGATTTAGACATGCTTATGAGAAGATCATCTTGTATAAGATTATTTGGTTAGATTTAGACATGCTTATGAGAAGATCATCTTGTATAAGATTATTTGGTTAGATTTAGACATGCTTATGAGAAGATCATCTGCACTGCCATTTCGTTGGCGACGGGCTCGACTCCGGAAAGAGTCCCGTGAATCCTCCTCTTGCTATTACCAGGGGCTCTTCTCCTGCAGTTGAGTAAGCATTTGAGTTTGGCCAACGTTTTCAAAATTGTTTTTTAAAGAAATAGTTTGAAATGCTTTTTTGATGTGTTGTTTTTTTTTTTTTTTTTTTTTTTTTTTTTTTTTTTTTTTTTTTTTTTTTTTTTTTTTTTTTTTTTTTTTTTTTTTTTTTTTTTTTTTTTTTTTTTTTTTTTTTTTTTTTTTTTTTTTTTTTTTTTTTTTTTTTTTTTTTTTTTTTTTTTTTTTTTTTTTTTTTTTTTTTTTTTTTTTTTTTTTTTTTTTTTTTTTTTTTTTTTTTTTTTTTTTTTTTTTTTTTTTTTTTTTTTTTTTTTTTTTTTTTTTTTTTTTTTTTTTTTTTTTTTTTTTTTTTTTTTTTTTTTTTTTTTTTTTTTTTTTTTTTTTTTTTTTTTTTTTTTTTTTTTTTTTTTTTTTTTTTTTTTTTTTTTTTTTTTTTTTTTTTTTTTTTTTTTTTTTTTTTTTTTTTTTTTTTTTTTTTTTTTTTTTTTTTTTTTTTTTTTTTTTTTTTTTTTTTTTTTTTTTTTTTTTTTTTTTTTTTTTTTTTTTTTTTTTTTTTTTTTTTTTTTTTTTTTTTTTTTTTTTTTTTTTTTTTTTTTTTTTTTTTTTTTTTTTTTTTTTTTTTTTTTTTTTTTTTTTTTTTTTTTTTTTTTTTTTTTTTTTTTTTTTTTTTTTTTTTTTTTTTTTTTTTTTTTTTTTTTTTTTTTTTTTTTTTTTTTTTTTTTTTTTTTTTTTTTTTTTTTTTTTTTTTTTTTTTTTTTTTTTTTTTTTTTTTTTTTTTTTTTTTTTTTTTTTTTTTTTTTTTTTTTTTTTTTTTTTTTTTTTTTTTTTTTTTTTTTTTTTTTTTTTTTTTTTTTTTTTTTTTTTTTTTTTTTTTTTTTTTTTTTTTTTTTTTTTTTTTTTTTTTTTTTTTTTTTTTTTTTTTTTTTTTTTTTTTTTTTTTTTTTTTTTTTTTTTTTTTTTTTTTTTTTTTTTTTTTTTTTTTTTTTTTTTTTTTTTTTTTTTTTTTTTTTTTTTTTTTTTTTTTTTTTTTTTTTTTTTTTTTTTTTTTTTTTTTTTTTTTTTTTTTTTTTTTTTTTTTTTTTTTTTTTTTTTTTTTTTTTTTTTTTTTTTTTTTTTTTTTTTTTTTTTTTTTTTTTTTTTTTTTTTTTTTTTTTTTTTTTTTTTTTTTTTTTTTTTTTTTTTTTTTTTTTTTTTTTTTTTTTTTTTTTTTTTTTTTTTTTTTTTTTTTTTTTTTTTTTTTTTTTTTTTTTTTTTTTTTTTTTTTTTTTTTTTTTTTTTTTTTTTTTTTTTTTTTTTTTTTTTTTTTTTTTTTTTTTTTTTTTTTTTTTTTTTTTTTTTTTTTTTTTTTTTTTTTTTTTTTTTTTTTTTTTTTTTTTTTTTTTTTTTTTTTTTTTTTTTTTTTTTTTTTTTTTTTTTTTTTTTTTTTTTTTTTTTTTTTTTTTTTTTTTTTTTTTTTTTTTTTTTTTTTTTTTTTTTTTTTTTTTTTTTTTTTTTTTTTTTTTTTTTTTTTTTTTTTTTTTTTTTTTTTTTTTTTTTTTTTTTTTTTTTTTTTTTTTTTTTTTTTTTTTTTTTTTTTTTTTTTTTTTTTTTTTTTTTTTTTTTTTTTTTTTTTTTTTTTTTTTTTTTTTTTTTTTTTTTTTTTTTTTTTTTTTTTTTTTTTTTTTTTTTTTTTTTTTTTTTTTTTTTTTTTTTTTTTTTTTTTTTTTTTTTTTTTTTTTTTTTTTTTTTTTTTTTTTTTTTTTTTTTTTTTTTTTTTTTTTTTTTTTTTTTTTTTTTTTTTTTTTTTTTTTTTTTTTTTTTTTTTTTTTTTTTTTTTTTTTTTTTTTTTTTTTTTTTTTTTTTTTTTTTTTTTTTTTTTTTTTTTTTTTTTTTTTTTTTTTTTTTTTTTTTTTTTTTTTTTTTTTTTTTTTTTTTTTTTTTTTTTTTTTTTTTTTTTTTTTTTTTTTTTTTTTTTTTTTTTTTTTTTTTTTTTTTTTTTTTTTTTTTTTTTTTTTTTTTTTTTTTTTTTTTTTTTTTTTTTTTTTTTTTTTTTTTTTTTTTTTTTTTTTTTTTTTTTTTTTTTTTTTTTTTTTTTTTTTTTTTTTTTTTTTTTTTTTTTTTTTTTTTTTTTTTTTTTTTTTTTTTTTTTTTTTTTTTTTTTTTTTTTTTTTTTTTTTTTTTTTTTTTTTTTTTTTTTTTTTTTTTTTTTTTTTTTTTTTTTTTTTTTTTTTTTTTTTTTTTTTTTTTTTTTTTTTTTTTTTTTTTTTTTTTTTTTTTTTTTTTTTTTTTTTTTTTTTTTTTTTTTTTTTTTTTTTTTTTTTTTTTTTTTTTTTTTTTTTTTTTTTTTTTTTTTTTTTTTTTTTTTTTTTTTTTTTTTTTTTTTTTTTTTTTTTTTTTTTTTTTTTTTTTTTTTTTTTTTTTTTTTTTTTTTTTTTTTTTTTTTTTTTTTTTTTTTTTTTTTTTTTTTTTTTTTTTTTTTTTTTTTTTTTTTTTTTTTTTTTTTTTTTTTTTTTTTTTTTTTTTTTTTTTTTTTTTTTTTTTTTTTTTTTTTTTTTTTTTTTTTTTTTTTTTTTTTTTTTTTTTTTTTTTTTTTTTTTTTTTTTTTTTTTTTTTTTTTTTTTTTTTTTTTTTTTTTTTTTTTTTTTTTTTTTTTTTTTTTTTTTTTTTTTTTTTTTTTTTTTTTTTTTTTTTTTTTTTTTTTTTTTTTTTTTTTTTTTTTTTTTTTTTTTTTTTTTTTTTTTTTTTTTTTTTTTTTTTTTTTTTTTTTTTTTTTTTTTTTTTTTTTTTTTTTTTTTTTTTTTTTTTTTTTTTTTTTTTTTTTTTTTTTTTTTTTTTTTTTTTTTTTTTTTTTTTTTTTTTTTTTTTTTTTTTTTTTTTTTTTTTTTTTTTTTTTTTTTTTGGCCTACATCACAAAACGTTAGGTTTGTATTTACTTGGATGTGTTTGTATGCCATGCATCATGTTTTCAAAATGTATACGAAAATGAATTTGAATACATATTGGTATGGAGAGGATTGAATGTGATGAAACAGCAAAGTGAATCAGACTTACTGTTAAGGGAATTAATCCGCCCCTTAATGAGACAGTGGATATAAATATACTTTGGAAGAGCTGATCCAACTCCCAATTTCACAGGGGGATTCGGAACATGTGAAGAGATTAACTGGTAAGGGAAATAATCCGCCCCTTAATGAGTCAGTGGATATATACTTTGGGAGAGTTGATCCAACTCCCAATTTCACAGGGGGATCTGAATCAGAAACGATGAATGAGCAACTGAGATGAGAAAGTAGAAACTGCATGATTAGGAGTTTATGTTTCAGTAATTCATTTCATTTTGCATTACTTACTTAGCATTAGGCTAATAGATGAGTTTTGTGATGTAGGTGAAGAAGTGACAGCAGGTGTGTTTACTGAGTTCACTGAGGACTAGTCGGGTTGGAGGAGTGCACCTATTCAATGTTCTGGCAGCTGATGGGGCGGTTTAACTGATGTCTGTTAGTGTGGAGGACTAGTAGTTAAAGATTCAGTCTGAGTATGTTGAGTTTTCATGACAGAATTGATTTCAAAGTTTTGAACATGTTTTGAGTTTTCCTTCCTGATAACCGTATCTTGTTGGGTCTAGATGTTAGTACTTGCTGAATTTTGAGTAATGCAATGGTTGAATCGTTTTTGAATGATTTCAGTAGAGTAAGTAAATCCTTTTCTGTAGTTGGAGTAGTGTTTTATAACGAGGAGTTGATGAAATGTTGTTTTGTTCTCTATCGGTAGATGATGTCTATCGGTAGATGTTGAGTCATGGTTAAGTTGTCTATCGGAAGATGTTGTGTAGGTTTTTGTCGTCTAGCGATCGGCAGATGAAGTTATGTTGACTTCATCGGCAGATGAAGTTATGTTGACTTCATCGGCAGATGAAGTTATGTTGACTTCATCGGCAGATGAAGTTATGTTGACTTCATCGGCAGATGAAGTTATGTTGACTTCATCGGCAGATGAAGTTATGTTGACTTCATCGGCAGATGAAGTTATGTTGACTTCATCGGCAGATGAAGTTATGTTGACTTCATCGGCAGATGAAGTTATGTTGACTTCATCGGCAGATGAAGTTATGTTGACTTCATCGGCAGATGAAGTTATGTTGACTTCATCGGCAGATGAAGTTATGTTGACTTCATCGGCAGATGAAGTTATGTTGACTTCATCGGCAGATGAAGTTATGTTGACTTCATCGGCAGATGAAGTTATGTTGACTTCATCGGCAGATGAAGTTATGTTGACTTCATCGGCAGATGAAGTTATGTTGACTTCATCGGCAGATGAAGTTATGTTGACTTCATCGGCAGATGAAGTTATGTTGACTTCATCGGCAGATGAAGTTATGTTGACTTCATCGGCAGATGAAGTTATGTTGACTTCATCGGCAGATGAAGTTATGTTGACTTCATCGGCAGATGAAGTTATGTTGACTTCATCGGCAGATGAAGTTATGTTGACTTCATCGGCAGATGAAGTTATGTTGACTTCATCGGCAGATGAAGTTATGTTGACTTCATCGGCAGATGAAGTTATGTTGACTTCATCGGCAGATGAAGTTATGTTGACTTCATCGGCAGATGAAGTTATGTTGACTTCATCGGCAGATGAAGTTATGTTGACTTCATCGGCAGATGAAGTTATGTTGACTTCATCGGCAGATGAAGTTATGTTGACTTCATCGGCAGATGAAGTTATGTTGACTTCATCGGCAGATGAAGTTATGTTGACTTCATCGGCAGATGAAGTTATGTTGACTTCATCGGCAGATGAAGTTATGTTGACTTCATCGGCAGATGAAGTTATGTTGACTTCATCGGCAGATGAAGTTATGTTGACTTCATCGGCAGATGAAGTTATGTTGACTTCATCGGCAGATGAAGTTATGTTGACTTCATCGGCAGATGAAGTTATGTTGACTTCATCGGCAGATGAAGTTATGTTGACTTCATCGGCAGATGAAGTTATGTTGACTTCATCGGCAGATGAAGTTATGTTGACTTCATCGGCAGATGAAGTTATGTTGACTTCATCGGCAGATGAAGTTATGTTGACTTCATCGGCAGATGAAGTTATGTTGACTTCATCGGCAGATGAAGTTATGTTGACTTCATCGGCAGATGAAGTTATGTTGACTTCATCGGCAGATGAAGTTATGTTGACTTCATCGGCAGATGAAGTTATGTTGACTTCATCGGCAGATGAAGTTATGTTGACTTCATCGGCAGATGAAGTTATGTTGACTTCATCGGCAGATGAAGTTATGTTGACTTCATCGGCAGATGAAGTTATGTTGACTTCATCGGCAGATGAAGTTATGTTGACTTCATCGGCAGATGAAGTTATGTTGACTTCATCGGCAGATGAAGTTATGTTGACTTCATCGGCAGATGAAGTTATGTTGACTTCATCGGCAGATGAAGTTATGTTGACTTCATCGGCAGATGAAGTTATGTTGACTTCATCGGCAGATGAAGTTATGTTGACTTCATCGGCAGATGAAGTTATGTTGACTTCATCGGCAGATGAAGTTATGTTGACTTCATCGGCAGATGAAGTTATGTTGACTTCATCGGCAGATGAAGTTATGTTGACTTCATCGGCAGATGAAGTTATGTTGACTTCATCGGCAGATGAAGTTATGTTGACTTCATCGGCAGATGAAGTTATGTTGACTTCATCGGCAGATGAAGTTATGTTGACTTCATCGGCAGATGAAGTTATGTTGACTTCATCGGCAGATGAAGTTATGTTGACTTCATCGGCAGATGAAGTTATGTTGACTTCATCGGCAGATGAAGTTATGTTGACTTCATCGGCAGATGAAGTTATGTTGACTTCATCGGCAGATGAAGTTATGTTGACTTCATCGGCAGATGAAGTTATGTTGACTTCATCGGCAGATGAAGTTATGTTGACTTCATCGGCAGATGAAGTTATGTTGACTTCATCGGCAGATGAAGTTATGTTGACTTCATCGGCAGATGAAGTTATGTTGACTTCATCGGCAGATGAAGTTATGTTGACTTCATCGGCAGATGAAGTTATGTTGACTTCATCGGCAGATGAAGTTATGTTGACTTCATCGGCAGATGAAGTTATGTTGACTTCATCGGCAGATGAAGTTATGTTGACTTCATCGGCAGATGAAGTTATGTTGACTTCATCGGCAGATGAAGTTATGTTGACTTCATCGGCAGATGAAGTTATGTTGACTTCACGGTCCAGACCGCAAAGAAGTTGGAATTTCTGAATTTGAAGCAGACAGGGTCGGTGGCAGAGTACAGTAGGCAATTTGAGTCCTTGTCCAGGTTTGCTGGACACTTTGCTCATAAGGACGAGGATAAGGTGTTCAAATTTGTGCATGGACTGAAGCCGGAGATTTATCGGGGAGTCAAATTCTGTGGCATTAAAGGTTTAACGTTCAGCGAAGTTGTGTCCACTGCTCTGGAAGTGGAAGAGGCTGAAAGGAAGTTGCTGGACCAAAGGAGGCCCCGCAAAGGTTTCACCAGGCCACACCAGCAAAGGGGAACGAAGAGGCCAAGTGAGGGCCAAAATAGCCAAGGATCAGGGGGAAAGGTGCAAAATGTAGGAAATTTCCCCAGTGTCCAAAGTGCCTGAAGAACCCACCCGGGAGAATGTAGACTGGGCTTGGGAAAGTGCTTCAACTGTGAGGAGGTTGGACATACGTTCAAAGAGTGTTCGAAGCCTAGAGTCACCAGATGCTATAATTGTAACAAAGTCGGCCATATTAGCAGAGACTGTCCAGTTCCTAAGAGTGGTCCTGCTATGATTAAACCAAGAATATTCTCCATGACGGAGTCGGGTGAGGAACAGCCTGCTGTAGTGTCAGGTACTATATTGATCAACTCTGTGCCTGCTTTTACTTTGATAGATTCTGGTGCAACGCATTCGTTTATAGCATCTACATTTGCTGTTAAATTAGATGTACAGTTTACCCCTTCCATGCATGTGTTTAATGTTACCTTACCCTCTGGTGAACGCATGCACTCTAACCGAGTGATGCTTGACAGTGATGTGTTAGTAGGAAGTGTGAGTCTACCTGCTGACCTCATCATTATGGATATAATGGGATTTGATGTAATTCTGGGAATGGATTGGCTGTTTAAGCATTATGCCACGATTGATTGTAGGACTGGAATAGTTAGTTTCCAACCCCCTGGTAGTTTGAGGCATACCTTTCAAGCCTCAGAAAAGAGTAAGGAAATGACTGTAATGACTTCGGTCAATTGTAGACCCTCCCTATGCAGAGAGTATTTGTGCTTCTTAGCTAGTGTTTTAGACATACAACTAGTAGAGAAATCAAGTCCCAAAAATGTCTTAGTCGTCCAAGACTTCCCTGAAGTATTCCTAGATGACCTTCCAGGCTTGCCACCAGATAGGGAAATTGAATTTGTTGTGGATGTTTACCCCGGAGCCGAACCTGTGTCTAAAAATCCATATAGACTAGCACCAACAGAACTCAAAGAGTTAAAGAAACAATTGGAGGATCTGTTGGAGAAAGGGTTCATACGCCCTAGCTTTTCACCATGGGGTGCACCGGTCCTTTTTGTCAAAAAGAAAGATGGATCTATGCGCATGTGCATTGATTATAGAGAATTGAATAAGTTAACTGTTAAGAATAAATACCCTTTGCCGAGAATTGATGACTTATTTGACCAGCTTAGGGGTGCAAGAGTTTTCTCTAAGATTGACCTTAGATCCGGTTATTATCAGCTGAAGGTTAAATCTGAGGATATCCCAAAGACTGCCTTTCGCACGAGGTATGGACATTATGAGTTTTTGGTTATGTCTTTTGGTCTGACAAATGCACCAGCAGCCTTCATGGATCTCATGAATAGGGTGTTTCACGAGTATTTGGACAAGTTTGTCATTGTATTCATAGATGACATTCTAATCTATTCTAGCACTAAAGACGAGCATGCAAAACATTTGAGTTTAGTGTTAGAAGTACTGAGAAGGCACCAACTTTATGCCAAGTTTTCCAAGTGTGAATTTTGGTTGGACCAAGTTCACTTTTTAGGACATGTCATCTCTGGAGATGGCATATCTGTGGATCCAGCTAAGGTCCAGGCAGTTAAGGAATGGCCCCAACCGAGGAATGCTACGGATGTCAGAAGTTTCCTTGGATTGGCTGGGTATTACAGGAAGTTTATCGAAGGATTCTCAAAGATTGCGACATCCCTTACCCGATTAACTAGGAAGAACGTAAAATATGTGTGGACTGAGGATTGTGAGCATAGTTTTCAAACTTTGAAGCAGAAGCTGACCAATGCTCCAATTCTGACCCTCCCTGTCGAGGATGGTAAGTTTAGCATTTATTGTGATGCTTCCAAGATCGGTCTAGGTTGTGTGTTAATGCAGGATGGGAAAGTGATAGCTTATGCCTCTAGACAGTTGAAGGTCCATGAGAAAAATTACCCTACACATGACTTAGAATTAGCTGCAGTTGTATTTGCACTTAAGATTTGGAGGCATTACCTGTATGGACAATCTTGTGAGATATTTTCAGATCATAAGAGCCTGAAATACATTTTCACGCAAAAGGAACTGAATATGAGGCAGCGTAGGTGGTTAGAATTTGTCAAAGATTATGATTTCGAGATTAAATACCACCCTGGTAAGGCCAATGTAGTGGCTGATGCCTTGAGTAGAGTGACTCATTCCGTCTCTGCATTGACTCTAGACATACCAATAGCTTTAGAGACAGAATTCCAAAAGTTTAATCTAGAAGCAGTAACCAATGTATCAGCTATACTTTCAACCATAACTTTAAGGCCTACTATTCTTGAGAAAATAAAGGAAGCTCAGGCGAACGATGATGAGTGTAACAAGTACAAGTCAAGCATGGATTCTATGGACAAGTCAGATTTTAACTATTCTACCGATGGGATCCTTAGGTATAGAAATAGATGGTTTGTTCCTGCCATTAAGAAGCTTCGTGACGAGATTCTTTCTGAAGCACACTCTTCCAGGTTTTCTGTCCACCCGGGGAGTACAAAGATGTACAGAGACCTTAAACATCACTACTGGTGGCCTGGTATGAAACGAAGTGTGGCAGAATATGTAGGATCATGTTTGTGTTGTCAACAGATTAAAGCCGAGCATCAGAGACCCTCAGGAATGTTGCAACCCTTACCAGTTCCCGAATGGAAATGGGAACAAATAGCTATGGATTTTGTTATAGGATTACCTAGAACAGCAAAGGGACATGATGCAATCTGGGTAATAGTCGATCGTTTAACCAAATCTGCTCACTTTCTGCCGATAAAGATAACATACTCGATGGATCAACTGGCAGAGTTGTATGTGCATGAAGTAGTTAGACTGCATGGAGTTCCAAGCACTATAGTTTCAGACCGAGACTCCAGATTTACATCTAAGTTTTGGAAAAGTCTGCACAAGGCTATGGGAACGCAACTAAACTTTAGCACAGCTTTCCACCCTCAAACTGATGGACAATCGGAAAGAACCATTCAAACATTAGAGGATATGCTCCGGGCATGTGTTTTGGATTTTCAAGGTTCTTGGAGCAAATACCTATCCTTAGTAGAATTCTCTTACAACAACAGTTTTCAGGCAACCATAGGTATGGCACCATACGAGGCATTGTATGGACGGAAGTGCAGATCACCATTGTATTGGGATGAAGTTGGGGAAGCACAACTGATTGGTCCTGAAATTGTGCAACAGACAGTAGAGAAGATTGCTCTTATCCGTCAAAGAACCCTGACAGCTCAAAGCCGACAGAAAAGCTATGCAGACAAAAGACGAAGGGAACTGGAATTTGATGTTGGTAATGAAGTTTTTCTTAAAGTGTCACCTTTTAAGGGAGTTGTGAGGTTTGGAAAGAGAGGAAAGTTAAACCCCAGATTTATTGGACCATTCACCATTTTGAAGAGAGTTGGGAGAGCAGCCTATCAGTTACAGCTGCCGGCTTCTATGGATGGAATACACAGTGTGTTCCATGTGTCTATGCTAAAGAAGTGTGTTAGAGATCCATCACAGATTGTGGAACAGCAGAGTATCGAAGTTCTCCCCACTCTGGCATATGAAGAGAAACCTGTAAGGATCTTGGACTATGCGGTGAAGGTATTGCGCAACAAAGAGGTTCCATTAGTGAAAGTCCTTTGGCACAACCAGAACATAGAGGAAACAACTTGGGAGCGCCAGCAAGACATGATGGACCAACATCCGGAATTATTCAGGTACTGAATTTTGAGGACAAAATTCTTTTAAGGAGGGTAGATTGTAGCACCCGGTTCTATTGAACCGAATTTAACTAACCATTTATAATGTGAGGATTTGGGAGAAAATGATGATTAGGTTAATAAATAACTATGCAAGGGCAAAAGAGTAATTAGCATTTTGAAAAGTGGAAAATGTATTTAAGGAAGGGTTTAATGAGGTTTAGCCGCCACTATTCCCTCATTTCTCCTTTCTCGGTATTCAGCTCAGGCTCAGCAGAACTCCAGGCGATTCTCCTTACCGATCCTCATTCCTCAACTAGGTAAGTTTTCCTTTCGTTCACTTGAGATTTCAGTGGTTAGATAGCAGAGGGAGCGCAATGTGTGTGTGTTATGTCGATATTGTGAATGAATGGAGTTCGGGATTTAGTACTGAGCTGAGAGTGTATGATGACCAGAACTTCCAAACTAGCTCCTTAAGTTTCTGAGTGATGTAGGATACAGTTAGTGGTAATCTAATCGGTATTCTGCTTATGAAACTAGGTGGGCAAGGCTTCCAGAGTAGTTGAAAACGAGTGATTTCCAGGAGATCAAGGTAAGTAATGTTTGCTTGTGCCTTCGGGCCTACATCACAAAACGTTAGGTTTGTATTTACTTGGATGTGTTTGTATGCCATGCATCATGTTTTCAAATGTACACGAAAATGAATTTGAATACATATTGGTATGGAGAGGATTGAATGTGATGAAACAGCAAAGTGAAACAGACTTACTGTTAAGGGAATTAATCCGCCCCTTAATGAGACAGTGGATATATACTTTGGGAGAGTTGATCCAACTCCCAATTTCACAGGGGGATCTGAACATGTGAATCAGATTTACTGTTAAGGGAATTAATCCGCCCCTTAATGAGTCAGTGGATATATACTTTGGGAGAGTTGATCCAACTCCCAATTTCACAGGGGGATCTGAACATGTGAATCAGATTTACTGTTAAGGGAATTAATCCGCCCCTTAATGAGTCAGTGGATATATACTTTGGGAGAGTTGATCCAACTCCCAATTTCACAGGGGGATCTGAACATGTGAATCAGATTTACTGTTAAGGGAATTAATCCGCCCCTTAATGAGTCAGTGGATATATACTTTGGGAGAGTTGATCCAACTCCCAATTTCACAGGGGGATCTGAACATGTGAATCAGATTTACTGTTAAGGGAATTAATCCGCCCCTTAATGAGTCAGTGGATATATACTTTGGGAGAGTTGATCCAACTCCCAATTTCACAGGGGGATCTGAACATGTGAATCAGATTTACTGTTAAGGGAATTAATCCGCCCCTTAATGAGTCAGTGGATATATACTTTGGGAGAGTTGATCCAACTCCCAATTTCACAGGGGGATCTGAACATGTGAATCAGATTTACTGTTAAGGGAATTAATCCGCCCCTTAATGAGTCAGTGGATATATACTTTGGGAGAGTTGATCCAACTCCCAATTTCACAGGGGGATCTGAACATGTGAATCAGATTTACTGTTAAGGGAATTAATCCGCCCCTTAATGAGTCAGTGGATATATACTTTGGGAGAGTTGATCCAACTCCCAATTTCACAGGGGGATCTGAACATGTGAATCAGATTTACTGTTAAGGGAATTAATCCGCCCCTTAATGAGTCAGTGGATATATACTTTGGGAGAGTTGATCCAACTCCCAATTTCACAGGGGGATCTGAACATGTGAATCAGATTTACTGTTAAGGGAATTAATCCGCCCCTTAATGAGTCAGTGGATATATACTTTGGGAGAGTTGATCCAACTCCCAATTTCACAGGGGGATCTGAATCAGAAACGATGAATGAGCAACTGAGATGAGAAAGTAGAAACTGCATGATTAGGAGTTTATGTTTCAGTAATTCATTTCATTTTGCATTACTTACTTAGCATTAGGCTAATAGATGAGTTTTGTGATGTAGGTGAAGAAGTGACAGCAGGTGTGTTTACTGAGTTCACTGAGGACTAGTCGGGTTGGAGGAGTGCACCTATTCAATGTTCTGGCAGCTGATGGGGCGGTTTAACTGATGTCTGTCAGTGTGGAGGACTAGTAGTTAAAGATTCAGTCTGAGTATGTTGAGTTTTCATGACAGAATTGATTTCAAAGTTTTGAACATGTTTTGAGTTTTCCTTCCTGATAACCGTATCTTGTTGGGTCTAGATGTTAGTACTTGCTGAATTTTGAGTAATGCAATGGTTGAATCGTTTTTGAATGATTTCAGTAGAGTAAGCAAATCCTTTTCTGTAGTTGGAGTAGTGTTTTATAACGAGGAGTTGATGAAATGTTGTTTTGTTCTCTATCGGTAGATGATGTCTATCGGTAGATGTTGAGTCATGGTTAAGTTGTCTATCGGAAGATGTTGTGTAGGTTTTTGTCGTCTAGCGATCGGCAGATGTTGGATGAAGGGGTCATCCGGCTGACGTCATCGGTAGATGTCGCGCGTTTGTCTATCGGAAGATGGAAATCTGCCGGCAGATGAATTTGTGTTGACTTCATCGGCAGATGAATTTGTGTTGACTTCATCGGCAGATGAATTTGTGTTGACTTCATCGGCAGATGAAGTTGTGTTGACTTCATCGGCAGATGAATTTGTGTTGACTTCATCGGCAGATGAAGTTATGTTGACTTCATCGGCAGATGAATTTGTGTTGACTTCATCGGCAGATGAATTTGTGTTGACTTCATCGGCAGATGAATTTGTGTTGACTTCATCGGCAGATGAATTTGTGTTGACTTCATCGGCAGATGAATTTGTGTTGACTTCATCGGCAGATGAATTTGTGTTGACTTCATCGGCAGATGAATTTGTGTTGACTTCATCGGCAGATGAAGTTATGTTGACTTCATCGGCAGATGAATTTGTGTTGACTTCATCGGCAGATGAATTTGTGTTGACTTCATCGGCAGATGAATTTGTGTTGACTTCATCGGCAGATGAAGTTATGTTGACTTCATCGGCAGATGAATTTGTGTTGACTTCATCGGCAGATGAATTTGTGTTGACTTCATCGGCAGATGAATTTGTGTTGACTTCATCGGCAGATGAAGTTATGTTGACTTCATCGGCAGATGAATTTGTGTTGACTTCATCGGCAGATGAATTTGTGTTGACTTCATCGGCAGATGAAGTTATGTTGACTTCATCGGCAGATGAATTTGTGTTGACTTCATCGGCAGATGAATTTGTGTTGACTTCATCGGCAGATGAATTTGTGTTGACTTCATCGGCAGATGAATTTGTGTTGACTTCATCGGCAGATGAATTTGTGTTGACTTCATCGGCAGATGAATTTGTGTTGACTTCATCGGCAGATGAATTTGTGTTGACTTCATCGGCAGATGAATTTGTGTTGACTTCATCGGCAGATGAATTTGTGTTGACTTCATCGGCAGATGAATTTGTGTTGACTTCATCGGCAGATGAATTTGTGTTGACTTCATCGGCAGATGAATTTGTGTTGACTTCATCGGCAGATGAATTTGTGTTGACTTCATCGGCAGATGAATTTGTGTTGACTTCATCGGCAGATGAATTTGTGTTGACTTCATCGGCAGATGAATTTGTGTTGACTTCATCGGCAGATGAATTTGTGTTGACTTCATCGGCAGATGAATTTGTGTTGACTTCATCGGCAGATGAATTTGTGTTGACTTCATCGGCAGATGAATTTGTGTTGACTTCATCGGCAGATGAAGTTATGTTGACTTCATCGGCAGATGAATTTGTGTTGACTTCATCGGCAGATGAAGTTATGTTGACTTCATCGGCAGATGAATTTGTGTTGACTTCATCGGCAGATGAATTTGTGTTGACTTCATCGGCAGATGAAGTTATGTTGACTTCATCGGCAGATGAAGTTATGTTGACTTCATCGGCAGATGAAGTTATGTTGACTTCATCGGCAGATGAAGTTATGTTGACTTCATCGGCAGATGAAGTTATGTTGACTTCATCGGCAGATGAAGTTATGTTGACTTCATCGGCAGATGAAGTTATGTTGACTTCATCGGCAGATGAAGTTATGTTGACTTCATCGGCAGATGAAGTTATGTTGACTTCATCGGCAGATGAAGTTATGTTGACTTCATCGGCAGATGAAGTTATGTTGACTTCATCGGCAGATGAAGTTATGTTGACTTCATCGGCAGATGAAGTTATGTTGACTTCATCGGCAGATGAAGTTATGTTGACTTCATCGGCAGATGAAGTTATGTTGACTTCATCGGCAGATGAAGTTATGTTGACTTCATCGGCAGATGAAGTTATGTTGACTTCATCGGCAGATGAAGTTATGTTGACTTCATCGGCAGATGAAGTTATGTTGACTTCATCGGCAGATGAAGTTATGTTGACTTCATCGGCAGATGAAGTTATGTTGACTTCATCGGCAGATGAAGTTATGTTGACTTCATCGGCAGATGAAGTTATGTTGACTTCATCGGCAGATGAAGTTATGTTGACTTCATCGGCAGATGAAGTTATGTTGACTTCATCGGCAGATGAAGTTATGTTGACTTCATCGGCAGATGAAGTTATGTTGACTTCATCGGCAGATGAAGTTATGTTGACTTCATCGGCAGATGAAGTTATGTTGACTTCATCGGCAGATGAAGTTATGTTGACTTCATCGGCAGATGAAGTTATGTTGACTTCATCGGCAGATGAAGTTATGTTGACTTCATCGGCAGATGAAGTTATGTTGACTTCATCGGCAGATGAAGTTATGTTGACTTCATCGGCAGATGAAGTTATGTTGACTTCATCGGCAGATGAAGTTATGTTGACTTCATCGGCAGATGAAGTTATGTTGACTTCATCGGCAGATGAAGTTATGTTGACTTCATCGGCAGATGAAGTTATGTTGACTTCATCGGCAGATGAAGTTATGTTGACTTCTCTCTTTAAAAAAAAAAAAAAAAAAAAAAAAAAAAAAAAAAAAAAAAAAAAAAAAAAAAAAAAAAAAAAAAAAAAAAAAAAAAAAAAAAAAAAAAAAAAAAAAAAAAAAAAAAAAAAAAAAAAAAAAAAAAAAAAAAAAAAAAAAAAAAAAAAAAAAAAAAAAAAAAAAAAAAAAAAAAAAAAAAAAAAAAAAAAAAAAAAAAAAAAAAAAAAAAAAAAAAAAAAAAAAAAAAAAAAAAAAAAAAAAAAAAAAAAAAAAAAAAAAAAAAAAAAAAAAAAAAAAAAAAAAAAAAAAAAAAAAAAAAAAAAAAAAAAAAAAAAAAAAAAAAAAAAAAAAAAAAAAAAAAAAAAAAAAAAAAAAAAAAAAAAAAAAAAAAAAAAAAAAAAAAAAAAAAAAAAAAAAAAAAAAAAAAAAAAAAAAAAAAAAAAAAAAAAAAAAAAAAAAAAAAAAAAAAAAAAAAAAAAAAAAAAAAAAAAAAAAAAAAAAAAAAAAAAAAAAAAAAAAAAAAAAAAAAAAAAAAAAAAAAAAAAAAAAAAAAAAAAAAAAAAAAAAAAAAAAAAAAAAAAAAAAAAAAAAAAAAAAAAAAAAAAAAAAAAAAAAAAAAAAAAAAAAAAAAAAAAAAAAAAAAAAAAAAAAAAAAAAAAAAAAAAAAAAAAAAAAAAAAAAAAAAAAAAAAAAAAAAAAAAAAAAAAAAAAAAAAAAAAAAAAAAAAAAAAAAAAAAAAAAAAAAAAAAAAAAAAAAAAAAAAAAAAAAAAAAAAAAAAAAAAAAAAAAAAAAAAAAAAAAAAAAAAAAAAAAAAAAAAAAAAAAAAAAAAAAAAAAAAAAAAAAAAAAAAAAAAAAAAAAAAAAAAAAAAAAAAAAAAAAAAAAAAAAAAAAAAAAAAAAAAAAAAAAAAAAAAAAAAAAAAAAAAAAAAAAAAAAAAAAAAAAAAAAAAAAAAAAAAAAAAAAAAAAAAAAAAAAAAAAAAAAAAAAAAAAAAAAAAAAAAAAAAAAAAAAAAAAAAAAAAAAAAAAAAAAAAAAAAAAAAAAAAAAAAAAAAAAAAAAAAAAAAAAAAAAAAAAAAAAAAAAAAAAAAAAAAAAAAAAAAAAAAAAAAAAAAAAAAAAAAAAAAAAAAAAAAAAAAAAAAAAAAAAAAAAAAAAAAAAAAAAAAAAAAAAAAAAAAAAAAAAAAAAAAAAAAAAAAAAAAAAAAAAAAAAAAAAAAAAAAAAAAAAAAAAAAAAAAAAAAAAAAAAAAAAAAAAAAAAAAAAAAAAAAAAAAAAAAAAAAAAAAAAAAAAAAAAAAAAAAAAAAAAAAAAAAAAAAAAAAAAAAAAAAAAAAAAAAAAAAAAAAAAAAAAAAAAAAAAAAAAAAAAAAAAAAAAAAAAAAAAAAAAAAAAAAAAAAAAAAAAAAAAAAAAAAAAAAAAAAAAAAAAAAAAAAAAAAAAAAAAAAAAAAAAAAAAAAAAAAAAAAAAAAAAAAAAAAAAAAAAAAAAAAAAAAAAAAAAAAAAAAAAAAAAAAAAAAAAAAAAAAAAAAAAAAAAAAAAAAAAAAAAAAAAAAAAAAAAAAAAAAAAAAAAAAAAAAAAAAAAAAAAAAAAAAAAAAAAAAAAAAAAAAAAAAAAAAAAAAAAAAAAAAAAAAAAAAAAAAAAAAAAAAAAAAAAAAAAAAAAAAAAAAAAAAAAAAAAAAAAAAAAAAAAAAAAAAAAAAAAAAAAAAAAAAAAAAAAAAAAAAAAAAAAAAAAAAAAAAAAAAAAAAAAAAAAAAAAAAAAAAAAAAAAAAAAAAAAAAAAAAAAAAAAAAAAAAAAAAAAAAAAAAAAAAAAAAAAAAAAAAAAAAAAAAAAAAAAAAAAAAAAAAAAAAAAAAAAAAAAAAAAAAAAAAAAAAAAAAAAAAAAAAAAAAAAAAAAAAAAAAAAAAAAAAAAAAAAAAAAAAAAAAAAAAAAAAAAAAAAAAAAAAAAAAAAAAAAAAAAAAAAAAAAAAAAAAAAAAAAAAAAAAAAAAAAAAAAAAAAAAAAAAAAAAAAAAAAAAAAAAAAAAAAAAAAAAAAAAAAAAAAAAAAAAAAAAAAAAAAAAAAAAAAAAAAAAAAAAAAAAAAAAAAAAAAAAAAAAAAAAAAAAAAAAAAAAAAAAAAAAAAAAAAAAAAAAAAAAAAAAAAAAAAAAAAAAAAAAAAAAAAAAAAAAAAAAAAAAAAAAAAAAAAAAAAAAAAAAAAAAAAAAAAAAAAAAAAAAAAAAAAAAAAAAAAAAAAAAAAAAAAAAAAAAAAAAAAAAAAAAAAAAAAAAAAAAAAAAAAAAAAAAAAAAAAAAAAAAAAAAAAAAAAAAAAAAAAAAAAAAAAAAAAAAAAAAAAAAAAAAAAAAAAAAAAAAAAAAAAAAAAAAAAAAAAAAAAAAAAAAAAAAAAAAAAAAAAAAAAAAAAAAAAAAAAAAAAAAAAAAAAAAAAAAAAAAAAAAAAAAAAAAAAAAAAAAAAAAAAAAAAAAAAAAAAAAAAAAAAAAAAAAAAAAAAAAAAAAAAAAAAAAAAAAAAAAAAAAAAAAAAAAAAAAAAAAAAAAAAAAAAAAAAAAAAAAAAAAAAAAAAAAAAAAAAAAAAAAAAAAAAAAAAAAAAAAAAAAAAAAAAAAAAAAAAAAAAAAAAAAAAAAAAAAAAAAAAAAAAAAAAAAAAAAAAAAAAAAAAAAAAAAAAAAAAAAAAAAAAAAAAAAAAAAAAAAAAAAAAAAAAAAAAAAAAAAAAAAAAAAAAAAAAAAAAAAAAAAAAAAAAAAAAAAAAAAAAAAAAAAAAAAAAAAAAAAAAAAAAAAAAAAAAAAAAAAAAAAAAAAAAAAAAAAAAAAAAAAAAAAAAAAAAAAAAAAAAAAAAAAAAAAAAAAAAAAAAAAAAAAAAAAAAAAAAAAAAAAAAAAAAAAAAAAAAAAAAAAAAAAAAAAAAAAAAAAAAAAAAAAAAAAAAAAAAAAAAAAAAAAAAAAAAAAAAAAAAAAAAAAAAAAAAAAAAAAAAAAAAAAAAAAAAAAAAAAAACTCCGGCGAGAGCTACCATGTTTTGGTGACCGACTGGAGTCTTACGCACAAAAAGTCGTGAGGGGAGGATATTGGGCTACGACCCAATTCCAGAGCGGACAATATCTTACTGGGAAAGAGGTCATTATATAGGTATCAAGCTTGTACCTAGCCGGAATGTGACCAACGATGACGTTAGGCCCCCGCCGGGGGGGGGGGGGGGGGGGGGGGGGGGGGGGGGGGGGGGGGGGGGGGGGGGGGGGGGGGGGGGGGGGGGGGGGGGGGGGGGGGGGGGGGGGGGGGGGGGGGGGGGGGGGGGGGGGGGGGGGGGGGGGGGGGGGGGGGGGGGGGGGGGGGGGGGGGGGGGGGGGGGGGGGGGGGGGGGGGGGGGGGGGGGGGGGGGGGGGGGGGGGGGGGGGGGGGGGGGGGGGGGGGGGGGGGGGGGGGGGGGGGGGGGGGGGGGGGGGGGGGGGGGGGGGGGGGGGGGGGGGGGGGGGGGGGGGGGGGGGGGGGGGGGGGGGGGGGGGGGGGGGGGGGGGGGGGGGGGGGGGGGGGGGGGGGGGGGGGGGGGGGGGGGGGGGGGGGGGGGGGGGGGGGGGGGGGGGGGGGGGGGGGGGGGGGGGGGGGGGGGGGGGGGGGGGGGGGGGGGGGGGGGGGGGGGGGGGGGGGGGGGGGGGGGGGGGGGGGGGGGGGGGGGGGGGGGGGGGGGGGGGGGGGGGGGGGGGGGGGGGGGGGGGGGGGGGGGGGGGGGGGGGGGGGGGGGGGGGGGGGGGGGGGGGGGGGGGGGGGGGGGGGGGGGGGGGGGGGGGGGGGGGGGGGGGGGGGGGGGGGGGGGGGGGGGGGGGGGGGGGGGGGGGGGGGGGGGGGGGGGGGGGGGGGGGGGGGGGGGGGGGGGGGGGGGGGGGGGGGGGGGGGGGGGGGGGGGGGGGGGGGGGGGGGGGGGGGGGGGGGGGGGGGGGGGGGGGGGGGGGGGGGGGGGGGGGGGGGGGGGGGGGGGGGGGGGGGGGGGGGGGGGGGGGGGGGGGGGGGGGGGGGGGGGGGGGGGGGGGGGGGGGGGGGGGGGGGGGGGGGGGGGGGGGGGGGGGGGGGGGGGGGGGGGGGGGGGGGGGGGGGGGGGGGGGGGGGGGGGGGGGGGGGGGGGGGGGGGGGGGGGGGGGGGGGGGGGGGGGGGGGGGGGGGGGGGGGGGGGGGGGGGGGGGGGGGGGGGGGGGGGGGGGGGGGGGGGGGGGGGGGGGGGGGGGGGGGGGGGGGGGGGGGGGGGGGGGGGGGGGGGGGGGGGGGGGGGGGGGGGGGGGGGGGGGGGGGGGGGGGGGGGGGGGGGGGGGGGGGGGGGGGGGGGGGGGGGGGGGGGGGGGGGGGGGGGGGGGGGGGGGGGGGGGGGGGGGGGGGGGGGGGGGGGGGGGGGGGGGGGGGGGGGGGGGGGGGGGGGGGGGGGGGGGGGGGGGGGGGGGGGGGGGGGGGGGGGGGGGGGGGGGGGGGGGGGGGGGGGGGGGGGGGGGGGGGGGGGGGGGGGGGGGGGGGGGGGGGGGGGGGGGGGGGGGGGGGGGGGGGGGGGGGGGGGGGGGGGGGGGGGGGGGGGGGGGGGGGGGGGGGGGGGGGGGGGGGGGGGGGGGGGGGGGGGGGGGGGGGGGGGGGGGGGGGGGGGGGGGGGGGGGGGGGGGGGGGGGGGGGGGGGGGGGGGGGGGGGGGGGGGGGGGGGGGGGGGGGGGGGGGGGGGGGGGGGGGGGGGGGGGGGGGGGGGGGGGGGGGGGGGGGGGGGGGGGGGGGGGGGGGGGGGGGGGGGGGGGGGGGGGGGGGGGGGGGGGGGGGGGGGGGGGGGGGGGGGGGGGGGGGGGGGGGGGGGGGGGGGGGGGGGGGGGGGGGGGGGGGGGGGGGGGGGGGGGGGGGGGGGGGGGGGGGGGGGGGGGGGGGGGGGGGGGGGGGGGGGGGGGGGGGGGGGGGGGGGGGGGGGGGGGGGGGGGGGGGGGGGGGGGGGGGGGGGGGGGGGGGGGGGGGGGGGGGGGGGGGGGGGGAATAAATGCCCAACTGTACTATTCTCCGTACTTATTAGCATGTTTCTTGAGGTATTAATGGCTCATGGAAGCTTGGTTCAAGACACATTGTTGTTACATAGATTCCCTTAGAAAGATCGAGCAAATGAAGAAAACCCTTAAAGCACCAACTGGAGTCAGAAGCCAGAATTGTTTTCCAGAAAAAACTTTTGTAATTTTTTTTTTTTTTTTTTTTTTTTTTTTTTTTTTTTTTTTTTTTTTTTTTTTTTTTTTTTTTTTTTTTTTTTTTTTTTTTTTTTTTTTTTTTTTTTTTTTTTTTTTTTTTTTTTTTTTTTTTTTTTTTTTTTTTTTTTTTTTTTTTTTTTTTTTTTTTTTTTTTTTTTTTTTTTTTTTTTTTTTTTTTTTTTTTTTTTTTTTTTTTTTTTTTTTTTTTTTTTTTTTTTTTTTTTTTTTTTTTTTTTTTTTTTTTTTTTTTTTTTTTTTTTTTTTTTTTTTTTTTTTTTTTTTTTTTTTTTTTTTTTTTTTTTTTTTTTTTTTTTTTTTTTTTTTTTTTTTTTTTTTTTTTTTTTTTTTTTTTTTTTTTTTTTTTTTTTTTTTTTTTTTTTTTTTTTTTTTTTTTTTTTTTTTTTTTTTTTTTTTTTTTTTTTTTTTTTTTTTTTTTTTTTTTTTTTTTTTTTTTTTTTTTTTTTTTTTTTTTTTTTTTTTTTTTTTTTTTTTTTTTTTTTTTTTTTTTTTTTTTTTTTTTTTTTTTTTTTTTTTTTTTTTTTTTTTTTTTTTTTTTTTTTTTTTTTTTTTTTTTTTTTTTTTTTTTTTTTTTTTTTTTTTTTTTTTTTTTTTTTTTTTTTTTTTTTTTTTTTTTTTTTTTTTTTTTTTTTTTTTTTTTTTTTTTTTTTTTTTTTTTTTTTTTTTTTTTTTTTTTTTTTTTTTTTTTTTTTTTTTTTTTTTTTTTTTTTTTTTTTTTTTTTTTTTTTTTTTTTTTTTTTTTTTTTTTTTTTTTTTTTTTTTTTTTTTTTTTTTTTTTTTTTTTTTTTTTTTTTTTTTTTTTTTTTTTTTTTTTTTTTTTTTTTTTTTTTTTTTTTTTTTTTTTTTTTTTTTTTTTTTTTTTTTTTTTTTTTTTTTTTTTTTTTTTTTTTTTTTTTTTTTTTTTTTTTTTTTTTTTTTTTTTTTTTTTTTTTTTTTTTTTTTTTTTTTTTTTTTTTTTTTTTTTTTTTTTTTTTTTTTTTTTTTTTTTTTTTTTTTTTTTTTTTTTTTTTTTTTTTTTTTTTTTTTTTTTTTTTTTTTTTTTTTTTTTTTTTTTTTTTTTTTTTTTTTTTTTTTTTTTTTTTTTTTTTTTTTTTTTTTTTTTTTTTTTTTTTTTTTTTTTTTTTTTTTTTTTTTTTTTTTTTTTTTTTTTTTTTTTTTTTTTTTTTTTTTTTTTTTTTTTTTTTTTTTTTTTTTTTTTTTTTTTTTTTTTTTTTTTTTTTTTTTTTTTTTTTTTTTTTTTTTTTTTTTTTTTTTTTTTTTTTTTTTTTTTTTTTTTTTTTTTTTTTTTTTTTTTTTTTTTTTTTTTTTTTTTTTTTTTTTTTTTTTTTTTTTTTTTTTTTTTTTTTTTTTTTTTTTTTTTTTTTTTTTTTTTTTTTTTTTTTTTTTTTTTTTTTTTTTTTTTTTTTTTTTTTTTTTTTTTTTTTTTTTTTTTTTTTTTTTTTTTTTTTTTTTTTTTTTTTTTTTTTTTTTTTTTTTTTTTTTTTTTTTTTTTTTTTTTTTTTTTTTTTTTTTTTTTTTTTTTTTTTTTTTTTTTTTTTTTTTTTTTTTTTTTTTTTTTTTTTTTTTTTTTTTTTTTTTTTTTTTTTTTTTTTTTTTTTTTTTTTTTTTTTTTTTTTTTTTTTTTTTTTTTTTTTTTTTTTTTTTTTTTTTTTTTTTTTTTTTTTTTTTTTTTTTTTTTTTTTTTTTTTTTTTTTTTTTTTTTTTTTTTTTTTTTTTTTTTTTTTTTTTTTTTTTTTTTTTTTTTTGGAGCAAACTTCGGGACCTAAGCCGAGTGTAGAAATCTGGCCTGATTATAGGCAAATCCCGTGTCGTAAAAAAAGGGTCGTCACAACTCTATCGCTTGGCGAGGTACATGAAAATGAAACATATGTAAGGAAACCATCCCAAGATAGTAAAACCGGCGTTTGGAGTACAATTAGCAATAGATCCCATAAGAAATCTGAAGTTAAAAGTGCTCTAGCGATAGCAGTACCATGTTGGGTGGATCCGAAGAGAAGTTCCCTCCCACCAAACAAATCTGTGAAGGGAAGATATGGGGCTAGACCCAAATACTAGAGGGCGGACAATATCTTACTGAAAAAATAGGTCGTCATAAATGGTATCAAAGCCTGTACCCACTGGAAATGTGGCCAAAACGATACGTGAGCCATTGAGAGGTGTGATGTGATGACCCTACGGTATCTATGAGCACGACTGCGGGGCAAACCCCGGACCTAAGCCAATGTAGGCAAATCCTGGACTCTAGTATAGGCAAATCCCGTGTCGTAAAAAAAGGGTCGTCACAATCCCACATCGCTTGGGGAGGTATATGAAATGAAACATATGTAAGGAAAACCATCCCAAGATAGTAAGACGCGTTTTGGAGTACAATTAGCAATAGATCCCATAAGAAATCTGAAGTTAAAAGTGCTCTAGCGATAGCAGTACCATGTTGGGTGACCGAAGGGAAGTCCTTGCCAAACAAATCTGTGAGGGAGGATATGGGCTACGACCATCCTAACGGACAAGACTACTGAAAAAATAGGTCGTCATAAATGGTATCAAAGCCTGTAACAAACTGGAAATGGGGAAACTGAGGACGTTGGCCATAGTGAGAGGGGTGATAGAAAAAAACTTTGTAATTTTCTTTTTTTTCCTTGTTATTTGTTTTTGGCAAACTCTAGGCTATTAGTTTATGTTTTAGCTACACTACTTAGACTTAGATACGTATGGTGGCTTGATTGGAGTTAACCATTCTTGCCCTCATTTTGGGGGACCATCACTTGACCCACCATTATTTAGACCATTTTGGGGTTACTACTTGGCACCTTTAGGAGTCATCACATGGAGGAGCACGTAGAGCACTTGGAGCACTTGTAGAGGAGCACTTGGAAGTATCATATGAAGACTTGGACTTGGCCCACTCTAGAAGACCCATTTTACCATGCATATTTTGGAGCAACCTACTTCCACTTCGGCCCAAAGAGAAAAGACCCAAAGCTTGAAGTTTCATCTAAGCAAGCCCAAGTAGAGGAGACCTAATCCCACAATGGGATCATCTTGGCTGTAGCCCACATGGAGTGGCACCACTTAGATTCATCTCGGCCCACCATCTATTTTATCATCCAATGGCCCACATTCCCCCCACCTTGTATGGAAACCCTAATAAACCCTAGGTCTATATACAACATCCCTTTTGTAATGGCTACAAACCTTTTGCCAATTCCTTCAATATATGAGTCACATTTGTCTTCTAAAGAGAGAAGCATTGTTACCTTCAATAGAGGTAAGTCACGGATTTTTCAATCTATGAAAGAAGTAGGTCTCTCTTGCTTACTAGTTCAAGGTTGCTAAGTAAGCTCGTATTGCACTTCCCCATCATCCTTCCTTGGAAGTTTTGTGATGACCTGAATGTGTACGTATGAGCACGACTGCGAGGCAAACCTTGGGTTGCGGAGCAAACTTCGGGACCTAAGCCGAGTGTAGACAAATCCCTGGACTGATTATAGGCAAATCCTGGGTCGTAAAAAGGGGGTCGTCACAATCTCATATCGCTTGGCGAGGTACATGAAAATGAAACATATGTAAGAAAACCATCCCAAGATAGTAAACGCGTTTTGGAGTACAATTAGCAATAGATCCCATAAGAAATCTGAAGTTAAAAGTGCTCTAGCAATAGCAGTACCATGTTGGGTGACCGAATGAGAAGTCCTCGCCAAACAAATCTGTGAAGGGAGGATATTGGGCTACGACCCAATCCCTAGAGCGGACAATATCTTACTGAAAAAATGGTCGTCATAAATGGTATCAAAGCCTGTACCCAACTGGAAATGTGGCCAACGAGGACGTTGAGCCCTTGAGAGGGGTGATTGTGATGACCCGAATGTATACGTATGAGCACGACTGCGGGGCAAACCTCGGGACCTAAGCCAAGTGTAGGCAAATCCCGGACTCTAGTATAGGCAAATCCCGTGTCGTAAAAAAAGGGTCGTCACAATCCCACATCCCACATCGCTTGGGGAGGTATATGGAAATGAAACATATGTAAGGAAACTCTTCCAAGAGAGTAAGATGCGTTTTGGAGCACAATTGGCAATGGATCCCATAAGAACTCCGAAGTTAAAAGTGCTCTGATGAGTGCAGTACCTGTTGACTTAATTAGTGTTTAAGTCTAAATGTGTTTTTGATGATGTGCTTAGTTGAATGTTAAATATGTAATTTGATTATGGTTATTAAATGAGAATAATGATTTGTTCATGTGTTTAAGTCTGTTGGAAATACCCTTGAAAATGGTATTTTAGTTATCTAATGAATGTGGTTAAGTATACAGGGGTGCATAGTTTTTAACAGGGCTGAAAGATCGATAAACAAAGAGTACATCCACCGGTGAAGTTGTGAAGATTATATACACCGCCAGCTAAACGACAAAGGCAGAAGACTAGAATGAAGACTTCCACCGCTCGCTAGACGACAAAGGCGGATGACTTCAAAGAAGAACTCCACCGCTCGCTAGATGACAAAGGCGGATGACTTCGAAGAAGAACTCCACCGCTCGCTAGACGACAAAGGCGGATGACTTCAAAGAAGAACTCCACCGTTCGCTAGACGACAAAGGTGGAAGACTTCAAAGAAGAACTCCACCGCTCGCTAAACGACAAAGGCAGAAGACGTCTATGAATACATCTACCGACAGCGGTTCAGGTTTTTGAAACTGCATCTACCAACAGCGGTTCAAGTTTTTAAAGACATATCCACCAATGGCGGTTCAAGACTATAAAGAAACATTGTCGTCCGCCATATTTGAATATAACCGCGAAGCTACAGTGACTTCGTTTAGAACTCAAACTCCAGAACATTAATGGCGACGAGCTAACAGCAACACCAGAGAGCAACGGCTAGCTACTTTGTACGGATGCTTCTCCAACGGTAATATTTTTCCATATCCAGTAAGAAGCATTCAATTTTGGAGTCGATTTACAGATAGAGTATTTAAGCGAAGAAGATAGCTCGAAGAGAAGAACTTTTGCAAAAATTAGCTTTGAGCCCTAACGTGCGATTCATCATACTCTGTATTTTTCATCTACATCTCTCGATTCCAAAACTTGAGAATTTGTTTTGAGAGTTTGTAGTTTGTTGTGTTCATTCTCTCAAATCTGTAAAATCTGAAAGGCAGTGGATTGACGCCCGTGAAGTTCAATCCAGAATTATAAGGCTGTAGATCGACACCCGTGAAGCTCGATCTGAAATTCTCGTTGAGGAGAAGGTTAAGGATCTTCACGGGAGAATCTTGAAGCGTGGATGTAGGCAGGTTTTGGCCGAACCACGTAAAAAATCGTGTGTTGATTTTTTTTCTCTCTCTCTATTACTTTTACTGTTGTGTTTGTTTGCTGTTAGATTAATAAATTAAAAAGGGTCTAATTCACCCCCCCTTTTAGACAATCTCGATCCTACAATTGGTATCAGAGCGATGTTAAACATTGTCTAAGTTGTGTTTAAATACTCTGTGATTTATATATTTACAATGCCATTCACACACGTAGAAGGTCAAGCTGTTAATAGACCTCCCTTCTTTGATGGTAGTGATTATGTCTACTAGAAGGCTATAATGAGAATATTCGTTCAAGCCATGGATTATGAGATTTGGGGCATAATCGAAAACGGCCCTTTCAAGGCCATAAAAACTGTTGATGGGAAAAGTATCCCTAAGGACTCTATTGAATTATCTGAGTCCGTTAAGAGAAATCTGAGCCTTAATGCCAAGGCAATAAACACTCTGTACTGTGCTCTAAATAGAGATGAATTTAATAGAGTACAAGGATGTGAGAGTGCTTAAGAAATTTGGCACTTATTAAAGATCACACACGAAGGCACAAACCAGGTTAAAGAGAGTAAATTGAGCATGTTAGTTCATGAATATGAACTGTTTTCTATGGAAAAATGAGAAACCATTAGTTCTATGTTTACTCGATTTACTAACATCACTAATGGTCTTAAAGGTCTTGGTAAGATTTACTCAGGTGAAGAACAGGTAAGGAAAATTCTGAGATGCCTACCGAGAGCATGGCAACCAAAGGTGACAGCCATACAAGAGGCTAAGGATCTCAAAGCTCTCAAACTTGAAGAGCTCATTGGCTCTCTGATGACTCATGAGATAACCATGAGAGCCAATGACAAGGAAAATCTCAAAGAAAAAGAGATCAGCAAAAAGAAGGATATAGCACTTAAGGCTTCCTCGAGCAAACAAGATGACTCTGAGGAAGAAGAGGAAGATGACGACATTGCCCTTATTACCAGAAGATTTAGCAAGTTTCTTCGAAGGAAGGAGCTGCATGGGAGAAGTTTCCACAGGAATGAAAAACTACCTAAAGACAAGGAGATTCCCTGCTTTGGGTGTGGAAAGCCAGAACACATGAAGGCCGATTGTCCTCAAATTAAAGGACCCAAGAAGTTCAAGAAAAGGGCAATGAAGGCCACTTGGGACGATAGTGAAAGTGATACATCCTCTGAAGACGAGGAAGTTGCTAATCTATGCTTCATGGCACACGAAGATAAGGTTAGTTCTTTATCCTCTGGTACTTTAAGTGATAGTGAGAGTGATAATGATGATGGTGATCTGATTGATGCTTTTAATGACTTGGTTAAGCAATTTGGTATGCTTAAGAATAAATATAACTTGTTGAAAAGAAAAAATGTAGGTCTATTAGAAAAACATGCTAAAGAAGTGGACTTGCATGAAAAGGAGATCACTGAACTGAAAAAGAAAAATGAAACTTTGAATAATCTTGTTCAGAAATTTACCTATAGTAGTAAACAACTGAACATGCTAATTAGTGATCAAAGAATGACTTTTGATAGAGCAGGCATTGGATATAAAAGGAGTAGTAAAAAGAAGGTATATAAAAATTTCTTTGTTAAATCTACTGTTTGTCATGCATGTAATGATGTAGGACATAAATCCTTTGAATGTCTTTAAAAACAAACGATAAGAAAGCTGGTTGTAAATTACAATGGGTTCCTAAAGGAACCAGACCTAACGCTAGGATCCAAAAGATTTGGGTACCTAAGAAGACAACCTGATTTCTGTTTTGCTAGGATGATGCGTCTCCATTAAGGAATCGATGGTACCTGGACAGTGGCTGTTCAAGGCACATGACTGGAGATGCATCTAAGTTTGCTGTTGTCAACAAGAAGAAATGAAGTGTTACTTTTAGTGGAAACCAAAAGGGCAAAATTGTTGGTATTGGTAATATAGGTAATCCTTCTAATCCAATCATTGAAAATGTTTTATTAGTAGAAGGATTGAAACATAATCTGCTGAGCATAAGTCAATTGTGTGATAAAGGCTATAAAGTAACATTCAAATCAAATGTTTGTGTGATTGAAGACATTTCAAATAACAACGTACTGTTTAAAGGTTTCAGAAAAGAAAATGTCTATATTATTGATCTGAATGATTTTGAGCATGTTAATGAGAAATGTTTTGCTGTTAATTCTTCCAATGATAGTTGGACTTGGCATAGGAGATTATGACACCTAGGGATGGATACCTTAGCTAAGATTACTAAGGATAATTTAGTTAGAGAGATCCCTAAGATATCCTTTGAGAAGGATAAGGTCTGTGAGGCCTGCCAAATGGGTAAGCAGATCAAAAGTTCATTTGCATCGAAGAATGCAATTTTCACTTCTAAGCCTCTCCAACTCCTTCACATGGACCTCTTCGGTCCTTCTAATATAGCCAACTTAGGAGGCAAATTTTATGCCTTTGTTATTGTAGACGACTTCTCTAGATTTTCTTGGGTGTTCTTTCTGAAGTCTAAGGATGAGACCTTTGACACATTTTCAAGCTTTAGGAAAAAAGTTCAAAATGAAAAGGAGCTCATCATTGTTGCTATTCGTAGTGATCATGGTGGAGAATTTGAAAATGAAAAATTTGAACTCTTTTGTCTCAAATATGGAATTGAGCACAATTTCTCCTCTCCTAGAACCCCTCAGCAAAATGGTGTTGTTGAGAGGAAAAATAGGTCTCTTCAAGAACTAGCCTGAACCATACTAAATGAGAATTCACTTCCTAAGTACTTCTGGGCTGAAGTTGTCTCAACAGCTTGCTATGTGCTCAATCGGGTCTCAATAAGACATATTCTTAAGAAAACTCCATATGAGCTCTGGAGTGGAAAAACTCCTTCTGTTAAGTACTTTAGAGCCTTTGGTAGTAAATGCTTTATTCTCAACACTGAGGATAACTTAGGAAAATTCGATTCCAAATCTGATCTTGGAATTTTTCTTGGTTATTCTCTTACCAATAAAGCATATAGGGTATACAATAAGAGAACTCTAGTTATAGAAGAATTAGTTCATGTCAACTTTGATGAGACCCCTCAACCCACAATCAATGTGGATGAGGATGATACTTTGGAAAAACATCTGGACTCTCTTTCCTTAGAAAAGGTTTCTGATCCCCTTCAAGTAATAAAATCTTTAGAACCCTCTTCTACTTCTCTAGAAATCGTTCCAGTAAAAGATGAATCTACTGCTCTTCATAGAGATTGGAAATATGTCAAAAGTCATCCCTTAGATGAAGTTTTAGGAGATCCTTCATTAGAGTTAAGACTAGATCTTCTCTTAGGAATCTCTGTGCCAATGTGGCATTTATCTCTCAAGTAGAGCCTAAGAAGTTTGAAGAGGTCGAGAGTGATGAATATTGGATTTTAGCTATGCAAGAGGAGCTAAATCAATTTGAAAGGAGCAAGGTATGAGAACTTGTTCCACGGCCAAAGGATCATCTCATTATTGGAACTAAATGGGTTTACAAGAACAAATTGGATGAAAATGGGATTGTTGTAAGAAACAAAGCCAGATTAGTTGCTAAGGGTTACAATCAAGAAGAAAGAATTGATTTTGAGGAAACCTTTGCACCTGTTGCTAGATTAGAATCAATTAGGATACTCTTAGCCTATGCGTGCTACAAAAACTTCACACTCTTCCAAATGGATGTAAAGAGTGCGTTCTTAAATGGTTATATTCAGGAAGAAGTTTATGTAGAGCAGCCCTTAGGATTTGAAGACTATGCAAAACCTGATCATGTGTATAGACTTAAGAAGGCCCTTTATGGACTTAAACAGGCTCCTAGAGCTTGGTATGATAGATTGAGGAATTTTCTTGAGGAAATGAATTTCAAAAAGGGTAACACCGACTCAACTCTATTTACCATGCAAAAGGATAAAGACATTCTGTTAGTTCAGATCTATGTCGATGACATTATATTTGGATCAACTAATGTCACAATGTGTAATGAATTTTCCTTCCTCATACAAAGTGAATTTGAAATGAGTATGATGGGGGAGTTAAAATTCTTCTTAGGTTTTCAGATCAGTCAATCTCCTGATGGCATTTTCTTCTGCCAAGAAAAATACATTAAGGAGCTTCTTAAGAAATTTGGTCTAGAAACTGTTAAACCAGCTAGAACTCCCATGAGTACCACAACAAAATTGGACAAAGATGAAAATGGAATAAATGTAGATATCAAAAAGTATCGTGGTATGATTGGATCTTTGTTATATCTGACTGCAAGTAGACCAGATATTCTTTTTAGTGTATGTCTATGTGCTAGATTTCAAGCTGACCCTAAGGAGTCTCATTTATTTGCTGTCAAAAGAATTTTCAAATATTTAAGTGGGACTTATGACTTAAGATTGTGGTATCCGAAAGACACTTCTTTTGATCTAATTGGATACTCAGATTCTAATTATGCTGGCAGTCTAGTTGATAGGAAGAGCACTAGTGGCACCTGTCAGTTCTTAGGAGAATCTCTAGTGTCATGGTTTTCTAAGAAATAGAACTCTGTTGCATTGTCAACTACAGAAAGTGAATATATTGCTACTGACAGTTGTTGTGCTCAAATGTTATGGATGAAACAGACCTTGGAAGATTACAATCTGTTTTATAATAGGATTCTCATTCGGTGTGACAACACCAGTGTTATCAATATCTCCAAGAATCCAATTGCAGCATTCTAAAACCAAGCATATCGATATCAGATATCATTTCATAAGAGAGCATGTTCTAAGAGGTGATATCTCCTTAGAATTTGTCAATTCTGTAGACCAATTAGCTGACATTTTTACCAAGTCTTTGGATGAGAAGACCTTCAATAATATTAGAATAAGACTAGGTCTCATTCGGGTTGAGAAACACTAAGGCTATTTCTCTGTTGGAAATCTTTCCTGTGATAGAGTGATTGGTTTTAATGAAGGCATCGATGGATATAGATAACCCGCTCTGTGCTACTCACCGGATGATATGTATCCTCCATTGACCGGATGATGTCTAGGCATCGGATGATGTATTTGTTTTTTAAATCTGCCGACACGTGTCACCCATCGGGCAATATCGATGTTACACGTGTGACCTCATTCCGTCGGGCGATGCCCTATTCTTTTTAAACTTAGTTTCTTTTCAGAAACGCTTTATCTTTTGCGCCCTTTCAGAAAACCTTTGCCTTCAACCTTTTCTCTCTAGGTTTTCTTCACAGAATCGTTCAAATGGCCTCATCATCTAGTGCAGTTTCCGAACCAGCCAAGAAAAAAGCCAAAGTCTCCGCTCATCAGTCTCGTGAGATTCCTCGAGCAAATAGTTGGTCATCGTTCTATTTTCTCAATCAGGCTGCCGAAGTCAGGTATCACGAAGACTTTAAAGATAAGAAGTTGATTCCAAGTCGTGGTATCATTCCAGACGACTTAGTTGGTTTAAATTTAGTAGCACCCTTGACAGACATTGGATTAATGGGTTGTTTGATGTCGAATCTTTCTTTTACCCCACTTCCGTTAAAATGTTTTATGCCAATCTTAGTTATCCTACTGATCAATCTATCATTTCGAGCTATGTGTATGGAAAACACATAGTTCTAACCTCTCAATCCCTAAATGAGCTTCTGGGGAGTCCTCATCTAGATAAACATCCCAAAATCTATACTACAGTGCAAGAGCCCCCATTTCTTGGAACTCCCGATGGTCAACAATTTTTGAAAGAAATTGCTCTAGACCCGCACAATATTCTCAATTCCTTAAAGAGCAAACATTTAACAATTAGAGCTCGACTTCTCCATAAATGATCGGTTATAATGTTATTCCTAAGGATGGTCATTATGATGATATTAGCAGCATGGAATTGGTTGTTCTTTTTGCCATCTATCAAAAGACCCCTTTTGATGTAGGATACATTATTCTGAGAAGGATGATTCAGAGTGTTTCTATAGGGAGTACATCTTTTCCCTATAATCAACTTGTCATGAAGATCTTTCAGATGTCTGAGGTAGAACTTCCCGAGGAAGAGGATCCTTCCTATCTTAAACCATCCAGCTATTACTCTAAATTCACTTTGTCAAGAATGGGGATTAAGAAAACACGAAGAGGAGATTTTGTTTTGGATCAGTCTAAGCAAAGGGCTACTAAGGTCGCTGCTGTCAGAAAAGGAAAAAGGAAACTGATTTTGGGTGAAGAGTCATCAACTCAAGAAGGCGGTGGTGATTCAGAGATCCCTACTTTTGATATTTCCCCTTCTCATTCTCTGGTATCACGCCCCCACCTTCCTCCCCCAGTGCCAAGACATCCTGCTCCATCCTCTATAGCCTATCTCCTTGCGGCAATCTCAGTTCCTTTTCCTCCTAGCATTCCTCATCCATCTTCTCCACCTTCTCTTATTGTGGCACCCTCTGTTCTACCTTCATCTGTGCCCCCTCTAATTCCAGAGGATCCTTCTTCCCCTCTACCTGCACTTTTGTTGCCCTCTCTGCCTCCTCCAGTCTATCTAACCTCCTCCAGTCCAACTTTCTCCACCTGTCCAACCACCTCCTCCAGTCCCAATGGTCCCTCTAGTCCCAACAGCTCCTATTGTCCAGGTCTCCTCACCAACTCTGCCACCTACTCCTGCAACCCCCAAGACCTATCAAAGGAGATTTACTCTAATTGAGGAGCAGTTCACTGAGTTGAAGTCCTGCATTGAAAGTTTAAGGACAGCTCTCAGTCAGATTGACAAATCCATGGATGCCAAACTCGCCAAGAACAAACTGGACATGAGCATCGATTTGGATTCAGGTCTAACTCAGCTGTCTCAGAAAATGGATCGTCATAGAGAAATTGTCTCCCTGGATCTTCGAACTCTCCGATCTCAAATTGAAGCTCTGCATCCCGAACCAGAACCTGAACCATCCAGTTTAGTCAATGTCACAGAGGCTTGCTATGAAGATCTCCTTCTTCCATTTTCCAGGCCTACAGTTGATGAAGATGTGCGCTTCATGTCCTTGGATATTCATGAGGCTGAGCTCCAGTTCACACCCCTTTCTGCTTCATCTGCTCCTGCATCTTCCTCTGTACCCGTATGTCCATTGGATACTTCCCTTGCTGCGCCTCCATCCTGTATGGACTTGGTGGTCTATCATCCACCTTTCCCTCACAATATTGCTTCCCTTCGAGCTCTTGTGGATGCCTATTTTCTTCCACATCTTGAAGTGCCATCTTGGCTTAGCGAAGCTTTTTGGACACATTTTTTAGATTTCTTTAAATAGGTGATATTTGTTGTTGTTGTTATTTTTCTTGATAGGCTACTGTAATACTTGACACTTTTGTTTATCAGTTGTGTTGAATGAATTACCTTTTCTGTTTCTCTGCTCATTTTTTATAATGTCAATGGGGGAGAAAGTATTCGATTGATGATGCGTTGATGTTTTTTGATGTTTTTTTTTTTGAGCAATTAGATTGATTTGAACCAAGTATGCATGTTTGAAGTAAAACTAGATATGATCTCTGTTTGAATTTGGAAAGTATGCATCTGCTGTGGGGGAGCTAAGATTATGGGGGAGAGTTATATTTAATCAAATTTATAGGTTGTCATCATCAAAAAGGGAGAGATTGTTGACTTAATTAGTGTTTAAGTCTAAATGTGTTTTTGATGATGTGCTTAGTTGAATGTTAAATATGTAATTTGATTATGGTTATTAAATGAGAATAATGATTTGTGCATGTGTTTAAGTCTGTTGGAAATACCCTTGAAAAGAGTATTTTAGTTATCTAATGAATGTGGTTAAGTATACAGGGCTGCATAGTTTTTAACAAGGCTGAAAGATCGATAAACAAATAGTACATCCACCGGTGAAGTTGTGAAGATTATATACACCGCTCGCTAGACGACAAAGGCGGATGACTTCAAAGAAGAACTCCACCACTCGCTAGACGACAAAGGCGGATGACTTCGAAGAAGAACTCCACCGCTCGCTAAACGACAAAGGCGGATGACTTCGAAGAAGAACTCCACCGCTCGCTAGAAGACAAAGGCGGATGGCTTCAAAGAAGAACTCCACCGTTCGCTAGACGACAAAGACGGAAGACTTCAAAGAAGAACTTCACCGCTCGCTAAACGACAAAGGCGGAAGACGTCTATGAATACATCTACCGACAGCGGTTCAGGTTTTTGAAGCTGCATCTACCGACAGCGGTTCAAGTTTTTAAAGACATATCCATCGATGGCAGTTCAAGACTATAAAGAAACATTGTCTTCCGCCAGATTTGAATATAACCGCGAAGCTACAGTGACGTCTTTTAGAACTCAAACTCCAAAACATTAATGGCGACGAGCTAATAGCAACACCAGAGAGCAATGGCTAGCTACTTTGTACGAATGCTTCTCCAACGGTAATATTTTTTCATATCCAGTAAGAAACATCCAATTTTGGAGTCGATTTATAGACAGAGTATTTAAGCAAAGAAGATAGCTCGAAGAGAAGAACTTTTGCAAAAATTAGCTTTGAGCCCTAACGTGCGATTCATCATACTCTGTATTTTTCATCTACATTTCTCGATTCCAAAACTTGAGAATTTGTTTTGAGAGTTTGTAGTTTGTTGTGTTCATTCTCTCAAATCTGTAAAATCTGAAAGGCAGTGGATTGACGCCCGTGAAGTTCAATCCAGAATTGTAAGGCTGTAGATCGACGCCCGTGAAGCTCGATCTGGAATTCTCGTTGAGGAGAAGATTAAGGATCTTCACGGGGGAACCTTGAAGTGTGGATGTAGGCAGGTTTTGGACTGAACCACGTAAAAACTCGTGTGTTGATTTTTTCTCTCTCTCTATTACTTTTACTGTTGTGTTTGTTTGCTGTTAGATTAATAAATTAAAAAGGGTCTAATTCACCCCTCCCTCTTAGACAATCTCGATCCTACAGTACCATGTTGGGTGACCGACTGAGAAGTACTCGCCAAACAAAGCCGTGAGGGAAGGATATTGGGCTATGGTCCAATCCCCAGAGCGGACAATATCTTACTAAAAAAATGAGTCATTATAAGTTTGATCTACGAGAGGGCCGAACAGGTGCCCGATAGTGTTTGTTTTTCTACTGGAAAGCAAACACCCGTGAGCACAACATAAGATAGCTCTCGGGTTCGCTTTGGTTTCATTTCCTTTTCCAATCTTTACCTTATTGGTCTATTCTTCACATTACCCTCACTACCACTCATCATCTCATCTTCATTTTTGTGCTTCATATCTGTTACATTGTGCTCGGTTTTCACTCACACATTCACCCCCGCACATTCTTCATTTTTTTGTGGGTTTAACACGAGCCATTTCTAGGTCCAGACGGTGTTAGGTAGTATCACAGCTTGGAGCTTCATCTAAGTATTTTTCTGGCAAAAAAAATTGTTCAAAGTTTCAGCACAAAATCGGTTTTAAGTGATTCAAAAATCGAGTGAAGGAAGAAAGTGGTTTTAGTGCTAGTTTAAAAACCCATTTTGAAAGATACTGTTCCATCAATTTTGAACCGATTTTTCATCAGCTTTCTTTCTATTTTTTAGCTCTTTCTCTTCATAATTTCATCATCTACTATTCTCTAGTTGGTCATTTTACAGATATGAGAGTCGATTGAAGATTTGACTCATTTTAGGTCCGCGGGTTTTGCATTTCTACCCTTCACCTCCAGTTCTGTTTGTCCTTTGTAATCTGTTTTTCATTTAATTTTTGTTATGTATTTTACTTTTCCAGCATTTATATTCTCATATAATCATCTTAAGTAATAATCTAACTAACCTATTTAAAAGTTTTGGAATAAGAAAGCTAGTTTTGATCGGTTTTATGCAAACTGTGGAGGTACCTCTTAGAAACCCATATTGCCGATTTTAGCTTTGTTTGGTTTGATAATATTTGTTCTAATTTTTTATTATATTTTTTTTCTAATCTTAATCTAGGCTTATTCTGAATATAGTGTGGTTGTCTTTGTGAAAAAAAAATTGAGTGCTTGATTATATAAATTGAACCGGTCAATTTAATACATTTAGTGGCACATATCATTTTTGAATAAATGTCTCAATGGAACTTGTCATTTAAAATTTTCGTCTATTGGTTCAATTTGTGTTCTCATCACTTTAATATCATTTTATATGCATGTTATAACTTGTCTACAACTTAATTGATAAACCAATTGAATTAATTTTGCATTAAAATTGTAGTTTGTTGGACACAAACTTCAAGAAAAGTAACTTTGATTCACTTTTTAGCATTCCGAAACCATCAACTTTATTGTTTAATTTTACCATATTTGAACTCTATTACCTTGTACTAAATTTATATCATCTAAGGTATAAAGTCATGAAATTTGGTAAAAATTAAATTACTTTAAGAGTGCTAAAAATCAAATCAACTACATGTGGGAAAATGTGCTCATTAATTGCATTGTGTTTTGTGTTGTTTTAATTTCTAAATTTTTTATTGTTTTTTAGTTTAATTAAGTATTTCTAACATCCTAATTAGATAATCCATATCCTAATCCCTTTTAAAATAATCAACTTTAATTTAAAAAAAAAATTGATTAAATTAATTTAAATTTAAATTTCCTTTCAAAATACTCAAGACTTAAAGTTCATATCTTTCCTTAAGAAATCCTCTTAAAACTTTAAGCCACAAACTCCTACACTAGTTTAGGCATTCCTTATCAACAAAATGGTGAACACTAAGAGGAAAATTATCCGAGGAGAATTTGATTTTAATGAACTCAACCATAGTCTATTTATCGATTATAGGGATAGAATATCAATGAACCAATCATATCTAAAAACTTATGACAATAGATATCAATTGAGCTATTCTAGGATAAAAAAGAAATGTTCCTTCAATAAGAGATAAAATGATTACAGAAGACCACTCAAGGTATTATCCTAACTCTTCCAATATTAAGAATCAATATAGTCATATCCATCCACTTATGGAGAAAACTTAAAGAATAAAATGAGGTTAAGGAATAAGATCAATCATCAACCAATTTTACATTCCAAACTAATTGATGATAGGTGTGTAATACAACTAGATAAGGTTATACAAAAACTTGAAGTTGTTAGCCAATTTTTGGACAAAGAGGTAAAAGAATCTTTGGAGAAAATTACAAAATCACTAACCATCCCTAGACCACCACCTCCTATGCCCCAAAAGCTTAATGAACTTGATGAAGAATCCCTAAGTGAGGATGAGAATGAAGAGATTGAAGAGGAATTCCATAACTTAAGTGAAAAAAGAGGAAGATATACTAGAAGAAGAAGATTGTCACACCGAAGAAGGTCCACTTCTTGAAATGGGCAATCAAGTTGATGACGACCTCATTGAAGATTTCAAGGATGATGAACAACTAGAAGAAACTCTTCTTGAAGAGGAAAGTCAAGAAGTGGAAGAGAAGAAAGAGGTTGAAGGAAATGACCTCGAATTTTTAGGGATGCTCACCCTAACCGACACTAATGATGATGGTAAGATTAATGAGAAAAATGAAGAAATTTTGCTAGGAGAAGATGATGATCAAGAAAAGAAGGAATTGCCACAAGGGCTACCACCCATACGTGGTATAGAACACAAATTGGATGGTTCAACCCAAGAAAACTCCCACATCAAATGGCATCTTAATTCTCTTTATGACGAAGTACACGCTCCGCGACCCTCAATAATACCTTAACTTAAAATCAATAAACTTTGGGAAGAGAGGGTGGATGAAGAAGATATGTCTTATCATTTGAAAGAAGTGTCAACATGGCATCAAAAACAGAAGAATTTTAGTGAAGAGAGTATCTTTGGGATTGGTAATATGGTCATTGACCCATCCTATTCTACCCAATTTAATGGTCATAGGATCAATTAACCAATTTTTGGAGATTCCCACCTTTTCTAGAGGATTTTTGAAAGGGTTAACCTATGTCTTAGTTCTTATAACTATTGATGCTTTTATCCTTCGTGGACTTAGGCAAACCTATGAGATAGTTACACCTAATGCATTCCTCAAATTTCTTAATTTACAATTAGGTGAACAATCAACCCAACTAGCATTTCCATGTGATTTTCACAAATTTTACCATCGAACCATGGAAAGAAATCGGTTGATTTGGTAGCCAAAAGATATCCGCCTATCTAGCAATTTGACCACTTGAATTCTAAGGATAGGTTGGAGTAACGAGTATGGTCATGATAAGCTTAAATCTTGGGTAACAACGAGATATTTACCCTCCGAATACTTAATAACTTGGCTTTTTAAGATTGGTTGGAGCCAAGAATATCTCAAGGTTCATTTGGATGTTGAGCCTACATTTGTGGTCATAAAGCTAGAAGAATTAATTCTTTGGACAAAGGAGTATAATGGGAACCTCATGCTACCACATTGGGAATTCGACTACTTTCAAAATCTTCACTCCATCACCAAGCAAACGTCCTTCAAAGTAGCTCTCGAATTCAATCTTCCCACCTATACAAAAAAACTTTTTGGTAAGACCACCTGACCACCATATCAAGAAGACTATTGGTGGATGAGAGACTTTCAACTCTATATGCTAATGGCAGACTATACCCTCGATGCATTCAAATTCAAGCGCTTAGAGAGTCTTAAGTGAAGCCATTGGACCGGAATTTGGAGGCAACAACTTCGGGAAGAAGTCAACCAATGGATTTGAGGTCAAATCCTCAAATCACCCAGAGAGGATGACATGTATAGGATCCCAATCACTAGAAGATCCAATAAAGGCCCAAACTTTAATTATTCTCCTTACTTATTACGTGTTTTCTTTTGTAGGTGTTGATGGCGCATGGAAACTTGGTTCAAGAGACATTGTTGCTACATGGATTCTCTTGGAAAGCTCGGAGCAAATGAAGAAAACCCTTAGAGTACCAGCTGGAGTAGCAGAAGCTGGAATTTGTCTTCCAGAGGATAACTTTTGTAATTTTCTTTTTTTTTCCTCCTTATTTGTATTTGGCAAACTCTAGGCCATTAGTTTATGTTTTAGCTACACTACTTAGACTTAGTCACGTATGGTGGCTTGATTGGGGTTAGCCATTCTTGCCCTCACTTTGGGGGACCATCACTTGGCCCACCATTACTTGGCCCATTTTGGGTTACTACTTGGCACCTTTGGGAGTCATCACATGGAGGAGGATGTGGAGCACTTGGAGGCATCATATGGAGACTTGGACTTGGCCCACTCTAGGAGGCCCATTCTACCGATGCACATTTTGGAACAACCTACTTTCACTTCGGTCCAAGGTGAAAAGGCCCAAAGAAGACCCAAAGTTTAGAGTTTCATCTAAGCAAGCCCAAGTAGAGGAGGCCCAAGGTGAAATTACTTGGCAAAATCCCATAATGGGATCATCTTGGCCGCGGCCCACATGGAGTGGCACCACTTGGATTCATCTCGGCCCTCCATCTATTTTATCATCAACAGGACCACATTCCCCCCACCTTGTATGGAAACCCTAATCAACCCTAGGTCTATATATAGCTTCCCTCTTTTAATGGTTGCAAACCTTTTGCCAATTTTCTCAATATATGAGTTTCCTTTGTCTTCCAAAGAGAGAAGCATTGTTACCTTCAATGGAGGTAAGCCACAAATTTTCCAATCTGTGAAAGGAGTAAATCTCCCTTGCTTACTAGCTCAAGGTTGCTAGAGTAGGCTCGTATTGTCCTTCCTCATCATCATTCCTTGGAAGTTTGAGCTACGAGGGGGCAGAACCGGTCCCCGATAGTGGTTGTTTTCTACGTGAAAGTAAGCACCCGTGAGCATAACATAAGATATCTCTCGGGTCCACTTAGGGTTTCATTTTCTTTTCCATTTTACCTTATTGTTATGTTCTTCACGTTATACTCATTGTCACTTAGCATCTCATCTTCATTTTATGTTTCATTTTTATTACATTGTGCTCAGGTTTTCATTCACGCATTCATCTGTGCACATTCTTCATTTTTTTATGGGTTTAACACGGGCCCTTTCTAAGTCAGGACTGTGTCCATTTTTGTCTCATTTTGCGGGTCACCTAGTGAGTGGCAACAAGCATAAAGTGCATCAGTTTGTGTAAGGCTTGAAAATAGAAATTTATAGAGGAGTCAAAATATTGGGAATCCATGATGTGCCTTATTCGAGGGTGGTGGCTAAAGCTTTAGAAGTGGATGAGGTATAGTTAAAATTTCAAAAGCAAATAGAGCATCCAAGAAGATTCTTTAGAGAAGTTCAACCACAACAACAAAATAAAGGGTGGCAACCACAGCAAAGAGGGGTGCAGAGATCAAATAATGAAAAGATTGATCAAGCAAGGGAGAAGCGAACTCAAGGGCCTTCACAAGTTCCTCAGTGCCTAAAATGCGAGAAAAATCACTTTGGCAAATGCAAAGCTGGCTCGGGCCGATGTTACTGATGTAATGAAAGGGGCCATCTCATCAAGGACTGCCCAATGCCGAATAAAAATTAAGTCAGAGTTGCACCAAGAGTTTTCGCCCGTTATAGAACCCAATGATGTTGAGCAACCATATAACAACTCATTTTTCCAGTAAGATATTATCCGTTCTTGGGATTGGCCCGTAGCTTAATATCCTCCCCTCACGGCTTTGTTTGGCGATGACTTCCCAGTCGGTCACCCAACATGGTACTGCTCTCGTTGGAACACTTTTTAGTTTGGAGTTCTTATGGGATCCATTGTCAATTATGCTAAAAAAACGTGTCTTACTATCTTGGGAGTGTTTCATTTCCATATGCCTCCTCAAGCGATGTGAGATTGTCACGACCCCCTTTTTACGACCCGGGATTTGCTTATACTCAAGTCCAGGATTTACCTACACTCGGCTTAGGTCTCGAGGTTTGCCCTGAGTTGATCAACTGAATATTCAACTTTCAGAGACCCGCCTAGGGAAGGAACTGAGTTTTAGATGTATACATAGGTAAAGCCGTGTGCAATGAAAAAAGCAAGCACAGTTTGGGGAGGGATTTTTTTTTTTAATAAGTTAATTATCGACTCCATCCGACGAGTTCCGGGTTCGAGTCCCGGGCAACCCATTCTAATTATTCTATCCTTATTATATCGAAATCATATATATACAGTCGTGCTCATACGTACACATTCGGGTCATCACCTAATCACCCCCCCTATGGGGCCCAACGTCCTCATTGGCTACATTTCTGGTTGGGTAAAGACTCTGATACCATTTGTAACGACCCATTTTCCCAGTACGATATTATCCACTCTGGGGATTGGGTCGTAGCCCAATATCCTCCCCTCACAAATATGGCAAGGACTTCCCAGTCGATCACCCAACATGGTACTGCTCTCGCTGAAGCACTTTTAACTTCGAAGTTCTTATGGGATTTGTTGTCAATTGTGCTCCAAAATGCATCTTACTATCTTATGAGGGTTTCCTTACATATGTTTCATTTCCATATACCTCTACAAGCGATGTGAGATTATGTCAACCCCCTTTTTACTTCCCGAGATTTGCCTACACTCTGCTTAGGTCTCGAGATTTGCCCCGCAACCCGAGATTTGCCCCGCAGTCATGCTCATACGTACACATTCAGGTCATCAAAAATGAGTTGTGATTTCAGATACAATCTTTATTGGGGATGTAGCTGCTTATACCTTGATTGACTCCGGTGCTACACATTCCTTTATGACATCTGTGCTTGTAGTTAAAGTAAATTGTATGCCGAGAGTGGCTGAGCACTCTTATGATGTGATGTTACCGTCTGGAGAATGCTTGCACTCGAACTATGTGGTGAAAGATTGTATGATTTCTGTAGGAAATAATAAGTTATCTGTTGATCTTATAGTAATGAACATGAAAGGACACGATGTTATTCTGGGGATGGACTGGTTATTCTGACATTTTGCTACAATTGACTGTAGGTCTGGAATAGTATGTTTTCCGCCCCTGAATAGAGAAAAGTATTATTTTCAGGCAGTAAAAAATACAAGTAAGATTCACATTGTATCTTCTATAAAAGCCCATCAACTTTTGATTAATGAGTGTATGAGTTTCTTAGTGAGTGTGATTGATACACAAAGGCAAAGTGAAGTAAAACTTCAGAATATTCCGATTGGTCAAAATTTTTCAAAAATATTTTCCGATGATTTGTCCGGATTGCCTCCAAATAGGGACATCGAGTTTGTGATTGATGTTTTTCCAAGAGCTGCACCTGTATCTAAGAGTCCCTATCGAATGGCGCTGACAGAATGAAAGAGTTGAAAATGCAATTAAAAGAATTAGTAGACAATGGTTTTATACGCCCTAATTCTCTCCATGGAGTGCGCCCATTCTATTTGTCAAGAAGAAGGATTGATCCTTAAGGATGTGCATTGATTATAGAGAATTGAACAAATTGACGATAAAGAAAAGTATCCTCGGCCACGGATTGATGATTTGTTCGATCAACTTCAAGGTGCACGGTTATTTTAAAAAATTGATATACGCTTGGGTTATTACCAGTTGAAAGTTAAAGCAGAAGACATTTCTAAGACGGCATTCAGAACCAAATATGGACATTATGAGTTCTTAGTAGTGTTCTTTGGGTTAACGAATGCTCCGGCCTTTATAAATTTAATGAACCGAGTATTCCAAGAATATCGAGATAAGTTTGTGATTGTCTTCATCGATGATATTTTAGTTTACTCGTGGACTAAAGAAGAACATATGGAACACTTGAAGATTGTTCTGACGACTTTAAAGTTATATAAACTGTATGCAAAGTTTTTGAAGTACGAATTTTGGCTTGACAGAATTAATTTCTTTGCTCATGTCATCTCTGAGGAAGACTATTTCTGTCGATCCAACCAAAATTCAAGCTTTCAATGATTGGCCACAATCGAGAAATGTGGATGAGATACACAGTTTTCATAGGTTTACTATATATTACAAGAGATTCATCGAAAGATTTTCAAAGATTGTCAAGCCCCTATCTCGCTTAACAAGAAAAAACATGAAGTTCTGGTGGTCAGCTGATTGTGAGAATAGTTTTGAGAAGCTTAAACAAAAGTTGACAACAGCTCCTGTTTTGAATTGCCTGTTGAAAATGGCAAATTCAGCATTTATTGTGATGCTTCCAATATTGGATTGCTTGGTGTTTTAATGCAAGATCGAAAAATTTGTGAAGACTTATGAACAGAACTACCCCACACATGATCTCGAGTTAGCAGCAATTGTCTTCGCACTGAAAATATGGCGACATTATTTGTATGGACAACACTGTGAAGTATTTTCAAATCACAAGAGTCTGAAGTATATATTTACGCAGAAAGGGTTAAATATGAGGCAGAGGCGGTGGTTGGAATTTGTTAAAGATTATGATTTTGAAATCAAGTACCACCAAGGGAAAGCAAACGTTATAGCTGATGTTTTGAGAAGAAAGTCAACATCGATACAATCTGAGGTTTCAACAATGTCTATAACACTAAATTTGAGATTCAAAAATTTAAGGTGGAGATAGTTTCAGAGCTGACAGCTATGCTTTCTGCGATATTGTTCAAGTCAACTATCTTAGACAAAATTAAAGAAGCACAGCAAAAGGATCCGAAATATAAAAGCTATAAATTGAATAAGGTATCCGATAATTCTTCCGATTTTAATTGTTCTGATGATGGTATATTGAAATTTAGAAGCAGATGGTATGTTCTAAGGGACAAGAAATTACAAAGAGAGATATTATCAGAAGTGCACTCTTCTACTTTCTCTGTGCATCCCGGAAGTACCAAAATGTACAGAGATTTGAAACAACATTTTTGGTGGTCTAACATGAAGGACGATGTAGCAAAGCATGTCAAGTTATGTCTTGTATGCCAACAGGTTAAAGCAGAGAATCAAAGGCCAGCAGGAAACTTTTCAATCCTTATCAATCCCAGAATGGAAGTGAGAACATATAACAATTGATTTAAAGATAAGATGGGTCTTCCTTATTGGTTTAACAATTTTTGGGTTTTAATGTAATAGAAGTTATGTTTCGATGTGATTATTTGATGATTTGCTAAATAAGGAGGGTGATGCACGAAGTTTTTGGAAGTTTGTTCAAACTTTCCTCTTATATGATGTAAAACCATATTATAAGACAATTCTTGATATGAGAAATGAAAGAAATTGGTAATTCGATTGAGGTTTGAACAATTGTGGCAATTAGGTTCAAAATTGTGAAAACAGGGTAAGCTTCGGTTTTGTTATTTTGTGCCTAACCTAGTGATCTTCAATTGGTAAATGGTTTTGGTATGTTAAAGTGGACTCTTGAAGTGATCCATAGACTGTGGAATAAATTCATTTGGATAAGTATAGCATAAGTTCTGGAATTTCGAAATTTGGACAATTATAGGTCATGAAATGCATTGTGATGATATTGATAGTTTAATGTATATGTTTTAGGTTTGCAACTCAAAAGGAAATAGGTCAATTTGCCTAAACTTGTGCTAAGGACCTAAAGTAAGTGATGTTGCATGTGTTTGGCCTATCGCCCTACATCATAAGGTGTTAGGAATTTGATGAATTACTTTGTTGGTTTATATGAATGGTTGGGGTATGTGGTTATAGGTAAATTATGTTTTAGGATTAGTGGTTTGTTGATATTAAGTCATGCGTTTGACTAATGATCTTGTTTAGAGATTTTAATATGATGGTTGATGATATGTTTATATGCTATATTCATGAATCATGCATCACGTTTTACGAAATCATAGAAAACGATTTTAAGCATACGTTTTATGTAAGAAAAATGAAATGAATGAAACGAATATGAAATGTACGTAAATGGTTATTTGCAGGGCGGGGCTCGAGTTAGGTTGTCCATGCCCAGGTTCAGAATACGTGTCCATGCCCAGGTTCAGAACTGTGTCCCTACCCAGGACCAGATTATGTACCTACTCTCTCTTAGTATATCCCCCAATAACTAATGTCAAGTGAAAGAAAAGAAAAAAAAACAGAGACTATATGGTTTTACGAATAGCATGTGCATGAGTATTCATTTTATTATGTATCACTTGCTGAGCATTAGGTTCTTTAGTTTGAATTTTATGATGTAGGTGAAGAATTTACAGGTGAGGATTTCGAGCCTCGACTAGAATAAAAGATGCAGTTGAAGGATATGTTCATGGTGGATGTTTGTGGCTATTAGAGCGATTTTTGACCCGTGGGCAGCTCTTAAGTGTTTTGGTACAGATTTTGTATGAATTTAAAATGTTTTGTTTAAATAAATTTGGTAGATGTTAGTAATATTTTTTTATGTAAATAGAAAAGGGTCTATTCCTATTTTAAGTTTTCTGCTACGCGCTGTAAAAATGATTTTGTTTATAAGTTTATTAAAACGATATTTTGAGTATGTATTGTGAGGATTTTTATGGATGAATTGTCAAAAGGATGCATTGATGTTTTATTGAAGGAAATGGACAAACTGTAGAAAAGTTGAAGTAAAAGGAAAAGACATCCGAGAGGGTGCCGACCGATCGGCCCCCATGAGCCGATTAGTCGGCAATTCACTATTCACTTTAAAACAAAAAAGTTTTAAGAAATTATACCAAAGTTCCTACAAAGGTTTATTCAAGTCAATAAAGTAAAGTGCTAATCTGTCAAAAGATTTTACAAATTTTTATGAATAAGAAATTTAACAATTTTTGGGTCGTGACATCGTCCCTTCCTTTTGTACTATTATTATCTACCATCTACTCCACGTTCACCCTCCACAACAATCTTGTACTTCTCCTCTACCTAATTGGTCCGCCTCAGCACAGATAATTACAGGTCTACCCATTCCAGTTAATTCCACTCTCAATAATTGATTACCCTTGACTTGACCTCCCTCCTTTTCATTCATTATATCGATCATTGAAGGTAAAATTGGATTCTTAATCATCATCTGCCCCTGAATCTTGCTCAATAAATTTGGCAACATTTTCATTGTCTCCTTATGAAACAGCTCATTGCTTCATTAAAGACCACTTGTATCTCAAATTATGAGTTATTCCACTACCTTTGGGTAGCTCTCAGCTGACTCTACTCCACGACTTATGTGCTTGTATTACGAATCTTCTCGGTCATCGAAACAATACCTTTATGATAGACTATTTGCAACTAAGTATATCCAAAAGCTTGAGTGAGCAATAGACGATAGGTTGGATGAGAAAATGTGATTGAAATAGTAATACATAATAGATTAGCACTAATGAGCTATTAAACCGTTCCATTATATTGTCATTCGTAGAAAGAAAGTGACTAATCATTTCAGACCATATTTTCTAACTAAAAATAAATACAATATTACTTATCATAAATTACAAAATGATAGTGGAATTACACTAACTATGAAGTGTAGATAAAATGATTAATTTTTTCAAAAAAATGGAGGTGCGTACTCTGAGCAGGATCATTATTTGGTATTAATAAGGTGTTATGTTGTTTAGAATCATGAACCATTTTACAGTCTTAGAGTAGATATCCTATGTTAGATAATGACTTTAGATTTAAGTAACTGGATAAATATGTAGAAAATTATGCATGTGTACAGTCAACATGGTGCACCAGAAATAAACCAAGATAGTATTTTCGGCTTTGGATAGTTGGCATTAGATGCTTGAGTTGGAATTGAGTAGTATGAAGTCGCATTATGTAACATGCCATGAAATAGAAATTATCAGCTAATAGAGTAATGCCACATGTCACCCTAATATTAATGACTAATTATGTTATTGAAGATATTGCATTTTGGTTTACGTTTGACCATAATGATGATATCTTCTTGTATGTGTGGCGTGTGTACAGTCATAAATTTTATAAAAAGAGAGTAACTATATCTTTTGTAGAGTACGACTCCATAAACATTATAAAGAGAATAATGTTGGCTACTATAGTCCAGCTAGTGATTGTTCATGTTAACATCTAGTGGCGAATGTTAATATAAAAGATAATTTAATGAACATAGAATAAAATAAATTGAACATATTCATTGGATATGTGGGTGCATAACTCTCATCATATGCATATAGGTAGATAAACATTAGTTTCTACTAGAATTAATGCAATCGAGAGTTTAAATGATTGGACTGGGTTGAACTCTCAAAGGAAATGTAAAGGAATTGAGCAACTCTATGAAATTTTGCATTAGTAATTAAGTGAATGAACTTGACCTCGGATATTAAGTGCCTAGGATTAGTTTAACCGTAGGATAGATGTACATAATATTAGTTGCACGTGGAACAAGGCATTAATTCATATGATGATCATGTAGAGTATTAATACGTATATTGATAATGACATTATGCTATGATTCATGATATCATATACTTCAGCCTTCATACACGTGCACTATACATTTTAGATACATAAAGAAATGTAATTTTTATTTGAAACTAGACACAGATTAGATATGTCTATAGTGTCATGAAACACGAATTTTTGGAAATGTGTAAAAAGGTGAGACCGATTAACCTTATAATGAATATTAAGATTGTAAGAACTAATCATGTTGGGATAGCGTGTGATTAAGTACTATGTTGGTTTAGTAACTTAATTCTTATATTAAGATTCTTACTAGACTTATAATATTCAATATGTTGTTTCATCTAATTTTTCAAGTTAAGGCGATAGCTTGGGTAGTAAAGGAAAAAGAAAGTTAATATGATAAATTTCGCAAATCATAAGACTAGATTATTTTGTTTTTCTTTTTTCATATTTTAGTATGATCCTTGTCTATAAATTATTATAAATAAATTCTTGTATACAATAAGATTTGTATTTTATAACGTGGGTGTTTGGTGTTTAAATTTTAACTGGCCTTTGTTTGGTGGATTTAGTTTTCATTACATCTTTAATCTTTATAAGTTATTGTTCAATTCGAATGCGTGGTTTTTTTATGAGTGTTGAATCCCATTTTGGGAATCCGGATGAGTACTTTTTTTTCGACTATGTTTTTTAGGTATAATGTTTTTTACATTAAATTGTTGCATCGGGTAATCCAAGTTTATATCCAATGACAACAATGCTTGAACAACATTGATTGTAGCTACATGTGTAAACACCTTTGTGATTGAGATTTATATTTACCTTTAAGCTACAAGTATTGCTATAACGAATTCAGTAATAACAGTTGCTTTGTACTTTGATATGAAGTTTCATCAAAATCCTACTTTCTTCATGGTGGGGGGAATCAACAATGTTTGAAGTTTTATCTTTTTTAAGAGTTCATCTCTTGATTAATACCAGCTTTCCACCTTGGCTTGTCTAGGCCTTCTTGCACACCATTAAGAAGACCTAGCAGATAATTGGCTTAATTTATTAATGACTGATTTGATTCTAACTAAAAATGATTAAGTCATGAGATCACTTTTCTAGAAAGCTTAGGTTTATATGTATGTTTAAGAATACCTCTAGTGAGATGCTCTAATTATTGGATTGTAGGTAGCTCAGGCACTAGATCAAGGACTCAAACTCTTCATTTGATGAACTTTCTTCTGGTTCAATCACTAAGAAATTTCAAAGTGTTTATTAACATCACCTCCCACAGTTATACCACTCATGTCCAAATTATGGTAATTATTTTTTTCAAAATATTGATAATCAAACTCTACAAGCTTATAATATAGAGTTTGAATTTCCTTGTATACTTCATTTGAAGTTCATACTCAGATGAAAAATATAGAGAGTTTTCACGGAAAACCACATATACTGTTAAAAACATACGTTGAGTTGGAGAATGATACCACCGATAACCCTACTGATATATAACATATTCAAAAAAATGACAACCAAAGACATGAGGAGGTAAATGTGCCAGGCAACTACAACATCAATGATAAAGTTGAAAAACGAGCTGGCCGAAACAAATCGAGGCTGAAAAACTTCCGTTCACCGAAGCTAATGAGTTAAACGATCAGAGCCTAGCGAGTTTAACAATTCGAGCTTGACGAGGCTGGCCAAAAAGAATTTCAACTTGAGTGGACTTGCGAGGCACGAGTTAAATAAGCTGAGTCGAGCCCGCTAAACGAATATTACGAGTTTAATGAGCCGAGTCTAATGAGTCAAGTATAGATGAATGTATCCAATTTATACAAATATAATGTATATTTTTAAAAAATTGTTACTAAAATTATAATAATTAGTTTTAAGCATGGATCAATTGGAGAAAAGAAAAACAAAAAAAGGGGAAAATTTGTTTCCCTCTTCGAGTCTTGTTCCTGCAAAGAAGAGTAGGGCTTTGAGAAATCTCCTCATGAAGGCAGGTTGTCGGGATTGAGAGATTGAATTGCAAAGTATTTTATCATCAACCCTTCCATCTCTGGCACTTCTTTTCTACTGTAAGCTTTATTAGAAATAAATCATCATGAGATCCTCCACCACAGGAACCACAACTTCTTCATATTTGCTTGCGAGGAGCATAGCTGCTAATCCTTCCCACTGCAATTTCTTCCGGACCTCTGTTTAAAGCCAGAAATGGATAACATAATATGTATTCCTGTTAATGCCTCAAAACCCTTCTGCGTATTACTTCTGCTGAGTTTTCCTAGCATCTCGACCAAATCGATCACAAACTCCATCGTGGCAATTAAGCATGTTTGAAAATTCTTCTATCTTCTTCACTCCCAATTTAATTTTTCCTATCATTGCATCAGATTTTAGTCTTGATATTTCTGCTGTTAGCATTACTCCAAGAACCCTCCAAGTGAAATATAGAATCAGAGCAAGAGAATTCCAGATTTTCTTCACAAGGACCTCCAAAAAGTTTGTCATCTCAATTTGATTCAGCCATCTAACTGCCATTGTGTAAAGTGTGAACAATCTTCTGTAATTTCTTTTCTTTTTACATTTTGTAAACAAACTCGCCGAAGCTGCTCCGGAGAATTTGAATGAGAAAATGTTCTTCCAAATCCCATTCTCTTCCTTAAGGCTGTAGATGGCTAACATTTAGGTCTCATCAGCAAAGAAAAACCTTCCACCATTTCTAAAAACTTGTCCCAAAAATGCACACTTTCCATGTGTCCGTCAAATAACTGAATAACATAAAACATTCTGCAAAATTGTGGTGCTCAAAAGTTAGGTCCTGCAACTCAACACTCATCACTCTGCTTCAAGTATTGTATTCGCTATGAAAAATTGCACTTTCTTCCTGCCAATAAAATCTGGGCAATAGTCACAATTACTTAAAACCAGCAATCGATTCTCGATGTGGACCATCATCATTTCCATCACCTCCCTTTCTTTACAGAGAAACCAAATAAATCCAACTCTAACAAATCCAAATATCAAATCTTCAGTAATCGGCTCATAAAAACAAGCAGTAAATTCAATGGGATGTATTGTTTTGTAAGGAAACACCTCAATTGTCTTGCTCAATTCATTCCCAAAATTTTCATTAAGCAATCCATTGCACTCATTGCTCATCATATTACAATAATAGAACGCTATGGTAGTAGCCATATGATACAACCCGGTTTCTGCTAACGATAATAAGATAGTAGTAATATTATGATGAATTCTAGAGCGTAACTCCCTCCAGAGCTAATACTAAGGAATTAAGAATGAAAGAAAAAAACTTGATTATTCTCTGCCAATCCCCAAGAGATTACAAAGGTATTTATTTAAATCATAATCTAGACTTCTTTTTTAATTAGAAAACTACCTGATCTAGACTTCTCTTTTAATTAGGAAACTACAATAACCGAATTTAGAAATAACTTATTAAATTACTAAATAGCCCTTTTAATACTAATCCCATCATTAAATCTAATTGTAATTCTTCTTTCATCGTCTCACATAAGTCTTGAGCAGCACATCATTACTTCCCGTCCAACGAGCAACCTTGTCCTCAAGATTGAAATCTGGAAATTGTTGTCTAAGCATGTTATACGATTCCCACGTTGCCTCATAATCCGGTAACCCTTTCCAAGTCACAAGTACTTCCCTACGTCCTGTACTATCTTGTTGAACCCCTTCTAGCGCCTCAGGAGTAACTAGTATAGCCATGTCTTCAATCATGGCCGGCGGTAGAGTATATGAAACGTCCCCATCTCCGACCACCTTTCGTAATTACGACACGTGGAACACTGGATGAATTATCGCAGTTGATGGTAATTGTAATTTGTAAGCCACGGCACCTATCCGTTCCAATACTTTATATGGACCAAAATATTTAGGTGCTAATTTTTCATTTCCATGCCGTGTGACACTCCGCTGTCGATATGGTCGAAACTTCAAGTATACTCGATCTCCCACCTCAAATTGAACATCGCGGCGATGACTGTCAACTTGCCGCTTCATTAATTGTTGTGCCCACTCCAAGTGTCGCTTAAGATCCTTCAAACGATCATCACGTTCCTTTAAATACTCCTCCACTTAGGATACCAGCGTCTCCTGATGTCCGTAATGGACCAAATGTGGTGGATCACGGCCATAGAGAATTCTATAGGGGGTGTCCCCTGAAGATGAATGATAAGAGGTGTTATAAGAATATTCAGCCCAAGCTAGCCATGTCGCCCATTTTGTTAGGGTTTTGGATGCAAAACAACAAAGATAGGACTTAAGGCTGCGATTTACAACCTCGATTTGACCGTCGATTTGTGAGTGAAACGTCGTGCTGGGTTTAAGTACAGTGCCTTGCATACGAAACAACGCCTTCCAAAAATGGCTTAGGAAGACTTTGTCACGATCGGAGACAATAGATTCGGGCATTCCATGTAACTTGACTACCTCTTTGATAAACACTCGTGCCACAGACATTGCAGTAAACGGATGTCGAAGCGGAATGAAATGACTATATTTACTTAAACGATCCACAACTACAAAAATCACCTTGTATCCATAGATACGTCTGCCCACACACGCTCTGGTAACTGCAGTGGCTGTAACAACCCTCCTAGGGCCATGGCCATGTACTTATGACGTTGGCACACATCACACTGGGCCACCCAATTCTCGACATTTCTCTTCATCCTTACCCAGTACAATTCGCGTGCGATTCGTCGATAGGTCTTTTGAACACCCGCGTGCCCTCCTATTACACTGTTATGAAAATCCCGGAGTAATTTAGGAATGTAAGTGGACGTGCGGGGCAATACCAATCGACCGGCATACAAAAGTCGACCATCAATCACCTTGTAATTTTCATATCTGTCTTCTTTGTGACTCACCGCCTCTCGAATCTTGCGCATTCCCTCCCCGGTGTCATTGTCGCGAAAGAGCCCAGTCCAATCAAGTGAGAATGTAGTAGAGAGGACCAAGAGGAGCTTCGCTTCTTCTCGATGTGATAATGCATCTGCGGCCTGGTTGCCTGCCCTCGAACGAAACTGTATCTCAAACGTATAGCCGAGGAGCTTGGATAACCACTTTTGATGCGTGTCGGCGACTAAACGTTGCTCTAGTAAAAATTTTAAACTTCGCTGATCTGTTCGCACTACGAATTTGCGTCCCAACAAATAGGGTCTCCATTTCTGGATGGCGAGAACAATTGCCATTAATTCGCGCTCATAAACTAACTTTAGTCGAGCTCATGCTGCAAGGGTCTGATTGTAGTAGGCAATTGGCCGCCGATTTTGCATTAATACTGCTCCAAGTCCATACCCCAAAGCATCTGTCTCGACCACAAATTGTTGTTGAAAATTTGGTAAGGCCAACACCGGCACCGTAGTCATTGCCACCTTCAACTGCTCGAATGCTTGTTGAGCCTCTAACCCCCACTTGAAATTGTCCTTCTTTAATTGATCCGTTAATGGCCTCGCGATGGAGCTATATCCTTGGACAAAACGTCGATAATATCCTGTGAGCCCCAAAAGTCCCCGTAAGGCCTTTAACGTTCGTGGCACTGGCCACTCCACCGTGGCTTTTATCTTGGAATTGTCAGCCGCCACATCATCCGCCGATACGATGTGCCCTAAATATTCGACCTGTTGCTGTGCAAACGAACATTTTTTGCTGTTTGCGAACAACTGATGTTCACGCAAAGTTTCCAATGTCACCCGCAAATGGGGTAGGTGATCCTCCCACGAGCGACTATATATAAGAATGTCATCGAAGAACACCAATACAAATTTTCGCAAATGTGGTTTAAACACCTTATTCATCAATGACTGAAAAGTGGCTGGTGCATTTGTGAGGCCGAATGACATTACCAGAAACTCATAATGACCTACGTGTGTTCGAAAAGCCGTCTTTAGTATATCCTCCGACCGCATTCGGATTTGGTGATAACCTGATTTCAAATCAATCTTAGTGAACGTTGTAGCCCCATGTAGCTCATCTAATAATTCATCTATAACCGGAATCGAAAACTTATTTGGTACGATTTTCGAATTTAAGGCTCGATAATCAATGCAAATGCGCCAGCTCCCATCTTTTTTTTTTAACAAGCAAAATGGGGCTCGAGAAAGGACTCACGCTTGGTCGGATCACACCTGTCGCTAACGTACTAATCGCTCAATTTCATCTTTCTGGATTTGTTGATAACGATATGACCGAACACTAATTGGGGATACTCCTTCCTTCAAAACGATGGCGTGCACGTGGTCTCGCGGGGGTGGCAAACCTGGGGGCATATTGAAGACGTCGCCAAATTCTTCCAACAGCGCCGTCAAGGACAGTGGTTCCTCCGGTCCCTCGGCTAGCCAGTCCGAGCTATTCAACTGCCGTAGCTCGACCCATACTGCTACTACCAGTTTCATCATAATCCTCCGCATCACTTTCAATGTAACCCGCGAATGACACAAGTCCGGGTCTCCCTTCAACGTAATTGACCTCCCATCGTTGACAAAACACATCGTTAACAACTTCCAATCCTGATCCGAACCTCGGATCAAAAGGACCCGGGACCCGACAACAACGAGGAATAATTGAACGGAACGCTTTTTGATTCAAGAACAATGTAAGGAACTAAGACCCCAATCAAAGAATTCGATGGAACCCTAGTTATCAAAACAGGAGCTTGACCGTAGCCACACCTGTTAGCTGAACCAAAGCTATCAAAACAGGAGCTTGACCCAGACCAAACTTGTTGGTAAGAACCAAAGCTATCAAGTGAGATTCTTCAAGCGTGACTTGAAGAAGATCGTTGTTCTTCGCAAAGAACTAATGAGAAATCTTCTCTAAAAACTCAACCTTTTTAATTCAAACTTGTTCTCCCATTAAATAAAATAGTTTTACCATTAAATAGGCTACACATTAAAATTAACTAATAATAAAAAAAAAAAAAAAAAAAAAAAAAAAAAAAAAAAAAAAAAAAAAAAAAAAAAAAAAAAAAAAAAAAAAAAAAAAAAAAAAAAAAAAAAAAAAAAAAAAAAAAAAAAAAAAAAAAAAAAAAAAAAAAAAAAAAAAAAAAAAAAAAAAAAAAAAAAAAAAAAAAAAAAAAAAAAAAAAAAAAAAAAAAAAAAAAAAAAAAAAAAAAAAAAAAAAAAAAAAAAAAAAAAAAAAAAAAAAAAAAAAAAAAAAAAAAAAAAAAAAAAAAAAAAAAAAAAAAAAAAAAAAAAAAAAAAAAAAAAAAAAAAAAAAAAAAAAAAAAAAAAAAAAAAAAAAAAAAAAAAAAAAAAAAAAAAAAAAAAAAAAAAAAAAAAAAAAAAAAAAAAAAAAAAAAAAAAAAAAAAAAAAAAAAAAAAAAAAACAGAGCTTGACCCAGACCAAACTTGTTGGTAAGACCAAACTATCAAGTGAGATTCTTCAAGCGTGACTTGAAGAAGATCGTTGTAAAAACTAAAATAAAATAATAACTAATAAAATCGTGAGATAATGATCCTTTGCATGATAAGATATCATCTCACGTTTAAACTACGTTTGAATATGATTTAAATTGATTTGAGTAGATTCTATTGGATAAAATCTCTCATACGCGATTTGTTTGGATTTGCATGTGCTTCGCATGTGACTTTTTAATTCTTACACGTGCATGTGCATGGCACATGTAAATCTTCATGCATCTTTGGTCTCCTTTGCTTCAACTTGATTTTGATTATCTTCAATCCTCGACACATTCAATAATTTTAGATCAAGTTGTCGCGGCTCCTCTCTCCCTTGGATGACGTGCCTCGGAGGCCCGTTACAAGATCTCAAACCCGGGCACAAAATTTAATCAATCAATGTTCTAATGACTTGTCTCTTTTTGCAGGTTTGGATCACATCATGGACTTCACTTGGGAGCCGACATCGGAGGATGTGGAAAAGCCTTGCCACGTACTTCATTGGAACATTTGCACGGAGCCTCCGGATTGCCCTATGGGAATTTGTCTTCCCGGGCCTTAATTTGTAATTTTTATTTTTCAAACTCATTGGCATACATTAGCCTTTTTGTAAGAATTTATAATTTGCATTGCATGCATTAGATTGAATGGTTAGGGTTAGATGTATGTTGGTGGATTATGGGTTGAAGAATTCAACAAAATTACTCAAGGAAAAGGCCTACAACCAATGGAGCCCAAAGAAAGCCATGGCCCAAAGAAGAGCCCAACTTTAAGGTATGAATTTTGCAAGTACAATTGGTAGTGGCCACAAGGATGGATGACATGGCAATTTAGCACCATTGATCAAGCAAAACAAGGAAAGCACCTCAACCCTTGGATGAAGCACATGGATTGCAATCTTGTCCCTTCATCTTGATCTTCATCAACGGCCCCAATCCTTTCTTCCATTACCAAACCCTAATCATCCACCCTAGGTTTCTCTATTTAAGCATAGCATTGGTGTGTGTAAAAGAACTTTTTGCCAATCAATACACTACTATTTCCCTAAAATATCCAAAGTTCCTTTGGTGTTATTTTCCTTGGTTCTTTGAGCCAAGAGGAGTTAGCCTCCATTGCTAACCTAGCTAGGGTTGCTAGGTTAGCTCTTATTCATTCCCTCACCTTCTCCATTGGGAGTCGGATCGAGGACGGAAATCCCGGCCTAAGGTGGTCGTTTTCCTCACGGAAAACGTGTATCCGGGAGCTTAAACCGTAAGCTCGCTCCACGGATCCGCCAAGGGTTTTCTTTATTTTATTGTCTTCACTTTTGCACACAAATCACCCCTTTAAATTTCAGCTCCACAATATCCACACACTCACCTTTATTTTTATGCCATTTTATTATATCTTTTGCTTTATATTTTCTTTCCATTTCTAACATCCATTATCATCTCTATTCTTTTTATTTTCTTGCTTATCTCAATCTCTCTCTCTCAACATATAAGAATCGGCCATATTTCTATTAATTTCTTTGTTTATTTCTTGTATTTATTTTAGTATTTTCTTTCCATAATCAAATATTGTTCACTAGCACACAACCAAGCACACCGAGCATATTTGTGGGTTGTACACGGGCCCCCTTTCTAGGGGACCCCGTGTCAAGTGGTATCAGAGCGAAAGGCTTCCCTTGGAGTGTTTTTGATGCATTTGGCAATAGCCAAAAGCTATACACAAAAACCGGGATAGCGCTCTTTTAAATTTCCGCATTAAATTCTTATATATATTTGTGCTAACCTTGAGCTATTTTGTGCTAATCTAAATTTTACTTGTACTACCATTATTTTTGCTATATTATTGCTTGTTCTAATATGGAAAAATATGGTGGACGATCCTACAAGAAAACGCACAAGGTATAGCTCCCGAATCTCTTAATCTCTTCTCTTTATTTCTCGGTTTTTCCTCTCCTTCTTGTGTCACGATTTTTCTCTTTTGTTTGCTCTCTTTTAAGTCTTTATTTTGCCTTAAATCTAAGCCGAAACTCTGCTGAAATTTTGGTAGAAAAGTTAGTATAAAATCGGCCTAAAGAAATTGCATAATCTTCACGGTTTCTCACTATATTTGCCTCGGATTATTGCTTCTTTAATTCCGGTTTTGTTGGCATTTCTTGTTATCATTTGAACCTTATTTAGCATCTAAATATTGTCCACTAATTATATTAATATTCTGGAAATTTTGGTGCTTAAATTCGGTTTAGAATTATTACTAACGAAAAATAGGATTCTTGTTGCAAAATTACATATCGTTTTTGCTTCCTTGTTGAGCTCGACTTTGTCTATTATTTTGCTTAATATTACTCATGTTTTAACTCGTAAATTTACCTAATATATGCTGTTGAGCGAATGCATGAAATTGGTTAACAAGAATATGACAATGTATGAATTAAAAGTAACAAATTAGAGCTAGTCATTACAAGCAAAATTCTGCTATATTTGAATTAAATTCCAGCATGATATCTTGACTTAAATGGTATTCTAAAATTTATTATTTGCTGATTTTAGAGTTAATTAGTGTCATTAATATTGCTCTAAGTGATCCTTAGTAAAAGTTGTCAACTTGATTGAAATTTCTTGAAAATTTGTGGTGAAATTAAATCGTTGAAAATATTCATTTCTTAGTTTTATTATTGAGTGTTGATAGTGTTAAGTTGTTATTCTAATTAGCATGATCCCTATTTTCAATTTGTCTTAGCTAAGAATGTTCCATAGAGCCTAAAATTACCTAAGACATTAAGAAGATATTCATCTCACTAATTTAGGAAAATTAACTTAGACAAGAATTGGAATTTAAATTAAAACACTTACTTATGACTAATCGAAGTGGATTTAATCGAGATCCATTACACCAAGAACCAATTCGGATTAGGGACACTCCCCCACCCGAACCAACACGCCTCGAAGGAGATCCTAGCACACAAGGAGGCGTGCAAAGTCAAATAAATGCCTTAACGGGCCTGGTCAACACTCTTACCCATCAAATCCAAAACGTGGCCCTTGATGTGGCCCACATGAGAGAACATATGTCCAACCATTCCCGTAGAGAATCCCAAGAACGAGACCCTTCACGTGAGACTTCCTCTAGGGTTATTCCCGATCGCCCTAGACGTAGGACACCTTTACAACCACCCATAGAGGAAGGAGAATGGGTAGAACCCCGAAGAAGGAGACCACGACATTTTAATTCGGAGGATGATGTTTGGACGGAGGATGAAGAAGAGTACCGACCAAATCGTCGTAGGGACAACGACGACCTCCGCAACGTTAAGATGTCCATTCCCCCTTTTAATGGAGCTTGTGACGGACATACCTATTTTGATTGGGTTGATAAGGTAGAGAGAGTCTTCGAGTGCCACGACTATTCCGAGCGAGTTAAGATTCAACTAGCTTCCCTCGAACTCACGGGCCATGCCGCCTTGTGGTGGTCCAACTACAAAGCCCAAAGGTCGAGAACCTACAGTTACCCCGTCGCTACATGGAATTCCATGAAAGACATAATGCACAAGAGGTTTGTACCTCGACATTATAAGCACGAACTCTTCCAACAACTTCATAGCCTCAAACAAAACAATCTATCGGTTGATGAGTACCTAGCTGAATTCGAAACCCTCAACATGCGTTGCGCTGTTGAAGAACCTGAAGAACAACTCATCGCTCGATTTATTCGAGGATTGAACCGCGATATAGGTGACGCGGTTGAAGTTCAACAATTGGAGGCCATGGACTTGGTTATTCAATTAGCCCTTACGGTGGAAAGACAACTTAAGCGAAAACGTAAGACTAATTTCCCGAACAAATTCCCACCAAGACATTTAGACCAAGATAAGCCTAAACCTCCTTGGAAGAAAGAAGAAAAGAGACCAATTAACCCTAATTGGCCCCCTAGAACTCCCTTCAACCAAAACAAACCACCTCCGACGGACAAGAGACCACTAAACCAAAACCAACCCAAAGTACAAAGAGCTCGTGATGTCCAATGCTACAAGTGTTTAGGCAAAGGACATTACGCGAATGAATGCTCTAACCGTCGAGTGATGATTATCAAGGAATCTACCAGAGAATGGGAAAGTGAAAATGATGAAGGTCAATACCTTGATAAGGAAGAAGAGGAAGTGGAAGAGGAAAGCGAGCGGGAATCGAGTGATGAATGCGCGGCTCAAGATGGACCACTTTTAATGGTCATTCGTAGAGCCCTCGTATCTAAAAATGTGGATGAAGACTGCCAACGCGAAAACATTTTCCAAAGTAGGTGTGCAGTCAAGGATAAAATATGTTCTGTGATTATAGATAGTGGAAGTTGCGTTAACGTAGCTTCCCACGATATGGTGAAGAAGCTTGGTTTGGAGTCAATGAACCACCCTAAGCCCTATAAGTTAAGATGGTGGATGATAGAGATGACATTAAAGTGACTAAGCAAGTGACCATTCATTTTACCATTGGAAAATATAAAGATTCGGTTGTTTGCGATGTCGTTCCAATGCAAGCCAGTCATCTTCTATTAGGACGACCCTGGCTTTATGACCGTAGGGTGCAATATGACGGATACCTCAACAACTATAGCCTGAAGTTCGGTGGTAGAAATATCAAATTACTCCCTATGACCCCTGAACAAATTGCTCGTGACGATGCAATTAGAAAGGAAGAAAAGATCAAAGAAAATCTTTTCTTATCGAAAAAGGGAGTAAGAGCAGCAGTTACGAAAGGAGAGACTGTGATACTTGTTTTATTTAGAGACCGGGTTATGGAGTTAGGTGACGTACCCCCACCGATCCTAGTCCTACTCAAGACCTATCAGATGTTTTTCCTGAAGAACTACCACCCGGATTACCACCAATTAGAGGTATAGAACATCAAATAGACCTCCAACCCGGAGCCATGTTACCAAATCGACCGGCCTATAGGATGAGGCCTGAAGAAGCAAAGGAATTACAAGAGCAAGTCCAAGAATTGTTAGGAAGAGGGTACATAAGAGAGTCAATGAGCCCATGCGCCGTACCTACTTTGTTGGTACCGAAAAAGGATGGCTCTATGCGTATGTGTGTTGATAGTCGGGCTATCAATCAAATTACTATTAAATATCGTTACCCTATCCCTCGACTTGAGGACATGCTAGACGAATTAAGTGGAGCATCAATATTTTCCAAAGTAGACTTGAAGAGCGGTTATCATCAAATACGGATGAAAGAAGGTGATGAATGGAAAACCGCCTTCAAAACAAAATACGGATTGTTTGAGTGGATGGTTATGCCATTCGGTCTTACAAATGCCCCGAGTACCTTCATGCGATTAATGCACCATGTTCTTAAGGAGTTCCTTGGGAAATTTGTTGTCGTGTATTTCGATGACATCTTGGTGTATAGTCGCGACCTCCCACAACATGTCAACCATCTCGGGATGTTATTTCAGACTCTTCGTCGTGCTAAATTGTTTGGAAATTTAACTAAGTGTTCCTTTGGACAAGAGAAAGTTTACTTTTTGGGCTTCATAATCTCTAAGGATGGCTTAGAAGCGGATGAAGATAAAGTTAAAGCCATCAAGGAGTGGCCCACTCCCACTAGTATCACTGAAGTCCGTAGCTTTCACGGATTAGCCTCTTTTTATAGGAGGTTCATTAAAGACTTCAGTTCTTTAGTCGCTCCTATTACGGATCTTACCAAGAAAGGAGTAGACTTTAATTGGTCACCGGCATGCCAAAGTAGCTTCAACTTGATAAAAGAAAAACTGTGTCAATCACCAGTCTTGGCACTTCCTGATTTCAATAAGGTTTTGAAATCAAGAGTGACGCCTCCGGTATTGGCATTGGGGCTGTATTGATGCAAGATGGCAAACCTCTTGCATATTTTAGTGAGAAATTGAAAGGAGCTGCTTTGAACTATTCGACTTATGATAAGGAGTTCTATGCGGTGATTAGAGCGATAGAACAATGGCAACACTATCTACTTTCAAAAGAGTTTGTGATTCACTCCGACCACCAATCCCTTAAGCATATTAAGAGTCAACACAAACTCAACAAAAGACACGCAAAATGGGTGGAATTCTTGGAAAGGTTCCCCTACATTTTAAAATATTTGAAAGGATCGGATAATACCGTTGCCGACGCTCTCTCTCGAAGACGTATCCTTAACAGAATTAGGTGTTAGATTTTTTGGATTTGAATGGATCAAAACTTTGTATGCATCCGATAAAGATTTTGGATTGCCTTATCAAGTTTACCAAAATAAGGCTGAAGGAGGATATAGTCTTGTGGAGGGATTTTTACTAAGAAACGGAAAATTGTGTATTCCTACTTGCAGTCTAAGGCAATGCCTCGTTAAAGAAGCTCATGGAGGAGGATTGTCTGGACATTTTGGGGAAAAGAAGACCCTGGAATTATTAAAAGAAAAATTCTATTGGCCTCACATGATGAAGGACGTGCACCATTATATTGAAAAGTGCATTGTGTGTAAAAAGGCCAAAAGCAAGGTTCTACCCCAAGGACTTTACCTTCCCTTACCAGTTCCTACGCATCCTTGGGTAGAAATTAGCATGGACTTTGTTTTAGGGTTACCACGTACTGGACGTAATAAAGATTCTATTCTTGTAGTGGTAGACCGATTCTCCAAAATGGCACATTTTATCGCCTGCAACAAAACCGACGACTCTGCTGCTATAGCCGACCTATTCTTCAAGGAGATAGTTAGACTCCATGGAGTGCCTCAATCTATCGTGTCGGATCGTGATACCAAGTTCTTGAGCACTTTTTGGAAGACCTTATGGAAGAAATTGGGGACTACGCTTTGCTTTAGTACATCCTTTCATCCCCAAACGGACGGCCAAACGGAAGTGGTCAATAGGACCTTGGGTACCCTTCTCAGAAGTGTCGTGGGTAAGACTCTCACCAATTGGGACATACTACTACCCCAAATTGAATTCGGTTACAACCGAAGCCTTCACTCCACCACCCAGCAAACGCCTTTTGAGGTAGTATATGGTTTTAATCCGCACACACCCCTGACACTTATTCCTATTCCAACCCAAGACCTAATCAACCCTTCGGGAGCAAGTAAGGCAGAGCAAATGAAAAGTTGTTTAAGAAAGTTCACCAAAACAATTGAGAAAAATAACGCCAATTATGCTAAGCATGCCAATAAAGGGCGAAAAGAGGTAATTTTTAAGTGTCGGAGATTTGGTGTGGTTACATCTTAGGAAAGAAAGATTTCCCGCCAAAAGACGCTCCAAATTGTTACCTAGAGCTGATGGTCCCTTTAAAATCTTGGAACGTATAAATAACAATGCTTACAAGTTGGAATTACCTGGTGATTATGGAGTGTCATCCACCTTCAATGTGCAAGATCTATCCCCGTATATTGGAGAATTGGGATATGAAGAGGAGGCTGAGCAAATGGATTTGAGGTCAAATCCTCAGCCACCCGGAGGGGATGACGTGCCTCGGAGGCCCGTTACAAGATCTCAAACCCGGGCACAAAATTTAATCAATCAATGTTCTAATGACTTGTCTCTTTTTGCAGGTTTGGATCACATCATGGACTTCACTTGGGAGCCGACATCGGAGGATGTGGAAAAGCCTTGCCACGTACTTCATTGGAACATTTGCACGGAGCCTCCGGATTGCCCTATGGGAATTTGTCTTCCCGGGCCTTAATTTGTAATTTTTATTTTTCAAACTCATTGGCATACATTAGCCTTTTTGTAAGAATTTATAATTTGCATTGCATGCATTAGATTGAATGGTTAGGGTTAGATGTATGTTGGTGGATTATGGGTTGAAGAATTCAACAAAATTACTCAAGGAAAAGGCCTACAACCAATGGAGCCCAAAGAAAGCCATGGCCCAAAGAAGAGCCCAACTTTAAGGTATGAATTTTGCAAGTACAATTGGTAGTGGCCACAAGGATGGATGACATGGCAATTTAGCACCATTGATCAAGCAAAACAAGGAAAGCACCTCAACCCTTGGATGAAGCACATGGATTGCAATCTTGTCCCTTCATCTTGATCTTCATCAACGGCCCCAATCCTTTCTTCCATTACCAAACCCTAATCATCCACCCTAGGTTTCTCTATTTAAGCATAGCATTGGTGTGTGTAAAAGAACTTTTTGCCAATCAATACACTACTATTTCCCTAAAATATCCAAAGTTCCTTTGGTGTTATTTTCCTTGGTTCTTTGAGCCAAGAGGAGTTAGCCTCCATTGCTAACCTAGCTAGGGTTGCTAGGTTAGCTCTTATTCATTCCCTCACCTTCTCCATTGGGAGTCGGATCGAGGACGGAAATCCCGGCCTAAGGTGGTCGTTTTCCTCACGGAAAACGTGTATCCGGGAGCTTAAACCGTAAGCTCGCTCCACGGATCCGCCAAGGGTTTTCTTTATTTTATTGTCTTCACTTTTGCACACAAATCACCCCTTTAAATTTCAGCTCCACAATATCCACACACTCACCTTTATTTTTATGCCATTTTATTATATCTTTTGCTTTATATTTTCTTTCCATTTCTAACATCCATTATCATCTCTATTCTTTTTATTTTCTTGCTTATCTCAATCTCTCTCTCTCAACATATAAGAATCGGCCATATTTCTATTAATTTCTTTGTTTATTTCTTGTATTTATTTTAGTATTTCTTTCCATAATCAAATATGTTCACTAGCACACAACCAAGCACACCGAGCATATTTGTGGGTTGTACACGGGCCCCCTTTCTAGGGGACCCCGTGTCAGTGTATCAGAGCGAAAGGCTTGCCTTAGAGTGTTTTTTGATGCATTGTTGGCAATAGCCACAAGCTATACACAAAACCGGAGAGCGCTCTTTTAATTTCCGCGTAAATTCTTATATATATTTGTGCTACCTTGAGCTATTTTGTGCTATCTAAATTTTCCTTGTAACTACCATTATTTTTTTGCTATATTATTGCTTTTCTAATATGGAAAATATGGTGTACGATCCTACACGAAAACGCACAAGTATAGCTCCCGAATCTCTTAATCTCTTCTCTTTTTTCTCTCGGTTTTTCCTCTCTTCTTGTGTCACGATTTTCTCTTTTTTTTGCGCTCTTTTAAGTCTTTTATTTTGCCTTACATCTAAGCCGAAACTCTGCTGAAATGTTGGTAGAAAAGTTAGTATAAAAATCGGCCTTAACGAATTGACATATCTTCACGTTTCCACTAATGCCTCGGGAATTTTTTTTTTTTTTTTTGCCCTTCTTTAATTTCCCGTTTGTGGCATTTTTGTTAGCATTTTGAACCTTATTTAGCATCTAACATGTCCACTAATTAATACTAGTCTGGAAATTTTGGTGCTTAAATTCGGTTTATAATTATTAACTACCTAAACATAGGATTTCCTTGTTGCAAATTACTATCGTTTTGGCTTCCTTGTTGACTCGCTTTTGTCCTATTATGTTGGCTTAATATTCCTCATGTTTTAACTCGTAAATTTACTAATATATGCTGTTGACACGAATCATGAAATGGTGACCAAGAATATGACAATGTATTAATAAAGTAACAAATTGAGCTAGTCCCTTACAGCAACATTCTGCTATAATGTGATTAAATTCCAGCATATTCGTGCTTAATGTTATTCTAAGAATTTTATTATTTGCTATTTTTTGCGTTATTAAGTGTCATTCAGATTGCTCTAAGTGTCCGTAGTAAAAATTGTCCAATTGATGAAATTTCTTGAAAATTTGTGGTGAATTAAATCTTTGAAAATATTCATTTTCTTAGTTTTAATTCTTGATTTTTGCTAGTGTAAATTGTTATTCTAATTAGCATATCCTATTTCAATTTGTCTTAGCTAATAGTTCCTAGAGCTAAATACCTACGACATTAAGAAGATATTCATCTCACTATTTAGGAAAATTAACTTAACAAGAATTGGAATTGAAAATAAAACACTTCACTTTATGACTATCGAATTGGATTTAATTCGAATCTCATTACAACAAGACCCAATTCGACAGGACACTCCCCCACCGAACCAACACGCCTCGCAGTGGGGGAGATCCTATCACACAAGGGCGGCAAAGTCAAATAAATGCCTTAACGGGCTGGTTCAACACTCTTAACCCATCAAATCCAAACGTGGCCCTTGCTTGTGGCCCACATGAGAGAACATATGTCCAACCATTCCCGTAGAGAATCCCAAGACCGAGACCCTTCACGTGAGACTTCCTCTAGGGTTATTCCCGATCGCCCTAGACGTAGGACACCTTTACAACCACCCATAGAGGAAGGAGAATGGGTAGCACCCGAAGAAGGAGACCACGACATTTTAATTCGGAGGATGATGTTTGGACGGAGGATGAAGAAGAGTACCGACCAAATCGTCGTCGGGACAACGACGACCCCGCAACGTTAAGATGTCCATTCCCCCTTTTAATGGAGCTTGTGACGGACCTACCTATTTTGAGTGGGTGATAAGGTAGAGAGAGTCTTCGAGGCCACGACTATTCGAGCGAGTTAAGATTCAACTAGCTTCCCTCGAACTCACGGGCCATTGCCGCCTTGTGGTGGTCCAAACTACAAAGCCCAAAGGTGCGGAGAACCTACAGTTACCCCGTCGCTACATGGAATTCCAATGAAAGACATACTGCACAAGAGGTTTGTACCTCGACATTATAAGCGACGAACTCTTCCAACAACTTCATAGCCTCAAACAAAACAATCTATCGGTTGATGAGTACCTAGCTGAATTCGAAACCCTCAACATGCGTTGCGCTGTTGACAGAACCTGAAGAACAACTCATCGCTCGATTTCTTCGAGGATTGAACCGCGATATAGGTGACGCGGTTGAAGTTCAACAATTGGAGGCCATGGACTGGTTCTTCAATTAGCCCTTACGGTGGAAGACAACTTAAGCGAAAACGTAAGACTAATTTCCCCGAACAAATTCCCACCAAGACATTTAGACCAAGATAAGCCTAAACCTCCTTGGAAGAAAGAAGAAAAGAGACCAATTAACCCTAATTGGCCCCCTAGAACTCCCTTCAACCAAAAACAAACCACCTCCGACGGACAAGAGACCACTAAACCAAAACCAACCCAAAGTACAAAGAGCTCGTGATGTCCAATGCTACAAGTGTTTAGGCAAAGGACATTACGCGAATGAATGCTCTAACCGTCGAGTGCTGATATCAAGGAATCTACCAGAGAATGGAAAGTGAAAATGATGAAGGTCAATACCTTGATAAGGAAGAAGAGGAAGTGGAAGAGGAAAGCGAGCGGGAATCGATGGTGATGAATGCGCGGCTCAAGATGGACCACTTTTAATGGTCATTCGTAGAGCCCTCGTATCTAAAATGTGGATGAAGACTGCCAACGCGGAAAACATTTTCCAACGTAGGTGTGCAGTCAAGGATAAAATATGTTCTGTGATTATAGATAGGGAAGTTGCGTACGTAGCTTCCCACGATATGGTGAAGAAGCTTTGGTTTGGAGTCAATGAACCACCCTAAGCCCTATAAGTTAAGATGGTTGGATGATAGAGATGACATTAAAGTGCCTAAGCAAGTGACCATTCATTTTACCATTGGAAAATATAAAGATTCGGTTGTTTGCGATGTCGTTCCACTGCAAGCCAGTCATCTTCTATTAGGACGACCCTGGCTTTATGACCGTAGGGTGCAATATGACGGATACCTCAACACTATAGCTGAAGTTCGGTGGTAGAAATATCAAATTACTCCCTATGACCCCTGAACAAATTGCTCGTGACGATGCAATTAGAAAGGAAGAAAAGATCAAAGAAAATCTTTTCTTATCGAAAAGGGAGTAAGAGCAGCAGTACGAAAGGAGAGACTGTGATACTGTTTTATTTAGAGACCGGGTTATGGAGTTAGGTGACGTACCCCCACGATCCTAGTCCTACTCAAGACCTATCAAGATGTTTTTCCTGAAGAACTACCACCCGGATTACCACCAATTAGAGGTATAGAACATCAAATAGACCTCCAACCCGGAGCCATGTTACCAAATCGACCGGCCTATAGGATGAGGCCTGAAGAAGCAAAGGAATTACAAGAGCAAGTCCAAGAATTGTTAGGAAGAGGGTACATAAGAGAGTCAATGAGCCCATGCGCCGTACCTACTTTGTTGGTACCGAAAAAGGATGGCTCTATGCGTATGTGTGTTGATAGTCGGGCTATCAATCAAATTACTATTAAATATCGTTACCCTATCCCTCGACTTGAGGACATGCTAGACGAATTAAGTGGAGCATCAATATTTTCCAAAGTAGACTTGAAGAGCGGTTATCATCAAATACGGATGAAAGAAGGTGATGAATGGAAAACCGCCTTCAAAACAAAATACGGATTGTTTGAGTGGATGGTTATGCCATTCGGTCTTACAAATGCCCCGAGTACCTTCATGCGATTAATGCACCATGTTCTTAAGGAGTTCCTTGGGAAATTTGTTGTCGTGTATTTCGATGACATCTTGGTGTATAGTCGCGACCTCCCACAACATGTCAACCATCTCTGGATGTATTTCAGACTCTTCGTCGTGCTAAATTGTTTGGAAATTTAACTAAGTGTTCCTTTGGACAAGAGAAAGTTTACTTTTGGGCTTCATAATCTCTAAGGATGGCTTAGAAGCGGATGAAGATAAAGTTAAAGCCATCAAGGAGTGGCCCACTCCCACTAGTATCACTGAAGTCCGTAGCTTTCACGGATTAGCCTCTTTTATAGGAGGTTCATTAAAGACTTCAGTTCTTTAGTCGCTCCTATTACGGATCTTACCAAGAAAGGAGTAGACTTTAATTGGTCACCGGCATGCCAAAGTAGCTTCAACTTGATAAAAGAAAAACTGTGTCAATCACCAGTCTTGGCACTTCCTGATTTCAATAAGGTTTTTGAAATCAAGAGTGACGCCTCCGGTATTGGCATTGGGGCTGTATTGATGCAGATGGCAAACCTCTTGCATATTTTAGTGAGAAATTGAAAGGAGCTGCTTTGAACTATTCGACTTATGATAAGGAGTTCTATGCGGTGATTAGAGCGATAGAACAATGGCAACACTATCTACTTTCAAAGAGTTTGTGATTCACTCCGACCACCAATCCCTTAAGCATATTAAGAGTCAACACAAACTCAACAAAAGACACGCAAAATGGGTGGAATTCTTGGAAAGGTTCCCCTACATTTTAAAATATTTGAAAGGATCGGATAATACCGTTGCCGACGCTCTCTCTCGAAGACGTATCCTCTTAACAGAATTAGGTGTTAGATTTTTTGGATTTGAATGGATCAAAACTTTGTATGCATCCGATAAAGATTTGGATTGCCTTATCAAGTTTACCAAAATAAGGCTGAAGGAGGATATAGTCTTGTGGAGGGATTTTTACTAAGAAACGGAAAATTGTGTATTCCTAATTGCAGTCTAAGGCAATGCCTCGTTAAAGAAGCTCATGGAGGAGGATTGTCTGGACATTTTGGGGAAAAGAAGACCCTGGAATTATTAAAAGAAAATTCTATTGGCCTCACATGATGAAGGACGTGCACCATTATATTGAAAGTGCATTGTGTGTAAAAAGGCCAAAAGCAAGGTTCTACCCCAAGGACTTTACCTTCCCTTACCAGTTCCTACGCATCCTTGGGTAGAAATTAGCATGGACTTGTTTTAGGGTTACCACGTACTGGACGTAATAAAGATTCTATCTTGTAGTGGTAGACCGATTCTCCAAAATGGCACATTTATCGCCTGCAACAAAACCGACGACTCTGCTGCTATAGCCGACCTATTCTTCAAGGAGATAGTTAGACTCCATGGAGTGCCTCAATCTATCGTGTCGGATCGTGATACCAAGTTCTTGAGCACTTTTTGGAAGACCTTATGGAAGAAATGGGGACTACGCTTTGCTTTAGTACATCCTTTCATCCCCAAAACGGACGGCCAAACGGAAGTGGTCAATAGGACCTTGGGTACCCTTCTCAGAAGTGTCGTGGGTAAGACTCTCACCAATTGGGACATACTACTACCCCAAATTGAATTCGGTTACAACCGAAGCCTTCACTCACCACCCAGCAAACGCCCTTTTGAGGTAGTATATGGTTTTAATCCGCACACACCCCTGACACTTATTCCTATTCAACCCAAGACCTAATCAACCCTTCGGGAGCAAGTAAGGCAGAGCAAATGAAAAAGTTGTTTAAGAAAGTTCACCAAACAATTGAGAAAAATAACGCCAATTATGCTAAGCATGCCAATAAAGGGCGAAAAGAGGTAATTTTTAATGTCGGAGATTTGGTGTGGTTCCATCTTAGGAAAGAAAGATTTCCCGCCAAAAGACGCTCCAAATTGTTACCTAGAGCTGATGGTCCCTTTAAAATCTTGGAACGTATAAATAACAATGCTTACAAGTTGAATTACCTGGTGATTATGGAGTGTCATCCACCTTCAATGTGCAAGATCTATCCCCGTATATTGGAGAATTGGGATATGAAGAGGAGGCTGAGCAAATGGATTTGAGGTCAAATCCTCAGCCACCCGGAGGGGATGACGTGCCTCGGAGGCCCGTTACAAGATCTCAAACCGGGCACAAAATTTAATCAATCAATGTTCTAATGACTTGTCTCTTTTTGCAGGTTTGGATCACATCATGGACTTCACTTGGGAGCCGACATCGGAGGATGTGGAAAAGCCTTGCCACGTACTTCATTGGAACATTTGCACGGAGCCTCCGGATTGCCCTATGGGAATTTGTCTTCCGGGCCTTAATTTGTAATTTTTATTTTTCAAACTCATTGGCATACATTAGCCTTTTTGTAAGAATTTATAATTTGCATTGCATGCATTAGATTGAATGGTTAGGGTTAGATGTATGTTGGTGGATTATGGGTTGAAGAATTCAACAAAATTACTCAAGGAAAAGGCCTACAACCAATGGAGCCCAAAGAAAGCCATGGCCCAAAGAAGAGCCCAACTTTAAGGTATGAATTTTGCAAGTACAATTGGTAGTGGCCACAAGGATGGATGACATGGCAATTTAGCACCATTGATCAAGCAAAACAAGGAAAGCACCTCAACCCTTGGATGAAGCACATGGATTGCAATCTTGTCCCTTCATCTTGATCTTCATCAACGGCCCCCAATCCTTTCTTCCATTACCAAACCCTAATCATCCACCCTAGGTTTCTCTATTTAAGCATAGCATTGGTGTGTGTAAAAGAACTTTTTGCCAATCAATACACTACTATTTCCCTAAAATATCCAAAGTTCCTTTGGTGTTATTTTCCTTGGTTCTTTGAGCCAAGAGGAGTTAGCCTCCATTGCTAACCTAGCTAGGGTTGCTAGGTTAGCTCTTATTCATTCCCTCACCTTCTCCATTGGGAGTCGGATCGAGGACGGAAATCCCGGCCTAAGGTGGTCGTTTTCCTCACGGAAAACGTGTATCCGGGAGCTTAAACCGTAAGCTCGCTCCACGGATCCGCCAAGGGTTTTCTTTATTTTATTGTCTTCACTTTTGCACACAAATCACCCCTTTAAATTTCAGCTCCACAATATCCACACACTCACCTTTATTTTTATGCCATTTTATTATATCTTTTGCTTTATATTTTCTTTCCATTTCTAACATCCATTATCATCTCTATTCTTTTTATTTTCTTACTTATCTCAATCTCTCTCTCTCAACATATAAGAATCGGCCATATTTCTATTAATTTCTTTGTTTATTTCTTGTATTTATTTTAGTATTTTCTTTCCATAATCAAATATTGTTCACTAGCACACAACCAAGCACACCGAGCATATTTGTGGGTTGTACACGGGCCCCCTTTCTAGGGGACCCCGTGTCATTGGATCTCTAAAATTAATCCTTGCAAGGCCTCACGCATCTTCTTAGCTTTGGACCATGTCATTGGGGCACCAATGTCCTCAATTGGATCGTTGCTCTTGGGCTTGGGCTTGGTCGCTGCTTGGATCACATCATTCCCTCCCTCTTCGAAAAGATTCTTCCTCGAATCTCCTGCATCATATAAAGATAAGTCACTAACATTAAAAGATGCACTAACATTACCATATTCGCTAGGTAAGTCGATCTTGTAGGCATTGTCGTTTATGCGTTCAAGGACTTGAAATGGTCCATCTCCTCGTGGATGCAACTTGCTTTTCCGTTGATTTGGAAACCTCTCTTTTCGAAGATGTAGCCAAACCCAATATCCGGGTTCAAATATAATCTTTTTACGGCTTTTGTTTGCTTGACATGCATAATGCTCGTTTCTCTCTCGAATGTTCTCTTGTACTTTCAGATGTAAGTCCCTAACAAATTTAGCTTTTTTCTCTCCATCAAAATTAACAAACTCGTTAGTAGGTAGAGATAAAATATCAAGAGGAGATAAAGGATTAAATCCATAAACAATTTCAAATAGTGAATATGAAATAGTAGAATGAACAACTCTATTATAAGCAAATTCAACATGAGGTAAACATTTTTCCCATTGTTTTAAATTTTTAGAAATAATCGCTCTTAATAACGTAGAAAGTGTTCTATTTACCACTTCTGTTTGTCCATCTGTTTTGGGGGTGTGCCACGGTTGAGAATAAAAGTTTTGTTCCTAGCTTACTCCACAAAGTTCTTCAAAAGTGACTTAGGAACTTAACATCTCTATCACTCACAATGGTTTTAGGAATTCCGTGTAAACGCACAATTTCTTTGAAGAATAAGTCCGCCACATGAGTAGCGTCGTTAGTCTTTGAGCATGCTATAAAGTGAGCCATCTTACTAAACCTATCCACTACAACAAATATGCTATCTTTCCCGCCTTGTGTCCTCGACAAACCAATCACAAAATCCATCGATATGTCCACCCAAGGTTGGTTAGGAATAGGTAGAGGAGTGTACTTTCCATAAGGTTTAATCTTTGATTTGGCCTTCCTACACTCAATACACTTATCACAAATGGCTTGAACATGATGCCTCATTTTCGGCCAATAAAAATGTTCACAAAGCACACTCAATGTTTTAGTAACTCCAAAGTGTCCCATTAACCCTCCTTTATGAGTCTCTTTAACAAGTAACTCTCTTAAAGAACATTTAGGGATACAAAGCTTATCCTTTTTAAATAAAAATCCATCATGTTTATAATAATCATTATATGCATGTTTCTCACATTCTTTCCAAACAAGATCAAAATCTGAGTCCGATTCATATAAGTTCTTTATTAAATCAAATCCTAACAACTTAGATTGTAAAGTAGTTATAAGCACGTACCTTCTTGACAATGCATCGGCAACCACATTCTCTTTACCTTTTTTATAATGAATAACATAAGGAAAGGTCTCTATGAACTCCATCCACTTTGCATGTCTCTTGTGCAACTTTCCTTGTGTCTTTAAGTGTTTTAGGCTTTCATGGTCGGAATGGATGATGAACTCCTTGGGCCACAAGTAGTGTTGCCACGTTTGTAATGTTCTCACCAAGGCATACAACTCCTTGTCGTATGTTGGATAGTTTAAGACCGCGCCACTAAGCTTTTCACTAAAGTAAGCAATCGGCTTCATATCCTACATCAAAACACCACCAATTCATTTTCCCGACGCATCACATTCAATCTCAAATGTTTTATCAAAATTTGGCAAAACTAACAAAGGTGCATTAGTTAACTTTTCTTTTAGAAGATTAAAAGATTCATCATGTAACTCAGTCCACTTAAAATCCACATTCTTTTTAACCAAATCATTCAATGGTGCTGCAATAGTACTAAAATCTCTAACGAATCTTCGGTAAAAGCTAGCTAAGCCATGAAAACTACGTACCTCGTTAGCATTCTTAGGTGTCGGCCACTCCTTGATTGCCTTGACCTTTTCTTCGTTCACCGAAACTCCACTCGAGCTCCCTACAAAACCAAGAAACACTACCGATTCCATGTAAAAAGTGCACTTTTTGAGGTTAGCATATAATTGGTTTATTTGCAAAACATTAAAAACAGATTTTAAATGTTTCACATGTTGTTCTAATGTTTTGCTATATACTAATATATCATCAAAATAAACCACAACAAATTTTCCAATAAACGGTTGTAATACGTGATTCATTAACCTCATAAATGTGCTAGGTGCATTAGATAATCCAAAAGGCATGACTAACCACTCATAAAGTCCAAATTTTGTTTTGAAAGCAGTTTTCCACTCGTCTCCCTTTTTCATACGAATTTGATAATATCCATTCTTTAAATCAATTTTTGAGAATAAACAAGCACCATATAATTCATCAAGCATGTCATCTAACCTTGGTATAGGATGTCGATATTTTACCGTTATTTTATTGATTGCTCGACAATCCACACACATCCTCCATGATCCGTCCTTCTTTGGTACCAATATCACGGGTACCGAGCATGAGCTTAGGCTTTCTTTCACTAGACCCTTGTCCATTAACTCGTCCACTTGTCTTTGAATTTCCTTTGTTTCCTCTGGATTTGCTCGATATGCCAGTCGATTTGGAATTGTCGCACCCGGGATGAAATCAATTTGATGCTCGATTCCTCTAAGTGGTGGTACTCCTTTCGGTAACTCCTCTAGGAATACATCCTTAAACTCCCGCAAAAGAGAAATCACAACACTTGGAAGAAAATTTGGTAAGTCGTTAGATGATAAATAAACATCTTTATATAAAAGCAAAATCATCTCACGCTTATCCTCACTTTTGTTCATCAACACAATTTGTTTCTCACTTGACTTTTGTTCACTCTCTCCCTCGGCTTTTATCTCTTTTCCCTCGATTTTTCTCTCTTCCTCCCTCGGTTTTTCATCCCTCTTTGTACTCTTTTCAACTATTTTTCTTTCTCCACTTTCTTTTTCTATTTTGGCCTCTTTTTCAACTAATTTCTTTTCACCACTTTCTTTTTCTTTTTCAATCCTAATCTTTTGGAATTCCTTTGCAATCCTCTATTGGTCTACAATTGCCTCCCATGGCTTTAATGGTGTAAGGCTAATGGTTTTTCCATTATAAACCAACGAATACTCATTCTTGTAACCATTATGCTTGACGTTTCGGTCAAATTGCCAAGGTCTCCTCAAAAGTATGTGGGTAGCTTGCATCGGAACTACATCACATAAAATTTTATCTTGGTATCTACCAATTGATAAAGGAACTTCCACCTGTTTAGTCACCTTGATTTCTCCACAATCGCTTAACCATTACAACTTGTATGGTTTTGGATGTTGCTCGGTTTTCAAGTTCAACTTTTGGATTAGTAATGTGCTTGCTAATTGGTGCAACTCCCACTATCGATGATCAAACTACAAACTTTGTTGTGCACATGACATCTTGTATGGAATATATGCTCACGTTGTACTTTGTTGCCATCTTCCTTAGTTTGCACATTCAATACTCGCCTTGTGACTAAAAGATCTCCTTTTACTGGTTCCTGTACCTCAACATCACTACAATCCTCAAGTGGTGGCATCTCACCATCACTCGAACTCACACTCTCCACATCGCCATTTTCCCTTAAAATCATAGCTCTTTTATTTGGACAATTCGAAGCTATGTGTCCGAACCCTTGGCACCGAAAGCACTTAATCTCTCGGGTTCTAATTGGATTTGAAGTCTCAGCCTTAGCTTTTTGTGGTAACACTTGATTGTTGGACACAGTTTTTCCCTTAGAATCCTCCCTCGATTTTGGCTTCTCATTTTTTCAATTTGTTTGCCAAGTTGCGGTTGATGTTGTACCAACCCTAGTACTTCTCTTAGCCTTTAGTTGCCGCTCTATTTTGATTGATTTGTGTAGTAACTCCTCTAAGTCGATGTAGTGTTGTAGATCCACCACATCCGCAATTTCTTGATTCAATCCCCCAATAAAACGAGCCATGGTTGCTTCCTTATCTTCGTCCACATTAGCCCTTATCATGGCTACTTTGATCTCTTTATAATATTCCTCCACACTTTTGAAACCTTGTGTCAAATTTTGGAGCTTTCGACACGCGTCTCTATAGTAGTATGATGGAACATATCTTTTTTTCATGATGGCCTTCGAGTCTTTCCATGTGCGGATTTGTGCTTCACTATTCCTCCTCCGGTTCTTAACTAATTGATCCCACCAAATACTAGCATAATCCGTGAACTCCATGGTGATTAACTTAAGCTTCTTATCCTCCGAATAATTTTGGAACTCAAATACTAAGTCTACTTTTCGTTCCCAATCTAAATATCCCCCGGGGTCGTTCTTCCCTTGGAAAGGTGGAATATTTACCTTGATATTTCGTAAATCGTTGTCTTCTCGGTTTGTCCCCTCTATCTTTCTTTTGGATAATAACCACTATATTCTTCGAATTCTCCATCAAAATCCTTCCTTTGTCGTGCATGACTAGGGGTCGGAGTTTCCAATCGTTCCATTCTCCGATTTAGAGCCGTGTATTGATCTTGCATGGCTCTCATGAACAATTTTAAATCAACGTCGTTGTGTTCTCCACTCATGATATTCTTTTTCGACCACAATAAGAAAATAAAAGAAAATTGTTAGAAGTAAAAAAAAATAATCAAGTAATGGACCTTACCTCTCCCTCACGTGTTTACTCTCGATGGATGCCACTTCACTTATGTTTCGCTCAAAAATTAAGGCTTTTTCTATAATAGTCTCACCCTCTTGCCTTTTACCTCTAGATCTCCCTTCTAGTTCTTTACGTAAGAACTTGATCGATGGTAAATATTCAACAAGCCAAACTATAAAAAATCAAACTTTAAAGCTTAAAAGTTCAAACTTGTAAAGATGGCTAAATCAAGGGTATGATTGAAATAAGACAAAACTTTAGACGAAGACAATATTTCAAATGAAGATTCAACAATTTAAACCTTCAAAGAATAAATTTGGATAAAGACAATATTCTGAATGAAGATTCAACAATTTGAATTTTCAAAAGAACAATTATCTACGAATTTAAGAACGAATTTTTGAATTTAAAAGGCTAGAAATTTCAAAATCTCTAGAACAAAATTTCGATTTTTTTTTTTTTGACTTCTCACAGCTCTTTTTTTTTTACTTTTGACAACTCTTTTTTTTTACTTTTGACAATTTTTTTTTTGTACTCTTCGAATTTCAAGAGGAGAAATTCACAAGAAGAAAAAAAATTGATGATAAAAATCGAGACTTGATAATAAGGATGGAAAAAAATGATTTTTTTTGTGCTTTTTTTGAGTACTAAGACGAATAGAATAAGATGAAGAAAATATTGATAACAAAAATTAAAGATAGCTTCTTGAATCAAGGAGCCGAAGCTTTGATACCAACTGATGCGAACCTCGGATCGAAAGGACCTGGGACCCGACAACAACGCTGAATAATTGAACGGAACGCCTTTTTGATTCAAGAACAATGTAAGGAACTAAGACCCCAATCGAAGAATTCGATGGAACCCTAGTTATCAAAACAGGAGCTTGACCCAGACCAAACTTGTTGGTAAGAACCGAAGCTATCAAGCGAGATTCTTCAAGCGTGACTTGAAGAAGATCGTTGTTCTTCGCAAAGAACTAATGAGAAATCCTCTCTAAAAACTCAACCTTTTTAATTCAAACTTGTTCTCCCATTAAATAAAATAGTTTTGCCATTAAATAGGCTACACATTAAAATTAAACTAAATAATTAAAAAAAAAACGAAAATAAAAATAAAATAACTAATAAAATCATGAGATAATGATCCTTTGCATGATAAGATATCATCTCAAGTTTAAACTACGTTTGAATATGATTTGAATTGATTTGAGTAGATTCTGTAGGATAAAATCTCTCATACGTGATTTGTTTGGATTTGCATGTGCTTCGCATGTGACTTTTTAATTCTTACACGTGCATGTGCATGGCACATGTAAATCTTCATGCATCTTTGGTCTCCCTTGCTTCAACTTGATTTTGATTATCTTCAATTCTCGACACATTCAATAATTTTAGATCAAGTTGTCGCGGCTCCTCTCTCCCTTGGATCTCTAAAACTAATCCTTGCAAGGCCTCACGCATCTTCTTAGCTTTGGACCGTGTCATTGGGCCGCCAATGTCCTCAATTGGATCGTTGCTCTTGGGCTTGGGCTTGGTCGCTGCTTGGATCACATCAAATCCACCGTCATAGTGCCCAAAGTGCGAAGCCATGCCATACCAAGAATCAAATCTGTACTTCCAAGTGGCAAAGGCAAGAAATCAACGCGAACCTACATCACGTGTAAATTTAACGCTATACCATGACAAATTTTGTTTCCTCACTCTTTAGCCCCATTGCCCAATGTCACGTCGTACGCTCTATCGTTATCAGGAGTCCCAATCTGTCCACTACTCGTGTCGAGATAAAATTGTGCGTCGCTCCGCTATCAATCAGTATTACGATTTCTTGATCTCCTAATAAACCCCGTACTTTCATGGTGTTGCTCGATGTGAATCCAACCACCGAATTTAGAGTGACTTCAACTAAATCGAGGTGGAGATGTACTTCTTCATCGTGTATCGCTTCTAAATCCTGAAGTGCCTCCTCCTCATCGCTTATCAAGAGAACTTGCAACGTCGGATCTTTGCACTTGTGCCCTGGAAAAAATCGCTCATCACACCTAAAACATAATCGTTTGGCGCATTTGTTCTGATAATCGGATTCGGTGAGCCGCTTCGGTCCCGTAATCGGTCGTGTTACATGCTGTCCTCTGGCGCTAGTCTCATCTCGACGACCTGGTGGCTGAATTGAAGAGAAACTACGGCCTGTGGATGAATGTTGAGATCCCAGTCCCCACGGTCCTTGTCCTGCACGTTCGACATGCTTTTGGTCCTCCGCCAATTGCACCATAGACATAGCGTTCGCAAGGCCTCGCGGATTCAGTGTACGTACCGCAGCCTTGAGATCGGGTTTTAATCCCTTTAGAAAATTTGGAGTCAAATCCGCATCCGAGTACCCTTGCATTTGACTAGATAGTAGCTCAAAAGGATCACGATATTCCATCACTGTTCCTATTTGGGTGATGCCAAAAAACTGCTCGCTCGGGCTCCCGCCTTGAATCGGACGAAAACGTTCTAATAAGCATTCTTTGAATTCACCCCATGATTGTAATGGATCATGCTGTTCGCGCCAGGGGAACCAAGCTAGCGCTCTTCCTTCCAGACAGATACCGGCCGCTACGAGTTGCTCAGCTTTGGTTAATCTAGTGACCGCAAAATAACGTTTCGCCCTATATACCAAGTCGTGTGCATCATTACCCTCAAAGACAGGTATTTTCAATTTACGAATGCGACTTTCTATCCCGGCCGCGATCCTACCACCTCCCATCCATTGAGAACCGCGACTCATATCCCGGTCCATCATCTCCTGCCAATAATTCCCTTGCTCTCCGTTCATGCCGACCCCGTGTAGCATTGGTCCCGTGAAATTGAACGTTGGTTGTGGTGTTGCCGCACTCCTTGTTAGGTGTCCATTCCTTACCATGATCCCGAAGTGCCTGGGCCTTGGTGTTGCCCTGACGAGCCCGGCGGCAGTGGTTGTCTCGACCCCACACGTCCTGGCCATGGCTGGGCTAGAGGCTGGCCTTGCTGTCGAACCCGGGCCAAGCTGTGGGAGCTGTGTTCTAGGGAATTGGGGCACCAAAACTTCCTCCCGTGCGAGCCACTTCTCCTGCTGGATTAAACCCATGCGGCTCTGACCACGTCGGCTGCCATAACATGCCTAAATGTGGTAGAATAGATCCATGCGATCCCAAATTTTAAGGAAAAATCCCTTGAGTTTCGTGCGGCACTCCTGTAGCTATCGTTGTGGCTCCTAATGTGGACGTAGTCGCCGCCAATGGGTCCATCGGTGGCGTTGGCACCTTCGCAGCAGGGCTATCTTGTTTCTCAGCGATTGCACGCAACAATTGTTCCATAGAAGTAAACTTCTCATCCATTCAGCTCTCAAGACCCGTGAATGACACCTTCATTGCAGAAAAATCTGTACCCAAATTTCCTAACTGCTCTTCAAGCGCTTCAATTTTCTTCCCTTGAGCCATGGATCCAAGAATTTGCTCTGATACTAAATTGATACAACCCGATTTCTGCTAACGATAATAAGATAGTAGTAATATTATGATGAATTCTAGAGCGTAACTCCCTCCAAAGCTAATACTAAGGAATTAAGAATGAAAGAAAAAAACTTGATTATTCTTTGTCAATCTCTCAAGAGATTACAAAGGTATTTATTTAAATCCTAATCTAGACTTCTCTTTTAATTAGGAAACTACCTAATCTAGACTTCTCTTTTAATTAAGAAACTTCCATAACCGAATTTAGAAATAACTTATTAAATTACTAAATAGCCCTTTTAATACTAATCCCCTCATTAAATCTAATTGTAATTTTTCTTTCGTCGTCTCACATAAGTCTTGAGCAGCACATCACCATGTAGTGTCCAACAATAAAAAAAAAAACGTCTCAAATGCATCCAGTTGGCCTATTTTGACACACATCTTTGGAAGCATAAACGTCAAGTTGAATAGCATAATGTAATTTTTTTCTCGTGGATTTATAATTCAATAAAGTGTCTTCAAATGCAATAGCAATATTGAAATTGCAGTCGCAACCACTTTCTGAGAAAGTTGTAATCTGTCACGACCTGTACGTCGTGCACTTAATTTTCTCGTAAAAAAAATAAAAAATTCAAACTTTAAACCAAAGTTAAAATTTTGACTCCTTTAAACCACTTAAAATCAATGAAGAACATTTGAAAATACGTCGCGGATCATTCATTGAAAATCGATATTTTTCTTCTTTTTTTATTTCAAAAACCAAACCATAACTCTTTATAAATTCATCAATACTCCAAAATCCTTCGTAACATAACTTCTAAATCCATACTTTCTAACGAAATCATAATTTTGTCAAAATAAGCACATAGCGGAAGTCTTAAAAAAATAATCGTAGAAAACTCATAAATCAAACATGTTTTTCTATCAAAACATATTCCAACACCAAACAGTTCCAGTATTCGTCAAAACATTAAATTCTTTTATACATAAGCTTTAAAATCTAGAAAATCTGTACCAAAATCATTTAGAGTTTCACCCACGGGTCAAAATCGCTTGACAGTCACAAATCCTCCACCATGAGTTCACTCCTCCAACTATACCTTTCCATCGACTTGAGACTTGAAGACTTCACCTTTATAATCCTCACCTACATCATCAAAGTTTAAACTAATGAGCCTAACGCTCAGCAAGTGATGTAAAATGCAACGAATGATCATGCATGAATGTTTCACAAAACTTGTACTTTCATTTCTTTTCTTTTCACTTGATATGGGTTAAAGGGACTCAATAGGGGAGTAGGCACAGAGAGATCCTAGGCGTGGACATTTTACATGGTCCCAGAGAATGACAAATACCATGAGTCCTGGTCGTGGACGTTTTACATAGTACTAGAGAAGATAAAATAAATAACATATGTCATACTAGCTTTGTCCCACAACTTAACAATATACGTACTTTACATAATCTTGTCTTTCTTACATGAAACATGTGCATAAAACATTTTATATGCTTTCATAAAAACATGATGCATGATCCATAAAGATGCACAAACAACATAATATAATTTCATGACATTTCATCAAAGCAAAAATACAGACAATCCTCAAAATTCTTAATCAAACAAAACACTTAACATGGAACATTTCTTATAACTTAAACTACCCATAAAACATACCCCTAAAACACATAAATTCAATAAATAGACTATTTCTACCTAGTACCTTTGTGATGTAAGCCCAAAGAGTTAAACACATACAACAAACACTTGCCTCAAATTCTTACCAATGTAAATCAACTTGATCAATTCTTTTCTGTAACTTGAAAAGCTAAAGCACATTAACTCTCAAGTCAATATCAACAATTGCATATCCACAACTTGAATCATAAAACAAAATTTCATCAACGCAATGCACAAAAATATCTTGATTTTAAGTTCTAACAAATTCAATATATCCAAATTTTATTCCACTCCAAAGCACAATGACAATATCAAATCAGTTTAGCAATTGGAATTCAATAGCTCGGCTCAAAACATCAAAACCGAAACATGTACTAACTTCAAAAATTCATAATTATTTTTTTCGACAATTCGGCCCTCGAACTTTTAGGGTTTTTAAATTCAGTCCCCGAACTATTTTTTTCGACAATTTGGCCCTCAAACTTTTTGGGTTTTTCAACTCAGTCCCCGAACTTTTTTTTTCTACAATTCAGCTCCCAAACTATTTTTTTCGACAATTCAGCCCCCGAACTATTATGGTTTTGCAATTCAGTCCCTAAACTATTTTTTTCGACTCTTCGGCCCATGAACTATTAAAGTTTTTCAATTCAGTCCCCGAACTAGTTTTTTGGACAATTGGGCCCCCGAACTTTTAGAAATTTTCAATTCAGTCCTTAAACTATTTTTTTTGACAATTCGGCCCCGAATTATTAGGGTTTTTCAATTCAGTCCCCGAACTATTTTTTTCAACCCATCGGCCTCCGAACTTTTAGGATTTTTCAATTCAGTCCTCGAACTATTTTTTTCTGCAATTCGGACCTCGAACTTTTTGGGTTTTTCAATTCAGTCCCCGAACTAGTTTTTTTTCGACAATTAGACCCCCAAACTTTTTGGGTTTTTCAATTCAGTCCCCGAACTATTTTTTTCGACAATTCGGCCCCTGAACTATTAGGTTTTTCAATTCAGTCCCCGAACTAGTTTTTTCGACAATTCGGCCCCTGAACTATTTTTTTTTCGACAATTCAGCCCCCGAACTATTTTTTTGACAATTCGGCCCCTGAACTATTAGGTTTTTCAATTCAGTCACCGAACTATTTTTTTCAACCCATCGGCCTCCGAACTTTTAGGATTTTTCAATTCAGTCCCCGAACTATTTTTTCTGACAATTCGGCCCCTGAACTATTTTTTTTTCGACAATTCAGCCCCCGAACTATTTTTTTCGACAATTTGGCCCCCGAACTTTTTGGGTTTTTCAATTCAGTCCCCGAACTATTTTTTTCGACAATTCGCCCCCAACTTTTTGGGTTTTTCAATTCATCCCCGAACTATTTTTTTCGACACTTCAGCCCCCAAACTTTTTGGATTTTTCAATTCAGTCCCCGAACTATTTTTTTTTTTTTGCAATTTGGCCCCTGCACATTTTGGATTTTTCAATTTAGTCCCCAAACTATTTTTTTTTTCGACAATTCAGCCCCTGAACTATTAGGGTTTTTTTTCAATTCAATCCCCGAACTATCTTTTTCGACAATTCGCCCCCAAACTATTAGAGTTTTTCAATTCAGTCCCCGAACTATTTTTTTTCGACAATTCGGCCCCTAAACTTTTAGGGTTTTTCAATTCACTCCCCAAACTATTTTTTTCGACAATTAGACCCCCAAACTTTTTGGGTTTTTCAATTCAGTCCCCGAACTATTTTTTTCGACAATTCGGCCCCTGAACTATTTTTTTTTTTTTCGACAATTCAGCCCCTGAACTATTTTTTTGACAATTTGGCCCCCGAACTTTTTAGATTTTTCAATTTAGTCCCCGAACTATTTTTTTGACAATTCAGCCCCTGAACTATTAGGGTTTTTCAATTCAATCCCCGAACTATTTTTTTATAATTCGACCCTAGAAGTATTAGGGTTTTTCAATTCAATCCCCGAACCTTTTTTCGACACTTCGGCCCCTGAACTTTTATTCAGTCCCCGAACTAATTTTTTTCGACAATTTGGCCCCCGAACTTTTTGGGTTTTTCAATTCAGTCCCCGAACTATTTTTTTTACAATTCAGCCCCCGAACTATTAGGGTTTTTCAATTCAGTCCCCGAACTATTTTTTTCGACAATTCGGCCCCCGAACTTTTTGGGTTTTTCAATTCAGTCCCCGAACTATTTTTTTCGACAATTCGGCCCCCGAACTTTTTGAATTTTTCAATTCAGTCCCCGAACTATTTTTTTGACAATTCGGCCCCTGAACTATTTTTTTCGACAATTCGGCCCCCGAACTATTATGGTTTTGCAATTCAGTCCTCGAACTATTTTTTTCGTTCGACACTTCGGCCCGGAACTATTAGGATTTTCATTCAGTCCCCGAACTAGTTTTGTCGACAATTCGGCCCCTGAACCTATTAGTGTTTTTCATTCATTTCTCAAACTAATTTTTCGACAATTCACCCCTGAACTTTTTGGATTTTTCAATTCAGTCCTCGAACTATTTTTTCGACACTTTGGCCCCCGACTAGTTTTTTCGACAATTCGGACCCCAACCTTTTAGGGTTTTCAATTCAGTCCCCGAACTATTTTTTTCGACAATTCGGCCCCCGAACTTTTTGGATTTTTCAATTCAGTCCCCGAACTTTTTTTTTTGACAATTTGGCCCCTGAACTTTTTGGATTTTTCAATCCAGTTCCCGAAATATTTTTTTCGACAATTCGGCCCCCAAACTTTTTGGATTTTTCAATTCAGTCCCCGAACTATTTTTTTCGACAATTCGGCCCCCGAACTTTTTGGATTTTTCAATTCAGTCCCCGAACTATTTATTTCGACAATTCGGCCCCCGAACTATTAGGGTTTTTCAATTCAGTCCCCAAACTATTTTTTTCGACAATTCGGCCCCCGAACTTTTTGGATTTTTCAATTCAGTCCCCGAACTATTTTTTTCGATAATTTGGCCCCCGAACTTTTTGGATTTTTCAATTTAGTCCCCGAACTATTTTTTTTACAATTCAGCCCCCGAACTATTAGGGTTTTTAAATTCTTTCCCCGAACTATTTTTTTCGACAATTCTGCCCCCGAACTATAGCGGTTTTTCAATTTAGTCCCCGAACTAGTTATTTCGACAATTTGGCCCCCGAACTTTTTAGATTTTTCAATTCAGTCCCCGAACTATTTTTTCTGACAATTCGGCCCCTGAACTATTTTTTTCGACAATTCGGCCAACGAACTATTATGGTTTTGCAATTCAGTCCTCGAACTGTTTTTTTCGACACTTCGGCCCCGGAACTATTAGGATTTTTCAATTCAGTCCCCGAACTAGTTTTGTCGACAATTCGGCCCCTGAACTATTAGTGTTTTTCAATTCAGTTCTCAAACTATTTTTTTCGACAATTCAACCCCTGAACTTTTTGGATTTTTCAATTCAGTCCTCGAACTATTTTTTTCGACACTTTGGCCCCCGAACTAGTTTTTTCGACAATTCGGACCCCAAACCTTTTAGGGTTTTTCAATTCTGTCCTTGAGCTATTTTTTTCCACAATTTGGCCCCCAAACTTTTTGGATTTTTTAATTCAGTCCCCGAACTTTTTTTTTTGACAATTTGGCCCCCGAACTTTTTGGATTTTTCAATTCAGTCCCCGAACTATTTTTTTCGATAATTCGGCCCCCGAACTATTATGGTTTTGCAATCAGTCCCCGAACTATTTTTTTTGATATTTCGGCCCTCGAACTATTAGGGTTTTTCAATTCAGTCCCCGAACTAGTTTTTTCGACAATTCGGCCCCCGAACTTTTAGGGCTTTTCAATTCAGTCCCCTAACTATTTTGGGGACATATCTAAATGTATTGATTCCAAAGCCAAAAGTTCACTCAAAGAGTCTATTTTAACATGGTGAAATTCATTTATCAAAAACCGAATACCATAAAGGCAGAAAATCAAAAACAGAAACTGCCTTGTTAAACACATTGTAGATTTTTGCCATGTTTTTGAAAAATCATAACTAATCGTATACTTATCCAAGTCCAATAATTTCAAAGCCAAAAGTTCACTTAAAGAGTCTATTTTTGCATACCAAAACAGATTATCAAGCAAAAACCATTTGATTGAGCCACTAGTATCAAAACCGAAACTGCCCTGTAAACACATTCTAGATTTTTGTCTTGGCTTTGAAAATCCATAACTAATTGTATACTTATCCAAATCCAATAATTCCAAAGCCAAAAGTTCACTTAAAGAGTTTACTTTTGGATACCAAAACAGTTTATCAAACAAAAACCATTTGATTGAGCCACTAACATCAAAACCGAAATTGCCTTGTTAAACCCGATTCACCATTTCTCTCTAAAATGCATAAATTGGTAACTTCTTTACATTTAAACCCACGAATATGCATTTCAACAAGATTATAACACAACAGATCAATGAAGAGGAGAAGAAACTTAAGCTTTCGTGCATCAAGTCTTCTGTTCACAAACCCACAAGCAACAATCACATGAAAACCCATACTTGATCATATTTAATCCTAGAATCTCAAGAAACTTAAACCTATTTCTTACCTTCAAGCTTCAACTGTGAGAGGAAGAAAAATTGGGAAAACTTTTTGCAGGGAGAATTCATACATTGGTTCATGTTTGACGGTTCGGGATCGTAGGCACGTCAGGATGGTCATGGGTGACACCCGCAGCAAATAGGGAAACCACAGAGGATGATCTCAAATCCTAACCAATTGAAGAGAACTTACTGGTTTTGCATATTGTGTTGACGGAAACAAGTCTCTATTCGGCCAGCTGCCCAATTTTTTGGCTTGTCAAAAATGTTGCTCCAGTTTTTATTTCCTCGACTCCAAAGGAGAAGGAGACTTCATTCCAACACCCAAGTTTCTATCATCACCCAATCAGGTCAAATCCAAATATACTTTACCCTTCCCTTTGATTGTTCTGATTATACTGTGGATATAACATTTGCTATTAATTAGGGGTGGGCATGGTCCGGTCCGGTCCGGTCCGGTCTTGAGCCGGAATTGGACCAGACCATGGGATTCGGGAATTTTATCCTGAATCCCAGTACCAGACCGTGCAAGGATCGGGACCAGACCGGACCAGACCAAAAAATTCGGTCCGGTCCCGATTTCTCCCATTGTAATGCTGAATATTTTAAAACTAAAAAATAAAAAAACAAAAAATTCTGAAATTGCATATAAATTTTTTCAATAAACTCAGCATACATATTTTTATTTGTACTCTTAATCGAAAGAATAAAAAATGAAAGTAACGTATATTAAACTAACAAATTAAATCTAACAAATTAAATCTAATAATCTATGCTTAAAATAAAATCTCATAAGATAAACTAAATTCAACATCTAAAATATATCCAACTATCATAACATAAAAACTATTGGGTTCTTGGTCCTGTCCGGTCTTTCGGGAATTTCAGACTATGGACCGTGGACCGGACCATTGCCCATGGGATTTTTGCTTTGAGGACCAGTCCCGGACCAAGAACAGTCAAGGACCACCCAAAACTGGACCAACACCTGCGGTCCGGTCCGGTTCTCGGTCCGCGATCCGGTCTTGCCCACCCCTACTATTAATTTAATTCATGACGATGTGCTAATGGTTTAGAAGCTGAGAATGAGCTGAAGTTCTGGGAAAAAAATATTGTTGGTCTTGTTCAAATAATTTTAGTCCATGTTGTGGTGATTATGTAACACCCGAAAATTTTATTATATCCTTAAAATATTTATGTGCATAACTTGCTAAATTTGATTATCATTTTTGGTGATATTAAGAGGTTGTGACTTTAGGATAAAAAGAGATGGAAATTAAAAATGGGGATGTGAAATGTATGTTTATAATTTATAAATTTGATTTGAATTAGGTGGGTTAAAATGGATTTAGTTTTGGATTAAAATCCAATACCTTCTCTTACGTACTTTCATTCTCTCTCTCTCTCACTACCGATTGCGGAAGCCCTCATTTCTCCTCCTGACTGGAAGAGTTGAGTTAGCACCAATGAATGCATACCTGAGGTAAGACGGTCATGGCTTCAGCTCCAATACGGGTGGACTCTCAATAGAAGGTAAGACTCAAATTGTTGGCTCACCCAAACTCTCAAAATACTTCCTTCGATTTGGCTCGAACGAATCCATCCATGATACATATTCCTGCACAAAAGAATCAATATCTAAAGAAAAGTCTGGGTTTGTCAGTGCTACCTCAAGAGAGTCACTTGATTGTATGGATGCTCCATCTGTCATCGAATCGAGAGAGTCGATCCTAAATATATCATCGCTGGCCTTTGGATACTTAATGGAGTGGAATACGTTAAAAGTCACTTCTTCATCTTGCAAGCGCAACTTCAACTCTCCCCTCTGGACATCGATCAAAGCACCTCCTGTGGCTAAGAATGGGCGGCCCAAAATAATAAGAATATCCCGATCCTCCGCCATATCAAGAACAACAAAGTCAGTTGGGAATATGAACTTGTCCACCTTAACTAGAACATCTTCAATTACCCCCCGCTGGTGCTTGATGGAGCGATCAGCCATTTGTAATATCACCCGAGTTGGCCTTGCTTCTCCTAAATTCAACCTTTGAAAAATAGATAACGGCATTAGATTAATACTGGCACCCAAGTCGCATAATGCTCGCTCAAATACACAATCTCCAATAGAGCATGGAACAGTGAAGCTTCCCGGGTCTTTAAGCTTTTGTGGAAGCTTCCTCTGAATAATAGCACTGCACTCCTCTGATAATGCGATAGTGCCGCAATCCTCTATTTTCCGCTTGTGAGTCAAGATATCTTTTAAGAACTTGGCATAACTCGACATTTGCTCCAAAGCCTCGGCGAATGGAATATTAATGTGGAGCTGCTTGAATACTTCCAAAAATTTCTCCAACTGCTTGTCAGTCTTCACATTTTTCAACCGTTGAGGAAATGGAATCCTGGAAGTCATTTCGGTCTTGCTTAGGGCAGGTGTAATTTTCTGTGCTTTTTGCTGTTCACTGTCACTCGGTACATCTTTGGACGAGTCATTCTCAGAGCCTTTTTTTTCATATTTTCATCAACTTTTCCCGAATTTTCAATCACCGCTCCACTTCGAAGAGTGATTGCGTTACAGTGATCCTTGGGGTTTATTTCTGTAGAACTCGGTAATACACCTTGAGGTCGACCACTGATTGCATTGGCTAACTGACCCATTTGAGTTTCTAAACTTCTGATTTGTGCTGATTGGTCTGCAGAGTAGTGCGCGTTTCATCCATAAATTTATTAGTATGCTCCCCCATTTCGGCATTGATACTATTAGTGCGCTCGCCCATTTTGGCAATTAACTCTTTAAGATTAACTTTCCTGTCGTGCACTGGTGGTCCTTGCTGAGGCACTTGAGGCATTTGCACGGCGTTATTCTGATTTTTCCATGAAAAATTCGAGTGATTGTTGCGCCCTCCATTAAAATTATTCCCTAAATTTTGGTATATCGGTCTAGTATAATTGCCCACATATTGAGCTTATTCAGATGAACTGCTAGCCATTTGGTTAATTTGCGGACAGTTATCACTAGAATGTGGTCCTTGACACCACTGACATTGTATGATCGGGGAGTGAATTGCATTAACTGGAGCTTGGTTACCTTGGACGTGCTGAGTGAGGGATGCAATTTGTGTAGTCAATGCTTTTATCGCATCCATTTATGGGGTATTTGGCCGCCTCCTCAAAATCTGACGTTCAACCGGGCACTGATCATTATTGAGGGATAACTCCTCTAACAGGTTGAACGCCTCCACTTCCGTCTTTTGTAGTAGTGATCCACCAGCCGCTGAGTTGACAAGAGTCCGTGTAGAAACTGATAGGCCGATGAAGAATGTCTGTATTTGCATCCATTGTGGTAGACCATGTTGGGGGCATCTTCTCAAAAGCTCCTTGAATCGGCCCCATGCTTCATAGATTGTCTCACCATCAAATTGAGTAAAATTGGTGATCTCATTGCGGAGTTTTGCCATCTTTTCAAAGGGAAAGAATTTGGATAGAAATTTCTACACTAATTCATTCCACGTGGTAATTGAATCCGAGAGTAAGGAGTTCAACCAGTTCTTCGCCCGATCTCTTAGTGTGAAGGGGAATAACCTGAGCTTGATAGCATCATCAGGGACATTATGGTATTTAAAAGTATCACAGACCTCGACGAAGCTAGCAATATGATCCTTAGGGTCCTCGTTAGGCAGATCACAAAATTGATACTGTTGAATCATTTGTATTGTTCCCGGCTTAATTTCAAAATTGTTGCACGTGATGGCAGGTTTTCGAATTGCTAAATGAACCCTGTCCATGGATGGCATAACATAATCGAGCAATGTTCGTCGCCCAACTCCCTCAGTCTCGATAATCTGTTGTACATCTGCATTTTGATTATCTGCCATATTTGCTTGCTTTGTTTCCCTTCGATTTCTACGGCAGGTTCGTTCAATTTCAAGGTCGATAGGGATTAGGTTGGGAGTACCTAGTTTTCGCATACACCTGTAATGTGCAAATAATGCGATTTAATTCCAGTAGCAAAAGAAAATTCAAATATAAACTAAATTCAAATAATTCAATAATAACAAAATTAGCTCCCCGGCAACGGAGCCAAAAAACTTGTTGCGAAAAACTACACGCAAGTGCACGTGTCGCAAAAGTAGTAAAGTGTGTGCTAGCACGAGTGTTGATCCCACGAGGAATAAATATGTTAAGTATTGAATATCTAATTTTCAGCTTAATTTGAAGAGAAACAGTATGTTGATGATTTTGGATTTTAAACTAAAATAATTCAAATAAAATAAATCAAACAATTTAAATAACAGATTCGAATGTAAAGAGTTAAGATTATGTGAGGAGAATAATTTCAGGGTTCCAATTTCACTTAGCTAATCCTATTTAACAACCCTAATTCAAGTAATTAATTCTTATTTCTTCGTGTTGATGGTTATTTCACTATGTTGTTTATTAAACTCTCGCGAGTATTAATAAGCTTACTCAATTGATGTGTTATTACCTCTCGGTCTCTAACACTACAATCAATTGAATACATTAATAGTAAGAAATTGAATTACCACTCAAACGCCCTAACTATCTCTAATCTAGGGTCCCTTTTAAGGTAAAATATTCAATGCACGGTTAAATTCTCCGCTCTCGTATCCCAAATTAACCCTAAAATTCTTAGTTTTGGTGATCAAGCAAACCTAAACATTAAGTTCAGAATAGATTACTCAACACATAAAAGAAATAGAAAACTAAAAATTGAAATTAAGAAAAATAAATAATCATAACAAAGTTACGTCGAAACCCTAGAATCGAAAGTTTAGTTCATGATAAAGTTAAAGAAAACTAAAGAGAAAATAAAATAGTTTATGATATAAGAAAAGAAGAGAAGAAAGAAAACACTGTGAAATTTCCGTCGAATTCGCCCGTTCCTCGGCAATTGCTTCGATCCGTCCTCCGATGTCTCCGTAGGGTTTTTCTCTCTATCCAGTTATATATTTTTACTTGCCTCCTCCTCAGACTTTTATCTTCACTCGACTTAGGGCCGCGGTCCATCAATCAACAGCCGAGATCAACCCGATCAATCAATTGAAAAATCAGATTTTAATATTTTCCCGCAATCACGATCGATCGTGATCGCGCGACGCTTAGGCATGATATCTCTGCTGATCACGATCGATCGAGGTTCAAATCCCGATCGATCGGGTCGCCTCTGTATTTTTGGTAGAATTTAGTTTGCATCATGATCGATCGAGGTTCAAAGCCCGATCGATCTGGCACGGTCTGGAATTCTGAGAGAAAATCTCCTTGGATCACGATCGATCGCAGTATGAGAACGATCGATCGTGATCGTCTTTTCTTCTTTGCTTCCTTTTTGTCTTTATTTCCTAATTTCAAACCAATTCCGCCATTACCTGTTAAAACTCAACTTACCTGCACAATCTTACCAACAACATCAAATAAACTCAAACGCTCGAGGAAAAATTAATCGAAACAAGAATGAAAAGCATGAATAAGTGTGCAAAATACACACTTATCACATGTTGCGAAAAATCGTGATACGCAAGTGTACGTGTTGCACAAATAATATAGTTTTTAAGTAAGAGTCGAACCCAAGATGAATAGTTTTACTAAAATATTAAATTAAGTTAATTTTAAATTAATTGGACTAAAACACTTTAATTTTTATTAAAAAGATTTGATTTTTATTTGATTTTAAATTTAACAATTAAATAACTAAAGTAATTGAAGTAAACGAATTAGGAAACTAAAATAAATGGCAGGAAAATAATTAAAGATTTGGTAAATATTAAGAAAGAATCTAGGGATTTTGATTTCACATCCACTTTCCTATTTAATATCCCTAATTTAGTTAATATTTCCTAATCCTACGTGTTGACAGTGATTTTTCTATTTTAATTATTATTCTCTCCCGAGCTATAATAATATTATCCAACTAACAGGTTATCACCTCCCGGTCTCAAACTCAAATCAGTTGAATACATTAAGTGCAGAAAATCATAAAACTACATAAAAGTCCTAGCTATCCCTAGTCTAGAATCAGTTCATGGTAAACTCATCAATGTCCAGTTATTTTGCAACTTTCGTCTTTTGAAACAACCCTAAAAATCTTAACTTTGGTGATCAGGCAAAATTAAGCATGAAGAACAGACAAGAATACTCAACACGATATTGAAAAAAGGAAAATAAAAAATAAATTAGAAATATTAAACAGTCAAGTTTCAGTTACATCGTAACCCTAGAAAATAAATTTAGTTCATACTAAAATAAAGATAAACAACAAGAATAATAAAGAAGTTCATAGTTCAGAAGAGAAAGGGAAAGAAAAACTATGCAGAAAATCAATTCTCAAAGCTCTCGCTCCGTTCCGGTTTTCTTCTCGCTTGCCTCCTTCTTTGTCTCTCTCTAGGGCTGCTCTCCCTCCTTTTCTGAATGCCCCCCAATTAGATTAAAATATAACCTATTTATCAATTAATTTGAAGCCCAGCCCACAATCATCTTTGACGGCTAAGATTAAAACAAGTTTCAACGGTCTAGATTTAAAACACCTCCATCAATTAAAATAGTCGATTGATCAACGGTTGAGATTAAAATAATTAAAATAGACGATCGATCGACAATTGTTCTGCTTTTCTTCTGGAATGATTTCACCGAAACCTGTAATTCTCCAATTTTTTCTACACACTCACCAAATATATCAGAATTTTCATATACTTGAGTAAAACTCATCAATTCAAGTATTAAAGAGTACAATAAAGTGTTTAAAATACACACTTATCACACCCCCAAACTTGAATGAAAGCTTGTCCTCAAGCGAACAAAAATAAGCATAGAAATCTAGCAAAGTGTGTAACACCCGAGAAATTCGTTTTAGGAATTTCGAGCCTTAAGTTTCAAATTTTAATATTTTAAGCATTTATAGAGTGATAATTCATGGAAATAATAAATTAAGTCCAAATGGCCAACGAGAAGTTTCGTTAGGGCCCTAAGGACAAATGGAGATATTTGGAGGAATAAGGGAGTTTTTGAGAAGCTAAATCAATAGACAAAGTAATGGTTTAAGTTAAGAAATTAAGTGAGGGTAAAATAGTAAATTAGAAAATCAAAAATTTTAATTGAAAATGGGTTTTCTCTCTCCCTCCCCCTCACTTTTCCTCTCCCTCACACGAGCCTCCCCTTTTTCCTTCTCCCTTGGCGATTTTCTTCTCTCCTCTATCGTCATCTCCAACATCGATCTACTCCTCCATTTTAGGCGATTTCTCCTTCGAGTTTCTTCAACAAAACAACGTGCTAGGTAAGATCTACACTCTAGACAAGTTTATTTGACGTTTTCGAAGTGATTTCGAGTTAGGGTTTGTGAAGAATTTTAGGGGTTTTGTTAGAAATCGTTAGGATGGTTTATTTATTACTCATTGATGATGTTTAAAGTTAAATCTAGGTTGTTGGAGTAGATTAATGATGTTGGATGATGTTTAATGTGAAATCTAGGTTGTTGGAGGTTGGTAAAACACCATTAATGGAGTTTTGAAGTTAATGAGCACTAAGTGTTCGATGAAATGCCCGAAAGAAAAGGATTAGAGTTTTAGAAGGATTTGTCCTAGCTAGAGAAGTTGATTGTTTAGATTCGATGTTTGAAAATCGATATTAATGATGTGATGTTAAATGCTCTAGGTAACTCAAGCTCAAAGGACGGTGCTCGGCATATCTAGGACGCCAGGTAAGTGAGCGTTAGGCTTTCCGGCCACTAAGGCCCTACGTCGTACAATGTTGATGATGTTTGATGTGATGAAAAGGTGGGTATAGGGGTTTGTGGAAAGGCGGGTAGTTTAAGTAGTGCCTTAGTTAATAGTGAGCGTTAGGCTTTCCGGCCACTAAGGCCCTACGTCGTACAATGTTGATGATGTTTGATGTGATGAAAAGGTGGGTATAGGGGTTTGTGGAAAGGCGGGTAGTTTAAGTAGTGCCTTAGTGAATTAGATAGTGCTCGTTCGATAGGTTTTTCCTTATGTATGTTACCCCTCATGCATCATGTTTTACTAAAATGCATACGAACTATTTACGAGCATGTTTATGAAAAGTTAAATGAACGAACGATCATGTGAACGATGTATGTTTCTCACGCGTCAAATGTATGATTCTCACGTGTATGTTTCTCACGCGTCAAATGTATGATTCTCACGTGTATGTTTCTCACGGGGCAAGACGTATGTTTCTCACGGGGCAAGACGTATGTTTCTCACGGGGCAAGAAAGTGGCTTAATGAAATGAAACGAAAATGTTTTATAAATGTCATGCATATATGTAAAGTTATGTTTAGTACGCTCCTTACTAAGCATTAGGCTTAATGTAGTTATTGTATGATGTAGGTGACGATAACGAACGTGAGGAACCTCCTTACGACGATCAAGTGTAGCGGTCGGTGGGTGGAGCTCGTGGCGGCGGCTTGTGTTTTGGCTAGGTTGGTGACTCATGGTTAGAAGTTTTTGAGAGTCTTATTGATGTTTTGGGATTGATGGTAAAATGTACGGATTTTAGTATGATTAGATACGTTTTTAGGGTGTTTTGGTGATTGTATAGATAACGTACAGTGTTTTGAAATGTTTTCGATGTTTTTCTAACAGGAGGAAAATGTTAAACTTTTAAACGGAACCACGCGGTTCGTTTCAAATGGGGATTGGGTCGGTTTTGAGTGTTTGAGTAAATGTCACGTTTGGAGAGTATTTATGGAAGTCTGTAGAGATTGGGTGAAGGTTTGTGCAAGAAAGGAGAAGAAGTTGTAGTGTTTGAGTGTTGTGTATTTGTGTTAAAATTGTGAAGTGCAGGGAGTGTGAAGGAAGTGTGAAGAAAGAAGAAAGGGGGAGGAAGAACTGCGCTCTCTGGAGGAATTCCAGAGAGCGTGGCGATTGCTCGCCTCCCAGAGGCGAGCAATCGCCTCTTCCTTTGCCTGGCAAGGGGATTGCCAGGCGAGGTAACAATCGCCAGGAGGCGATTGCTCGCTAGGAGCAATCGCCTGCCAGCGATTGCTCGCCAGGAGCAATCGCTGGTTGGAGATCAATCGCCAGATTTCTGGCGATTGATCGCCACCTCCTCTGACGACTTTTAAAAAAAAAATGTTTTAAATAAATTGTTTTCTGTTATTAATTAATTGTTTTAATTGTTTAAGTTTATTGTTTTAGTAACTGTTTGTAAATGACTTATTAACGAACTCCGATTTCTATTTCGATTTCGACTCCAATTTAGATTTCGCTTTAGGCACAGTTAAAGTAAAAGATTTAAAAAAAAAAAAAAAACGACAGTACGGGTAAGGGTCGTGACAGTTATGGTATCAGAGAGATAGAGTTTTAAAAGCGATTTTGTGATGTGTCTGCCAACACACCGCCGTACGGGAACTCTCCATCGACTGTAATTGTTAAGTTTAAATTGATTCCAGATGTTTATTGTTTGTGTTGTGATTTGTGAGTGTCTGCCAAACACAACGCCGTACGGGGAACTTCTCCATCGACTGTAAGTGTTTAAGTTTAAATCTGATTCCTAGATGTTATTGTTTGTGTTTGTCTAATCTGTTTAGGAACGAGAAAATGCCAAGAGCACCTAGACCGCCTCCCGAAAACCCTATGGACCGGTTCATGAACATATTGCAACAACAGTCAGATCAGATTGGACTTTTGCTAAGTAGAGAGGGAAATGGAAATGGACAAGGAAGTAATTCACAGGATCAAGGTGTAGGGGGGTTCAGACGGCTTAGGCCCCCTACCTTCGATGGTCAGTCTCCGGATCCCACAAGTGCTGAATAGTGGATTCGTAAGATAGAGAGTATGTTTGCCTATGCTAAAGTGGAGGAGGCCGACAAAGTGACATGTGCAGCATTCAATTTGGAGAAGGATGCGATATTCTGGTGGGATACAATTAGAGCGACTACTGATGTGGGAGTTATGAGATGGGAAAGGTTCAAAACTGTGTTCTAGAATAAGTACTTCAGTCGCACTCTACGAGCTAGTAAGAAGGTTGAGTTTACACATCTACGCCAAACAGGATCGGTGGCAGAATATGTACGGAGGTTCGATTCGCTATCTCGATATGCTGGGTATATGATTTATGAAGAGGAGGAAAAAATTCACCAGTTTGTACAGGGTTTGAAACTGGAAATTCATAAAGGGGTGATGGCTGTGGATGATGAGGATGTGCCCTACCATAAGATAGTGGAAAGAGCCCACGGACTAGATGACATAGAGATGAAGCTTCAGTGACAGAGAGAAGCATCGAGAAGGTTTTCCAGAGATGGGCGACCGCAACAACAAAATCAGGGTTGGCAGCCACAAGCACAACGTGGTGTCAAGCGGGCTAATAAGACGCCGACACTACAAGATAAAGGGAAACGTCCGCAAGGGGCGTCGCAAGCTCCTACATGCCCTGTTTGCTTAAAGAATCATTACGGGGAGTGTAAGTTACATAGTGGACGATGCTTTAGATGTGATAAGGTGGGCCACAAAGCTGCTGATTGCCTAGAGCCGAATAGGAAGCCACCGGGCGGTCCCCCCCGGATCTTTTCCTTGATTGAAGCCGAGGAAGCTGCTCAGCCTTCAGTTGTTACAGGTACTATTTTGGTTTGTGGAAACACGGCTCACGTTCTAATTGATACTGGGGCAACCCATTCCTTTGTAGCACAGAAGTATACAGATAAATGTAATTTAAAGGTAGTCCCAACTGATCATAGTTATAGTGTTATGTTGCCTTCCGGAGAGTATCTTCACTCAGATCGAGCGATTGAGGGTGAAATCATATCTGTTAGTGGTAGGCAGTTGTACGCAAACCTGATTGTCATATGTATGAAGGGGTATGATGTAATTCTGGGCATGGATTGGTTGTTCAGGCACTACGCCACAATCAATTGCAGGTCGGGAGTTGTGGGTTTTAGACCTCCGAGTGGGGAAAGTTATGATTTTCCAGCGACCCTCAGATCAAGTGATATGCCTCTTGTTTTGTCGATGAGTGCCCGGTACTCCACAAAGCCTCAATGTTTCAATTTTGTGGCGAGTATTGTGGATGTAAGGAAACGGGAAGAACTAAGGCTGAATAACATGGCAGTGGAGGAAGATTTTACTAAAGTATTCCTCGATGAGTTACCCCGCTTGCCTGTAAGTGCTTTGAACTCGATGAAGCATGGATGCTTTGGGTTTATAGCGAACGTTGAGGAAGCAAGCATGCAAGAGAAGTTGAAGTTGTGTGACATTCTAGTTGTTAGAGACTTTGCGGAGGTATTCCTGGATGAGTTGCCTGGCTTGCCTCCGGATCGAGAAATGGAGTTCACAATAGAGATTATTCCTGGTTCAGCGCCAGTGTCCAAGAATCCTTATAGAATAAGGGCTTTGCAAGAATCCTTAGGGAGTTGCAAGTCCAGTTGAAAGAGCTAACAGATAAGGGCTTTGTCCGACCAAGCGTTTCTCCATGGGGCACTCCGGTTTTGTTTGTGAAAAAGAAAGATGGCTCTTTGCGAATGTGCGTGGATTACCGCGAGTTGAATAAACTGACCATAAAGAATAAATACCCATTACCGAGGATAGATGATCTGTTTGACAAGTTGCAAGGGGCTACGGTGTTCTCTAAGATCGATTTACGCTCTGGGTACTATCAGTTGAAGATTAGAGCTGAGGATGTACCAAAGACTGCTTTCAGAACACGCTACGGGCACTATGAATTTATGGTTATGTCGTTCGGCTTGACCAATGCCCCGGCCGCGTTTATGGACCTCATGAATCGAGTATTCCGGGAATTCTTGGATAAGTTCATAATAGTATTTATAGATGACATCCTGGTATACTCCCGAAATGACGAAGAACATGCAGAGCACTTAAAAGCAGTTCTGACTACTTTGAAGCGACACCAGTTGTATGCTAAGCTTTCTAAGTGCGAATTCTGGTTGGGCCAAGTAAATTTCTTAGGCCACGTGATATCAAGAGAAGGTGTTTCAGTGGATCCGGCCAAAATTCAAGTGGTAAGGGAATGGCCTCGACCGAGAAATGCAAGTGAGGTACGGAGCTTCGTAGGCCTAGCAAGGTATTATCGGAAGTTTATTCAAGGATTCTCGGTAATAGCTAAACCTTTGACGAACTTGACAAAGAAAGAAGTAAAGTTCGAGTGGACTAAGGCTTGTGAAGAAAGCTTTCAGATCTTGAAACAAAAGTTGACCACAACACCTTTGTTGACTCTGCCAGTGGAGAATGGGGTGTACTGTATTTATTGTGACGCGTCCAAAGTCGGATTGGGATGCGTGTTGATGCAGGAAGGAAAGGTCGTTACCTATGCTTCAAGGCAATTGAAAAGTTATGAAGAAAATTACCCAACGCATGATTTAGAACTGGCAGCGGTGGTATTCGCACTAAAGATATGGAGACACTACCTCTACGGACAGAAGTGTGAAGTGTTTTCAGATCATAAGAGTTTAAAATACCTGTTTACATAGAAATATTTGAATATGAGGCAGAGAAGATGGCTGGAGTTTGTAAAAGACTATGACTTCGAAATCAAGTATCACCCTGGAAAAGCAAATACAGTGGCAGATGCTCTGAGCAGGATGCCTAGAACAGAGGAGTCAGTTGCTTTTAGTATGTCAGCTTCGTTAATAAAGGAGATGCAAGGGTTTGAACTCGAGATAGTTTCAGAAATTTCGGCCCTACTTGCCGACTTAACTATACGGCCTACTTTGTTGGACAAGATAAAAGAGGCTCAACAGTTAGATACAGAAGAGAAGGTGGCCATTGTAGCAAAGTTATCAGTAGTACCGTCAGATTTCAGTTACTCAATGGATGGCACTCTGAGATTTCGAGATCGATTGTACGTTCCAAAAGACGAAGAGTTGAGGAAGTTAGTTATGTCAGAGGCACATTCATCGTTGTCCTCAGTGCATCCAGGAAACACCAAGATGTACCGAGACCTGAAAGTGCACTATTGGTAGCCGAATATGAAGCGTGATGTGGCCAATTATGTACAGTCTTGCCTAGTGTGCCAACAAGTGAAAGCAGAGCACCAAAGACCAGGTGGAACGTTGCAACCACTACCAATTCCCGAGTGGAAATGGGATCAAATTGCGATGGATTTCGTTGTTGGATTACCAAAGACAGTAAAAGGGCACGACAGTATATAGGTCGTTGTTGATAGATTGACAAAAGCGGCTCATTTCTTGCCTGTAAAGATGACCTACACGATGAATCAGTTTGCAGAACTTTATGTCCAAGAGATTATTAGATTACACGGGGTTCCCATGTCGATTGTTTCAGATCGGGATCCCAAATTTACTTCGAGATTTTGGAAAAGTTTGCAAGGCGCTATGGGTACCAAGTTGACTTTTAGCACGGCATTCCACCCACAGACCGATGGACAATCTGAGAGAACGATTCAGATACTCGAAGATATGCTAAGGGCATGCGTGTTAGAATTTCAGTCGTCATGGAGCCGATACTTGCCTTTGATTGAATTTGCTTATAATAACAGTTACCAGTCCACGATTGGAATGGCTCCGTACGAAGCGCTTTACGGCAGAAAGTGTAGGTCGCCGCTATATTGGGATGAAGTAGGCGAAGCTAAGTTGATCGGCCCTGAGATTTTACAACAGTTATCTGAGAAGATTGCCTTGATTAGACAAAGAATGGAGACCGCACAGAGTCGCCAAAAGAGCTACGCTGATCGAAGAAGACGAAATCTGGAGTTCTTAGTTGGTGATGAAGTATTTTTGAAAGTTTCACCATTTAAAGGCGTTGTTCGCTTTGGTAAAAGAGGAAAGTTAAATCCACGGTTTGTTGGACCGTTTCAGATTACAGAAAGGATTTGAGCTACAGCGTATAGGCTTCAATTGCCGTTGTCTATGGAAGGTGTGCATAATGTCTTCCACGTATCTATGCTGAGGAAGTGTATACGGGATCCTACGCACGTGGTAGAATCAGTGGATCTTGAGATACGGCCAACATTGACCTATGAAGAAAGGCCGGTACAGATTTTGGAATCTTCGGTTAAGGTCCTGCGTAATAAGTCAATCCCTCTTGTTAAAGTACTGTGGAGAAATCAAAACGTAGAGGAAGCAACGTGGGAACGACAACAGGACATGATGGACAGATATCCAGATTTGTTCAGGTATGTAATTTTGAGGACAAAATTCTAAATAAGGAGGGGTAGGATGTAACACCCGAGAAATTCGTTTTAGGAATTTCGAGCCTTAAGTTTCAAATTTTAATATTTTAAGCATTTATAGAGTAATAATTCATGGAAATAATAAATTAAGTCCAAATGGCCAACGAGAAGTTTCGTTAGGGCCCTAAGGACAAATTGAGATATTTGGAGGAATAAGGGAGTTTTGGAGAAGCTAAATCAATAGACAAAGTAATTGTTTAAGTTAAGAAATTAAGTGAGGGTAAAATAGTAAATTAGAAAATCAAAATTTTAATTGAAAATGGGTTTTCTCTCTCCCTCCCCCTCACTTTTCCTCTCCCTCACACGAGCCTCCCCTTTTTCCTTCTCCCTTGGCGATTTTCTTCTCTCCTCTATCGCCATCTCCAACATCGATCTACTCCTCCATTTTAGGCGATTTCTCCTTCAAGTTTCTTCAACAAAACAACGTGCTAGGTAAGATCTACACTCTAGACAAGTTTATTTGACGTTTTCGGAGTGATTTCGAGTTAGGGTTTGTGAAGAATTTTAGGGGTTTTGTTAGAAATTGTTAGGATGGTTTATTTATTACTCATTGATGATGTTTAAAGTTAAATCTAGGTTGTTGGAGTAGATTAATGATGTTGGATGATGTTTAATGTGAAATCTAGGTTGTTGGAGGTTGGTAAAACACCATTAATAGAGTTTTGAAGTTAATGAGCACTAAGTGTTCGATGAAATGCGAGAAAGAAAAGGATTAGAGTTTTAGAAGGATTTGTCCTAGCTAGAGAAGTCGATTGTTTAGATTCGATGTTTGAAAATCGATATTAATGATGTGATGTTAAATGCTCTAGGTATGACGCCAGGTAAGTGAGCGTTAGGCTTTCCGGCCACTAAGGCCCTACGTCGTACAATGTTGATGATGTTTGATGTGATGAAAAGGTGGGTATAGGGGTTTGTGGAAAGGCGGGTAGTTTAAGTAGTGCCTTAGTGAATTAGGTAGTGCTCGTTCGATAGGTTTTTCCTTATGTATGTTACCCCTCATGCATCATGTTTTACTAAAATGCATACGAACTATTACGAGCATGTTTTATGAAAAGTTAAATGAACGAACGATCATGTGAACGATGTATGTTTCTCACGCGTCAAATGTATAATTCTCACGTGTATGTTTCTCACGCGTCAAATGTATGATTCTCACGTGTATGTTTCTCACGGGGCAAGACGTATGTTTCTCACGGGGCAAGAAAGTGGCTTAATGAAATGAAACGAAAATGTTTTATAAATGTCATGCATATATGTAAAGTTATGTTTAGTACGCTCCTTACTAAGCATTAGGCTTAATGTAGTTATTGTATGATGTAGGTGACGATAACGAAGGTGAGGAACCTCCTTACGACGATCAAGTGTAGCGGTCGGTGGGTGGAGCTCGTGGCGGCGGCTTGTGTTTTGGCTAGGTTGGTGACTCATGGTTAGAAGTTTTTGAGAGTCTTATTGATGTTTTGGGATTGATGGTAAAATGTACGGATTTTAGTATGATTAGATACGTTTTTAGGGTGTTTTGGTGATTGTATAGATAACGTACAGTGTTTTGAAATGTTTTCGATGTTTTTCTAACAGGAGGAAAATGTTAAACTTTTAAACGGAACCACGCGGTTCGTTTTTATGAAATTTGATTATGTTTAACGGGGATTGGGTCGGTTTTGAGTGTTTGAGTAAATGTCACGTTTGGAGAGTATTTATGGAATTCTGTAGAGATTGGGTGAAGGTTTTGTGCAAGAAAGGAGAAGAAGTTGTAGTGTTTGAGTGTTGTGTATTTGTGTTAAAATTGTGAAGTGCAGGGAGTGTGAAGGAAGTGTGAAGAAAGAAGAAAAAGAAGAAAGGAGGAGGAAGAACTGCGCTCTCTGGAGGAATTCCAGAGAGCGTGGCGATTGCTCGCCTCCCAGAGGCGAGCAATCGCCTCTTCCTCTGCCTGGCAAGGCGATTGCCAGGCGAGGTAACAATCGCCAGGAGGCGATTGCTCGCTAGGAGCAATCGCCTGCCAGCGATTGCTCGCCAGGAGCAATCGCCACCTCCTCTGACGACTTTTAAAAAAAAAATGTTTTAAATAAATTATTTTCTTTTATTAATTAATTGTTTTAATTGTTTAAGTTTATTGTTTTAGTAATTGTTTTAAATGACTTATTAAACGAACTCCGATTTCTATTTCGATTTTGACTCCGATTTAGATTTCGCTTTAGGCACAGTTAAAGTAAAAGATTTAAAAAAAAAAAAACGACAGTATGGGTAAGGGTCGTGACAAAGTGTATCCAGGAATTTCTAAAATTTAAAGTCTGCAAAATATTTAAAATTTCCATGATAAAATTATCTAAATCATAGTTCGCAGTATTTCGTCTCAGCTTGATATTTGCATGCAAATAAACCATCTAAATAAACACTTTCAATAATACAACTCATGATATCATATTGAGAGAAACTTAATCAGAAATTCTTGTGTGTGTACATGCTCAAACTCATTCTCGTTTAACTGATAGATCTATAATTGTGTCTTATGAGAAGGAAAATCAAAAATACCTCTCAGGGTCACTTCATCCACTCTTATTGTTCATCATTCTTGCCCATTATTCACTAATAACAACTATGAGTAAACAGAATAAAAGTCGATAGGTCTTTAATTAAGCTTGTAATGTAAGGCCGGGTTTATAAGGTAGGAAATTTTTGGATTCAAGCGAAACTCTAGAGCACGATCCATCTTTATGCCACCCTATCTCCTTACACTCACTTGAACTTTTTTCTAATTAGTTAACTCAATAATCCCCCCAAACTTGTCTCACTCTCTATTTTTCAAAACCAACTCCTTTGTCAATGTCTTTACTAACAAATATAAAATACAAATAATAACAATAACGACAAATTAAATAGCATATAAGAAATTATTCTACTACTGAACAATTCAACTTTCTAATAACTTTGGATTTTTTTTTTTATAACAACTTTAATTACTGAAAAACATAAAAGAAGAATAAATAAAATCTCAAAATACTAACAACTTAGACAATTGACAAAAGAATTAGCTCTGATTCTCACCACTACTTTCTCCAACTCTCCCCATAATATGTACCCACAACCCTGTTATCAATAAATAGGATAGTCAAAATAATTTCAGGGTAGGCTAAATTAGGGTTGACAAAATAGTGGTAAATAAATGTTCAAATAGGAGACTAAGGGTGCCATTTAAATGACACAAATGAGGTATGTCAATAAAAGCTCAAACGATTCAAAAATGGCCTAAGTCATTCTCTTATTTCTGCAAAAATCACAATTTGTATTCATGAATGCAGGGCAAAACCAAGAACAATTTAATACTCACTAATCACTCACTAAATTTAAATGGAGCTCACTCCCTTTCAGTGTTTACACTCAAGCACTCCCTTACTGTGTTTAGGCTTTCGATCTCAAGACAACAATTTATATCATTATCAGCTAAATTTAAACAAGAATGAACATTTCCACACAAACAAGTCTAACTTCCTAAGCTCCAATCAATGCTACTATCACAAATCATACTATCTCATAATCTATTCAGAAGTTGAAACAGGCATTGATCAAAGGTACAGTCATCGACACTTTAAACAAATGAAATAAATAATCATACCATAGAATCCAAAATATTAAGCAGACTTACTAATCTAAACATGTTTATAAATTTAATTAAAAACTAAAAAAAAAAAATATCCAAATAAAAACCCCCCCAAACTTAATATAGACATTGTCCCCAATGTTAAATCAGTTTAAATGAGTAGGGTAAAATAAAAGTACCTCAAAAAGACTCGGATTGTTCCTCATCATCGTCCTCCCACGAGTGATTTTGTTGATCCATCTTTTGCTCTGTTCGGGTGATAATCTCCATCATTCTTTCCTGCTGGATCGATATATTCTCCATCATGCGCCCCAACTCCTCGTTAGCGTATGCACATGGTGGCCTCGAGGATGATGCGGCAGTACTTGGTGTAGGTGGGACAGATGAGAAACCTATAAATGTACTCTGCAACCAAGCATCAACACGCTCCTGCTGTCTCTGAGTGTCATGATCGAGAAAAACAAGTCCATTTGGCTGAGCCCCACCATATACAGCAGGCTGGATCCATAACTCATCTGGGGAACTCATATCTACCCCTACAGCTGCACATAATCATGTAATCAAAACAGGGTGGATGTGTGCTGATAACTGGGTTTTTTTGCAAAATGAGGTGATGTTCCTGTGAATAATACGCCCGATATTGATTGAATGTTGTGCCAGGATGCAAAAAACAAGAACCGCCCAATCTTTGGTGACCTCGGCATTCTGTGAGGTTGGTATCAAGTTCGTTCGGATAAACCTGCACCACTCTTTAAAATATGGCCATACTATTCTGCTATGGGCCATATCGCCCAGAATCGTCTCATAATCAGGCCCCTCCCGCATCATAGCATCATACTCATCAAAAGTAGGGGCCTCGAGTCCTAGCGCGGTGTTGATTACCTCTTCAGAAAATCCCACAATCTTGCCGCGTAACATGATGAGGCCAACATTGCCATAGGCTCTCAAGTTTGCATAAAATTCTCGAACCACGCTAACATTTGCATCGCCTCCTAAGGCCGCTAAGGTCCCCCAGTTTCGCTGCTCCAGGATTTCCAGGATATTGCTGTCACTGGCACTTGGCTGAAATTGAATTTCACAGACGATTGGTTTATCTTCAAGCATGAATTCCTGAAAGTAACTCTCAGCCAAAGCATTGAAGAAGGAATGGTGTAATGGGCTGGAAACTGAGGAGGTGGAGGCAGTCTGCTGTCTTTTTGGTGCCATGAAAGATAAATATGTTGCCTGAAACCTGCAGGAAGACAAACTAGACAACACCAAGAGAAGTGAACATGTCAGTAATACAAGTGCAGCATGCAAACAGTAATTTAGTAACTAAGTAGCGTCGACACTGTTACTCTATTGACACTGTTACTCTATCACAGAATAAATGAACTGGATTCTTCAGTTTCAATAAATTACTGAACTAATCAAGCGAGAATTAGGCGTAATCTTCATAACAACACTTAAAAAAAATTGGAATGCTCATTTTCCTAATCGACACTTTTGTATAATTTGTTTGACAAACCCAATTTCCAAAACTCAAACAGCATAGTCGAATCAGCGGAACTATGATATTCAGAGGTATTGTGCGATACCTTGAATCGATTTCAACAGAGGAAAGAGAGGCGTACCGCCTTTGTGTAGAAATTGAAAACTTTCGAAATGTTTCACAGGCGGATTGCAGAACAGGAGAGCGAACTGGCGTAGCGGCGAAAGCAGCGGGAGGTCGCGACGGAGAGCTCGGACAGTGACGACGGCCTTGCGACGACAGCGCGAGGTCGTCGAGAACTTCGTCGGCAAGGAGGCGGGCTGGGCGTCGGCAGTGCAGGGGCGAGCTTTGGGTTTCATCGTGCACAACCTGAAGCTTGCCCCCTTTTCTTTTAAAAATTTTTACCTTCCTTATTTGATTTTTTTTTTCATTTTTTTTCTTTTTAAAATAATTAAAACAAAAAAAAACTACTTAACTAAAATTAATATTAGTAACTAACCATAATCTCATTATTACTTATTATTACTCATTTTATTTTATTTATTTATTGATTTGTATTTTATTTTATTTATTTATTGATTTAGTATTTTTTTATTTTTTTATTTATTGTTAATCATTTAAATAAATTACGTAATTTGGCAAGAATAAAATCCTAATCTAAACTTAAAATTAAATAGCTAACCTACTACGGCAATTAAAACAATAAAATAGACGTGAAATGTAACGCCCCTGAACCCACCCTAACTCGGAGCGCTACCTTACTAACCAATCTCACGTTAAAACATAAACTCCCGAAACTCTCTTACTTCATACCTAGCTGCCTAGACTCATCAATTCTCTTACCCCTAACCTTTCAGCACCACGGCGTTTTTCCCGAAAATTTCGGCAAAGTAACGCCTGAAAATGGAGCCTCCAAAATGCTAGGTACCTGCAATAATCCCCAACCAGATCCAGAATACTCTTCCTCAACTATTCACTCAACAATCCAACATATAAAAACCTCCAAACAACAGTAAATAGGAAACTATAAAATACTAACATTCCTAACTAGCAAAAAACATCACCCTTAACTTAACTATATACAACAAATACAATTAGTTACGCATTCCCACCATTACTACCAACAGATATCTAAAATAAACTATCAAAATATAAAGCCCCACATCTCCCGAAGACCATGGTCGAGACGCCCCAACAATTGCCCGCACCGGCATACCGCGTACATCACCGACTGTGTCCCAATCCTAGCTTTCCTCGTAGCTCTAACCTGTACTCCTGTCGTCACCTACACCATAGAACACACACACACACGTAAGCTTACGCTTAGCAAGTAGAGAGTAACAAATAATAACAAGAACAATGCACACACCACCCTACCCTAACACAACAACACAACACCACTCAACACGACAACTCAACACAACAACACAACACCACCCAATGCAACTCAACAAACTGACTCAACATAACACGACAACACACAATGCAATCAACCTAACACATGCAGTTTCTATCACTCAGTTGTGCTTATTTGCTGTTCGTTGCTTTAATCTTGCTTTAATCTTTCATAAGCCGTGTGGAACGAGTTGGCACACATCTCATAACCGTCTAGGATGGCCACACTCAGAACCACCATCCTTCATAGAGGTCCCCTCGGGGTGCTACACACCAGCACCTCAGCCCGACAAAGCACACTATTCAGGATTACATGTTTTAGCCGTTCATCTCTCATAGAGTACCCTTCGGGGTGCTACACACCAGCACCTCAGCCCGACAAGGCACACTATTCGAAATGCAATATGTGTTTTAGCCGGTCATTTCTCATAGAGTACCCTTCGGGGTGCTACACCAGCAACCTCAGCCCGACAAGGCACACTATTCGAAATGCAATATGTGTTTTAGCCGGTCATCTCTCATAGAGTACCCTTCGGGGTGCTACACACCAGCAACCTCAGCCCGACAAGGCACACTATTCGAAATGCAATATGTGTTTTAGCCAGTCATCTCTCATAGAGTACCCTTCGGGGTGCTACACACCAGCACCTCAGCCCGACAAGGCACACTATTCGAAATGCAATATGTGTTTTAGCCAGTCATCTCTCATAGAGTACCCTTCGGGGTGCTACACACCAGCAACCTCAGCCCGACAAGGCACACTATTCGAAATGCAATATGTGTTTTAGCCGGTCATCTCTCATAGAGTACCCTTCGGGGTGCTACACACCAACAACCTCAGCCCGACAAGGCACACTATTCAAAATACAATATGTGTTTTAGCCAGTCATCTCTCATAGAGTACCCTTCGGGGTGCTACACACCAGCACCTCAGCCCGACAAGGCACACTATTCGAAATGCAATATGTGTTTTAGCCAGTCATCTCTCATAGAGTACCCTTCGGGGTGCTACACACCAGCACCTCAGCCCGACAAGGCACACTATTCGAAATACAATATGTGTTTTAGCCAGTCATCTCTCATAGAGTACCCTTCGGGGTGCTACACACCAACAACCTCAGCCCGACAAGGCACACTATTCGAAATACAATATGTGTTTTAGCCAGTCATCTCTCATAGAGTACCCTTCGGGGTGCTACACACCAACAACCTCAGCCCGACAAGGCACACTATTCGAAATGCAATATGTGTTTTAGCCAGTCATCTCTCATAGAGTACCCTTCGGGGTGCTACACACCAACAACCTCAGCCCGACAAGGCACACTATTCGAAATACAATATGTGTTTTAGCCAGTCATCTCTCATAGAGTACCCTTCGGGGTGCTACACACCAACAACCTCAGCCCGACAAGGCACACTATTCGAAATGCAATATGTGTTTTAGCCAGTCATCTCTCATAGAGTACCCTTCGGGGTGCTACACACCAACAACCTCAGCCCGACAAGGCACACTATTCGAAATGCAATATGTGTTTTAGCCAGTCATCTCTCATAGAGTACCCTTCGGGGTGCTACACACCAACAACCTCAGCCCGACAAGGCACACTATTCGAAATGCAATATGTGTTTTAGCCAGTCATCTCTCATAGAGTACCCTTCGGGGTGCTACACACCAACAACCTCAGCCCGACAAGGCACACTATTCGAAATGCAATATGTGTTTTAGCCAGTCATCTCTCATAGAGTACCCTTCGGGGTGCTACACACCAACAACCTCAGCCCGACAAGGCACACTATTCGAAATGCAATATGTGTTTTAGCCGGTCATCTCTCATAGAGTACCCTTCGGGGTGCTACACACCAACAACCTCAGCCCGACAAGGCACACTATTCGAAATGCAATATGTGTTTTAGCCAGTCATCTCTCATAGAGTACCCTTCGGGGTGCTACACACCAACAACCTCAGCCCGACAAGGCACACTATTCGAAATGCAATATGTGTTTTAGCCAGTCATCTCTCATAGAGTACCCTTCGGGGTGCTACACACCAACAACCTCAGCCCGACAAGGCACACTATTCGAAATGCAATATGTGTTTTAGCCAGTCATCTCTCATAGAGTACCCTTCGGGGTGCTACACACCAGCACCTCAGCCCGACAAGGCACACTATTCGAAATGCAATATGTGTTTTAGCCAGTCATCTCTCATAGAGTACCCTTCGGGGTGCTACACACCAGCACCTCAGCCCGACAAGGCACACTATTCGAAATGCAATATGTGTTTTAGCCAGTCATCTCTCATAGAGTACCCTTCGGGGTGCTACACACCAACAACCTCAGCCCGACAAGGCACACTATTCGAAATGCAATATGTGTTTTAGCCAGTCATCTCTCATAGAGTACCCTTCGGGGTGCTACACACCAGCAACCTCAGCCCGACAAGGCACACTATTCGAAAACTTAGTTTGATAAGCTATCAATAAATTCTAAAAGATTTTCTAACTAAAACTTAACAATACCTAAAACACACTTCACACTAAAATACTAAACCCGATTTTTATACAAATTACCGATGTCCAACTTTAAACGGCCATAACTTTCTTGTTTTTCAACAAATTTCGACGTGCCACCCCAACTCGGAAAGCTCTACACGTCTACTATCCATTGAAATGCTTAAATTAACTAAATACACAACTTAGCCAACTCAAATTCCCTAAAAACAGAATCGGCCCTTTGATGCACAATTCCGGTTTTTGTGAAACATCCATCCAATCTTCAATCTAAACACTTAATTAACCTAAACTAACATATTTAACAATTAACTAACCAATTTGGAAAGAAAACCAACTTTAGAAACCAAAATTCGGAATTCATGGTTAGGGTTTTCCAAACCCTAACCAAATCCATCACAACCACCCGAAAAACACTACAAATCAACTCCTTAGTGTAATAAACTAAAAACCCATGAGAAATTACCTTGAAATGTCTTGGAAAATGGATGAAATGGAGGAGGAGAGAACTCTAAAATAGGGCTGGAAATTTTGTGGAGAAGAGAACCAAAATAAGGAAGAAAAAGAAGGAAACTTAATTTAAACCAAAAGTTTCCATTACTTTTAATTTCCCTCCTCCCATCTTTCAAAATTTAAAATTTTAACCCACATTTTTCCTTCATTAAAACCAACGTGATTGCTACCAAAAATCACTACTTTTCTTCCCTTTTTATTCACACCATTTACTTGAATTTTATTGGTTCTTTTCTAGTTTGACTTTTCAAACACTAACCTTTTTGACTTTTCAATATTTCAAACTTACATTTCCACCAATCACCATTTAGTTTGACTTGTCAAACTCTCCCTCACTTTCTCTCTTGATGGTCAACGTAAAGCATCCTAAACTCACCACTTTTCATTAAATTTTACTACATTTTAATTGGTTTATAAATTGGACTTTTCAACCACTTAAATAGTTTGAATTTTTTAACTTTTTGTCTTACCAAAATTCACTTCTTTCACTCTTCTTTTGCATGACTAAATTTCAATCCCCTTATCACTTAACATTAACCTCACTAGGACTACGCGTGTAATAGAAATTCCGGGTGTTACATGAAATTTGTCGGAAAGCACCGTAGTTAACGTCAACGGCTTGACGCTCGATAGTCTTCACGTGTCGGGCTCCAAATGAGTGACTTGATCATCACTCTCGATCACTCCACCAAAGTACGGTTTTACTCTTTGCCCATTAACCGTAAATGTGCCGTTATCTACTCGGCGTAATTCAATGGCTCTGTGCGAAAATACTTGATTAACCGTAAATGGTCCCGACCATCTTGACTTTAATTTTCTCGAAAAAAGCTTCAATCGTGAATTAAATAACAGAACTTGCTGCCCCGGGACTAAGTCCTTCTTCAAAATATGTCTGTCATGCCACACTTTAGTTTTCTCCTTATATATCCGAGCATTTTCATAGGCTTCGCGTCGTAATTCATCGAGCTCATTAATCTGTAGGAGTCTAGCTTTTCCAGCTGTTTGTAATTCCATATTTAAATTCTTAATAGCCTATAATGCCCGATGTTCCAACTCAACTAGGAGGTGACATGCTTTCCCAAAAACTAATCGATATGGGCTCATTCCTAATGGAGTTTTAAATGCTGTTCGATAAGCCCATAAAGCGTCATCCAATTTTCGTGACCAATCTTTATGTGACGAGCTGACTGTCTTTTCCAGAATTTGTTTGATCTCTCTATTTGAAACTTCAGCTTGCTCATTACACTGAGGGTGATAGCCAAGAGCCTTTCGATGCTTTACTCCGTATTTCAATAATAAGGCTTCAAATTGTTTATTGCAGAAGTGTTTCCCCTCATCACTGATAATGGCTCTAAGAGTGCCAAAACGAGCAAAAATATTTTTACGTAAAAAATTTAGCACCACTTTTCCGTCATTGGTTGGTGTCGCAATAGACTCCACCCACTTGGATACGTAGTCAACGGCTAACAGAATATATTTGTTATTGAAAGATGCGGGAAAAGGACCCATAAAATCAATTCCCCATACGTCAAAAAGCTCTACTTCCAGTTTGTTCGTCAAGGGTATTTCATTGCGTCAAGAAATATTCCCCGTGCGTTGGCATCTATCGCAAACCTGCACGAATGTGTGCGTATCTCTAAATAATGATGGCCAATAAAAACCGCATTGTAATACTTTTGCTGCAGTCTGAACGCCTTTAAAGTGCCCGCCACATTCCAGAGTGTGGCAGTGCCTCAAGACTGATTCCATCTCATCTTCTGGTATACAACGCCGTATCATTTGGTCCAAACAATGCTTATAAAGGATAGGTTCTTCCCAGTAGTAGCGTCGAATGTCGGAGAAGAATTTCTTTCGTTGATGAGATTTCAAGTCAGGTGGTATAGTTTGACCGACCAGGTAATTCACGTAATCTACGTACCATGGTAGCTTCGACACAGCAAGGAGCGTCTCGTCCAGGAAATCTTCATTTATTTGCTGGTTTTGATCGGTCACATGTTCTTGAGTTTCTAAACGAGAGAGGTGGTCAGCTACTAGATTTTCGGTTCCCTTTTTATCTCTTATTTCCAGGTCAAATTCTTGTAATAGTAGCACCCACCTAATTAACCGAGGTTTAGCGTCCTTTTTCTCCATGAGATATTTGATTGCTGAGTGGTCGGTGAATACTATGACTTTATTTCCAATCACGTATGGTCTGAACTTATCAAAGGCGAAGACGACGGCCAATAACTCTTTCTCTGTGGTAGCATAATTTAATTGAGCATCATTAAGGGTCCGACCGGTGTAGTAAATTGTTCGAAAACTTTTATCTTTTCTTTGGCCCAAAACTGCTCCAACAGCGAAACCACTCACATCCGTCATAATTTCAAATGGCAATTCCCAATCGGGTGCAGTGATAATCGGAGCTGTCACAAGTTTTTCTTTAAGAACATTAAATGCTTCAAGACATTTTGTTGTAAACTTGAATGACACGTCTTTTTCTAGTAGACTGCACAAGGGTTTAGTAATCTTGGAGAAGTCCTTAATGAAGCGCCGGTAAAAACCAGCGTGTCCAAGAAAGCTACGCACTCCCTTAACTGATACGGGGGGTGGTAATTTCTCAATCGCCACTATCTTAGCTCGGTCTACCTCAATGCCTTGTGATGAAATCCAGTGGCCTAAAACGATTCCCTCTTTAACCATAAAATGACATTTCTCCCAATTAAGTACTAGGTTGGTCTCCACACATCGAGCCATCACTTTAGACAAATTTTCTAAACATATGTCAAATGATGCTCCAAAAACTGAGAAGTCATCCATAAACACCTCAATGTATCGTTCTACCATGTCAGAAAAAATTGCCATCATGCAGAGCTGAAATGTCACAGGAGCGTTGCATAATCCGAATGGCATCCGTCGAAAAGCAAATGTACCATACGGGCATGTGAAGGTAGTCTTTTCTTGATCTTCCGGTGCTATAACAATCTGATTGTATCTCGAGTATCCATCTAGAAAGCAGTAGTAATCGTGACCAGAAAGTCTATCTAGCATCTGATCAATAAATGGCAACGGGAAGTGATCTTTACGTGTGGCCTTATTCAACTTTCGATAATCCATGCATATCCTCCATCCGGTGACTGTGCGAGATGGGATGAGCTCATTATTGTCATTCTTGATTACTGTCAATCCACTTTTCTTCGGCACACATTGCACTAGGCTCACCCATGGGCGATCTAAAATCGGATAAATAACGCCCGCATCCAACCATTTCAAAATCTCTTTACGCACAACCTCTTTCATTGCTGGATTCAGACGCCTTTGGTGTTCAACAGATGGGCGATGATCGTCTTCCATTAAGATCTGATGTACACAGAATGAGGAGCTAATGCCTCTAATATCAGATAGAGTCCATCCAATAGCGACTTTATATTTTTGAAGTACTTGTAATAGCTTTTCTTCTTCGATCTGAGACAAGTCCGCTGAGATAATAACTGGAAGAGTCTCATTTTCTCCTATATATGCATAACGCAAGTGAGACGGTAGAGGTTTTAGCTCTAGAGTGGGTGGACTTTCAATGGATGGGGGGACCCTAATGGGTGGCTCTCCCAAACTTTCAAAATACTTCCTCTTTTCGGGTTTAAAAGAGTTCATCAATAATGCATAGCTTGTAGCTCCCACGTTTTCGTCCAGGGAAATATCTTGATTAAATTCACTTGTTTCAAGTGAGTCACTTAACTTAAATGGCATATCTGCTAATGTGGAGTCCATCGTGTCTATCCGAAACACGTCATCACTAGCCTGCGGATACTTCATCGAGCGAAACACATTAAACGTGACCTCCTCATTTTGTACACGCAATTTCAACTCACCCCTTTGCACGTCAATCAACGCTCCCCCAATTGCTAAAAATGGTCGTCCTAAGATTATCGGGATATCTTGGTCTTCTACCATATCTAGGACTACAAAATCTACTAGAAATATGAACTTATCGACCTTAACAAGCACGTCTTCTATGATTCCCCTCGGGTGCTTTATTGATCTGTCAGCCATTTGTAAAATCACTCGTGTTGGTTTTGCTTCACCTAGCTCCAGCTTTTAAAAAATAGATAATGGCATTAAATTGATGCTTGCTCCCAGATCGCATAAAGCACGCTCAAAAATGCAGTTCCCAATCTCACACGGAACCGTAAAACTACCTGGATCCTTCAAATTTAGTGGGAGTTTTCGTTGAATTATTGCACTGCATTCTTCAAACAAGGCGATTGTACCACAATCCTCTATTTTTCTTTTGTGTGATAGAACATCTTTTAAAAATTTGGCATAAGTTGGCATTTGTTCCAGTGCCTCGGCAAACGGGATGTTGATGTGTAATTGTTTGAAAACGTTCAAGAATTTTTCGAATTACTTATCCAATTTTGCATTTTTCAGGCGTTGTGGGACAGGAACTTTTGGGATGATCTCCTTTGGCATTTGAGGTGGAGCTTCCTGTAGCTCTTGATCTTTTGGTGTGGACTCAGATGATGACGAATGCATTCCGTCATGTGCGACCACTTTCTTATTTTCTTTGACGCAATTTTCAATAACTTCTCCACTCCTAAGTGTGATGGCATTGCATTGGTCTCTGGGGTTGATTTCAGTGGAACTTGGCAATGTACCTTGTGGGCGTCCATTTAGTGCAGCTGCCATCTGGCCCATTTGAGTTTCTAAGCTTCGAATTTGGGCCAACTGGTTCTATAAGGTGGTTCTTGTTTCAGCCATAAATTTATTTGTGTGCTCCTCCATTTTGACAATTAGATCCTCCAAATTAGATCTTCTTTCTTGAAATGGAGGTGTCGGTTGATTAACTTGTGGCATCTGAATGGCGTTGTTCGGGTTTTTCCACGAGAAGTTTGGGTGGTTGTTGCGGCCCCCATTATAGTAATTACCTGAATTTTGAATCGTCGGTCTATTATAATTTCCCACGTATTGGGCCTGTTCAGATGAACTACTAGCCATTTGGTTCCCTTGCTGACAGTTTTCACTAGCATGTGGTCCTTGGCACCATTGACATTGTATGATCGGGGAATGAATTGCATTAACTGGAGCTTGATTACCTTGGATGTGCTGAGTGAGGGATGCAATTTGTGTAGTTAATGCTTTTATCGCATCCATTTCTGGGGTATTTGAATGCTTCCTCAAAATCTGACGTTCAATCAGGCACTGATCATTAGTAAGGGATAACTCCTCTAACAGGTCGAATGCCTCCACTTCTGTCTTTTGAAGTGTTGATCCACCGGCTGCAGAGTTGACAAGAGTCCGTGTAGAAGGTGATAGGCCGATGAAGAACGTCTGTATTTGCATCCATTGTGGTAGACCATGTTGGGGGCATTTTCGTAAAAGTTCCTTGAATCGGCCTCATGCTTTGTAGACCGTCTCGCTATCGAATTGATTAAAGTTGTTAATTTCGTTGCGAAGTTTTGCCATTTTTTCAAAAGGAAAGAATTTAGATAGGAATCTTTGAACGAATTCATTCCACGTTGTAATTGAATCCAGGGGTAAGGAATTTAACCAGTTCTTAGCGCGATCTCTTAGTGTAAAGGGGAACAACCTAAGTCTAACAGCATCATCAAAAACATTATGATATTTAAACGTGTCACAGACCTCAACGAAGCTTGCAATATGATCTTTTGGATCCTCGTTAGGCAGACCACATAATTGATACTGCTGAATCATTTGTATGGTTCCCGGCTTTATTTCAAAATTGTTGCACGTGATCGCAGGTTTTCGAATTGCTGATTGAACCCCATCCACAGATGGCATGACATAATCGAGCAATGTCCGTCTCCCGACTTCGGCCACTTCGATCATCTGTTGTAAATCTGCGTTTTGCTCGTCCGCCATCGTTGTCTGCCTTGTTTCCCTACGATTTCTTCGGCAGGTTCATTCAATTTCAGGGTCGATAGGTAACAGGTTGGCAGTACCAAATTTTCGCATGCACCTGCAAGAGCAAATACAACGAATAATTAAACAGTCCAAATTAAAATTAAATAACTTAATTAAATATTAATAAAAATAATTCCCCGAAAACGGCGCCAAAAACTTGTTGCGAAAAATCGTGATACGCAAGTGTACGTGTCGCACAAGTAATATAGTTTTTAAGTAAGAGTCGAACCCACGAGGAATAGTTTTACTAAAATATTAAATTAAGTTAATTTTAAATTAATTGGACTAAAACACTTTAATTTTTATTAAAAAGATTTGATTTTAAATTTAACAATTAAATAACTAAAGTAATTGAAGTAAACGAATTAGGAAACTAAAATAAATGGCAGGAAAATAATTAAAGATTTGGTAAATATTAAGAAAGAATCTAGGGATTTTGATTTCACATCCACTTTTCTATTTAATATCCCTAATTTAGTTAATATTTCCTAATCCTACGTGTTGACAGCGATTTTTCTATTTTAATTATTATTCTCTCCCGAGCTATAATAATATTATCCAACTAACAGACTATCACCTTCCGGTCTCAAACTCAAATCAGTTGAATACATTAAGTGCAGAAAATCATAAATGTAGGATCGGAATTGTCTAAGAGGGGGGTGAATTAGACTTTTTAATTTTAATTTCAATTTAATCTAATTTCTCTTCTTGATTAAACTTAGTTACAGCACTAGTAATCAAATAATGTAAAGAGAGAGAAAGAGAAATTAGACACCAGTATTTTTACGTGGTTCGGCCAAACTGCCTACGTCCACGCTCCAAGGCTCTCCCTTGAAGATTTCTTACTTCTCCTCAACGAGAAAATCTGATCGACCTTACGGGCTTCGATCCACAGCCTTTCACAATCCTGGATTGAACTTAGCGGGCGTCAATCCACTGCCTTACAGGATATTCAAGTTTGAAATACAGAATACAATGATCTACAAGCTCTCAAAACAGAATCTCAAGTTTTGGAGTAGAGAGGTGTAGATTGAGAATTCAGAGTAATAATTTTCGCAGCTAGGGCTCAGAATTCAAAATGGCAAAAGTTGGGACTTCGTGCTCTAAGCTCAGCTTATATACTCTGTCTTCATAAAATGGCTTGGCTTCAATGCTCCTTATCCAATAATAGAAGTTTAGTTACCGTTGGAGCAGCTTCCGTACAAGATCAGGTAGCCGTTGCCGTTTGTAGTTGCAAATCGTCGTCGCCATTAATGTTCTGGAGTTATGGCTGAAAACGACGTCATTGTAGCTTCGCGGCTAATTTGAATTCTGGCGGAAGACAAAGCTGACTCATAGTCTTGAACCGCCAACGGAAGATGAAGCTTTAAACCCTTGAACCGGCGTCGGATGATGAAGCTTAAAACGCTTGAACCGGCATCGGATGATTGATTTGTAGTTGTCTTCCACCTCTGTCGTTTAGTGACCGGAAGAGTAATTTTTGTGGCTGGAAGAGCATTTTGTTGAAGTCTTCCGCCTTTGTCGTTTTGTGGCCGGAAGAGCATTTTGTTGAAGTCTTCCGCCTTTGTCGTTTTGTGGTCGGAAGAGCATTTTGGTTTACTCATCCGCCTTTGTCATCTAGCGAGCGGTGGACTAATTCTTTTCGCTCATCCGTCTTTGTCTTTTAGCGAGCGGTGGACTGATTCTTTTCGCTCATCCGCCTTTGTCGTTTAGCGAGCGGTGGAGTATTTTCTTTTCGCTCATCCGCCTTGTCTTTTAGTGAGCGGTGGACTAATTCCATTTAGTCATCTGCCTTGTCGTTTAGTGACCGATGGACTGACTCTTTTAAATGACTCCGCTCTTGTCGTTTTGTGACCGGTGGACTGATTCTTTTGCTTAACACATTTCAGCCCTGTACACTTAATCATATGCATTAAAAACTAAAATACCCTTTTTAAGGGTATCTCCAACAAATCTAACTCAAATGCATTTCATTAAATTCAATTAATAGACATAATCAAATTACAATATTAAGCAGACAAATTCATCATCAAAAACAAATTAAGACTTAAACATTATTTAAGTCAACAATAAAACTACATAAAAGTCCTAGCTATCCCTAGTCTAGAATCAGTTCATGGTAAACTCATCAATGCCCAGTTATTTCGCAACTTCCGTCTTTTGAAACAACCCTAAAAATCTTAACTTTGGTGATCAGGCAAAATTAAGCATGAAGAACAGACAAGAATACTCAACACGATATTGGAAAAAGGAAAATAAAAACTAAATTAGAAATATTAAACAGTCAAGTTTCAGTTACATCGTAACCCTAGTAAATAAATTTAGTTCATACTAAAATAAAGATAAACAACAAGAATAATAAAGAAGTTCATAATCCAGAAGATAAAGGGAAAGAAAAAACTATGCTGAAAATCAATTCTCGAAGCTCTCACTCCGTTCCGATTTCCGTCTCGCTTGCCTCCTTCTTTGTCTCTCGCTAGGACTGCTCTCCCTCCTTTTCTGAATGCCCCCCAATTAGGTTAACATATAACCTATTTATCAATTAATTTGAAGCCCAGCCCACAATCATCTTCGACGGCTAAGATTAAAACAAGTTTCAACGGTCCAGATTTAAACACCTCCATCAATTAAAATAGTCGATTGATCAACGGTTGAGATTAAAACAATTAAAATAGACGATCGATCGACAATTGTTCTGCTTTTCTTCTGGAATGATTTCACCGAAACCTGTAATTCTCTAATTTTTTCTACACACTCACCAAATATATCAGAATTTTCATATACTTGAGTAAAACTCATCAATTCAAGTATTAAAGAGTACAATAAAGTGTGTAAAATACACACTTATCAGTACACTGTTTGAAACTAAACAAGATAAAATCTGACTGAAATGTATCGGTTAAGTGTGGGACGGGGACTGGCCCCTAGATCTGTTTCTGTACTGTACCGTATAACTGTTTGTGCCTGATAGTGCACCCACTGTTCGCCAGTTCCCCTATAAGCCCCACTTATACCCATCTACCACTGAAACGTAATGTTCTGTACTGTCACTGTATTTCTAAAGGTTCATACATAGTATATGCATCACTGCATTGTTTTATATGGTTTTACTGAGTTTTAGACTCATAGGTGAACTCCCTGATGTAGGTACTGAACCCGAAAATGAGGACTTTGTGCCTCAGTCTGATGATAGGTGGCTGGTGGTTCGAGCTCTCGGGTTGGTTGTGGTTGTCGAACAAATTCCTGACTGAGAGAGTGAAATTCTAAACTATGTTCTGTTTATGTATTTAAAACTTCTGTATTGGAAATTCTGCAAATATATGTTAGGTTCTGTACTGATCCTCAGATTTTAAAACAATGCACAGATTTTGATGTCTAAGTTTTAAAAACTACTGTATTTGACAGTTGAATTCATGTTCTGGAATTGTTTGGGAATATTTTCTGTTAGTTTGTGTATGGATGACTTCTGGTTTTGGAACTATCCATGCAGTCTGTTTCTTTGAATCTGTCAATTGTAAAGTATGTTCTACAACCTTGTTTAGAATCGAGTATTAAAGGTCTACAACTTTCATGCCTTCTGTTTGTGCTATATTAGACAGTTGAATTATGTTCTGAAGTATTCTGAAATGGTTTGGAATATTTTCTGTTAGTCTATGCATGGATGGTCTCTGGTTTTTTGAGCTCTCTATGCATTGTGATTATTCTTAAGTTTCTGTTATGCCTTCTGTTGTGCTCGAGAACCATGTTTTGAAGTGGTTTGAGAATCTAAGACGTTTATGTCTTCTGTTTTTATGCTCTCTGTCTGTGTGTCATCCTGTCAAAAGTTGTAAATTTTGCCTTTGAAACTATGTCTACCGATTGATATTGTTCACATTTTGTCTTATTCCCATCTACCGCCAAACAGTGGTTCTGCCATAGGTTTTTCTTCTGCCGATTACGTTTAACGCCTGTATCTTCCGACTGACGTCATCCATCTTCCGGCTGACGTCATCACCTCACCCGATTTCATCTGCTACCTATATCTTCTGGCTGATGTAATATCCGGCCTGTACGGAATTTTAGATTATAATATATATCGGCATTTTCTATAAATATGTCAAATCAAACTCGTTTCACGAAAAGGAAGCGCCATTATGATCCTAATTATTAATTGGAATTTTAAGGAATTTACGAGAATTTTCGGAGTAATAACGCTATATTCCGAGTAATTAAGTTTCTCGTAATACAAAGGACATTTTAGTAAAAATAGTAAACGGGGTCCGAATTGCGAACGGATAGTTTTGTTAGAACCCAAATAATGAATTGTACTTATTGGAGAAATAAGAAAAAATTGGAGAAGCCAAATCGCTAGCCGATTAACGAAACGAAGGACGAAACAAATAGAAATAAGTGCTAAGGGCATTTTAGTAATTTCCAAATCAATATTATAAATTAACCTAAATCTATTTCTTCTTCACTTCTCCCCTGTTGCGTGAAGAAACCAGAGAGCTTTCTCTTTTCCTCCCTCACGGCGACTTCAACGTTCCGACCTCCGTTCGTCCTCCAATCGTTCTGTTTTCTTCACGTTTTCTCCTCCATTCGACGCTCTAGGTATGATTCTAAAGTTTTAGAGTGTTAGTTTTCGGTTTTCGCAAAGTTATACGGTTAGGGTTTCGATTAGGGTTTTGTTAGAAATCAAGATTTAGGATTCGAAATCGATAGATTGTTGTAGATTACGAATGTATAAGACGTATTGAACGTTATTAGACGAAGTTAGAGTGATTTGTGAGAAATGTTAAAATCGGAGAATTTTCGGGTTTTTAGGAAAACTCGTTAATTGGAATTTTAAACTATCGAGCGTTAATCTTTGTTTAAATACTTCGATTAGTTAGGTTGAGATTTTAAGAAATTCCTTAGGTAAGGTTTTGGTTAAATTTGGACGTTTAGAAGTTTAACCTCGTTTTAACGATAAATGTTGTGTTTTTGCTTCAGACAAACAACGCTCGTGGACGGAGCTTGAGCTGCTTTGGACACGAGGTAAGTTCTCGTGTTCTTCTCTGGCCGATTGGCCTACACCGTACGTCGAGGTCGTCTCGAGGATTTTTGGTGACGCGTTTATTTACTCGCTTTGGTTGGGTAGTTAGGGTTCGATTGTTTTCTTGGTTGATTTTGTGTTTTGATGGTATGCTCTGTACGTATGTTTACTTTCTGTCATATTGAACTGTTCACGCATCACGTGTTTTAAAAGAACATAGAAAATGAATTTCTGCATGATGTTTTAAAGAGAATGGCGATGTGGCCTGGAGAGGGGCACGACCTATTGTGGAGACCGATTACGGGTTTGTCACAATACCACATCTATTGCATACTCATACAGTTACAGGTCATGCGAGATGGGGCTCAGGCACGGCTGTACGTGTTGTAAGCGTGTACCCCCCCCCCCCCCCCCCGTCTAGCCGGAAAGAATAGTCCGACCGCAGGATGGGCTCTCTCTGGTTAGGAGGCTGAGATCTCGGTGACACCACAGAGTAAAGATAAAGAAAATGCTGCATGATTTCTGAACTCATATGCATAGCATGCATGTACATTTACTAGAGCTTACTGAGATTTTTATCTCATAGATGTCTGTATGGTGTAGGTGATTACGAGGAAACAGGTGAGGATGAGATTCCTTCTCCTGAGGCATGAGTCCAGTTGACGAAGGATGGCTGCGGTGGTGTGCTGGCGCAGTCGACGCTTACCTGACCCGTGGGGACGTATGTATAGATTTTGGGGTTTTTGGGATGATTTTATTGATAGTTGTATAAATAGAACATTATAGGATGTTTGGATCTGGATAGGTTAATGTATAGGCATTTTGAAATGTTTTAGAAACTGATTTTATAATTGTATGGATGATTTCAAAATAGGAGGATTTGTTTAGGTTTTAAATATATCCATGCAGTTTGTTTTTGTAAAAACGTGTTTCGTGTTAAAATGTGTCTCGAATTGGTTTGGGGGTAAGTTGATGAAATGAGTAAATATATGTGGAATAGGTGAGGTTATGAGGGTATGTAGGAGTTATGTGCAAGGGATGAAGGAAAGAAAAAGAGAGAAGAGAAAGGGGAAAAAAGAGGAGCTAACCTCTCTGGAAGAAATTCCAGAGAGGTTGACGATCGATCGCCAGGGGAGGGCGGTCGATCGCCCCTCTATGCTGCGCTCTGGAAGAAATTCCAGAGCGCTTGCCGAGCGATCGCCAGGCAATGGCGATCGTTGAGCGATGAATGATCGCCAAGGGGCGATCATTCGCCCTTAGTGAGGGGCGAACATTCGCCCCTCCTATTTTGGTAACCGGCGATCGATCGCCTGTTTTGGGCGATAGATGGCCCCTTTGTTTTGGTGGCCAATTGTCGATTCTGCCCCCCTCTCTGTTCAGTCGATTGATTATATGTTTTAATTTATTTATTTAATTGTTTAATGTTTTATTTTAAATTGGTATAAGGATAAAAAAAAATATGTACGGGAAAATGGGTACAGTATTAGGGTCGTGACAACTTATGGTATCAAAGCCCCAGGGTTTTAAAATCGGTTCTGTACACTGCTCGACTGCACAGCCACTACGCGGACATTCTTCATCAACTGTAAGTACGTTTATAGCTTTATTCGATTTCTAGTTTCTTAGAATATTTGTCTTAACTTTTATAGGAAATTTTATAAATATGGTGCATCCACGAAATGACCGAGATGACCGCGACGATACGATAGACACACTTAAGGATTTTATCGCCCAACAGTCTCAGCATATGGAGCGACAGGCTCAGCAGATGGAGAGACAGTCTCAACAGCTGGGTACTCTTATAGACTGAGAGGGCACTAGAGCTCGGGAGGCAGCTATTCCGAGTAACCGGGGAATGGAAAGGTTTCAGAAGCTCCAGCCCCCTATATTTAACGGACAGTCTACGGATCCCTCTTTAGCCGAGGAGTGGATTCGCACCATGGAGGACATGCTGGCGTATGCTAGCATAGAGGACGGAGAAAAGGTTGCACTAGTGACCTATCACTTGGCACTGGACGCTCAGTTTTGGTGGGATTCCATCAAGACGACCACTGATGTGACGATTATGGGTTGGGAGCGATTCAGAGATTTGTTTTATGACAAGTATTTCAGCCATACCGTACGAGAGGCGAAGATGGTTGAGTTTATGCAGTTACGGCAAGTTGGTACGATTGCCGAGTATGTGAGGAAGTTTGAAGCCCTTTCTAGATTTGCGCCACGTCAGGTCAGCATTAACGAGGACAAGGTATGCCGATTCTTACAGGGACTTAGCCAGGAGTTCCGGATGCGCCTTACTATATCTGGGGTACGGAATGTATCTTATGACGAGATTGTGGCCAGGGCGCTTGACATAGAGGCAGTTGAGCAGAGTTCTGTCAGACCGAGGGAGTCAGCTAAGGGCTTCTTTCGAGAGATTCGTCCTCAATCACGAGGTTGGCAACCTAAAGCGCAGCCACAGCCCCAGCAGCAGCAGAGAGGTGTTAAAAGGCCTCTAGAGGGAGGCAATGACCGAGGGAAAGGCAAGCAAGTACAAGTGGCTCCTCAGGTACCTGTTTGCCCTAAATGCCAGAGGAAGCATACTGGCCAGTGCAGATTAGGCATGGGTTTGTGCTATCGGTGTGGAGACGCGGGCCATTTTGTTAGGGATTGCCCGAAGCCCGGCAGAGATCAGCTAGGCGGTGATCAGAGGAGAGTTATGCCGAGGATCTTCGCATTTATAGAGCCTGGTGATGTCGATAACGAGGATCAGTCTGCCGTGATAGCAGGTACTATATTGATTATGGGCGTAGCTGTATTTTCTTTGTTAGACACGGGGGCTACGCACTCTTTTGTTTCCACTGCTTGTGTGTCTAGATTAAAGCTTGTACCTGAGTTAGCAGAATGCGAATATAGTGTGATGCTACCTTCAGGAGAGCGTATGCAGTCAGGTCATGTTGTCCAGGGCAATATTATCTCGATTGGGGATAGTACCCTTTATGCTCGCCTTATTGTTATGGGCATTGAGCACTATGATCTTATCTTAGGGATGGATTGGCTATCACAGCACTTCGCCACCATCGATTGTCGATCCGGGATTGTGACCTTCCGACCCTCGGGCAAAGCCGAGTTTTCTTATCAGGTGATGAACAGATTGAGTAGCTCGCCTATTTCTTATTCTATGAAGGTCAATGAGCAGTTTAAAGGTGCGTGCTGTATTTATTTGGCCTCTATATTTGATGTTCAGTTGCTCAGCGGAGTAAAGTTGAGTGACATTCCTATAGTCAGAGAGTTCTCTGGTATATTCCTCAATGATCTTCCCGGCCTACCGCCAGACCGGGAGATTGAGTTTACTATTGATGTCTATCCAAACTCCGCACTGAGGTTTAAAAACCCGTATCGGTTGGCACCAGCTGAGTTGAGAGAATTGAGGACTCAGCTTGACGAGTTATTAGAGAAAGGGTTTATCCGACCCAGTGTTTCGCCTTGGGGTGCGCCCATTCTGTTTGTTAAGAAGAAAGACGGGACCCTCAGGATGTGCATCGATTACAGAGAGTTGAACAAATTGACGGTGAAGAATAAATATCCGTTGCCTCGAATCGATGATTTATTTGATCAGCTTCAAGGTGCCCGAGTATTTTCGAAGATTGATCTACGCTCGGGTTACAATCAGTTGAAGGTCCGGAAGGATGATATACTGAAAACGGCATTCCGAACGAGGTATGGGCATTACGAGTTCCTTGTCATGTCTTTTGGACTTACTAATACCCCTGCAGCATTTATGGATTTGATGAACCGTGTCTTCAAGGAGTATCTGGACAAGTTTGTGGTGGTTTTCATCGACGACATTCTGATATACACTAAGACGAAGAAAGAACACGAGGAGCACTTGAGAATAGTTCTGAGGATTTTATGCCAACACCAGTTGTATCCAAAGTTCTCTAAGTGCGAGTTCTGGCTGGATCGAGTCAGTTTTCTTGGCCACATTATATCAGAAGAAGGGGTTTCTGTAGATCCGAGCAAAATTCAGGTGGTCAGAGATTGGCCACAGCCGAAGAACGTACGTGAGGTGCGTGGATTTCTCGGATTAGCTGGCTATTATCGGAAGTTCATAGAGGGATTTTCGAAGATCGCACTTCCTCTTTCAAGATTGACTCGGAAGAACGAGAGATTTATATGGTCGTCTGCTTGTGATAATAGTTTTATGGAGTTAAAGCAGATATTGACCACCGCTCCAGTATTGGCGCTACCTGTTGAAGGTGATAAGTATAGTATTTATTGTGATGCGTCTGGAGTGGGACTCGGTTGTGTGTTGATGCAGGAGGGGAGAGTTATTGATTATGCTTCTCGGCAGCTGAAGCCGTACGAGCAGAATTACCCTACGCACGACCTTGAGTTAGCAGCCATGGTTTTCGCACTGAAGATATGGAGACATTATTTATATGGGCAGCAGTGCGAAATATTTTTCGACCACAAGAGCTTGAAGTATCTATTTACGCAGAAGGAGCTGAATATGCGACAGAGACGGTGGCTTGAGTTCGTCAAAGATTACGATTTTGATATCAAGTACCATCCAGGAAAGGCGAACAAGGTTGCTGATGCTTTGAGTAGAGTGCCTTCTACGAGTCAGCCTTCATTAGCAGCGATGTCAGTTACGCTGCGGTCTGAGATTGAGAGGTTCGATGTGGAGATAGTGGCAGAGTTGTCTAGTATGCTCACCAACATTTCTCTCAGGCCGACTATTCTGGATCGGATACGTGAGGCTCAGCAGAATGATACAGAGTGTGAGGAGCTTCGATCCAGCATGACATTAGGAGACTCGTCGGATTTCCATTTATCATAGGATGGTATTCTGAAGTTCAGGCATAGATGGTACGTGCCTAACGACGAGGATCTGAAGAAAGATATATTGGTCGAGGCACATTCTTCGGCGTATTCTGTGCACCCGGGAAGTAATAAGATGTACCTGGACTTAAAGCAACATTTCTGGTGGCCGAACATGAAGCGGGAGGTTGCCAAGTACGTTGAGACCTGTTTAGTGTGTCAACAGGTGAAAGTAGAGCACCAGAGACCGGCCGGAACATTATTGCCACTGCCGATTCCGGAGTGGAAGTGGCAGCAGATCTCCATGGATTTTATTGTGGGCCTCTCGAGGACGACGAAGGGCCATGATGGTGTTTGGGTGATCGTGGACCGATTGACAAAGTCGGCCCACTTCTTATCTGTGAAGATAGCATCTTCTATGGATCAGCTTGCCGAGCTTTACGTGCAGGAGATTGTTAGACTTCACGGTGTGCCAGTTTTGTCTCAGATAGAGATCCGAGATTTACGTCGAAGTTCTGGAAGAGCCTGCACAAAGCTATGGGGACTCAGCTTAATTTCAGCACGACATTTCATCCTCAGACTGATGGTCAGACAGAGAGGACGAATCAGATTCTTGAGGATATGCTCAGAGCTTGTGTGCTGGAGTTTCAGGGCTCGTGGAGCCGATATTTGCCCCTGATTGAGTTCTCGTACAACAACAGCTTCCAGGCTACTATTGGCATGGCACCGTATGAGGCTTTGTATGGTCGAAAGTGTAGGTCTCCAATATATTGGACGAGGTTGGTGAGGCCAGCGTCGTTGGTCCAGAGATTCTACAACAAACGGCAGAGAAGATTTTCATTATTCGACAGCGTATTGAGGTAGCTCAGAGCAGACAGAAGAGATATGCTGACACGAGATGGAGAGAGCTAGAGTTTGAAGAAGGCGATGAAGTCTATCTTAAAGTTTCTCCGTTTAAGGGCGTCATGAGATTTGGAAGGAGGGGTAAGTTAAACCCTTGTTATGTGGGGCCCTTTCCTATTCTGAAGAGGATCGGGAAGTTGGCGTACAGACTACAGCTTCCGGCTTCTATGGAGGGTATCCACGACGTATTCCACGTGTCCATGCTTTGGAAGTGTTTGCGTGATCTATCACATGCCGTGGAAGCGACAGAGATCGAGGTACAGCCTACATTGACTTATGAAGAGAGGCCGGTATGTATTTTGGAGTCTTCGATCAAGGTTTTGCGCAACAAAGAGATTCTGCTAGTTAAAGTCCTATGGCGGAACCACGAGGTGGAAGAAGCTACGTGGGAGCGACAACAAGATATGATGACTAAATATCCTAAATTGTTTGTATGATTTAATTTTGTGGACAAAATTCTAAATAAGGTGGGTGGAATGTAATATCCGGCCTGTACGGAATTTTAGATTATAATATATATCGGCATTTTCTATAAATATGTCAAATCAAACTCGTTTCACGAAAAGGAAGTGCCAATATGATCCTAATTATTAATTGGAATTTTAAGGAATTTACGAGAATTTTCGGAGTAATAACGCTATATTCCGAGTAATTAAGTTTCTCGTAATACAAAGGACATTTTAGTAAAAATAGTAAACGGGGTCCGAATTGCGAACGGATAGTTTTGTTAGAACCCAAATAATGAATTGGACTTATTGGAGAAATAAGAAAAAATTGGAGAAGCCAAATCGCTAGCCGATTAACGAAACGAAGGACGAAACAAATAGAAATAAGTGCTAAGGGCATTTTAGTAATTTCCAAATCAATATTATAAATTAACCTAAATCTATTTCTTCTTCACTTCTCCCCTGTTGCGTGAAGAAACCAGAGAGCTTTCTCTCTTCCTCCCTCACGGCGACTTCAACGTTCCGACCTCCGTTCGTCCTCCAATCGTTCTGTTTTCTTCACGTTTTCTCCTCCATTCGACGCTCTAAGTATGATTCTAAAGTTTTAGAACGTTAGTTTTTGGTTTTCGCAAAGTTATACGGTTAGGGTTTCGATTAAAGTTTTGTTAGAAATCGAGATTTAGGGTTCGAAATCGATAGATTGTTGTAGATTACGAATGTATAGGACGTATTGAACGTTATTGGACGAAGTTAGAGTGATTTGTGAGAAATGTTAAAATTGGAGAATTTTCGGGTTTTTAGGAAAACTCGTTAATTGGAATTTTAAACTATCGAGCGTTAATCGTTGTTTAAATACTTCGATTAGTTAGGTTGAGATTTTAAGAAATTCCTTAGGTAAGGTTTTGGTTAAATTTGGACGTTTAGAAGTTTAACCTCGTTTTAACGATAAATGCTGTGTTTTTGCTTCAGACAAACAACGCTCGTGGACGGAGCTTGAGCTGCTTTGGACACGAGGTAAGTTCTCTTGATCTTCTCTGGCCGATTGGCCTACACCGTACGTCGAGGTCGTCTCGAGGATTTTTGGTGACGCGTTTATTTACTTGCTTTGGTTGGGTAGTTAGGATTCGATTGTTTTCTAGGTTGATTTTGTGTTTTGATGGTATGCTCTGTACGTATGTTTACTTTCTGTCATATTGAACTGTTCACGCATCACGTGTTTTAAAAGAACATAGAAAATGAATTTCTGCATGATGTTTTAAAGAGAATGGCGATGTGGCCTGGAGAGGGGCACGACCTATTGTGGAGACCGATTACGGGTTTGTCACAATACCACATCTATTGCATACTCATACAGTTACAGGTCATGCGAGATGGGGCTCAGGCACGGCTGTACGTGTTGTAAGCGTGTACCCCCCCCCCCCTCACGTCTAGCCGGAAAGAGTAGTCCGACCGCAGGATAGGCTCTCTCTGGTTAGGAGGCTGAGATCTCGGTGACACCACAGAGTAAAGATAAAGAAAATGCTGCATGATTTCTGAACTCATACGCATAGCATGCATGTACATTTACTAGAGCTTACTGAGATTTTTATCTCATAGATGTCTGTATAGTGTAGGTGATTACGAGGAAACAGGTGAGGATGAGATTCCTTCTCCTGAGGCATGAGTCCAGTTGACGAAGGATGGCTGCGGTGGTGTGCTGGCGCAGTCGACGCTTACCTGACCCGTGGGGACGTATGTATAGATTTTGGGGTTTTTGGGATGAATTTTATTGATAGTTGTATAAATAGAACATTATAGGATGTTTGGATCTGGATAGGTTAATGTATAGGCATTTTGAAATGTTTTAGAAACTGATTTTATAACTGTATGGATGATTTCAAAATAGGAGGATTTGTTTAGGTTTTAAATATATCCATGCAGTTTGTTTTTGTAAAAACGTGTTTCGTGTTAAATGTGTCTCGAATTGGTTTAGGAAGTTGATGAAATGAGTAAATATATGTGGAATAGGTGAGGTTATGAGAGTATGTAGGAGTTATGTGCAAGGGATGAAGGAAAGAAAAAGAGAGAAGAGAAAGGGGAAAAGAGAGGAGCTAACCTCTCTGGAAGAAATTCCAGAGAGGTTGGCGATCGATCGCCAGGGGGGGCGGTCGATCGCCCCTCTATGCTGCGCTCTGGAAGAAATTCCAGAGCGCTTGCCGAGCGATCGCCAGGCAATGGCGATCGCTGGGCGATGAATGATCGCCAAGGGGCGATCATTCGTCCTTAGTGAGGGGCGAACATTCTCCCCTCCTATTTTGGTAACCGGCGATCGATCGCCCCTTCGTTTTGGTGGCCAATTGTCGATTCTGCCCCCCTCTCTGTTCAGTCGATTGATTATATGTTTTAATTTATTTATTTAATTGTTTAATGTTTTATTTTAAATTGGTATAAGAATAAAAAATATATATATATATATATGTACGGGAAAATGGGTACAGTATTACGGTCGTGACAGCTGACGTCATCCATCTTCCGGCTAACGTCATCCATCTTCCGGCTGACGTCATCACCTCACCCGATTTCATCTGCTGCCGGTATCTTCCGCCTGACGTCATCCATCTTCCGGCTGACGTAATCACCTCATCCGATTTCATCTGCTACCTGTATCTTTCGGTTGACGTCATCCATCTTTCGGCTGACGTCATCACCTCACCCAATTTCATCTGTTGCCTGTATCTTCCGACTGACGTCATCCATCTTCCGGCTGACGTCATCCCCTCATCCGATTTCATTTGCTGCCTATGTCTTCCGCCTGACATCATCCATCTTCCGGCTGACGTCATCACCTCATCCGATTTCATCTGCTGCCTGTATCTTCTGGCTGACGTCATCCATCTTCCGGCTGACGTCATCACCTCACCCGATTTCATCTGCTGCCGGTATCTTCCGACTGACGTCATCCATCTTCCGGCTGACGTCATCCCCTCATCCGATTTCATCTGCTGCCTGTATCTTCCAACTAATGTCATCTCTGCTTCTACCTTCAAAACTACATCATTCAATAGATTTCTTCCGCCAGTCTTCTGCCTATGTCTTCCGCCTTTATTTCTTGTTTTCTGCTGCCATTTATAACTGTTATTCAGATGCTTTTTACATTCCTTCCTGCACTCTTCAGATTTCTCCTTGCCCGATATTCTAAATGTCCAAAGTTTAGTTTACATCTGACTCTCTGTTTTCTTCAGTCTGTTATTTCCTGTGGTTCAAAACTGTCCCAAGTATTCTGATATCCATCTGTTGTGTATCCTGCAGTCTGGTTTTAACTGTTTTCTTTCCCGTTATGATTTCTACTCCAGAGAACACTCTCTCTCTCTCTATGTTTTAAAAGTATAATGTTCAAAAAATATATATATAGTCCCAATTTTCTGTTATGTCCCGGAGTGATGGCTTGACCCTCGGATTTCGATCGGAATCGGGTTCCGGGCTGTCACATAAATAGTTAATTGATAACATTAATTACATCAATTATTGGTTGATACATCAACGAGTATTTTAAGAGGATAGAATAATAAGATAAACGTACCATCATTCTTATTTTGGAATGTTGAGATGGTTGTAGGTATATGTCACTCATACAGGTATTGATCGGACTAAAGGAAGATCGATATTTAGCCGATTCACGTATACATTTGTAGTAATAAATATGTGACAGTTCATGGATTGTCCAAGCAATAAGTTATGTTTGAAAAGTTTAATTATTAATATTTATTTATTGCATCAACCTATCACTTACAAGTTGATAATTTATCTATAGAAAACTATTTGACTTAGAAGATCATAACCATTAGTTTCAAATTCGATGACAAATTTCAAAAATCGTATTATATTTCATTTCATTGATTCATATATGTTCTACATTTAATTTATTTTGACGAAAATAACATAACAATTACAATTTTAGACTTATAAACAATAAAGATTATGGATTTGAGTCTAACATGTTGTTAAAGCATATACTGTTATGATTTAGCTAACTTAGTTGTAGTTATATTTCTGTTTGTACGGTTAGTTACTTTGTTCATCATTACACTTTATAAATACCATGTAAAACGTCAGTAGAGTTGTAAAACATAATAGGTTAACCCAAACAAAAAATTTATTGTCCAAGAAATAAGTTAACCCAAAGATTTATTGTTTGAAAAGTTTAATTATTAATATTTATTTATTGCATCAAAGTATCACTTACAAGTTGATAATTTATCTATAGAAAATTATTTGACTTAGAAAATCATAACCATTAGTTTCAAATTCGATGACAAATTTCAAAAATCGTATTATAGTTGATTTCATGGATTCATATATGTTCTACATTTAATTTATTTTGACGAAAATAACATAACAATTACAATTTTAGACTTATAAACAATAAAGATTATGGATTTGAGTATAACATGTTGTTAAAGCATATACAGTTATGGTTTAGTTAGCTTAGTTGTAGTTATATTTCTGTTTGTATAGTTAGTTACTTTGTTCATCATTACACTTTATAGATACTATGAAAAACGTCAGTAGAGTTGTAAAACATAATAGGTTAACCAAAACAAAAAATTTATTGTCCAAGCAATAAGTTAACCCAAAGATTTATTGTTTGAAAAGTTTAATTATTAATATTTATTTATTGCATCAACGTATCACTTACAAGTTGATAATTTATCTATAGAAAACTATTTGACTTAGAAGATCATAACCATTAGTTTCAAATTCGATGACAAATTTCAAAAATCGTATTATAGTTGATTTCATGGATTCATATATGTTCTACATTTAATTTATTTTGACGAAAATAACATAACAATTACAATTTTAGACTTATAAACAATAAAGATTATGGATTTGAGTCTAACATGTTGTTAAAGCGTATACTGTTATGGTTTAGTTAGCTTAGTTGTAGTTATATTTCTGTTTGTACGGTTAGTTACTTTGTTCATCATTACACTTTATAGATACTATGTAAAACGTCAGTAGAGTTGTAAAACATAATAGGTTAACCCAAACAAAAGTTTTATTGTCCAAGCAATAAGTTAACCCAAAGATTTATTGTTTGAAAAGTTTAATTATTAATATTTATTTATTGCATCAACGTATCACTTGCAAGTTGATAATTTATCTATAGAAAACTATTTGACTTAGAAAATCATAACCATTAGTTTCAAATTCGATGACAAATTTCAAAAATCGTATTATAGTTGATTTCATGGATTCATATATGTTCTACATTTAATTTATTTTGACGAAAATAACATAACAATTACAATTTTAGACTTATAAACAATAAAAATTATGGATTTGAGTCTAACATGTTGTTAAAGCATATACTGTTATGGTTTAGTTAGCTTAGTTGTAGTTATATTTTCTGTTTGTATAGTTAGTTACTTTGTTATCATTATCACTTTATAGATACTATGAAAACGTCAGTAGAGTTGTAAAACATAATAGGTTAACCAAAACAAAAAATTTATTGTCCAAGCAATAAGTTAACCCAAAGATTTATTGTTTGAAAAGTTTAATTATTAATATTTATTTATTGCATCAACGTATCACTTACAAGTTGATAATTTATATATAGAAAACTATTTGACTTAGAAGATCATAACCATAGTTTCAAATTCGATGACAAATTTCAAAAATCGTATTATAGTTGATTTCATGGATTCATATATGTTCTACATTTAATTTATTTTGACGAAAATAACATAACAATTACAATTTTAGACTTATAAACAATAAAGATTATGGATTTGAGTCTAACATGTTGTTAAAGCGTATACTGTTATGGTTTAGTTAGCTTAGTTGTAGTTATATTTCTGTTTGTACGGTTAGTTACTTTGTTCATCATTACACTTTATAGATACTATGTAAAACGTCAGTAGAGTTGTAAAACATAATAGGTTAACCCAAACAAAAGTTTTATTGTCCAAGCAATAAGTTAACCCAAAGATTTATTGTTTGAAAAGTTTAATTATTAATATTTATTTATTGCATCAACGTATCACTTGCAAGTTGATAATTTATCTATAGAAAACTATTTGACTTAGAAGATCACAACCATTAGTTTCAAATTCGATGACAAATTTCAAAAATCGTATTATAGTTGATTTCATGGATTCATATATGTTCTACATTTAATTTATTTTGACGAAAATAACATAACAATTACAATTTTAGACTTATAAACAATAAAAATTATGGATTTGAGTCTAACATGTTGTTAAAGCATATACTGTTATGGTTTAGTTAGCTTAGTTGTAATTATATTTTTTGTTTGTATGGTTAGTTACTTTGTTATCATTATACTTTATAGATACTATGTAAAACATTAGTAGAGTTGTAAAACATAATAGGTTAACCCAAACAAAAAATTTATTGTCCAAGCAATAAGTTAACCCAAAGATTTATTGTTTGAAAAGTTTAATTATTAATATTTATTTATTGCATCAACGTATCACTTACAAGTTGATAATTTATATATAGAAAACTATTTGACTTAGAAGATCATAACCATTAATTTCAAAAATCGTATTATAGTTGATTTCATGGATTCATATATGTTCTACATTTAATTTATTTTGACGAAAATAACATAAAAATTACAATTTTAGACTTATAAACAATAAAGATTATGGATTTGAGTATAACATGTTGTTAAAGCATATACTGTTATGGTTTAGTTAGCTTAGTTGTAGTTATATTTTTGTTTGTACGGTTAGTTACTTTGTTCATCATTACAATTTATAGATGCTATGTAAAACGTCAGTGGAGTTGTAAAACATAATAGGTTAACCCAAACAAAAGATTTATTGTCCAAGCAATCAGTTAACCCAAAGATTTATTGTTTGAAAAGTTTAATTATTAATATTTATTTATTGCATCAACGTATAACTTACAAGTTGATAATTTATCTATAGAAAACTATTTGACTTAGAAGATCATAACCATTAGTTTCAAATTCGATGACAAATTTCAAAAATCGTATTATAGTTGATTTCATGGATTCATATATGTTCTACATTTAATTTATTTTGACAAAAATAACATAACAATTATAATTTTAGACTTATAAACAATAAAGATTATGGATTTGAGTCTAACATGTTGTTAAAGCATATACTGTTATGGTTTAGTTAGCTTAGTTGTAGTTATATTTTTTTTTGTACAGTTAGTTACTTTGTTCATCATTACACTTTATAGATACTATGTAAAACGTCAGTAGAGTTGTAAAATATAATAGGAAAAATCATTTTACTGAGATAGTGTACTTCCTTTCTCTCATCACCACCATTCTCATTTCTTCTTCCTTTCTCCGATCACCGGCGTTACTTCCTGCCTTGCTAAATATTAACGTGGTATCAGAGCCAAATAGATGGCTTCTTCCAGCTTTGTTCCCTCCTCCCCTTTAGCGCTACCCTCTTCCCCTCTTCCTCCACTTTCATCGGTGAATCAAACGCTGACTATCAAACTAAATGCCACTAACTATTTACTCTGGAAAGCTCAACTACTCAATATAGTGATGGCCAATGGAATGGAAAATATTCTCGATGGCTCTCTCTCCCCACCTACACAGTTTCTCGACTCCTCCTCATCCCAAATCAACCCAGATTTTAGTACCTGGCAGAGATATAACCGGCTGGATCTTCTCCTCCATCTCTGAAGATTTGCTCACACAAATTGTATCGCTCACCTCCGCTAGTGACGCTTGGAACGCTTTGGCCAGAATTTTTGCTTCCTCCTCACTAGCGAAAATTACCGAGCTGCGCAGTCAGCTCCACTCTGTGTCAAAAGAAGGCATATCAGCATCTGCGTATATACAGACAATCACAAATTTGTGCAACACACTGGCAGAAATCGGCGAGCCCGTGTCTTACTAGGATCGGATGAAATGCATGTTCACTCCAATTTTGATCTTCACTAACTACAACCAAGTCATCACGATACAATCATCAATAAAAATAATGAAGCAACATAATTCACCTAAATTTAGAAATTTGGATGAACTTCTTACATGAAAATATTTAAATTAGATTATTCAGGAATACACATTGAATGCTAAGATTACGCATTGAATTTCTGGTAGTAGATCCATAATCAAAAAAATGTTCAAGGAGGGAGAACCGAAGCATAATGCGGATTCAAAGTACTAGTGAGGGTTATAGATTCTTCTCCAATAATTGAGGTCTTGTTTTCATTGAAGTAGAAACAATTTTTTGTGTGGATGGTTTAAAATGGTTACTTTTCTAGGATCAAATTTCACACACATCCATGTAGTATTAGAAGCATAAATGTTGAAATATTAAAAATTGTACAACAATTTTCTTTAACTGCTAACAATAACGACACCTTTTCCACAATTTAATCGTTGTTATTTGTTTCAATGACACCAACAACAAACGATTTCTTACAGTTTTTTAGGAAGAACGACCATGGTAACACCATTACAAATGTCCCACAAGTTTATGGCAACGATCATTGGTACAACTATTCTGCCCGTCATGGGTGCATTTATGGGTAGACTCAAATGCACTATTGTCTTTGTGGAACCTTTTTTGAGTCATCATTGTTGCTACTTCAAAACTTCAAAACTCTCATTTTAGTATTGTACGAAGTACTTACTCTTGTTGAATTTCCAATTGGAATATTTATAAGATAGTTTTACTTATTTGTCATACGAATGAAGATATACAACATGTATAGAGAACAATAGAGCTAGAAAATAGGTAACTCTAAATTAGGAAACACAGTAACTATAAATCAAGAAAAATAAAATATGTCACAACTCAACAATATCTAAAATTAAGAAGAGACAATCTCAATAGGACTCCATTCTTCCATTTTTTAGCAATAGTATATTGTTTCATGGAGTTAAGGTTCAAAATATAGAAAAAAAAAGTGCTTTCACTACTCAACTATTCTGTCAATTCTGTTCCACTTAATCCTTATTTCATGATCACATATTTTTCCGAAAGTGGCGTCAAAAAACATAACTAGAGTGTCATTAAACAGTAACTTAAGGATCAAAATTTGGTGTTTCTAATATGTACACATGCGTTCATTTTGCAAACCTTTCTGACTAATTAACTATGCTTTCCAATTATCCTTTGACTTTAAAGATGTGTATTTTATAATTAAATGTCAAATACTCTATAGTATTAGTTAAGAGTGACTTTCCCATCACATAATCCAATTTTACCTTTTTTAAACGATACATGACATAAAAGTTCTAACACACAACATCTTACCATGCAACCTCAAAGTTTAGATGGCAATAAAACTTGCTTATATCCAAAACTTGCTATTTAACTACTAGTAGCAGAGTTGCAAAGTTGAAGACCAAATAAATTATAGTTGTCAATGGATATATCACGTATTCGTTGGATTTTTATTAATAAGAGGTGAAAACAGGCAACCAAAAAAAAAAAAAATGACACGTGATTTAATCTCTAAAAGCTTGATGTCCAACTCGATCACCTATATTATTGTTCTATAAAATTGATACTTGGAATTATCAAAATTATCGTCCTACTTGATGTTGATTCGTTTTTTCATTTGGAAGAAAATGAGATTCTTATGTAACATCAATTAGTTCTTAGGAGGGCATCTTTGCTCTATGCAAGTTGAAGAATCTCTAGGAGTCTTCTATGTATTCTTTTTCATTTAATAATTGCTATAATCATTTGGAATTTTGGCTGTAGTGAGAGTCCTTTTTTGTTCTATCTATCATACATTAGGGACAACAATTACATCTTTCTTTAATCCTCATTAGTTTATTAGTGGATTTTCTTATCTTGTTTTTAGCTAATTCCATAAATTTTAGTGCAAAGTCTTTGGTTTGCAAAAACAATGTTATAATTTTCATAGTTTTTATTTTCTCAATTGAGTTTAGTAGTCAATTTTTGTCAACAAATTTAATGATCGGAGTCTTAGTTTTATTCATGTTAATATGTTCATATCAACAAAAAACATCTAATTTTTTATAAAAATTTAATTAATCAACTTGGACCTTATTAATATTCAATGAAATCCTTGCGAATTGTTGAACCAATAAAAAATAATTAGTCAAATGTGATGTGTTTATTAGTGTTTCCATATTTACGTGGATGTCATTATATTTACTTATGAAAATTGATTGGAAAATCATTTAAAAATAAATTAAAATCATTTAGAAATAAATTATGAATATATATATATTTTTTTAAATCAATCTCAAATAATGAAATTCGTTCAACTGACGCCCAAAACTTCTTTTGAATAACATGAAAATAAGTTTCTTTCTTTTGTGCTTAACCAATAATGTAGGCGCTTGGAAATACCGCCAGCTCAGCGGTTGCACCAAGTATAAGATACCTGAACTCACAGGATTCGAACCGTTTCGTGTTTTGGTTCTTTCTTTTAGACTCTTTCTCGGTAACGCAACGAAGCTCTGTAGCAGGACGGAGAAGCTTTGATTTGTGGAGGATTGCGATGAAGATTACAGCGTTATTGGTGTTGAAGTGCCATCCAGAAGGATCCGATCCGATTATAGTAGCGAACGCTTCTGATGTTAGCCATTTTGGCTACTTTCAGAGGTCTAGCGTCAAGGAGTTTATTGTCTTCGTCGGCCGAACCGTCGCCAAACGCACCCCTCCCGGCCAACGCCAATCTGTTCAGCATGAAGGTTCTAATTTTCGGACTAGAGTCGATTTTTCCTTTTCTTAGCTTCAAATATTGATTTCGTATTCATTTCTTCGTCGTGGGTTAGTTTTAGGGAGACGTTGTTTAGTTTCTGATCCTGTTTTTGTTTGATCGGTTCAGTGCGCTTTATTTATTTTTTATTTGATTAGTCCATTTGATATTCGTAGATTTGATTGTTCGATTTGATAGAAGAGACAGAAGTCCGATATCCTAATCGGTATTGCCATATCCTGTATTGTAAATTAAGGATATATGTTAGGTTTCTGGCTATGCGGAATGCAAATTGTCTTGAGATTTTCTAGCAACTATCTTGTATCAGATGCATGCGGAAGTTTCGATTTGGCAGTTTTGATTATTTTGAGCTTGTACGCCATGAACCAGTAGGATTCCAAGTGAAATGTGTCATATCATGATTGTATTTCGACCTTGAGTGCTCAATCAAAGAATTTACTTTGATTAGAAAAAATTTCGTCCAAATTTTGATTTTATTGTCTCTGGAAATTGAAAATGTTTTTACGTAACCTTGCATGTATTTTGTTTCTGATAAACAGAATACATGGTACACACATACAATAGAAATGGTCTTTGTGCACTGGGCTTTATGGATGATCACTACCCAGTTCGAAGTGCATTTTCTCTGCTCAACCAGGTAATCTCAACATTCAACATATTTTTATACCGACTCAGAATTTGTGAGGTGAGAATGACATTTGAAGAGCAGCAGTGTACAGTATACAAGGTTAAGTATAATAATCTAACGTATATACATTGTAAGTTGTGGAAGCCATAATCGTCATGTACTTTGATGTGATGAAATATTAGGACACAAATAGGAATGAACAAAAACTGAAAGCATAGAATTTACTTTTCAACACCATTCACTTTGAAAACCATTAAAATCGTAAGGATGAAGATAACATGTTGCAGTGTGGTTGTTGGGTCTGTCTTTAAAACTCTTACTCGAGCCAGCTGCTTAGTCATCCTTCTTACATTTCCTTCAGCAGCAGCCTTTGCTGCGCTCTGAAAATTTCATGTAGGGATCCAGATATATATAGATGAGAATTTGATCTGATTAAACATATGGTGAACATCAACAAACTATTGATATTAAAATCATCACCACAACTTTTTTGCTCCCTAAAATAGCTTTGCTACTGTTAACAAATGCTTAAAGTCAGTTCTTTATAGGTTTTGGACGAGTACCAGAAACTTTTGGTGAGTCATGGCGAAGTGCACAGTCAGATAGCACTCAACCGTGGCCTTATTTGAATGAATCTCTGACTAAATTCCAGGTATATCTATTATTTTAGACCTCATATGAGACCATGGAACAGCAGTTTTCACATAATACTTTTTGCTATGGAACTGCATTGATCTCCTTTTCCTTTTTAGTATTATTTTTAATTTTGAGATTTTATGCGTGATTTTTGTACTTTGGTTTCTTGATCCCTCATATGTCCAGGATCCTGCCGAGGCCGATAAGTTGTTGAAAATTCAGAGGGAGTTGGATGAAACCAAAATTATCCTTGTGAGTTTGATTTATAAGTTAGAAAAGTAGCCAGTTCTTGTTTGACTGTGCTCTGTCGTTATATTATGCAAGGCACATTATAATTTATATTTAATATGTTGTTTATTTTAGTGGAATATGTTAATGTTTGAGATCTCTCTCTCATTCTTGGATAAGTTCACCAGACAAGGTTTTTCTTTCGTGTAGCACAAGACCATTGATAGTGTGCTTTCAAGGGGTGAGAAGTTGGACAGTCTAGTCGAGAAGAGTTCTGATCTTAGTGCAGCATCACAGGTAAGCATTCTGTACATTACCAGTGTGAAACTATACACCAATCGGCAAAACTTTACTTATTATAGAATTGTAACCGCACTTCACCTTTAAGTTGAAAATAATTAGCTCAAAAGAAAAATTTTCACACCATTTATGAATATAAGGCAGGCGCATAAATACTTTGAGTGCATGACCAACACTTGACGTTTGGAATCTATCACACTAGTATTTGGTTAATTTTTAGATGACAAATTTAATTGTAATATTCAGGAGTATAATGTGTACAATTTGGGCACAGTTCATTTAAACTTTGATGAAAAAATGTCATTTCCTTGAAAGAGCAAATGCGTCGTTTTGAAGTAGATTAACTTTTTACTGTACAATTGAATTTAATATGTACATTGAAAGTGATGAATGTATTTTGAAGAAAATGAGTACTTCACATGGCGATTACACTAATTTTGAGACCTTATAGCAAACAAGTGCCGAATCAGTTGAATCATGGATTTAAAACGTGTTGCTAATGAGAGTCTGATGCTTTGAAATAGATGTTCTACAAGCAAGCAAAAAAGACAAATCAGTGTTGCACCATACTCTAAGCTTGGAAGGCAACAACCGGCTACTTGGAGATGGCTTCACTAGTAATCTTATGGAAGGTGATGGATGGAAGAGGTGATTGTAATATGTTTGTCTTTGTCATTTATCATTTGTTTGCTTGGCTGAATTTTGTCCATCTTTCTAGTTGGGAAACGAAAGTGTGGCAGAAGTTTATTTAAATATAGTAGTATATTGTGCTAATTCAAAGCTCTCTGCTGCTAGGTGTCTTGCAGTGATTCTGCAATTCATATCTTCCCTCATTAATGCCAATGGAGGGTCACGATTGAAAAAGTTGGACAGCCGATTTTAATCAAGTAATACTAATTTTGAAAACTAGACATCGTACTGCATACAATTATTTATTTAATTTGGTTTAATTAAATATTGACATCTACTACCTTTTACTTATTTAAGCAACCAAAAATATTTTTTTGATAACATAAATTTCTTACTTTCCTTTTCATTTCTTCATCCATGTTTGTGATCCTGTTACGACCTCAAAGACACTCATGGCAGAATAGGAAACGATCAGACTCAGAAAATTCAGAACGTCAAACTCTTAACGGCAATTAATTCACAATGTTACAACGAAAGACTTGTAAATAACAAAAGAGGTCAAAGCCCAAACTGCTGGGTTTAAACAGAGTTCCAACATTGACATCTAGATTTGGACAACCTTTTACTCAGGGTGTGACAAAAATACCCTCCAAATATCAAAGGAAGAATGCAAGGGGATAAAGAGTCATGCACGAAATGGTCCGAGGAGGTGCTACGACTGCACTTCTCAAGTTCTTTGTCTCTCTTTAAAGATGAGCTCTCCAACTTGTTTCAAGAGAGTTCCTTACACCATTGCTGAAGGTTTTCACCTCAAGAGAAGAGTGTGGAGAAAAGAGTAATACTATTGGAGTCCACTTGCACTGACAAAAAATGGATCCAAGAACACACATTCACACTCAAATATCACTCACCAAGAAGACAGACGACACTTGAAGAGAGAGAGCTCTAAAGTTTGAATTTTTAACTTCAAAGTGTTCGTTAGTTGTTGCCCTCAACCTTAAGGATGACTTCAAAACCACCTTCAAGAAAAATTAAGGTTACAAATATAAAAGAGAGAATATCACATGCAAAACTAACAAAAAGGAAACAAGTACTCGACTAGTTGATAAAGCCAAGTACCTAAACTAGCCTATTTTTTTGGCAATGTTGACTTCTTAATCCCAAAATGCATCCCTCTACCATCTAATACATCAAGGCCATACATATTATATTATATGGACTACAAAAAGGTGCAAGGTTCTCCACTTATGATTTCTCCATGTACGGCCGAGTCGATGCTTTGTGATGATGGCTCGGTTTTTGAGTTACTTAGCCAACATATTGTATGCGGCCTATCTTTATCATTTGCATTAGGGATCAACTCCAAGCTATTAAAGAAAGATGTTCTATGAAACAATTAATTTGAGAGCTAAAATTTTAGTTGGTGAAATTGAAGTATTCTCTATTGTACCTGAAAAAGAATTAAGATCTCTTGCAGATTGGTGGTTCCATATTGTAAATTTAAAAGAAGAAATCCTAACATAATATCATTGTTCCAAATTCGCTATTCATCCTAGTAACAATGGATAGGAATGAATGGTGACGTTACTAAATATGTATCAAAATGTTTAGTCTATCAGAGAGTTAAGTCAGAACATAAAAAAAAAATACTAGGATTACTAGAACCTTTATCGGTAGTAGAGTGGAAATGGGAGCATGTGAGTATCGACGAACACATGTCGTCGCCTAGTTGGTAGAAAAAAGAAACTCAATTTTGATAACAATATTTATCTATATTTTTAAGTGGATTCAAATGCAGGTAGTCTATTAGAAAAAAGTGTGTCATTAACTTGATAATGAGTTAATTGTAAAATTTACTATTATTAACTTGATCTTGAATAAAATTGTGGGTAGAAACTTCATCGATTAAAAATTGCACTGCCTTCCCTGCAATTGATCCTACCCTTGCATAGTTCTGGGAAGTTGTTGTCCAGCTAATGCATGTATACTTATAAAGCAAAATCCTCTTCATCTATTAACATTAAGACAAATAATTTGGATTTGCATTTATGATTTTTATTGAAATTTTCATCACAATCGTAACAAATACATTTTTCTCTTCATTCTAGCATTTTGGTTGTAGTCAACCATTTAACAAGAATGCTTGAAGATTCGACATTCAATAGCAGGGGATTCACTTTAAATGGTTGATTATACTGAACTTTTTGAGATAAATTTCTAATCTCTTGATAATTCAGCTTATCTTCCATCAATTTAACAAAGCTAATAGCTTGGTCTAATGACTAAGGATTTAAAGCACATACCTCGTATATCACTTTGCAACCCGGATTCAAAACAGCTTTGTAAGAATAAGAAACTCCAACAATTTGATTCATTAGCATCTCGAATCTATTCTAAAAATTGAGTATCATTGTTGTTTGTGTTAGAATAGACAATTCACTTTGTAGGTCTCTGTATTTCGATAGTCCAAAGCGAGTTATCAATGCCTTTAAAAAAGCCCGCAAGTTGTTACTATTCTATTTCTACACATCCATTGAAACTATTTCAGAGCCGGTCCATCCAAATAAAACAAAGCAATATTCAGTCGCTGTAATTAAAGATGTTAGTTTATATGTATTAGCTTCAAGGTCCTTTTAGTAATTTATTTTACTTGTTTATTAACCATAACTGTATAATTCTTTTAGGTTGTATTATTCTATTGATTTTTTATTCTTTCAATAAGATCTCCGTCTTCCTTTTTCAATTTCAACATAGGTATCAGAGTCACCCTATAAATTTGTTTGATGTTTTTGAGGGACTGTAAATCCAGTCTATAGTTCTCGCAGATCGAATTCATTTGTTTTCTCGGATTTGAAAAGAAAAGACGAGGCAAAAAGGGATTTTCATTTTTTCCAAGAGTAGCGAGTCGAGAATTGCGATTTCTCGAGTTTTAGCCGTTTGGATTATCTTGAAAAATTGACAGTTGGTTTTCAATATACTGAGGTAAATTCTGAACAATGGATATCTTCGTTGTTTTTGTTTTAAGGTTGTTCGGTTAAGGAAAAACAGGACTGCAATTTAGATCTTGTTTTATTTTCGTTTTTTCAAGAGCAGCGAGTCGAGAATTGCAATTTATCAAGTTTTAACAGTTGGATCATTTTGAAAATTTAACAGTTGGTTTACAACATACAAAGGTAGAGGTACATTCTGAACGATGAAGATCGTCTTTGGGGTTTTGTAAGGCTGTTCGATTAGGGAAAAATGAGACTGCAATTTAGATCTTGTTTTGGAAATTGGGTTTCGTTTTGGGAGGACAGTTTGATTTGTAATCATAGCTAGTCGTAAAGAAGATTCTTTTCTGTCAATTAATGTTCAATTGGACGGGAAAAACTATTCGTATTGGAGCTATGTTATGAAAAAAATTTTGCAGGACAAATCGATGTGGGAATATATTACTGGTACTCTCCAAACTCGTTTCTAGGTCAAACCAGTTGATCATTTCTCTGGGTTCGGGCAGAACGATGGAGAAATGAATGCAAATATTTATCGAAAAACTATGTTTCATCGAATTTGTGAGAGGGAGAAAGAGAAAGCATGAGGATTAGTGTGGTTGTTGAACAACAGCGTCGGGCCGCGTTCTTATTCCCCCCCGCTCTTCTATAAATATCACCTTTCTCCTTTGACTTCTTTTAGTCTTTTAATTAGGGGTGGGCACGGTACAGTCCGGTTCCCGCTTGGAACCGAACCAGACTGGACATTTTGGAATTTTAAGTCCTAGAACTCGAACCGGTCCCATGAGGAACTGGTACCAAACTGGGACCGGACTGATTTTTCGGTCCGGTTCCCGGTTCGGTACCGGTTCCTACTGAATTTTTTTTAATTTTTTTTGTTTTGCTAAAATTGCAAAATGCAAAAACACTCTCAAACAGAAGCATTCATAAATCTAATTATAATAAAACCACCTTAAACAGAAGCAATCGAAACAAATGAGAGACGTAAATAGGAATAGAAGAAGCTACAAGCAAAGAAACGAAACAGAATAAACTGGAAAGAGAGTGCCCAGGAAAAAAAGAACGAGACATAAGAGAAAGAGAGACACTGAAAATTGCAGAATCGCAGAGAACAAATGCAAACAAAATAGATGATAGACGACGCAAAATTTCGAAGAACAAATGCAAACGACGCAAAATTCCAGAGAACAAATGCAAACAAAACAAAACCAGATGACAGACGACGCAAAATTTTGGAAAACAAATGCAACCAAACAAACCCAGCCAAGCGTCGAACATGAACAAAAAAAGGAACAAAAATAGCAGGAAAAAACTAAAGGAACAAGAAGAGGAGAAGAGAAACTTCCCAACGACGAGTCGCAAAGCAAAATGGAAAAACGAAGGAATGAGAAGGGGAGAAGAGAGACTTACCAACGCAGAAAAAAAATGAAACCATGATCGGCAGCGAGAAAACCTCCTCACTGAGGAGAAATTGTAAAATTTATTTTAAAACAAAGAGCAGTCACCACTCCAACTCCAATTTTAAGGCTCCTGAACTTGAAGCAGAGATTGGAGAGAGAGACAAAAGTCGAAAAGGGATTCAGAGTTAGGACAACTCAGACAGTTTCAAGAGAGAGAGATGGGAGTCGGGAACTTCAGACTTCAAAGTCGGAAGGATGAGGTTCGAGCGAGTTGTAGTCGCCAAACGGGACTCGGGACTACTCTGCTAAGAAAATTGCTGAACTGAACTAAAGCCAACAGGGAAGGGAACAATATTCAACCGACCCATCGGTCGGTATTCTTGCGGTTCATGATTCTGTGATCAACATAATTGGGACCGAAACCGCTATCTACGGTCCCATGGGTCCGGAAACCGAGAACCAAGAACCGGTCCCATAACTCAAATAACTACCCAAGAATCGGATCGAACCGACAGTCCAGTCCGGTTCTACCCACCCCTACTTTTAATATCTCCTATTTCAACTAATTTTTATATTCTTTCAGTTCATTTAAGGTGCATTTTAATTTATTTTTTATTTATATATATTATAAAAAAATTTGAATTATTTTTTATAAGTTTCATAGATGTAGAGTTGAACAAATTCACCCTACCTACGAGCTAGGGTTGATTTTTTGGTATCAATTTTTTATTTAAAATTTATTTTAGATATTTAATTTTAATAATTATGAATGCTCACAACTATAATCTTGAAAATATTAATAATGATGTTGAACAAATTAGAGAGTTAGTTCCTGCATTTTCAATTAGACAACCATCTCCATAAGCACTACATCTTTACCTAAAAAAATGTCTGATTTATGAAATCATTTTGAGTTAAAAAGAAATTAAATTTGGTGGAAAAATAAAAATTAGAGTTCAACTTAAATATTATATTATAAATTATGCACATGTTTTGATAGTTAAAGTAGCACAACTGGTAGACATTGGAAAAATATCTGTTAATAAGCAAGTTAGAAATCTTAAACAAACACAATTAAATACCATTGGTAGTGACACTTTTACACATTCAGAGATTATAATGAAACAATTAATAATAAAAATAGTAGCACAATATGATCACAAAAAAGAGTATGTTACTCCTAGTTTTAAATGTGTATTTAGAAATACAACTAAAAAAATACAATATTAAAATATTTTATGATATAAAAAATAAAATAATTATATTTTTTTTGCAAATGTTCCTTCAATGTCTATTTATATTACGTCTGATTTATGAAATGCACATAATGTTGTAGGTTATATAGTTATAACGTCCCATTTTATTGATAAATCTTAGAAATTAAATAAAAAAAATTTAAAATTTCGTAACTGTAAATATCCATACTAGTATCACTATATATAGATATATAGTGCCAATATGACAAGAATATTATATTACATATAAAATTTTTAGTATAACACTTGACAATGCTAGTGCTAATGATGTTGTTACTTCACATTGTATATATTATTTTGAGTTTAATATTACTCATGATTCTCACTTTTATATGAGATAAAGTATCCTATTCTAAATTTGATTATAAAGATGATATAACATATATTTTATCTCATATTGAATTAATTAGATCTGTAATTTCTTGCAATAATGGAAAAATTCGAGACAACATGAACAAAAAGAATTTAATGAAGATGTCCAACTTATACTAAAGACATTAAAAACTAACATAGATAATAGATGAAATTCAACTTTATCAATATTGTAAATTATTATGTCATAATGATAAGTTATTTGTGCTTTATTAATAAAAAACTCAAAGTATTAATATTGATAAATCTACTTATGATATTACTAATATATTTCTTGATTTTTAAAACTTTTTTATATTCTACAAATGAATGTTCGAGAATTTATTATCTTGTTTCTCATCTTGTTCTTCTAATTTTTGTACATTTAACATGTAGTTTTTTACAATATCGACAAATAAATGAATTTAGTAATATTTTTAATAAAATAGAAATAAAATTTAAAAAACATTAGTACAACATTTCTCATATTTTTTGTTATGCATGTATCGTAGATCTTAAATATAAATGAAAATGAGTTTTTCCTATATTTAATAGAATTTCTATTAATTATCTACTATTTTAATTACTAGTGGGGAAGAAGCAGGAAAGAATGAGGAAGTAGTTCGTGGTTGAACAACAGAGTCGGGCAGGTTCTATTCCCCACCGCCTCTTTATAAAAAATATTCTACCTTTCTCCTTTGACATTCTTTAGCTTTAATTAGGGGCCTCTGGGCACGTACAGTCCGGTAGGTTCCGCTGGAACCGAACCAGACTGGACATATTGGGAGTTCAAACGTCCTAGAACTCGAACCGGTCCATGAGGAACTGGTACCAAACTGGGACGGACTGATTTTTCGGTCCGGTTCCTGGTTCGGTACCGGTTCCTACTGAATTTTTTTAATTTTTTATGTTTTGCTAAAAATGCAAAATGCCGCAAAAACACTCTCAAACAGAAGAATAATAAATCTCATTATATAAAACCCTTAAAAGAAGAAGCATCGCAACAACATGAGAGACGGTAAATAGGAATCGAGGAAGCTACGAAGCAAAGAAACGAAACAGATCGAATGGAAAAGAGATGGCACCAGGAAAAAAAGACGGACATAGAGAAAGAGAGACACTGCAAATTGCCAGATCGCAGAGAACAAATGGCAAACAAAAAGTATGTAGACGGACCGCAAAATTTCGAAGAACAAATGCAAACGACGCAAAATTCCAGAGAACAAATGCAAACAAAAACAAAACCAGTGACAGACGACGCAAATTGGAAAACAATGCAACCAAACAAACCAAGCCAAGCGTAGAACATGAACAAAAAAGAAAGGAACCAAAAATAGCTAGGAAAGAAAACTAAAGGAACAAGAAGAGGAGAAGAGAAACTTCCCCCCGACGAGCGCAAGCAAAGGAAAAACGAAGGAATGAGAAGGGAGAAGCGACGAGAGACTTACCAACGCAGAAAAAAAATGAAACCATGATCGGGGCAAAGGCGAGAAAACTCCTCACTGAGGAGAAATCGTAAAATTTATTTTAAAAAAAGAGCAGGCACCACACTCCACCTCCAAATTTAAAGGCTTACCTTGAACTGAAGCAGAGATGAGATTAGGGAGAGAGAGACAAAATCGAAAAGGGATTCAGAGTTAGGACAACTCAGCCGTTTCAAGAGAGAGAGGGGAGTCGGGAAACTTCAGGACTTCAAATGTCGGAAGGATGGGTTCGGAGCGAGTGTAGCGCCCAAACGGACAGGGACCTTGCTAAGAAAAATGCTGAAGCTGAACTAAAGCCAAACAGGGAGTGGAACAATATTCAACCGACCACGGTGCGGTAGTATCCCTGCGGTTTCACGATTCGGCATCAACATAATTGGGACGAAACCGCTATTCTACCCCGGTCCCATGGTCCGGAAACCGAGAGAAACAAGAACGGTCCCAGAAGCTACAACTAAAATACCCAAAGAATCGGATCGAACCGACCTCCAGTCGGTGCTACCCACCCTACTTTTAATTATCTCCTATTCAACTAATTTTTTATATTCTTTCAGTTCGTTAAGGTGCATTTTAAACTATTTTTGATTTATATATATTATAAAAAAATTTGAAATTATTTTTATAAGTTTCATAGATGTAGAGTTGAACAATTCACCCTACCTCCGACGCTAAGGGTTGATGTTGGTATCAATTTTATTTAAAATTATTTAGATATTAATTTGTATAATATGGAATGCTAACAACTAATCTTGAAAATATTACTCATGTGTTGAAAAAGTTAGAGGAGTAGTTCCTGAATTTTCAATTAGACAACCATCTCATAAGCACTACATCTTTACATAAAAAATGTCTGGTTATTTGTATTGGCAGAAAAAGTACTATAAAATGTGTATCTTATTTTTTCTATAATGACACGTAATCTACTAACACCTTTCGTCTCTATTATACTATCAAAATCTGCTTTTAGTGCAAGTAGACATGTGTACGACGAACGAAGAGTACAAATTGCACCTGACATCGCGGAGGCACTCATTCGCATCAAATATTAAAACGGCACCAAGACAAGATATCTTCTCATGGAGGCATTATCATATTTTCATATTTAGGGATTCGAAACCCAAGCAGTGCGTCATCGCTGCTCTATTACGTATTTTCGTAACGTACAAATAAAAATCTTATCGCAGCAGAAGATGTGTAAAGATAATCTTATGATGTTTTAACACTGAGACCGTCCAAAGCATTAAAAGGATTCATCCTTCAATATTTATATTACAACAATATGAAAATATTATGTGTCAATGGAAACAATGCAAAACATACATACATATAGGTAAAAAAAGACATGTTAGCGACATGGCCCATTAGGTTTTCTATGGTGAAGACTCACCAAATTAAGTTTATAAAACGATACAATGCAATGCAAAAAGAATAAACTCTCTACCTCAACGACGATCGTCTTCTTATGCACATGAGCGACAACCTCTAATATTGGCTCGTAACTCACAAACTTGTCCAAGTCTAAAACAAAAGTCAAGGTCATGAACATCTCACTCAACACAAAGCAAAGTCATGGATTGATCCTATACCGTGACTAGGAATCCAATATTAAACACTGTTGACTTAAATAGTGTTTAAGTCTAAATATGTTTTTGATGATGTTTTTAGAATGTCAAGTATGTAATTTGATTATGTTTATTAATAGAGAATAATGAATTATTCATGTGATTTAATTTGTTGGAAATACCCTCGAAAAAGGGTATTTTAGTAGTCTAATAATCGGGTTGAGTGTACAGGGCTAAAAATTGATAAACAAAGGGTACATCTACCGATCGCGAAATGACATAGAAGAGTTCCTTCTGCCGATCGCAAAACGACAAAGAGTAAAGTCGTTTAAAGGCTACTCCTACCGATGGCGGTTCAGAGTTTAAAACATTATTCCTGCCGATACCGGTTCAAGCGTTGAAGTGTTGCATCATCCGATAGCGTTTCAAGATGCATCTGCCGATGAAACCTTCAAGATGCATCTGCCGGTGAAGTCTTCAAGGTGCATCTACCGGTGAAGTCTTCAAGATGCATCTGCGGGTGAAGTCTTCAAGATGCATCTGCCGATGGAGTCTTCAAGATGCATCTGCCGGTGAAGTCTTCAAGATGCATCTGCCGCTGGAGTCTTCAAGATACATCTGCCGAAGGCATTTGAAGATACATCTGTCAATGGTGTTTTCAAGTTGTTTCTGCCGATGATTTTTCAAAATGCATCAGCCGATAGTTTTTCAGTATGCATCTGCCGATGGAATTCAAAGCTTGCATCTGCCGATGACTTATCATGTTACATCTACCGATGGCGTTTTGAAGATACTCATACTGATAGCTTTTAAAGCTGCTTCCACCGATGATCTTCCGCCAGAATTCAAAATAGCCGCGAAGCTACAGTGACGTCGTTTTCAGTATTAACTCCAGAACTTTAATGACGACGACGACTTGCAACTACAGACGGCAACGGCTACCTGAAATTGTACGAAAGCTGCTCCAACGGTAACAAAGTTTCCATTATTGGATGAGGAGCATTGAAGTCAAGAGCCGATTAACTTACAGAGTATTTAAGCCAAGGTTAGAGCACGATGGAATAACTTTTGCGAATTTTACTCTTGAACCCTAATCTGCAAAATCATTCATACTCTGTATTTCTTCTACACCTCTCGATTTTAACTTGAGATTTAACCATTGTGAGAGTGTAGTTTGAGCTTATAATTTACGAACTCAACTATCTGTATAAGGCAGTGAATTGACGCCCGTGAAGTTCAATCCTGAATTGTAAAGGCAGTTGATCGGAGCCCGGAATTCCGATCTATTTTTTTCACTAAGGAGAAGGTTAAGGATCTTCAAGGGGTGAACCTTGAAGCGTGGATGTAGGCAAGGTTTGGCCGAACCACGTAAAAAATCTTGTGTTGATTTTTCTCTCTCTCTCTGTTATTTGTATTATTGTGTTTGCTTGGTGATTAGTTTAAGAAAAAATTTGCTGTTAGGTTAATATTTTTAAAAAGGTCTAATTCACCCCCCTCTTAGACAATCTCGATCCTACAATTGGTATCAGAGCAAGGTTTGTCACTGTCTACGTTTGGGCTTAAACTCTCTGTGAAATATATATATCTACAATGACATTCAACACTAACTTCACACACATAGAAGGTCAAGCTACAAATAGACCTCCTTTCTTTGATGGTAGTGATTATGTTTATTGGAAGGCTAGAATGAAAATATTCGTTCAAGCCATGGACTATGAGACTTGGTGTATTATAGAGAATGGTCCTTTTAAGGCCATGGAAACTGTTGATGGGAAAAGTATCCCTAAGGACTCTACTGAATTATCTGAGTCCGATAAGAGAAATCTGAGCCTTAATGCCAAGGCAGTAAACACCCTGTACTGTGCTCTGAATAGAGACGAATTTAATAAAGTACAAGGGTGTGAGAGTGCTCAAGAGATTTGGCACCTATTAGACGTCACACACGAGGGCACAAATCAAGTGAAAGAGAGTAAATTAAATATGCTCATACACGAGTATGAACTATTCTCTATGCCTAAGGATGAGTCTGTTTCTTCCATGTTTACAAGATTTACTAACATTACTAATGGTTTGAAAGCACTTGGTAAATCTTATTCTAGTGAAGAACAGGTCAGGAAGATCCTCAGATGTCTTCCAAGAAGCTGGCAGCCAAAGGTGACTGCCATATAGGAAGCAAAGGATCTCAAGGTTCTAAAACTTGAGGAACTCATTGGATCTCTCATGACACATGAGATCACAATGAGGTCAAACGAGAACGAAGACCTCAAGGAGAAAGAGGTTACAAAAAGAAAGGATATTGCTATGAAAGCCTCGTCCAGTAAACAAGAAGTATCTGAAGAAGAAGAAGAAGAAGAAGACGATGAGGATATTGCCCTCATTACAAGGAGGTTCAGCAAATTCCTCCAAAGAAAAAGAATGCAAGGAAGGAAATTTCCAAAGGGTGAGAAATCTCACAAGGAGAAGGAAATCACTTGCTTTGGGTGTGGAAAGCCTGGCCACATGAAGGCAGATTGTCCACAGGCCAAGAAATATCCCAAGAAATTTAAAAAGAAGGCTATGAAGGCTACTTGGGATGACAGCGAAGGCGACACTTCTTCTTCAGAAGATGAGGAAGTAGCCAATCTGTGCTTCATGGCACACGAAGATAAAGTCAGTCATTCCTCTAATGATAGTGAATCCGATGAAGATGATGGTGATATGGTTGATGCTTTTAACGATTTGGTTAAACAATTTGGCATACTTAAGTCTAAGTATAACATGTTGAAAAAGGAAAATGCAAATATAGTAGAAATGCATGCTAAGAAGTGTAATCTGCATGTCAAGGAGATTGATGAGCTTAAAAGCAAAAAACGAAGATTTGAATCATATTATTCTGAAATTTACTAATGGCACTAAGTTATTTAAGATGTTATTAGAAAGTCAGAGAGCAAATTGTGACAGAACAGGATTAGGTTATGACAAGCCTAATAAAAAGAGAGTTTTTAAGAATTTCTTTGTTAAATCTTCTACCTGCCATGCATGTAATGAGATAGGACATAAATCATATGAATGTCCCTTGAAATTAGGTAAGAAGTCAGGTGAGAAACTTCAATGGGTTCCTAAGGGAACCAGACCTAACACTAACACTAGACCCAAAAGATTTGGGTACCTAAGAAGACTGCTTGATCTTTGTTTTTGCAGGATGATGCGTCTCCAATAAGGAATCAGTGGTACCTGGACAGTGGTTGTTCTAGGCACATGACTGGAGATACATCCATGTTTGCTGTTGTCAACAAGAAGAAAGGAAACGTCACTTTTGGTGGAAACCAGAAGGGTAAAATTGTTGGCATTGACAACATAGGTAATCCTGATAACCTCATTATAGAAAATGTTCTGTTAGTTGAAGGTTTAAAATATAACCTACTAAGCATCAGTCAATTATGTGATAAGGGTTATAAAGTAGTTTTCAAGAAAAATTCCTGTATAATTAAGGATATAACCAATTGCAAGGTTCTCTTTACTGGTTTCAGGAAAGAGAATATCTATATCATTGACTTAGATAATATCGTTTGTGATAATAAGAAATGTTTTGCTGTTAATTCTTCCCATGATTCGTGGATTTGGCATAGGAGATTAGGACATGTAGGGATGGATACTTTAGCTAAGATTACTAAGGAGAATTTAGTTAGAGGAATCTCTAAGATATCCTTTGAGAAGGATAAGATCTGTGAAGCCTGCCAAATGGGTAAGCAGATCAAGAGTTCCTTTGCATCGAAGAATGCAATTTCAATTTCTAAGCCTTTCCAACTCCTTCACATGGATCTCTTCGGTCCTTCTAATATAGCAAGCTTAGGAAGCAAATTATATGCTTATGTCATTGTTGACGACTTCTCCAGATTCACCTAGGTATTCTTTCTGAAGTCTAAGGATGAGACTTTTGATACCTTTTCTAGTTTTAGGAAAAGAGTTCAAAATGAAAAGGAGCTCACCATTGTTGCTATTCGTAGTGATCATGGTGGAGAATTTAAAAATGAGAGATTTGAACTCTTGTGTCTCAAGTATGGAATTGAGCATAATTTCTCCTCTTCTAGAACCCCTCAGCAAAATGGTGTTGTTGAGAGGAAATATAAATTAAGGAAAGCTCTCTATGGTCTTAAACAGGCTCTTAGAGCTTGGTATGATAGGTTGAGGAACTTCCTTGAGGAAAGGAATTTCAAAAAAGGTAACACCGACTCAACTCTATTTACCATGCAAAAGGATAAGGATATTTTGTTAGTTCAAATTTATGTCGATGACATTATTTTTGGATCAACTAATGTCAACATGTGTAATGAATTTTCCTCCCTCATGCAAAGTGAATTTGAGATGAGTATGATGGGAGAGTTAAAATTCTTCTTAGAATTTCAGATTAGTCAATCTCCTGATGGCATTTTCTTCTGCCAAGAAAAATACATCAAGGAGCTCTTAAAGAAATTTGGTTTAGATTCTGTCAAATCTTCTAGAACTCCCATGAGTACCACTACAAAATTGGACAAAGATGAAAGTGGATTAAGTGTGGATATTAAAAAGTATCGTGGTATGATTGGATCCTTGTTATATCTGACTGCAAGTAGGCCAGATATTCTATTTAGTGTTTGTCTTTGTGCTAGATTCCAAGCTGCTCCTAAGGAATCTCACTTAACTGCTGTCAAAAGGATTTTTAGGTATTTAAGTGGGACTTATGATTTAGGATTATGGTATCCAAAGGGTACTTCTTTTAATCTGATTGGATATTCAGATTCTGATTATGCAGGTAGTCTAGTTGATAGAAAAAGCACTAGTGGCACCTGTCAGTTCTTAGGTGAATCTTTAGTCTCCTGGTATTCTAAGAAACAGAATTCTGTTGCATTATCAACTGCTGAGAGTGAATATATTGCTACTGGCAGTTGCTGTGCACAAATGCTTTGGATGAAACAAACTCTAGAAGATTATAATCTATTTTATGATAGGATTCCTATTCGGTGTGATAACACCAGTGCTATCAACATCTCTAAAAATCCTATTCAGCACTCTAGAACTAAGCATATTGATGTTAGATATCACTTCATCCGTGATCATGTTCAAAGAGGTGATATATCCTTAGAATTTGTATATTCTGTAGATCAATTAGCTGACATATTTACAAAACTTTTGGACGAAAAGACCTTCAATAATATTAGAATAAGGCTAGGTCTCATTCGGTTTGAGAAAAACTAAGGTTATCCCTCTGTCGGTGAATCTTGAGTGTTAGCTGTGAAGGCATCGGTAGATGTTTTTGTTTTCTATTGGCATCGGTAGATGCTTTATGTTCTATAGGCACCGGTAGATGCATTGTTTTCAATAGGCATCAGAAGATGCATATCTCTCGATAGGCACCGGTTGATGTAATTTTAATCTGCCGACACGTGTAACCCATCGGGCTGATCGGTTTTACACGTGTGATTACCTCTCGTCGGGCGATGTCCTATTCCATTTAAACTCTCTCTTCTCAGAGACGCTTCACCTTTCAGCGCTCTCTCGAATTGTTTTTCTCTCTAGGTTTTCCTTCTTCGAATCGCACCAATGGCTTCATCATCTTTCGCTGTTCCTCAACCAGCCAAGAAGAAGGCTAAAGTCTCAGCTCGTCCTCCACGAGAGATTCCTCGTGCCAAAGAGTGGCCATCTCTCTTTTTTCTCTCTAAAACAGCTGAGTTAAGGTACCATGAAGACTTTAAGTTCAAATCTTTAATTCCTAGTCGTGGGATTTACTTTGATGACTTAGCTAGAATGGACATTATAGAACCCTTGAAGGAACTCGGGTTATTAGGTCTTTTTGATGTAGAATCCTTCTATTACTCGGAAGCGATCAGAATGTTTTATGCCAACCTGAGTTTTACTTCTGATCTTTCCACTATTAAGAGTTTTGTGTATGAGAGAAAGCATCGGTAGATGTTTTTGTTTTCTATTGGCATCGGTAGATGTTTTTGTTTTCTATTGGCATCGGTAGATGTTTTTGTTTTCTATTGGCATCGGTAGATGTTTTTGTTTTCTATTGGCATCGGTAGATGTTTTTGTTTTCTATTGGCATCGGTAGATGTTTTTGTTTTCTATTGGCATCGGTAGATGTTTTTGTTTTCTATTGGCATCGGTAGATGTTTTTGTTTTCTATTGGCATCGGTAGATGTTTTTGTTTTCTATTGGCATCGGTAGATGTTTTTGTTTTCTATTGGCATCGGTAGATGTTTTTGTTTTCTATTGGCATCGGTAGATGTTTTTGTTTTCTATTGGCATCGGTAGATGTTTTTGTTTTCTATTGGCATCGGTAGATGTTTTTGTTTTCTATTGGCATCGGTAGATGTTTTTGTTTTCTATTGGCATCGGTAGATGTTTTTGTTTTCTATTGGCATCGGTAGATGTTTTTGTTTTCTATTGGCATCGGGTTATTAGGTCTTTTTGATGTAGAATCCTTCTATTACTCGGAAGCGATCAGAATGTTTTATGCCAACCTGAGTTTTACTTCTGATCTTTCCACTATTAAGAGTTTTGTGTATGGAAAGAACATTGATATCACTCCACAGTTCATTAATTCCCTTTTAGAGGTCTCCCACTTAGATAGCTGCCCCTTCCAGTTTGTGTCCGGCACTGAGCCACCGTTCTTTGGAACCTCTGACGGTCAAAATTTTCTTCAGATTATAGCTCTAGACCCAAATCATTTCATTGATCATCTTAAGGGCAAACACCTGACCGCAAGGGCCAGGTTATTTCATCAGATGATAGGGTACAATATTGTCCCTAAGGGTGGTCATCATGACGAGGTGAGTGCCATGGAACTTGCTACCTCTTTACCTTACAACCTGCTCCTCATGAAGATATTTATGCAGCTTGATGTTGTTTTTCCAGAGGATGAAGACCCCTTCTGTCTTCAACCTTCCAGTTATTATTCCCAAACCACCCTGAGAAAATGGGAATTAAGAGAACAAGAACAGGGAACCTTGTTTTGGACGCTTCTAAGCAAAATACTGCTAAGGCAGCAGTTGCCAAAAAGGGGAAGAGAAAACTTATCCTGTCAGAGGAGTCCATTGCTGAAGGAGGGGATGACTCTGAGATACCAGCATTTAATAATTCCCCTTCTCAATCTCAGGCTTCTAGCTTCCAACCTCCTCCTCTAGTGCGAAGGTGTCGTGCCCCTTCTTCACGAGCCCATGTTTCAGAGGCCATCTCTACTCCCTCATCTGTGCCCCTTCCCTTTCCAGAGAATCCTCCTTCTCCTCCTCCTACACTCCTATTGCCTTCTCTGCCTCCACCAGTCCAACCACCTCCTACAGACCAATTACCTCCTCCAAGTCCAATTGCTTCTCCAGTCCCAATCTCTGGTCCTCCACCTGCATTTTTGATGCCCTCAATACCTGCCCTTCCACTTAACTCTCCAGTTCTTCCCACTCCTCCAGTCCAAGCCTCATCACCCATCTTATCCAATGCTCCTGCCACTCTATCTTATCAGAGGAGATTCTCGTTGAGTGAGGCTCAGTTAATGAGCTGAAGGCCTCTATTGACAGCATTGGGACAGCTCTCAGTTCCCTTGAAAGAAGGCTTGAACTGACTCTTGATGTCAAGCTAGCCAAGGCTCAAAAAGACATGAGCACAGATTTTGATACTGGTCTTGGTCTGCTGGCAACCAAAGTGGAAGGTCATCGCCGCCTTGTTGTCCGGGAACTTGAGTCACTCAAATCCTCAATTGATAATCTGACTCCCGAACCAGCACCGGCACCGTCCAGTTCAATCAATGTCTCCGAGGCTTGCTATGAAGATCTCCTTCTTCCATTTTTCAGGCCTGCAGTTGACGAAGATGTGCGGTTCATGTCCCTACATATTCATGAAGCTGAGCGCCTGTTCTCTCCTTCTGTTGTTCCTACTGATGGTCCTTCTGTCGAGCCTCCTCCATGTATGGACATGGTGGTGTTCTCAGATCCTTCTCCATCTCCGGCTCCCTGCTTAGATATGGTGGTATATCAAGGCCTCTCTACCTCTGCTGCTCCTCAGCCAGCGCCCACTCCATGCCAAAGTTTAGTGCTCTATCATCCACCCATCCCTCAAGCTATTGCTTCCCTCTAAACACGTGGAGGCTTACTTCTCTTCAGACCTTGTAGTGCCTGCTTGGATTAACCAAGCTTTTTGGAATTATTTTATAGCCTTTTTTAAGTAGCTGATACTCTCTTTAATGTCTCAACTTTTCTTAATTTACTAATGCAATTACTCTGATGTGTTTTCTGAATTGTGTTGAATGCTTCTGTTGTCTCTCTGCTTGTTTTGGATAATGTCAATGGGGGAGAATGGTATAAAAGTATTTGATCAATTATTTATGCTTTGTGCCATTGCTGAATATGTTTTTTGGTTGTTGTGTGTTTTTGAAACTCTGGTATGCTCTGTGTTTCTTTCTGGAAAATATGCATTTACTATGGGGGAGCTAAGATTATGGGGGAGAGCAATGTTTAATCAAATTTTATACTCATAATTTGTCATCATCAAAAAGGGGGAGATTGTTGACTTAAATAGTGTTTAAGTCTAAATATGTTTTTGATGATGTTTTTAGAATGTCAAGTATGTAATTTGATTATGTTTATTAATAGAGAATAATGAATTATAAATGTGATTTAATTTGTTGGAAATACCCTCGAAAATGGTATTTTAGTAGTCTAACAATCGGGTTGAGTGTACAGGGCTAAAAATTAATAAACAAATGGTACATCCACTGATCCCGAAATGACATAGAAGAGTTCCTTCTGCCGATCGCAAAACGACAAAGAATAAAGTCGTTTAAAGGCTACTCCTACCGATAGCGGTTCAGCGTTTAAAACATTATTCCTGCCGATACCTTTTCAAGCGTTGAAGTGTTGCATCATCCGATAGCGTTTCAAGATGCATCTGCCGATGAAACCTTCAAGATGCATCTACCGGTGAAGTCTTCAAGGTGTATCTGCCGATGAAGCCTTCAAGATGCATCTGCCGGTGAAGTCTTCAAGATGCATCTGCCGATGGAGTCTTCAAGATGCATCTGCCGGTGAAGTCTTCAAGATGCATCTGTCGATGGAATCTTCAAGATACATCTGCCGAAGGCATTTGAAGATACATCTGCCGATGGTGTTTTCAAGTTGTTTCTGCCGATGATTTTTCAAGATGCATCAGCCGATAGTTTTTCAGTATGCATCTGCCGATGGAATTCAAAGCTTGCATCTGCCGATGACTTATCATGTTGCATCTACCGATGGCGTTTTGAAGATACTCATACCGATAGCTTTTAAAGCTACTTCCATCGATGATCTTCCGCTAGAATTCAAAATAGCCGCGAAGCTACAGTGACGTCGTTTTCAGCATTAACTCCAGAACTTTAATGGCGACGACGACTTGCAACTACAGACGGCAACGGCTATCTGAAATTGTACGAAAGCTGCTCCAATGGTAACAAAGTTTCCATTATTGGATGAGGAGCATTGAAGTCAAGAGCCGATTAACTTACAGAGTATTTAAGTCAAGGTTAGAGCACGATGGAATAACTTTTGCGAATTTTACTCTTGAACCCTAATCTGCAAAATCATTCATACTCTGTATTTCTTCTACACCTCTCGATTTTAACTTGAGATTTAACCCTTGTGAGAGTGTAGTTTGAGCTTATAATTTACGAACTCAACTATCTGTATAAGGCAGTGGATTGACGCCCGTGAAGTTCAATCCTGAATTGTAAAAGCAGTTGATCGGAGCCAGGAATTCCGATTTGTTTTTTCTCACTGAGGAGAAGGTTAAGGATCTTCAAGGGGTGAACCTTGAAGCGTGGATGTAGGTAAGGTTTGGCCGAACCACGTAAAAAATCTTGTGTTGATTTTTTCTCTCTCTCTCTCTCTGTTATTTGTATTATTGTGTTTGCTTGGTGATTAGTTTAAGAAAAAATTTGCTGTTAGGTTAATATTTTTAAAAAGGTCTAATTCACCCCCCTCTTAGACAATCTCGATCCTACAAACACTACAAACAATCGCGAACTTCATCGAGGCGAGTAATATAGTGTGATCGACTGGACCCTAAAATGGTTGACTGGAACTGTCATGACCCAGATGTGGACCTAAATAGTAACGTCGGGTTGAGCGACCCAATCCTCAGATAGTACCTGACCACCCAGCTCAATGCTAGGTTTTTACTGCGAAAGACTTTAAAGTAAACTAAACATTGACCCACTAAGAATGGACTGAAATCCACATAATGATCACATAATAATATGATAGTGTAAAACTTAAATAAAACAATGAAATACTGTGCAGGAAATAAAATACCTAACACCCAATAATTATTACGGACCAAAGAACAAAATAATACAACAAAAGAATTTCCTCAACAGAACAACGATCAATATGGGGTGCGAAATGCATTGCAGAGGCCGATCGCTCCAAGCAAGGGTTGATCATTGCCCCACACATGACACAACAGAGGTCGACACTTTAAGTAAAGTGTCGACCTTTGTTCACTCTAGACAAAACAAAGTTTAATCTTAGCGGTCGACACCTCATGGTAGGGGTCGACACCTTGACCAAAGAGTTGACCCTCGCTGTTCTCCAGTGTGCAGGGGTCTACAATTTGAGAAAAGGCGACCCTTGACTCTTTCGGGTATAGCAAGTGTCGGTCGGCCAGTCAAAACTTACACCCTATAGTCTGCCGGGGTCGACACTTGCCGAGGTGTCGATTCTTACTTGGCTTTGCCATCACCACCGGTCGATACCTGCTTGACAAGTTATGATCGCTGCATTGATTTCCAGTGACGGGAAGCGGGAAATCCGGCTTCCCTCACCGATTTCTGCTTCCAATCGAAGCTATAACCTGCATAGAACTCAAATGTACCAAAATATCACAAAAATACCCCAAGGCTTCGAGTTTACAAGCTCGGATTCGAAATCAACAAAAACCTTAACTTAAAAGCAGGGTTTAAATTTGAATTACACGCAGCAAACCTTCACAAAAATAGAAGATGAGAGTGACACAAACACGATCTTAGCATCAGAAACCCTCCATTCTACGCTCGGGATCTCTCACCCTCTCCCTTCACTTCTCTAGGCAAAGGAATGAAGAATTTCTTTCTTCCTTCTATGACTAAAAAAAGAATTAATTAAAATTAAAATAAATCAAAAATAAAATTATATATATAAATATAATATATAATATTATATTAAACCTATCTTCGAATTAAATCCTACACAACAGAACACAACTCCTAGAATAATTATCCAAACCCAATCAGGAAAATTTACAAAGTCTAAACAAAATTTCACTTGCAAAAATTTAATCTACTTAATCAAATCTCGAGGCTCAACTACGTAGAAAATTCTGAAATTCACTGTTTCACGAATTTCCTCCTAACAATAGGGGTGGGCACGGTCCGGTCCGGTCCAATTTCCGCTTGGAACTGGACCGGACCAGTCATTTTAGGATTTTAGTTCTTAGGACCGGAACCGATTCCTCCCGAATGATTTTTTAATTTTTTTTTTTTTCAAAATGCAAAAACACATCAGAACTCAGAATCATTCTGAATGCTTCTTTTCTACTACGTTTTCTCTCTCTCTCTAGAAAACAGACAATTATACTTCTTCGGAGAAAAATATTTTCTCTTTGGCTTTTTTCAAAGGCTATGAAGAAGGTTCACCATCTCATCGAGTTATCAGCAATGGCGGACCAGCCAATTTTTGAGTCGGAGTCAAGCTGCACAAACCCTGCTTCATCTTCCTCGCCTTCGCCATCCTTGCCGCCGGAAAGATTTGACGGGTCAGTCGATGCAGAAACGATCAGCTTATGATACCGACAGTAAACATCCCGTTTTCCGTGGAGTTCGAAAGCGAGCTTGGGGAAAATGGTGTTTGAAATCCAAGAACCCAGAAAGAAAAGTCGGATCTGGCTCGGTACTTTTGCCACGCCGGAAATGGCTGCTCGAGCTCACGGCGTCGCCGCTTTAAGCATCAAAGGAAAGTCCGCCATACTCAACTTCCCAGAACACGCTGGAGCTCTTCCCCGCCCGGCTTCCAACTCTCCTAGAGATTTTCAAGTCGCTGCTGCTACAGCAGCTTCAATGGATTTTCTCGTTCCTTCATCACCATCCTCGTTGACGCCGCAGATCTTAGTCTTCTTCGGGAAAATCACTGAACTGAACTAAAGCCAACAGGGAAGTCGGTATTCCCGCGGTTCCCGGTTCTGTGATCAACAGAACCGGGACCGTGGATCGCGATTCTGGTCCTATTGTTCTGGAAACTGGGAACCGGTCCCATAACTAGAAAATCGCCCAAGAACCGGACGAAACCGACGGTCCAGTCCGGTCCACCGGTTCCGGTCCGGTTCTGCCCACCCCTACCTAACAAGTCCAAAAATAAAATATTAATCTACCTAATGCAAGCTTTTGGAATTTTACTATGAGCAAGCTTTTGGAATTTTACTACACAAGACACGAAAATCGTTGATTTGACTAAAAATTTACACGTGGCAAAAAACCAATGAAACATCAAACAACAAAAAAAATTTACTTGAGAAAGTTATGAATAGAAAATTGGTAGATATTACATGCATGGGTCAACCAGTCCCCAGCAAGGGTTGACTCTTTGATTCTCTTGGATTTTTCCATGGGTTGACGGGTTTCCAAAATGATCTATCATTGACCCCCCTCGGATCTAGCTTGTGGGCGACTGATTACCAAAGCGATCGACCCTTCAAGATGTCAACCGAGAGGTTGACATCTGATCATCTCTGTTTCCAGCAAGTGTCGAAGTGTCAGCCTCACATAGCAGTCGATACTTTAGCAATTTCAATCGCATTTCTTTGTCATTTTTCACCTCTAATCACACAATCAACTTACAGAAATCCTAAATTTACTTAGATAACACAAAAATAACCAAGATATTGAAGTTTCCAAACTGGATTCCAAACTAACAATAAATCCTAAATTTTAAACTCGAAAACAGAGGTAAAAACTAACTTACCCTCAAAGCTCATTCACAAAATGTTGGTGCTCGAAGTCTCGCTAATACGTCTTTAGCCTTGGAACTCAATGGATTGTCATGCAAACGCAACGCACCTCTCTCTTGGCTGCCGCGCGGTGGTGTTTGTGAAAAGGAAGAAAACATTTCCTTTTCTAAAACAATAATTGATTTTAATAAATAAAAATCCTTACATTCCGAGTCGAAAAAACCTGAATATTTTTAAAAAATTTACACGAGGTAAGATCCAAATTACTCAACATTATTTCCTTAAATTTAACTACACTGTAATTTTTCAAATTTCTGAAAATCCAATGTGGCCATGAAACGACACGAGTCAAACCAGAACACATTGATCGTCAATAACGCAAAAAAAAAATTAACACGTGAAATTTAATTAATTAAAAAATACAGTGATTTTACAAGATCTTTTTATAAATTTGTATTAAATTTTGAAGTAATTATTTTTATGTATTTTCACTCTTCCTATAACCGAAATCACTCCGGCCGGGAGGATATGCAACCCTAGTTCTTACAATGTGTTCATGATTCCTCGTGAAAAGGAGGAAAAAGAAGCAAAGAGAACAAAAAAATAGTGACCAGCGCCAGAACAAGTAGATTAAGGCAAATATACAGTCTCCTGCTTCAAGCTCCACACAACATTCCTAGTAAACCTTAACCCTAAATTTAATGTCTTCTTCTTTTCCTCTTTCCTAAGAACAAGCTCACTATTAATAACATTTAACAACACAGATGGTAGAAAACTAAAGACAAAGAAGAAGAAACTAGCCAAGTAGTACAGACTCTGAATGTTTTGCCCTTACAACCCGAGGGAGTAAGTGTTGAATCCAAATCCTCCCTCCATCATCGACGTCTCGTTCTGTTCCTGAATTTACGCAACAAAAAATCCTTCAATTAAAAAGACAGCAAATAAAAATAAGCACTTCTATGATTATGTCCTATCTAGTATATTATATGATTTATACAACTTCTCAGCACCCATTACAGATCTTCCATCAGTTCATACAAAAATGCATTGCGCCCAGAACTTGTATCAATATTCGATAAAATCCCGAAAATTCAACTTGTACTATGTTACAAAGATAGATTTATGTTCGAAATTAAAGAAAAAAGGTGTCATTCACATCACAGCTTCAACTACTTTCAATCACAGCAATATCATATACTCATTTGCTCAAACTTACAAGTATTTGAAATTATATGTTATCCAAAAACGAACGTTTTTAATTTGATATTTAAGCCAAATATTTGACCATACCTGTTTGATCATTGCATTCATGACATCATCAAATGATTCATAATTGCTTTGAACGGCTCCATCCTGCGATTTAGTTTGATGTAAGAGACTGTTCCCATGCTGAACATATAAAGGAGTTCCGCCCGTTATTAAATGATTACTGAAAGAAAGATCAAACACTTTACGACCGGCTGTATTATTTTGGTCCATAATCGACCCTAAGAAACCAGAAGAACCCATACAATCTACAGCTGTGTAAGAATGATTCATATTCTGATGGAAACCATGCCTATTTTCGTCCAACCTTCGTTTTGGTAGAACATTCATCGTTTGAACAATATTTCCGATTAACCCTTCTTGGTATCGATCCCCACTTGAATCCTGCTTAGGATCCAAAACGGCACCAGTCGAAGAGTAATCAATAGGAACTCTCCCAATACTAGAATGGGTAGTAGAAATACTCATGTTATTTGAAGTCAATCGATCATGAGCGTAATTCTCAAACGGATTTAATGAGAAACTGGACATTTGAACTGCGTGATTCCAGTTTTCATCGCATCGATTGTGATCTAAGTTATTAGAACCGTTGATGCCAATATCGAAAGAATCTTGACTCGATGAAGCCACTTTTGCAGAAGATTCAGCTCCAAATCCTCTCCTACTTGGTATTTGAGTCGTATTACCTTGTAATACCAAAGACGAAGTGGACATAGAATTGTTCGATAGTGTAAAACCCGATCCACCATTAATGGGGTTAAACTCTTTCATCACAGTACTGGGTTTTCCTGGCTGCAACTGACTGATCTGTAATGAAGTTGGAATCCCTTGAAATATGCTTGGAGTTTGATTCGTAGAACACATTCCGGCCTCGACTTTACCAAGGGTAGTCGCCGGATTATTTAAGTTTTGGGAATTGCCTTGTTGGACGAGCCCAGAAGAAGCGATTCCATGAAGGGTCAATCCGGCTGGTGTATTCAATCTTCCGAGCATTCCACTGGGTGGATATGATGATAATGGTGTGTTTGAAAATCTTCCATTTCCGGCTAAGGAGCACAAGTCTCCAAATCCATCAATGGTCCCAATTCGCATGTAAGAGGCATCTTTAACTCCCAAAGCAGCAGCAATATTAGCTTGCTGGGTTGCCACACTGCTGATTCTTTTCAGGTAGAGCCTGTATTTCTGCAACACAGCATTACAAAGATAAAAGACTTTTTTTGAACATGAGGACAAAACCAAGACTAGTTTGCCTCGATTACAAGAAATTATTTGGCCAATTCAGATGTTCTAGAAGTGCAGCATAGTAACTTCCCTTTTCAAATATGTTGATTTTCACTGCTTGAAAGTACAATTTCATAGTCATTTGCGCCAAAATGATCCATTTTTACTGTGGGGACTATAAAATTTATTCAATAATGTGAGGGTTAACCTTCTCATTTTCCACATTTACATCACATCTTTGATCTAATATAATCATATTCAACAAAAAGGGAGAATAGTAAATAAGATCGTCACATCGCACGGTAACTTAAAATTTGGTAAATAAGAAGACGACTCTAGATTATTCGTTTTACTTCCATATGAAACAAATTAAACAGGTTTTTACTAAGTTCAAACAAAAAGACACAAGATCAAAATATTTGAATTCAAAACACAGAGGCGTAAGAAAGATTGCTAGATATAGATCAGAAGGCAGAGATCTACAGATAAAGAGATTAGAAAGAACAAAGAAATGAGGAAAGTAAAAGACATGGGAAGGACTCATAATGTCAAATTTCTATATTCAATAATAAGATTACATTTAAATTATGTAATATAAATAATAGGGCTCAGTAAAGCAAACAAGGATTTATACCTGCAAATGGCTGGCTACATTTTCTCGTGTGAGTCCTTCAACATTCATGAGATCGAGTATCTTCTTCGGAACAGCCTCTGCATTAAAATGATAATAACAAGGCTTTAGAAAATGCTTCAAACCAAATGAACAATACTTTAATTTATCAAAAAACTCACTATCGAGGCCGAGCTGATGAACAGCTGCAACGAATTTCCGGTGCAACTCGACCGACCAAACTACTCGAGGCTTCTTCTGGGTTGAAGGGTCTTCGTTCTCATGTTCAATCTCTTCCCCTTCCTCTTCTTCATCTTCGTTTTGATCCTTCCGCTTTCTGTTCAGTTTCCCATTTTCTCCATTTTCGGTTGAGGAAAAAGCTTGTTCGCTTTCGCTGTTTCCTTGCTGATAAATGTTTTGATTGGTGGAATTGTTTTGTTCTTTCAAATCAAACTTCCTTCTTCGAATCACGTGTTGCCATATGTTCTTTAGCTCCTCGATTCGAACAGGTTTCAGCAAATAATCGCAAGCACCATGAGTAACGCCCTTCATTACAAGCTCGGTATCGCTATGAGCTGACAACACTATAGTGATCGTATAAAACAAAACACAATCAGGAGAAATCGAACTAAGATCTCTTCTGGTAATAAACTAAGCCCCAATTGGATGAAGAAGAGAGTGAGGTAACGGAGAAGATGCTCAGACTTACTGATAACGGGTAAGTCCATTTCGAGCCCCACATGCTCAAGGAGTTTAAATCCATCCATGTCCGGCATATTTACATCACTGATAACAAGGTCAAACATATTTCTGTTTTCCCTCAACATTTTCAGAGCCTGGACCGCCTGATTTGTAGTGGTAACTACAGAAGCAAAACCAAATTAAACCTAATTCCTATAGGAATCAACAAATTATCACCAGACTTTGACCTACTGGTAGGCAGACTGATGGGTTTTACAGGACTCGTGAAATAATCAGCTAAAAGGAGGACATAGGAGATGGATACGAGGTTAAAAAGAAGCAATTGAACGAAAAGTGAGAGAGGGAAACAAAATTTGAGCAGAATATTTTAAAAGTGAATTCGGAGAAGAAGGAAACGGACCGTGATATTTGCATCTGCGAAGTAGAGTCTCCAAAACTTTAAGGCAAATAGGGTCGTCGTCGACGGCAAGAACACGCATACCAACCGGGAATCCGTCGGCGGATCCATTTTCAGCCGCCAAACCACTTCTTTGATTTTCCACAATCATGGCGAATCCAAAACTCAAATACCCAGATGAGATTTCAGAGGCAACGGTTCAACTTCGAATGTTTGAGCGAAGTTTTTCGATGCTTTTCTACTTACCCAACTGGAAAATGGCATGAGGAGAGAGAGAGAGAGAGAGTAAAGCTGAACAAATGAAAAATGATGGTGATGGGCAGGGCTGGGCAGGGCAGGGAGGAGGAATTCAACCAAACAAAATGGAAAAACCTTTCTATATTTTAATGGAAACTCTCCCTCTCTCTCTCATCTCCCTTCACTGTACTAATTTGTCTTAACCTTTTTTCTGTCTCTCTCTAACAAATCAGCTGATAGACGCAGAAAGCAAATTGTTTTTAACTTGGAATTATACATCCAAATTCATTATTTTAATTAAAAGCTTTCGTCTTTCCATACCATCTTCCTCCAAAGCTTCCATTTTTTTAATCCACCCTCTCTCTCTCTCCTCTTTCTCTCTCTGCACCCCAATATTCTATATGAAAGTGGAAGACTTTTTGGGTTTTGATAGTGCATGTCGAATGTCCACAACAATTCCTGGATTTTACCATCACCCGTCGCATTTGCATCATAGGTCAGCAACATCAACGGTCGAAATCAATTATTTCATCATGATCTCACCAGGAATGTACGGTGATAAGCAATGAGGGTTCATTTAGAATGATAAGCATCAATCCCATGAAAATGATTAGGAGTTACCATATCTTATATTAATTGAAAATCTTCCTTAGAATCCATTATTTATTCATTGATTTCCATGCTAATCTCAATTAATTTCACCCATGAAATCCCTTAATAATTAATGAATATTACCAATATTAAATTTTCATAATAATGTCTTAGAAGTGTTCATAGATGCAAATTCAACAACGACAAGGCCTAAATGGAAATTATAAGCATTACGTTCATTCATAACTTTCATAACAAGGTCAGCATGGTTAATAATATATACTCAAATATTAATTACACGACTTTAACTATCAACTACAGATTTGTTAAAATTGAAACTAGTTACAGTGCTAATACCTAAAGTGGTGAACCAGAGTTAGTTTCTTATTTTACTCTCTAAATATATTTGTTAACGTGTCAAATAATGATTGATACAATTTATATAATAAATTATAAATATATAAATTGTACAAATTATTATTTGATACGTCATCTAGAACATTGAGAGAATAAAATGAGAAAATAAACTGTAATATTATTCTTTATAATTTATCACATTAATTGAAAAAATGATTAAGAGATTAATCAAATCAAAGTTTGTAAAAGTAGAAAGGTTTGTTAGGCATGTGTTAATTAGCTAATGAGAATTAAAGTAGAAATAAATCATAATTAATAGTGAGTTAAGCAGCGGTTGAGGTACACGCGCTTGAATAGTTTGGGAGGGGGTTTGGTCTATGGACACTAGGTCAGGTTGAAGGTTCTCTACCTAGTTCTAACTAAAAGTACCAAAAAGGGTACAATCCCATGTGAGACAGAACCATGAGGTCCACTGCGGAACTCACCAGCTACCGCCACGTTTCGATTTGTGATTGGGTTGTCATCGGACCCGCTTCAGATTCCAGACCCAGAAAGAAATGCAGCCTTTTTGTGAATATGAATACATTAACCCCACGCCCCTCCCATTACATTTGGAAATCGGATGGGGGCCCACGTCAAAGGCTAAATTCATGATAATGCCCCAATTATATGATCTTCTAAAGCATCAAGGTCGTAGATTTTCAGTAGAAGATATTATGATTAAGTGAGAGATTGTATTTTGGGTGTTTATGTTTATAGAGTTACGGTATATAGACACGTCGCTAAATAGAATTATTGATGAGCCGCCTTAAAACTATCTGCAGTTCATAATATCTGTAAGTTATAAATTATTATAACTATTACGTCAGTCAATAAAGTTATTGCAACACTACCGATGTTAATGTAATAATCTCTCGTATTTTGAACTCGGGCTTCAAGAGAGATCAGTGCTTGAAGAAAAGTATTTTGACCATTATTATTTCTAATTACAAGACAATGTAAATGTGGCTCATAGAGAAGCGCTTCGACCATATCGATCTCTAACTATGGAATGTTACAAATTGCGGTTCATGTAGAAGTGCTGTGAAGATAAGTGTTGTAACATGCTCATGTTTTGGATTTAATACCATTAGTAAGGAATCATGTTTCAACATAAAATTAATTAAGCGACGTCAAAATGCATAGATTTTCCTGTATTTTCTAATTCAGCTAGAAATATTTTGAAAATTTTGATTTTTGACTATCTTGATTAATCCATAACTATGACTAGTGACTTTTCACGCTGATATTTACATTTGTTTTTTTGCTCTGTAGTATCTTTAGTCTTCTATTTGAAAAGTCATATCTTGTAAGAAATATTTAGTCTTATAAATCATAAACTTATTTCTTTATTTACTAAGATAATTTTGTGTCAAAATTATCAATAGAATAGAAAGATATTGATACGAATCAAGATAGGTCTAAGCCCAATGTCAAGGACAATAATTCATTTAACAAATGAGACCCTAATGTGAATCAATGTGCGACCAAGCTCAAGCCTAAAGACAAACATTAATGTCAAAATATTGTAGTTCATCATGGAAGAACATACTTTAAGGAGATCAACATCTTCAATTCAGCATCCTCTTATACTATGACATTCTTCAAGGTGAGTCATAAATGGAGGATCAAACACAGGTTCAAAGATTATTGGATTTTCCAAGAAACTGCCATCAAACTAACCTTTGAGGTTTCATTGGTATATTTGATGGTCTAGCCAACCTTATTACAACAAGTGTGCTTCATAAAGAATTTAGCTGACTTCTCAAGGTTTCTATAGTGGGCTAGATCGCATAATTTGGACGTCGTTTGCTTAGTCAACAAGGCCAATTACAGATAGGCTCATTCCCAGAATATTTATGGAAGGAGAAATTTGTTTTCCTTATGACAAATAATTGTAATATTTCCTAATTATAGTTTTAGAAAGTTTCTTAATTATAGTTTTAAAAAGCTTTCATAATCATAGATTTAGAAAGTTTTCCTAAGTATTGTTTTAGAAGGTTTCCTAATTATTGTTTTAGTAATATTTCCTAATTACTTTCTTGTTAAATTAGGATAGTTTGTAGCCTATTTAAAGGCATATACCTTGCAACATTAGAGAAACAATATACATGATTTTAAGTTACTCTTTGTGAGAATTTTCTCTTTGGGTTCTTTGTGAAGAACTAAATCTTCTTCAAGTCAAAACTTGAAAGATCAACTTGATAGCTTTGGTTCTAACTATAAGTTCGGTTACGGGTCAAGCTCATTGATTGATAATTTTGGTTCCGTCGACAAGGTTCGATTAGGGTCAAGTTCCTTATACTTGATTTCAAAGGTTTTCCTGAGTTTCTATTCCGCATTGTTGAAGGATCTCGGGTTTGATATACCCGTGGTTCTCATCAGTAATGATCGTGGTTCCCGATCTGAAGACGCAACGATTCTCACTTTCAAAAATCTCTCTCCCCCACCTCTCATTCTCCTTATTCTTCTCCTTCTCACACAAGGAAACAAGAGTTTCCTTACCCCATTTAAAAATAATAATAAATCTAATTCATGAAATTTACCATTATGCCCTTCATAGCTAAATTAGATTATTTAATCCACTTAGCAAGCTTAATTTAAGCAAAACCCAACTTCTGAGTATTACTCAAATACTAAAAAATTATCGACTTTACTCTAAATTACCCAATAACTTGACGTGACAATTACAAGAAAAATAAGTCAACCCTTGACACATCGTCAGTCAATAAATGAAAAATTGACATGTGGAAATTAATTAACTTAAAAATACTAGTTTTTATAGTTGTGATAGCCCAGTCCTGAACAATATCTAAGATAAACACTTTTTTTGTAGCGCAGTCCCGAACATATGTTTGAGAAGCAATCCTTGCAGTTGACCTGGGGACATCTGTAGTAGCCGAAGCCAAAGCATGCATTTTCGAAGTGTAAAGTGCAAGCGATCGGACCTAGATTGCGGTAGACTGCAGTGGACGCCCAGTGAAGCCTTGCTAGACCAAAAAAAAAAAATATCACACTTCTCTAGATATTATCAAAATGTCCTAGATGTTGTTCCCTTGATTAGTTATATTGACCATAATATTCATCTACAGAATAAGACCTGATAGTTTTTGTAATGGTTTGAATCTTCAATACTCTATTGTCTATAATGTATTGTGGATATCTATTATGGATGATATATGAATATAAGTTATGAAAGTTGTATTGAAGAAATGGTACAAAGTCCTTGTGAATACCAAGAATAAAACTGTTTTGTAGGAACAGACTTGATAGTAAGTGTAATAAATTTTGCTGTGATAATTGGACTTTTATGAAATTTGACAATCTTAAACTATACATGTAGAGGAAAAGAATGGCTTTGGAATGAAAGAAGTTGGATGTATGTAGCCAAAGTTATTTACTTTTTAATCTGATGAATGCAGTTTACATTTTAAACTGCACTATTTTTGTTAATGGCTTTAAACTATATCTTAGAGTTGAAATTTGGAGAAAATTAAAGAAGAAAAAATGTTTCTAACACTTTGATCCTATATGGTGTTAATAGAGTTTGGATTAGTTATTCCATGTGTTAGATTTATTTACTGGGCTAAAAACTCATTATGTGAATTTATATTTTTCAGATATTGAGAACGTTCACCGAAAGGAAAAAACACAAGGCAATATAAAGTTTGTAAAGAGGCATAGGTGAACCATCAAGGTAGTTGGTCTTTTTGTTTGGGTGGGATGTTTGGTTTTCATTTGTATAAATCTTTTTGAAAGGTCACATGTAGTGACCTACTTTTGTAGTAGCTTCCGTGTTAGTACTCTGATTTTCTTGTAAATTTTCAATGAATAAAATGTATGTTGATTTTCTTCTTGCAATGGTACATATTTTATATGTTTTATGTTTTAAATGCTTTTATTAAAAAAATAATTTTAAACAGAGCATCCTAATTTAAGATACCAAGTTAAAGAAGTATGTTCCATTAATTCATAATGATCTATGCATGTGAGAGGTGAATGCTAATGAGAGCATCCCTTCGATATTCGACTCCTTCCTACTTTGGGATCCTCTAGCCGTCGAGGTCCGGTTGGTGGAATCGGGTCCTGACAGATTTGGTATCAGAGTTATACATAATAGTTTTAACTGGTTATGCAGTTTAGTAACTATGTTTAGAATGCCTCTTATATTGCCTTGATGGTAAATGTTTTTCTGATTAATATATGATTTGCTATAGATAGTGAGAGGAGAATCTACTCATAGTGATGATAACCAAGCTGATGAGATAGTTGAAATGCAAAGAGATATCATAGCTTTAGCCGATATTGTTAATAGAAATGTTGTCAACAGACTAATGAGATAGTTGAAAGTTTGGATTCAATGGAAATGAAATGGTTGGAGAGGTTTTGAAAAGCTAAACCTCCGATGTTTAATGGAAAAAGTAATCCATCCATAGTTGAGGAGTGGCTGAGACAAATGAAAAAGAAGTTTGAAATGGTGGGAATTCCAGATGAATTCAAAGTCAAGTTTGCTTTAAATCAACTTAATGATAAGGCGGATAAGTGGTGGGATCAGATTAAGGTATCCCTAGGTGGCCAATTTGGTTGGGAACAATTTGAAAATGTCTTCTTGGAGAGATTCTTTCCCAAGTATATTAGACAAGCAAAAGTTAAAGAATTCTTGGAGCTGGTTCAAAAAACATGAGTGCTTTGGACTATCAAACAAAGTTTGAGGAGTTATCAAAGTATGCAGGAGATTTTATTCTCAATGAAGCTGCTAAAGTCCAAAGGTTTGAGCAAGGCCTTAGATCGGATATTTCTAATAGACTCGTAGCTTTAAAACTTGAGTCACATTCATATATGGTGGAGAGAGCCATGCTAATTGAGCAAATACTTGGGGTGAGCAAGAATGAATGGGAATCAAGAAGAAAAACAAAGGGAAAGAATCAAAAAATAATAAGTGGAGAAGATCAAAAGTTCAAAAAGACAAGATTACTCCACCTCAATCTCAAACTCAAACCTCATATCAAGGTAAATCAACTAAAAGTGAGGGTGACAATTCACAAACAAATGATACATGGAATAAAACGTATTATTATTGTGGTGAAGTGAGTCATATAAGAAGAAATTGTAAGAAATGGCAAGGCTGAAAATCCTTACACTCAACAACGGGGTCACATGAGTCCTCCTTCATATATAAGACTAAATTAGCAAGTACTAAGACAATTTTGGAGGAAATGTCTTATAAATTTTCAATGAATAAAATGTATGTTGATTTTCTTCATGCAATGGTACATATTTTATATGTTTTATGTTTTAAATGCTTTTATTAAAAAAAATGATTTTAAACAGAACATCCTAATTTAGGATACCAAGTTAAAGAAGTATATTCCATTAATTCAAAATGATCTATGCATGTGAAAGGTGAATGCCAATGAGAGCATCCATTCGATGTTCGATTCCTTCTCACTTTGGGATCCTCTAGTCGTCGGGGTTCGGTTGGTGGAATCGGGTCTTGACAGATTTGGTATCAGAGTTATACATAATAGTTTTAACTGGTTATGCAGTTTAGTAAATATGTTTAGAATGCCTCTTATATTGCCTTGATGGGGAATGTTTTTCTGATTAATATATGATTTGTTGTAGATAGTGAAAGGAGAATCTACTCGTAGTGATGATAACCAAGCTGATGAGATAGTTGAAATGCAAAGAGATATCATAGCTTTAGCTGATATTGTTAATAGAAATGTTGTCAACAGACTAATGAGATAGTTGAAAGTCTGGATTCAATGGAAATAAAATGGTTGGAGAGGTTTTGAAAAGCTAAACCTCCGGTGTTTAATGGAGAAAGTAATCCATCCATAGTTGAGGAGTGGCTGAGACAAATGAAAAAGAAGTTTGAAATGGTGGGGATTCCGGATGAATTCAAAGTCAAGTTTGCTTTAAATCAACTTAATGATAAGACAGATAAGTGGTGGGATCGGATTAAGGTATCCCTAGGTGGCCAATTTTGTTGGGAACAATTTGAAAATGTCTTCTTGGAGAGATTCTTTCCCAACTATATTAGAGAAGCAAAAGTTAAAGAATTCTTGGAGCTGGTTCAAAAAGACATGAGTGTTTTGGACTATCAAACAAAGTTTGAGGAGTTATCAAAGTATGCAGGGGATTTTATTCTCAATGAAGCCACTAAAGCCCAAAGGTTCGAGCAAGGCCTTAGATCGAGTATTTCTAATAGACTCGTAGCTTTAAAACTTGAGTCACATTCATATATGGTGGAGAGAGCCATGCTAATTGAGCAAAAACTTGGGGTGAACAAGAATGAATGGGAATCAAGAAGAAAAACAAAGGGAAAGAATCAAAAAATAGTAAGTGGAGAAGATCAAAAGTTCAAAAAGTCAAGATTTACTCCACCTCAATCTCAAACTCAAACCTCATATCAAGGTAAATCAACTAAAAGTGAAGGTGACAATTCACAAACAAATGATACATGGAATAAAACGTATTATTATTATGGTGAAGTGAGTCATTAAGAAGAAATTGTATGAAATGGAAGGCTGAAAATCCTTACACTCAACGAGAGGGTCACATGAGTCCTCCTTCATATATAATACCAAATTAGCAAGTACCTAGACAATTTGGAGGAAATGTTTCACAAGTTGCTAGTTCACAACCAAAAGTACATGCCTTTGGTGCTTTTGGTGAACAAACTGATAATACTATAATTGAAGGCACTTTCTTACTTTACAATTTTGTTTGATTCCGGAGCAACACATTCATTTGTGCCAGCCTCTATTGTGTATGCATTGATATTGAAAATAGTGTTATTACCATATGCTTTGGATGTGGAATCACTGTTGGGTGGAAATGTTGCTGTAGATAAAAAATATGTAAATCTTGTGTAGTGTGGATTAAAGACTATGAGTTAGTGGTAGACCTTATAGTTGTGGAACTTGATTTGTAACACCCGGGACTTTTCTCTAACATACGTAGCCTTAGATTAGGTCATGTTATGATAGTTTAATCGTAATCCTAGGGTTATGTTAAGTATAAAAGTGAGAGAGTGAAAGTTGGAAGGTATTTGGTGAGAAACTTAAAAGTTGGAGTCATTTAGTGATGGTTATTGTTGAATTTAATGTAAAGGAAATAAAGTGAAGGAAAAGAGTGGAGGAGGAAACCTTCAGGTAGGAAGAGATGGAAAAGTGTGAGGGGGAGGTTGATAAATTATAAAGTTTGTGGTTAAAAATTAAAATAGGAAAAAGTGGAGAATTAAATGTTGCAGGGTTTAGGATAAAAAGACAACTTTGTGTCTTCTTCTCCACTCTTCTCCCTCGATATTTCTTCAGAACCTCAAGGCCTCCATTTTGGATTTCAGCTCCTTCTTGGTAAAGATTAGCAAGGTTTTTGTGGTAAGTTGGTAAAAGCTCGGTTGTAATGGGTTTTTTTTTTTTTTTTGTGGTTTAGTGGTGTTATGAATGAGTTTTGATGAAGTTTGGGAAACCCTAAAGTGAGGGCACGAGATTTTGATTGCCCTTTGCTGGTTTTCCTTCCTACTTTTGATGATTTTGAACTATAGATAGATTAGTTGAGATTATTTAGGTAGTTAGATGTGGGAAGGTGGTGAAAAACTGGTTTTGAATCAACATGGCCGCCCGGTTCTGTGTCTGCATATTGTATCGGCCATGGTGGTATGTGTTGCTAAAATTGGTTTGATTACCAGTGGATAGTGAGACGTGTGTAGGAGGTTTACGGAATGGAGGGGTGGATTGTTGAAATCTGATAAATAAACAAAGTCAAGTTTGCTTTAAATCAACTTAATGATAAGACAGATAAGTGGTGGGATCGGATTAAGGTATCCCTAGGTGGCCAATTTTGTTGGGAACAATTTGAAAATGTCTTCTTGGAGAGATTCTTTCCCAACTATATTAGAGAAGCAAAAGTTAAAGAATTCTGGGAGCTGGTTCAAAAGACATGAGTGTTTTGGACTATCAAACAAAGTTTGAGGAGTTATCAAAGTATGCAGGGGATTTTATTCTCAATGAAGCCACTAAAGCCCAAAGGTTCGAGCAAGGCCTTAGATCGAGTATTTCTAATAGACTCGTAGCTTTAAAACTTGAGTCACATTCATATATGGTGGAGAGAGCCATGCTAATTGAGCAAAAACTTGGGGTGAACAAGAATGAATGGGAATCAAGAAGAAAAACAAAGGGAAAGAATCAAAAATAGTAAGTGGAGAAGATCAAAAGTTCAAAAAGTCAAGATTTACTCCACCTCAATCTCAAACTCAAACCTCATATCAAGGTAAATCAACTAAAAGTGAAGGTGACAATTCACAAACAAATGATACATGGAATAAAACGTATTATTATTATGGTGAAGTGAGTCATTAAGAAGAAATTGTATGAAATGGAAGGCTGAAAATCCTTACACTCAACGAGAGGGTCACATGAGTCCTCCTTCATATATAATACCAAATTCGCAAGTACCTAGACAATTTGGAGGAAATGTTTCACAAGTTGCTAGTTCACAACCAAAAGTACATGCCTTTGGTGCTTTTGGTGAACAAACTGATAATACTATAATTGAAGGCACTTTCTTACTTTACAATTTTGTTTGATTCCGGAGCAACACATTCATTTGTGCCAGCCTCTATTGTGTATGCATTGATATTGAAAATAGTGTTATTACCATATGATTTGGATGTGGAATCACTGTTGGGTGGAAATGTTGCTGTAGATAAAAAATATGTAAATCTTGTGTAGTGTGGATTAAAGACTATGAGTTAGTGGTAGACCTTATAGTTGTGGAACTTGATTTGTAACACCCGGGACTTTTCTCTAACATACGTAGCCTTAGATTAGGTCATGTTATGATAGTTTAATCGTAATCCTAGGGTTATGTTAAGTATAAAAGTGAGAGAGTGAAAGTTGGAAGGTATTTGGTGAGAAACTTAAAAGTTGGAGTCATTTAGTGATGGTTATTGTTGAATTTAATGTAAAGGAAATAAAGTGAAGGAAAAGAGTGGAGGAGGAAACCTTCAGGTAGGAAGAGATGGAAAAGTGTGAGGGGGAGGTTGATAAATTATAAAGTTTGTGGTTAAAAATTAAAATAGGAAAAAGTGGAGAATTAAATGTTGCAGGGTTTAGGATAAAAAGACAATTTTGTGTCTTCTTCTCCACTCTTCTCCCTCGATATTTCTTCAGAACCTCAAGGCCTCCATTTTGGAATTTCAAGCTCCTTCTTGGTAAAGATTAGCAAGGTTTTTGTGGTGAGTTGTAATGGGTTTTGTTTTTTTTTTTTTTTTTTGTGTTTTAGTGGTGTTATGAATGAGTTTTGATGAAGTTTGGGAAACCCTAAAGGTGAGGCACGAGATTTTGATTTCCTTTGCTGGTTTTCTTCCTACTTTTGATGATTTGAACTATAGATAGATTAGTTGAGATTATTTAGGTAGTTAGATGTGGAAGTTGGTGAAAAACTGGTTTTGAATCAACATGTCGCCGGTTCTGTTTCTGCATAATTGTATCGGCCATGTTGTATGGTTGCTAAAATGGTTTGATTCAGTGGATAGTAGACGTGTAGAGGTTTACGGAATGGGGTGGATTGTTGAAATCTGATAAAAAACGAGTAAGTTATAGCCGATTGAAGTTTGAACACTAAAAATGTGGGAATTTCGGGTTTTAGGGTTATAAACTTTAGAGTTAGTTTAAATTGTTGTTAGATTTACTTTAGGCATTCCTTAGAATTCCTAGAATGTTACTAAGTGAATTTCCCTATATTTGTTAGGTTGACGAGCGAGTATTTGAGTTTGACGAAGTGAACAAATACGTGCAGCGTAACAGGTAAGTAGTGAAGTGTGTGTGTTTGCCTTCGGGCCTACACCATGGAACGGTATTGTTGGTTGTTGGTTTGTTTTGAGTTGGGCATTGTGTGACATGCATCATTGTTTTTGAAACACAAAAAACGAGTTTTGTGCATGGTTTGAAATGTGAGCATGAAATGTAAAAAGAGAAGAAGAAACGAAATGTGGTCTCGAGTGGAGTCGCCAAGTCGCGTTAGGGTGCTAGGGTAGCATTTGCGAGGGGCTCTACGAGAGACGTATCGCTGAAAATACGTAAGTGTCGTGAGTATGAACGCCTCGTCGTTGAGGTACAAGTGAAAAAACTAGAGGGTTTTATGATCGATGTAAGAGGAGATCGTGTTTGGTTGTCCAATGGGCGGGGCTCGGATGTGAGCTGTCCGATCTTGCTCTGCTGAGTCAAGGTGTGGCCGTCTAATGAGCGGGGCTCGGATGCGTGCCTACTTGATTCACACCGTAAAGTGAAAGATTAATGAAACGAAAACGAAACGAGAACAACAGAGCGAGTAGAAACTGCATGTGTTAGGAGTTGAGTGTGCATTGTGTTTTTACATTCGTTATTCCCTACTTGCTAAGCATTAGACTTACATTTTGTGTTCTGTGGTGTAGGTGACGACGAGATACCTGGTGAGCTTTTTTAGGGAGGCCATAACTAGGATGCAGTCGGCGACGTACATGGCTTACCGGTGCAGGTATTTGTCGGGGCGTCGTGACCATTGAGTTGCTGGGAGGTGGGGTAGTAGGAAATTTGTTGGGATTTTGATAACGTACGTGATGTTGGTTTTATAAACTTTTTTGGTGTGTACTTTGAATGTGTTATATAAAACATTGGGTTTTTTTTTATTTTGGTTTTTAGTGGTTTTTATAGCTTTTATGTTTTTGTTTATGTGTGCGAGTTGGGTTTAGGGGTTTTAATGTTTCTAGAAGTTGAAAATATTGGAAGATGAGTTGGGAGAGAGTTTTAGGTGAAATGTTGATGAAGTGAAGAAAATTAGAAAATGGGTAATCGGTCGAAGTTTGTAACACCCGGTTATATCGAACCAGTTCTCAATTCTTTTTAAATTAATAGCACACTTTAAGTGACAATAATAATGGTAGGGTTAATGGATGACTAGGCAAGGGCATATGGGTAATTGGAAATTTAAAAGTGGATAACGTATTTAAGGAGAGAGGTTTGGGATTAATGCACTGTAGCCGCCACTTTTCTGTCTATCATTCCTCTTTCGGCCTTCAGCTCTCCAGCAGAACCCTTTTGGCGATTCTCTTGCTTGATTCTCTTTCAATCTAGGTAAGTTTTCCTCGTTTTTCTTGTATTTTAGCAGTTAGGTAACTGAGGGAGTACAATGTGAGAAATTTCGAGGATGCTATGATTGAGAGTAGATTCGGGTTTTGGAGATAAATAGGAATGCACGGGTAGCAGGGTTTCAAACTGGTTTCTTCAAACTTCCGATTGATTCTTGGTGAAGTTTAGTGAAGGTTTGATTAATGTACTGTTATGACCTTAGGTGAGCGAGCTTCTAAAGTAGCTTACAGCCGAGCAATCTCCAGAAGACCAGATAAGTTAAGTATGCTTGTGCCTTCGGGCCTGCATCACAAAACAGTAGGATTTATGTGTGCTTGAATGTGTTTGTAAGTCATGTATCATATTTTTGAAAGTATGCGAAAATGAATTTACATGAAATGACATGGTAAGAAATGAATAGACCGTAACAGTTGTTAAGGGAACTAATCCGCCCCTTAATCGAGAGAGAGAATGTATGACTTTGGGAGAAGTGATTCCAAATCCCAATTTTACAAGGGGATCTGAACAGTTTGTTAAGGGAACTAATCTGCCCCTTAATCGAGAGAGATGATGTATGACTTTGGGAAAGTGATCCAACTCCCAATTTCACAGGGGGATCAGATCAGAAACGAATGCATATACAACTGAGATGAGAAAGTAGAAACTGCATGTTTAGGAATTTATGTTTCAGCATTTCATTTCATTACTGCTTTACTTACTTAGCATTAGGCTAATAGATGAGTTTCGTGGTGTAGGTGAAGAAGTGACAGCAGGTGTGTTCTTTGAGTTTGCTGAGGACTAGGCAGGTTGGAGGGGTGCATTCATGTACTGATCTGGCAACTGATGGGGCGGTTTAACTGGTGTCAGTAGATGAGAAGGTTTAGTGAACCATGATTCAATTTAAATATATTGAGAGTTTTAATGACAGTAGTAGTTTTGATGTTTTGAATGCAATTTGAGACTTTTTCTGATAATGATACTCTGTTAGTTTTAATAGTGGTTTTTACCAAATTTTGGAGTAGTACATGAATTTAAGTAGTTTTGAACGGTTTTAGTAAAATGCTCAAGTTCTTTTGGTAGTCGGAGTTTTCTTTGTTTAGAGTGAAATTGTTGCTATATCGTTTTTGTTGAGTGTTTTGATCTATCGGTAGATGATGTCTATCGGCAGATGTTGAGTATTTTGATCTATCGGCAGATGATGTCTATCGGTGGATTTAGTCTATCGGTAGAAGTCGAGAATTTTGTCTATCGGTGGATGTAGTCCATCGGTGGAAGTGAGTATTAGAATTTGTCGTTTTGTGACCGGGTGATGTCGAATATTATATCTATCGGAAGATGTAGGAAGAATTTTGTCGTTTTGTAATCGGAAGATGTGTTCAGTAGAAGCCATCGGAAGATGTCTCCAGTAGAAGCCATCGGTAGATGTTTTCGACATAAGTCTTTAGTAGCCTTATCGTTTTGTAATCGGAAGATTTAGGCTGAGAGTGTTTGTCGTTTGTGAGCGGTAGACATCGTTTGCCGAATTATTACAATCGCATGGATATCACGTGGTTTGTGCGGTAAAGGTGTTTTGTCGTTTAATGACCGGTCGAGGTGTTCTGTTATGTTTGTAAGTAAAAGACTTTTGTCGTTTAGTGATCGGTCGATGTGTTCTGTTTTCTTTTCTCTTTCAACCAACTGTCTTGAATATTTTAACTATTTAATAAATATTATTTTTATACGATGATTTTTCCGCTGCAAGTTTCAACGTTTTAAGAGTCAAATCTTGATCATTGAATGAAATTTTAAAATTTTCTCAAAAAGCCATAGTTCGGTTCAGTATTTTGTGTAGCGAACCGGGTTCAGATAACTTAGGGCGTTACAAAGTTGGTGTGAAGTTTATGCGGAGATGTCGACTGATTAGTACTGAAATCGGTCAAAGTTGGTGTGCTGTATTCGGTCGAAGTTGCTGTGCTGTAATCGGTCGAAGTTGGTTTGGAGATATCAACTTAGTAGAAAACGTCGACCTATTCTGTAGTAGAAAACGTTGACCGATCAGTAAGATATTGTCGACCGATATTGTCGACCGAAATTCCCAGCTGTCAATTTGGCATATGCCAGTTTAGCAGATGTTGATTCGGCATATGTTAATCGGCAGGTATGTTTGTAAATTTTCTTCGGCAACAAAAAGGTTGCCGACCGATTGGCCCAAGAGTCGATCAATCGACAGAGTGAATGGTAACCGAGTTTGATTTTTTTTTATTATTTTTGGTTTGCGAATATGATTTAATCTAATTTTTTCAGACATGTTTTGTATGTATTTTAGACACGTTACTCCATCCGCTTTCAAGGGTTTGAAAAACCCGAATATTTTATTGAAAATTTTATAAAAAAAAAAATTCCATTTTAAATAGTGTATTGAGTGAGCATGTAGCGTATCGAGCCGGAATGGGTGTCGGGGGCATTACATGATTGGTTTGATGTTTTTTGGGGATGAATTGGTTATCCAAGTACAAAGCAATTATGAATTGTTATCGAAAGAAAATACGTATGTCTTCCGCAAGGAGAAACATTTTCATTTTATGGTAAGGGAAATGCAATTAGATGCCACTTCCCTCGAACTTCTTTTAAGTTTAAAGGATGGATAGTTACCTTTTGATTGAGCCGAATATGATAACAATGTTAAATCTATTGAAGTGGTAAATGAATATATGGATGTTTTTCCAGACAGGACTACCAAGAAGAGAGATAAAATTTGTAATTGAAGTGTATCCAGTACAAATCTGATTTCCATTGCTCCTCATCATATGACAACACTAGCTGAATTAAAAGGAATTGAAAGTACAATTAGAGAAATTAATGGAGAAAGGATTTATAAGGCCTAGCACATCTCCATGGGGTGCTTCAGTCTTGTTTGTTAAAAAGAAATATGGTACATTAAGATATGCATTGACTATTGACAATTGAATAGAGTAATAGTAAAGAAAAAGTTGACCGATCAGTAAGATATTGTCGACCGATATTGTCGACCGAAATTCCCAGCTGTCAATTTGGCATATGCTAGTTTAGCAGATGTTGATTCGGCATATGTTAATCGGCAGGTATGTTTGTAAATTTTCTTCGGCAACAAAAAGGTTGCCGACCGATTGGCCCAAGAGTCGATCAATCGACAGAGTGAATGGTAACCGAGTTTGATTTTTTTTTATTATTTTTGGTTTGCGAATATGATTTAATCTAATTTTTTCAGACATGTTTTGTATGTATTTTAGACACGTTCTCCATCCGCTTTCAAGGGTTTGAAAAACCCGAATATTTTATTGAAAATTTTATAAAAAAAAAAATTCCATTTTAAATATGGTATTGAGTGAGCAATGTAGCGTATCGAGCCGGAATGGGTTCGGGGGCATTACATGATTGGTTTGATGTTTTTTTGGGGATGAATTGGTTATCCAAGTACAAAGCAATTATGAATTGTTATCGAAAGAAAATAACGGTATGTCTTCCGCAAGGAGAAACATTTTCATTTTATGGTAAGGGAAATGCAATTAGATGCCACTTCCCTCGAACTTCTTTTAAGTTTAAAGGATGGATAGTTAACCTTTTGATTGAGCCGAATAATGATAACAATGTTAAATCTATTGAAGTGGTAAATGAATATATGGATGTTTTTCCAGAAGGACTACCAAGAAGAGAGATTAAATTTGTAATTGAAGTGTATCCAGGTACAAATCTGATTTCCATTGCTCCTCATCATATGACACTAGCTGAATTAAAGGAATTGAAAGTACAATTAGAGAAATTAATGGAGAAAGGATTTATAAGGCCTAGCACATCTCCATGGGGTGCTTCAGTCTTGTTTGTTAAAAAGAAATATGGTACATTAAGAATATGCATTGACTATTGACAATTGAATAGAGTAATAGTAAAGAAAAAGTATCCACTTCCTTAGATTGCTGATCTATTTGATCAGTTGAGAGGTTCATATTGGTTCTCAAAAATTGATTTAAGGTCCGGATACCATCAACTAAAATTTTGGGAAGAAGATATTCATAAAATTGCTTTTAGAACTGATTATGGTCATTACGAGTATTTGGTTATGCCCTTCAGTTTGACGAATGCATCTGCAGCATTTTTGGACTTAATGAACAGAGTGTTTAGACCGTATCTTGACAGTTTTGTGATTGTATTCATAGATGACATTTGGATATATTCTTCTTTAAGACAAGACCATGAGAAACACTTGCATTGTGTTTTGGACCTGTTGAGACAACACCAATTATATGCCAAGTTAAGTAAATGTGAGTTTTGATTGGAGGAAGTCAAATTTTTGGGATATGTGATTTCTAAGAATGGTATTGCGGTTGATTCTTCAAAGACCGAAGCAGTACAGAATTGGGAACAACCAAAGTCAATTTCAGAAATAAAAAATTTTCTAGGATTAGCCGAATACTATAGAAGATTTGTTGAAGGATTTTTTAAAATTTCAATGCCATTGAACATATTAACCAAAAAAAGTGTGAAATACAAATAAGATGACAAATGTGAGGTAGACTTTTAGTTGTTAAAAAGAAAATTAGTGTCTCCATCGATTCTTATAATTCCAGAAAGAAGAAAAAGTTATGTGGTATATTGTGATGCATCCTTAAATGGATTGGGATGTGTCTTGATGCAAAACGATCAAGTAGTTGCATATGTTTTGAGGCAATTGAAACCACATGAAAGGAATTATCTGGTTCACGATTTGGAACTCGCTGCAGTGATTTTTGCTTTATAGAATTAGAGGTATTATCTATATGGAGAGACATTTGAAGTATTTTCGGATCACAAAAGTTTAAAATATTTATTTACTCAAAATGAGTTAAATGAAAGACAATGGTGTTGAATGAAATTTTTGGAAGATTATGATTATACACTCCAATACCACCTGGGTAAAGCAAATGTGGTAGTAGATGCTTTAAGCTGAAAATCAAGAGTGATGGCAGCCCGTCTTGGTATTAAAGAATATGAAACGTGGTCTAAGATTGAAAAATTCAATTTACAATTAAGAGAAGGTAATGAACAAGTATACCTTCAAAATGTGAATGTGAGACCTAACTTGGTGCAAATGATTATGGAGGCACAAAACAAAAGTGTTGAAATAGCTGAATTGAAAACAAAAATTGAAGCAAAGGAAATTGAAAATTTTTCCATGGATATTAATTCGGGAGTAAGATATCAAGGTCGTTTAGTGATTCTCGATGACCAAGAATTGAAAGAGAAAATTTTAAAAGAAAACCATTGCTCAAAATTTGCCATTCACCCCAGAAATAACAAGATGTACTAAAAACATGAAGAAACAATATTGGTGGAAGGGAATGAAAGCTGAAATAGCCAAGTTTGTTTCCAAATGCATGATTTGTCAAAGGATTAAAGATGAGCATAAGAAACCACCAGAATTACTCATTCCATTACTGGTAGTTGAATGGAAATAGAAATATATAACGATAAATTTTGTAACGGGATTACCTAGATCGTCAAAAGGAAATGATACTATATGGGTAATGTAACACTCGAGATTTGTTTAAGAAAGAAAAATTGGAGAGAAAATAAAATGATAAGGTAATTGTTTAATAATAGGTTATTTTAATTAGTTTAAAGAAAAAGTGAAATTTCTAATTTAAGTTCGGGTCCTAGTGAAATTAAGCCGGGGGTTATGATTTAAGAACGAGAGGTAACGAAATTTGAAATGGTTGAAAGTACGGAAGGGCAAAATGGTTTTATTGTTATTAATGTTATTATTATTATTATTATTATTATTATTATTATTATTATTTTAATTTTATAAAATAAAATCAACAGAATAGCCGAAGCTATTCTGTCGAGCCCGACGCCGAGAGAGCGAACAGGGGTGAGGGGAGGGAGAGTCGCCGATCCACCGCCGCGATTTCCGGCGTTCTCCGGCCAGCTCCGACCAGACGACGGCGGCGAATCAAGGGCTAGCATCTCCGGCTGTCTTCGCGCACGAACCAACCCGGTAAGTGTGTTTTTTTGCCCTGTTTTCGGTTTGCTTGAAGCTGAGAGCGACGAGCTTGTTTTGGCTCCAATCGCTAGTCATTTTTAGCTGCCCTTAGCGTCAGATTTCCGAGCTCAATGCCGGCAATGATTGCCGAGCAACAGGGAGCTCGGATTGAGCCAAAAGCTGAGAACCCTATTTTATGAGTTTCGGGTTTCTTGTGTGAATTCTTGATTTTTCGTTAGATTATGTTAATTGGATGTTAGGGGAGTTGATTGGTGAGGAATTGGTTGATAATTGATGAAAAAGTAGAAAAGGGGAAATTCCGGGTTAAGGGGCAGTTCGGATTTTTGGATATTTGACCTAGCTACGGTCATTCGTTGTAAAATTCATTTTGGCACGTTAAAATAGGTTATTAGGGGAGTACGTGGCCGCTGGAATCGTTCGATTCCGTTAACCGACGCAGAAGTTATGCGCGTTTGAGTTTCGGGTCAGTTTTTACCGAACCCAAATTAGTGGCCCGTTTAATTAGGTTTTAGTTGGATTATACTAGAAATAGTAGTTTGAGAGTGATTGGTGAATGTGGGCTTAATTTGAATGAAGTTTGAATATTTGTAGTTGGAGTTAGCTTAAATATTCTTTAGAAGTGAATTGTGATGCTTAAGTGACTTTTGTTAATGTGATAGGTTACCGAGTGGGGAAATTTACATAGCCAAAGCGAGTAAGTGCGGTGCAAGAGTTCAGGTAAGTAGAGGACGTTTGTGTTTTGCCTTCGGGCCTACACCACGGAACGGTAGGATTTATTTTATGATAATTGTTGTTTGGTTGTCTTCTTCGTTGGTTAAGCATTGTTGGTTGTTTATTGTTTGTTAGTTGGTTGTCTTTTCTGTTCGTTAAGCATTGTTGGTTGTTTATTGTTTGTTGGTTGGTTGTCTTCTCCGTTCGTTAAGCATTGTTGGTTGTTTATTGTTTGTTGGTTGGTTGTCTTCTCCGTTGGTTAAGCATTGTTGGTTGTTTGTCCTTTGTTGGCTGGTTGTCTTCTTCGTTGGTTAAACATTGTTTGTTGTTTGTTGTTTGGTTGCTTTGCTTCACTCTGAGTTATGGTACGGTAGGGCTTTGCTTGTCGTTTGATTGTTATGTTTCGGTTTAATGTTGGTTAAGCTTCGGTTGAATGTTGGTTAAGCATTTGGGTGTGGCATTTCAGTGTTTTCGAACTACGAACCCTCTGAGTTTCTAGCATGGTAGTGGGTGGTGAGCATGAAAGGAAATGTGAGTAGAGTGAGACAGTCGCCCAGTCGCGTTAGGGTAGCACCTGCGAGGGACTCCAGGGGACTTGCCGAGTCGCGTTAGGGTGGTACCTGCGAGGGACTATTGTTGAGTTGCCCAGTCGTGTTAGGGTAGCATCTGCGAGGGACTCCAGGGGAGTTGCCTAGTCGCGTTAGGGTGGAACCTGCGAGGGACTATTGTTGAGTCGCCCAGTCGCGTTAGGGTAGCACCTGCGAGGGACTCCAGGGGAGTTGCCTAGTCGCGTTAGGGTGGTACCTGCGAGGGACTATTGTTGAGTCGCCCAGTCGCGTTAGGGTAGCACCTGCGAGGGACTCCAGGGGAGTTGCCTAGTCGCGTTAGGGTGGTACCTGCGAGGGACTATTGTTGAGTCGCCCAGTCGCGTTAGGGTAGCACCTGCGAGGGACTCCAGGGGAGTTGCCTAGTCGCGTTAGGGTGGTACCTGCGAGGGACTATTGCTGAGTCGCCCAGTCGCGTTAGGGTAGCACCTGCGAGGGACTCCAGGGGAGTTGCCTAGTCGCGTTAGGGTGGTACCTGCGAGGGACTATTGCTGAGTCGCCCAGTCGCGTTAGGGTAGCACCTGCGAGGGACTCCAGGGGAGTTGCCTAGTCGCGTTAGGGTGGTACGTGCGAGGGACTATTGTTGAGTCGCCCAGTCGCGTTAGGGTAGCACCTGCGAGGGACTCCAGGGGAGTTGCCTAGTCGCGCTTGGGTGGTACCTGCGAGGGACTATTGTTGAGTCGCCCAGTCGCGTTAGGGTAGCACCTGCGAGGGACTCCAAGGGAGTTGCCCAGTCGCGTTAAGGTGGTACCTGCGAGGGACTAGTAGGGTGGTGGTTTGGCATCTTTCGATGCAGGCAGTCTTATTCGTGTTGTGTTGCGTTGTTGTGTTAAAGCTGCGTGAGAGTTGTGGTGCATTGTGCATGTTTAACTTTATTTATCCCCTACTTGCTAAGCGTAAGCTTACGCGTGTGTGTTCTGTGGTGTAGGTAATGATGCGGTTACAGGTGAGCTAAGCGAGTGAGACAGGACTTGGCAGCAGTCGGAGGAGTACGGGGCATGCCGGTGCGGGCAGTTGTCGGGGCGACTCCACCATGGTCTTCGGGAGATGTGGGACTTTGTATTTTGATAGCGTATTGTAGATGTCTGTTGTTGTATATAGTTAAGTTAAGGGTGATGTGTCGCCCTATATTGTGGACTTTCTTTACTTAGGAATGCTCGTATTTAGTTTCCTCTTTACTATTATTTGGAGGTTTTTATATGTTGGATTGTTGAGTGGATAGATGGTTAGGAATATTCTGGATTGGTTGAGGATTGGGTTTATGCTGGTACCTAGCATTTTGGAGGCGCCATTTTCAGGCGTTACTTTGCCGAAATTTTCGGGAAGAACGCCGTGGTGCTGAAAGGTTAGGGGTAAGGGAATTGGTGAGTCTAGGCAGTTAGGTATGACGTAAGAGAGTTTCGAGAGACTTAGCTTTGAGAGAGCTTGAGGAGGTTTTGTTTTAAATTTTGTTGTAAATTTTGTTGTGTCCGTTTTATTTGTTATGTTTTGGGAATTAGAAAATTATATTAAATTATGTTTAATGTGGGATGAGTTAGCAAAGTAGCGCTCCGAGCGAGGGTGGGTTCGGGGGCGTTACAGGTAATGAATGATCGGCTTACCAAATCAAGTCACATTTTACCCACACGTAGTACTCATTCGATAGATCAGATAAGTAAAATGTATTTAAGGGAAATTGTTAGACTTTATGGTGTGCCTATTTTCATAGTTTTCTGATCAAGATCCAAGATTCACTTAGAAATTTTGGCAAGGTTTACAAAAGGCTATGGATACAATGTTGGATCTTAGTACTGCTTATCACCCACAAACTGATGGCCAATTTGAGAGGACAATCCAAGTTTTGGAAGATATATTATGAGCATGTATTATGGATTTTCAAGAAAGTTGGAAAGATTATATTCATCTTATGGAATTCACCTATAACAATAGTTACCAAGTAAGTATAGGTATGACACCATTTGAAATACTTTATGGGAGACCTTGTAGATTTCCATTGTGTTGAACCGAGATAGGTGAGAAGGTCTTATTGGGACCAGACTTGGTACATGGAAGTAGCGAAAAGATTAAACTTATTAGGCAACGATTGGAGACTGCTTAAAGCCGTCAAAAGAGCTATGTTGATAAACAAAGAAAACCTCTTGAATTTAATAAAGGTGATCATATGTTTGTTAAAGTAAGGTCGTATCGAAGCTTGAGTAAATTTGGTAAAAGTAGTAAATTAGCTCCAAGATTTGTAGGACCTTTCTAGATACTACAAAAGGTAGGTTCCGTAGCCTATAGAATTGCATTACCTCCTCAATTGGTTGGAATATATGACGTCTTTCGTATTTCAATGATAAATAAATATAAACCTGATCCCTCACATGTTTTGGATTGGAAAAAATTGTAATTTCAACCAGATATGACAATAGTGGAAGAACCAGTTACTATACTTGATTCACAAGATAAAGTGCTAAGAAATAAAGTGATTCCTATTGTTAAAGTTTTGTGGAAGAGAAGGGGATCGAATAAGCTACATGGGAACTAGAACATGAGATTAGATAAAAGTATCCTAAACTTTTTAAGAACTATATTAGAGATAAATTTCGGGACGAAATTTTATTAACGGAGAAAAAAATATAATGGTTTGAACCTTCAATATTCTATTGTCAATAATGTATTGTGGATATTTATTATGGATGATGTATAAATATAAGTTATGAAAGTTGTATTGAAGAAATGGTACAAAGTCCTTGTGAATGCCAAAAATGAAATTGTTTTATAAGAACAGACTTGATAGTAAGTGTAATAACTTTTGTTGTGATAAATAGATTTCTATGTCATTTTACAGTCTTAAACTAGACATGCAGAGAAAAAGAATGCCTATGGAATGAAAGAAGTTGGATGTATGTAGCAAAAATTATTTACTTTTTAATATGATGAATGCAGTTTACGTTTTAATCTGCACTGTTTTGATAAATGACTTTAAACCTCATCATAGAGTGAGAATTTGCAAAAACTTTAAGGAAAAATATTTTCAACACTTTGTAGCATGTATCTATGCAATAGTTTTGGACAACCAATGGAGTTAGGATACGTGGCAATCAGCATATGTTGTGTAAGCTATTTGCTTAAGTAATTAATTAAGTTAATTAAGTATGATTAAGACTAATTAATCATACTTAAACATAAGTATTCATAGGATTTTTTAGAATATCCATAAAAGGAAGGACAATTTTGTACAAAGGCATGAAGAAGTTAGGTTAAAAAGGGAAGTTTATCCAAGAACCATCTAGAAATAAGGGACAAAGGCTGAAGAGACAAAGTCAATTTCGTGGGATTCAGATTGAGAAGAGATAAAAAGGAGAAAGAACATAGAAAAAGTAGAATTTTGGACTGTTCGTCAAACGAAAATTACTCAACTTGGGAAGTGATTCTATAGAACTAAAAATCAGTTCATTAGGTAAAAAAAATTTGGGAGAAGATGTAACACCCGGGAATTTCCGTTAACGTACATAGCCTAGTTATGGAATGTCGTGAGAGTTTAATGTTAGTCTTAATGTTATCTTAGCAAGTTGAATTAGAAAGTGCAATTGGAAGAGGAATTTGAGAGAAAATCCTAGGGTTAAAGTAGAGTAGAAGTTTGTGTCGAGTTGAATTAATTTAAAGGTAATTAAAAGTGATAAAATGGGAGGGAAATAGAAGCTTTCACGTTGGTTTAAGTGTGAAGGGAGAAAATGAGGCTATTTTATAAAAAACTGAAATTTGTGGTAAAAGTTTAAAAGGTGAAAAATATTTTTTTTATAAAAGGAGAAAATTTAAGGGTTGAAAGACAATTGTATTGTCTTCTTCCCCTTCCTCTGTAACACCCGAGAATTTCATTGTATGGATTTTCTCATATGCTTAGTAATGAAAGTTAAAAATATTATTTGCTATTAGTTAAAGATTTTGTTTTAGAAGTCAAGCAAATAAATTAGAAGAGAATTTATAATTTTCATGGAATGAATGAGTTAACTATTGATAGCAAATGATGATTCTTTCACGTTAAATGAGGAAAAAAAAAGAAAACAAAAGAAAACAAAGGAAAGAATGAAAGTAATATGAAGTTGTTATGGCATTTGATAAATGAAGAAAAGTGGCAGAAGAATAAAAGATAAATGGACGAGTCAAATGGATGGTTTTGTTGAAAAGTCAACAAAACCAAGTGGAAAGTGGAGTGTAGTCGTTGCCTTGAAATTTAATGTGTAAAATTACATGTAGTAAGCAAAAGCTACACGTAGCTTGGTGGTGTAAAGTGAAGGACAAGAGAAATTTAACCCTTGGTTTAAAAGTGGCCACATCATCACTTTTTATTGTTATTACTTTTTCCTTAAGACTTTTAAGTGATAAAACTAGCCATAATCTTCTCCTTCCACGAAAAAGTGCTTTCCTCCATTGTTGCATCAAAGTTTCTACGCCAAGCTCCTTCCTTTTGGGATTTAAGGTAAGAAAAAGTTAGGTTATGATTTATGCTTGTAAAGGATAAATAATTATGAGCTTTAGTGTTTTTGAATGAGAATTTGAAGGTGGGTTTTTAGATGCAAGAAGCTACGATTTCTTGCTGAAATCTTCCTCTATTTTGTTGCTCCATCATGTTTTAAGACTAGATTATGACCATGGATTGTATGGATTAAAGAAATTTCATGTTGGATTATTATTTGGAATTGGGTTGTGAAAAATTGACAAAAAAACAGGGGGCTTCAGGTTTGACCATTTTCGACCAAGCTAATTGTCCTGGTTTGTTAAACGGATTTTTCTAGGAGAAACTAGACACTTTGAAGTTTCTATAACATCTTGAATCATCAAATTCGGACCTATATTCGATTTGTTACGAATTTTTGAAATTGATTGATGTTTGATGTAAAACTAGAAATTTGAGAAATTGATAAAACAGGGCAGGTCTAGGTTTCATTTATTTATCCAAATTGTTTATATTAAAGTGATAAATGGATTTCAACAGTTGAAAATGGACATCCTAAGGTTTATGTAGAATTTTGAATCGATGAGTTCGGATATGTATACGATTTATGGTGAATTTTTGAAGTAGTTAAAGTTTAATGAAATCTGGAATTTTTGAAATAACAGAACAGTTTGGTTTTTGGCAATTTCTGTTATGCTATTGGAGTGGGTCATAAAATAGATTTGAATATTAGAAACTAGACATTTTAAGGTTTAAATAGCATCTTGAATCATTGAATTTGGATGAGTATACAAAAAGTTATGAATTTTCAAAGTTTAGCCTAAATTGTAAAACGAAATTCGGGGCGGGTTACTCTTCCGATGCTTTTCACCCTCCTTTCGATTTTAGCTTGTCAAATTGTTTTAATGGGGTAAAATAGACATTTTTCTGAATCTATGGGCTTTGAAATCAAAGCGTTTCGATATGTATGGAATTAGCTATGGATTTTTAAAGTTGGTATAATGTATTGTGATACAATCCGAATTTTTATTAGTAAAGGAAAACCACGTGGATTTGGATCCTTAACTTGAGTTATGTATGATGCCACGTTTTTGAAATTTTGGAATAGATAGTTGTGTAAATTATTATAATGGACTTTGGCATTGGTTTTCTTTGGATAGTATGAATATGTTGGATTGGTTATAGTTATGATCAAAGGTTTTGTTGTGATAAATGTGAATATTGATTTTTAGTTGACATGTTGTAGGTTTATCAAATCCTAAAAAAAATTGATCAAGTGCTATAATTATGCTAAGGACGCGAGGTAAGTCTTCGTGATTTGTTTGGTCGTCTTGGCCTACACAATAAGAATGAACGTTAAATTGAGGAATTGGAGATATATTGCGTTTGAGTAATTAGAACGAGTAGTTAGTTTTAGGTTTGGTTAGGTTGTTAATTGTTTAGTATATTGTTTGTATGATTCTATTTCGTTCATGGCATAATATTGTTCACGCATCATTGTTTTCAAAAAGGGCATGAAAAAGAATTTTTATGCATGTTTTTACAAAACGAAAAGGTAAACGAATGTAATAAAGGTCACGTCGGTGGCGGTGGTTCAGACATGGCTGTCAGGTGAAGCATGTTTTCCCCCCTTAGATACGAGGGACTATCCAATCGATGGATGTGCCGCTCCTATCTAGCGAGAGTGAAGCCCCGGTGACATAAATGAAATGATTAGCGAAAAGATAGGATGCATGATTTATGAACTGTACATGCATAGCATTCACGTACATTCACGTAGATTTACTGAGCTATGAACTGTACATGCATAGCATTCACGTACATTCACGTAGATTTACTGAGCCTCTAGCTCACATTTTTATTTTTATGGTGTAGGTGAATTTGAGACAGGTGATGAAGACGTCCCTCTGCTTCAAATTATGAGCACATTGAAGAACAATGCTCGTGGGGGTGTGCTGGCGTAGTCGGTGCTTAATTTGACCCGTGGGGACGAAGGTAAACGTTTTGGGAAAAATTGATGGATAGAAAGATAGGAAAAACTGTATAATTAAATCATTTTAGGATGCTTGGATCTGGATAGATATTGTATAGTGTTTTTGGTAGATTGATACTATTTTGTAGTGTTTTGGATGTTTTCAAACAGGAGAAAATGTTAAGTTTTTAAACGGAACCACGCGGTTCGTTTTTATAGAATTTGGTTATATTTTAAATGTGTTTTGAATCAGTAATGGGGGATTGATAGAGAGTGAATTGTATGCGAATGGTAGGTTGTTATGAAATGTTAAGAGTGGATTTGATGAGAGAAAAATGGTGAAGTGTTTAGGCGTGTTTATGCAGGAAAATAGAAAGGAGAAAGGAAGAGAGGCAGCTCTCTGGAAAAAGTGGATTCCAGAGAGCTTGCCAATCGATCGCCATGGAGGGCGATCGATCGGCCCTCTTTGGTCATGCTCTGGAAGAAATTCCAGAGCGTGTGCCGATCGTTCGCCTGGTGAAGGGAACGATCGGCCATGGTTGATCGCCGAAGGGCGATCGATCGCCTGCATGAGGGGCGACGATCGCCCCTCAGTTTTTTTCACTGGCGATCGATCACCTGTTTTGGGCATTCGATCGCCCCTGTATTTTGTGGGACAATTGTCCTTTTTGCCCCCTTGAGTTGTGGCCGATGGTTTTATTTGTTTTAATTGTTTTATGGTTTTAATCTAAATTGCCACATCCTCCTTCGTAGGGCAGCCATTTCTAGGGTTCTTCTCCTTCTCTTCATCAACTTTTGCAAAGTTTTAAGGTAAGTTTTTATGGGGTTTTGATGGTAATGGATTTAGGTGGTGGTTTTTGATGTTTTTAAGGTATTTTTGGGAGATTTGGTTAGGGTTTGGGAAACCATAATTTAGGGGTCAGAAATTTTGAATACTTTTGCTAGTTTTCTTCCCAAATTTGATGGTTTAAACTTAGAATATGTTGGTTTAGGTTATTTTTAGAGTTAGATTGGAGAATAGGTGAAAGTTGTGCAAAAATTGAATTTTGTGTTATGTGCACCAATTCTATTTCTGAGATTTCGAATTGGCCAACTTATTTGGTTACTTCAATGGATTGTATACGTGTAGAGGTTTACGGAATGAGGTGGAACGTCTCAATCCGTTGAAAAATGAGTAAGTTATGGCCAATTGAAGTTAGGTGATAGAAATTGTGGGAATTTCGGGTTGAGGGTTAAACTTTAAGTTGTTTTGTTAGTTTTAGTTTAGGTAATTCCTTAGAATCTTTTAAATTGGTACTAAGTGAATTTCCTTATAATTGTTAGGTTGACAAGTGAGTAGTTGAGCGTGGACGAAGTGAATAATTACGTACGGAGTATCCAGGTAAGTAGTGGATTGCATTTATTTTGTCTTCAGGCCTACATCACAAAACGATAGAGTTTAATGTTTGCTTGTTGTATGGTTGTGTTTGAGTATTGTGTGATTGTCATGCATCATGTTTTAAGCTACGAAAAGAAAACGAGTTTTGTGCATAATTTGAAATGTAAGAAAGAAAAGTAAAAGATAAAAAAATAAAAAATAAGATAAGATGTGGTTTCGAGTAGAGTCACCAGGTTGCGCAAGTTGCCGGAGAGGTACTTGTGACTTGCCGGAGAGGCGTTTGTGAGAGACTCTACAAGAAATATATTATTGAAAATACGTAAGTGTCATGAGTATGAACGCCTCGTCGTTAACGTGCAAGTGGAGCACTAGAGGGTTCTATGATCGATGTGGGAGGAGATCGTGTGCGGCCGTCCAATGGGGAGGATCCAGATGTGTGCTACCTGATCTTGCTCTGTGGGTTAAGGTGTGGCCGTCCAATGGGCTCAGACGTGTGCCTACTTGATTCACGTGTAAAAGTGGAAGATTAATGAAACAAAAACGAAATGAAAACAACAGAGAGAGTAGAAACTGCATGTGTTAGGTGTTCGTGCATTGTATGCATTTACATTCATTATTCCCTACTTGCTAAACGTAAGCTTACGTTTTGTGTTCTGTGGTGTAGATGACGACGTATATACAGGTGAGCTTGATGAGGAAACCCAAGACTAGGATGCAATCGTTGACGCACGGGGTACGCCGGTGCAGGCAGTTGTCGGGGCGCTTCGACCATGGATTGCGGGGTTGAGAGGGGTGAATATTTATTTTGGGTTGTATGTAGGTATTTTGTTAAAATTGTTTAGGTGTGAATGTTGGGGTTTATCAACTTGATGGATGTCATTTTGGATATGTTTTATAAATAGTTTGATTTTCAGGTTTATGGTTTTCGAAACTTTAGCTGTTGTTTTTTTTTAAGCAAACAACGTCGGGTTTCACTTGTTTCTACATTTCTGATGATGTTTTGGAGTCGGTTTTTCAAAAATTTTACATGTCAAGGAGTCGGAGATGTGGGGAAAAGTTTGGGGTAAATTGTAGGCAATTTGGAGTGTGGTTTAAAGAAAAATAGAAAAATGAGGAAGAAGGGCGCTAGTGGCCGAGAGAGGGCGCGAAGCGCGCGGATTGGGCGCGCACTGTAGGCGCGCGCAGCAACCAACGCCGATCGATCAACGCGCAGCGCTGATCGATCGGCACATTCTACTGTCCCTCAATCGTGCACCCGAGAGGGTGACGATCGATCAGTGCCTGGCGCCGATCGATCGGCACCAGCACGCGCGGGGTTCCGCGCGCGGTGCGCGCAGCTGGCGCACGCGTGGCATGCATGCCAACTTTTATTTTATTTTTTTAAATTTTCCTATTTCTACTTTGTTTTAACCCGATCTTTTCCGACACGTTTGACACGTATTTTGTGCACGTTTTTCAACAAATTTTGAGGGTTCAAAAAACCTGAAAATCGAGTCAAAAATTATTTTAAACATCGTTTTAATTGGGGTATTAGTTAGCAAAGTAGCGCACCGAGCCGGAGTGGGTTTGGAGGCGTTACAAGTTGGTATCAGAGTAAAGTGGTCGAGTCATTCAAAGAATTACCCGACAATGCCGGCCGCCATGCAACGTGTTTCACCGACTGTAAGTATTTTTCTTCTTTAGTTAATTTATATATCTAAGATTAAATTATTTTAATCTTGTACATGATTAGAATTAAAATGCCGAGGAGCCCAGGATGACCCGGGTGACCTAGAAATGAACCAGAACAACCTAGAAATCCGCTTGAGGAGTCGGTTAAGCAGCTTGCAGATTTGGTCACAAGACAAGCTGAGTTGTTTGGCTCGCTGATAGGGTAGGGAGGACCGGAGAATGTTGAAGCTAGTTCTAGTGGGGACAAGTTCTGGAGGTTGAAGCCTCCAGCGTTTGAAGGCCGATTGACGGATCCGACAGCGGCTAAGAGATGGATCTACACAATAGAAAACATGTTCAAATACGCAGATGTGGAGGAAGGGAATAAAGTAAAGTGTGCCACCTTTCACTTGATTAATAACGCCCAAAGCTGGTGGAAGACGGTGGAGGCTACCACCGGTGCTCAAGGCCTGACATGGAAAGAGTTTAAGGATTTGTTTTTCGATAAATACTACAACCGGAAAGTTCAAGCTACCAAGAGGCTGGAGTTTTTACAATTAAAGCAGACTGGATCAGTTGGGCAGTACATTAGGAAGTTCGAAACTTTGTCACGGTTTTCTAGCCACATGATGAGTAGGGAAGAAGACAAGGTGCTCCAGTTTGTGCAGGGCCTAAAGCCGGAGATCTATAAGTTAGTGAAGACTTTTGGAATTGAAGGAGTATCGTTTATGAGAGTGGTGGCTAAAGCACTGGAGGTGGAAGAGGCCAATGACAAGTGTCTTAAACCAGTTGAAGCCCCGAAAAGAATGTTCAAAGAAATTACAGGCCAAATGATCAGAGGTGGATCGTCATCACAGTTTCAGGGAACTAAGAAGCGGGGTGGTAATTTGAATGATCAGAGAGGAGGGAAGAAGCCACAACAGCAACCAAAGAGATTGTTTCCACAGTGTCCGAAATGTTTGAAGACTCATCCCGGTGAATGTGGACAGTATGTTAGAAAATGTTTCAATTGTTTGGAACCTGGCCATATAGCCCGTGATTGCACAAAGCCTCGAGTCACCAGATGTTTTAAATGCAACGAGATTGGTCATCTAGCGAAAGACTGCCCTACAATGAAGAAAGGACCAGTCAAAGCTACACCTAGGATTTTTGCTATGATCGAGCCTGATGGTGAGGACCATTCTGCTGTGATCTCAAGTACTGTATTTGTTAATTTAGTGCCAGCACTTATGTTGATAGATTCAGGCGCATCACATTCATTCGTAGCTATAACTTTTGTGGTAAAACTGAATCTGGAAGTGAAGCCTGCGAGTTGTATGTTTGATGTAAAGCTACCGTTTGGCGAGTGTCTACATTCTGATCAGGTGGTGCAGGATGGTCTGATATCGGTCGGAAGGAAGCAATTGCCAGCTACTTTGATTGTGATGGGAATAATCAGGTATGATGTGATACTCGCTATGGATTGGTTGTTCAGTCGTCATGCTACAATTGATTGCCGAGCAGGAACAGTTAATTTTCAACCCCCGAACGGTGAGAAGCTTTCACTGTAATCTTTAAGGAGCGTAAAGAAGCTTTCAGTAATGGCACCTTTAGATGCTCGGGGATCTCTATTGGGTGAGTTTGTTTGTTTCCTTGCAACCATTGTAGATTCCCAGTCTTTGGTAGAAACTAAACCTCAGGGCATATCAGTTGTTTGTGATTTTCCCGAGGTGTTCTTAGATGATTTGTCTGGTCTACCTCCGGACCGGGAAATCAAGTTTGTAATTGACACTTATCCTAGAGCAGAGCCAGTGTCGAAGAATCCTTACAGATTGGCTCTGCCAGAATTGAAGGAACTAAAGAAGCAACTGGAAGAATTGGTGGATAAGGAGTTTATACGCCCTAGTATTTCGTCATGGGGAGCGCCTGTTTTATTTGTCAAGAAGAAGGATGGATCGCTCCGGATGTGCATTGACTACTGGGAGTTGAACAAGCTGACTGTTAAGAACAAGAATCCGTTGCCTAGAATTGATGATTTGTTCGATCAACTCCAGGGAGCCATAATTTTCTCTAAGATTGATTTGAGGTCGGGATATTATCAATTGAAGGTTAGATCCCAAGATATCCCGAAGACAGCTTTCCGGACGAGATACAGACATTATGAGTTTTTGGTCATGTCGTTCGGATTGACGAATGCTCCAGCTGCGTTCATGGACCTGATGAATCGGGTATTTCAAGAGTATCTTGATAAATTTGTGATTGTCTTTATCGACGATATTCTAGTATATTCTCGTGATGAAGAGGAGCATAAGGAGCATTTAAAGGTTGTATTGGAGAGTTTGAAGCGGCATCAGCTGTATGCAAAGTTTTCAAAGTGCGAGTTTTGGCTGAACAAGGTGCATTTCCTTGGGCATGTTATATCCAGTGGAGGAATATCGGTGGATCCAGCCAAGATTCAGTCGATTAGAGAATGGCCTCAGCCGAAGAATGTTAGTGAGATTCGAAGTTTTCTAGGGTTGGCTGGCTATTACAAGAAATTTATTGAGAGATTTTCTAAGATAGCAGCACCTTTGACCCAGCTGACTAGAAAAGATGTCAAGTATGATTGGTCTGAAGAGTGTGAGCTGAGTTTTCAAATGCTAAAGCAGAAGCTGACTACAGCTCCGGTGTTGGCATTACCAATGGCAGAGGAAAAGTTTAGCATTTATTGCGATGCCTCTCGAATCGGATTGGGTTATGTGTTGATGCAGAATGATAAAGTGATAGCGTATGCTTCCAGGCAGCTGAAGCCTTATGAGAAGAATTATCCAACCGATGACCTAGAGTTAGCAAGAGTGGTCTTTGCTCTAAAAATCTGGAGGCATTATTTATATGGTTAGCAGTGCGAGATATATTCAGATCATAAAAGTCTGAAGTATATCTTCACTCAAAGGAGTTGAACATGAGGCAGCGACGGTGGTTAGAGTTCGTGAAGGATTACGATCTGGAGATCAAATACCACCCCGGTAAGGCCAATGCGGTGGCAAATACGTTAAGCCATGTGTCGACTTCAGTGCCTGCAATGAGGGCTGAGATGTCTATGGAGTAGAGTACGGAGTTTCAGAGATTTGAGTTGGAGTTGGTTTTAGACGTAACTGCAGTTTTATCAGCATTGCCTTTGAAGCCTACGATTTTGGAGAAGATTAGAGAAGCTCAGCAGGATGATTTCGAGTGCAATAAGTTCAAGCTGAGTATGGTATCAGATTATAGGACTGAGTTCAGCTACTCTGAAGAGGGAATTCTGAAGTTTCGTAATCGGTGGTATGTTCCGAACAGTGAGCAGCTTCGGAAGGAGATTTTAGTTGAAGCTCATTCTTCGAGGTTTTCTGTTCATCCTGGCAGTACTAAGATGTACAGAGACCTTAAGCAGCATTACTGGTGGCCTAGCATGAAGATGCCTGTAGTAGAATATGTGAAAACATGCTTGGTCTGTCAGCAGGTAAAAGCAGAACATCAGAGACCTGCTAGAAAGTTGCAGCCATTGCCGATTCCTGAATGGAAGTGGAACCAAATTTCGATGGATTTTGTTGTCAGATTACCCCAGACGACGAAAGGGTTTGATGATATATGGGTGATTGTGGATCATTTAACCAAGTCAGCCCATTTTCTACTGGTGAAGATGACGTATAGCATGGATCAGTTCGCTGAACTGTACATTCAGGAGATTTTGAGGTTGCACGGTGTACCGACTTCGATTGTATCGGATAGAGACCCGAGGTTCACGTCGAAGTTTTGGAAGAGTCTGCATAAGGCAATGGGGACTCGGTTGAACTTCAGTACTGCATTTCATCCTCAGACGAACGGACAATCTCAACGTACTATTCAGATTCTTGAGGATATGCTTCGAGCTTGTGTGCTGGAGTTTCAGGGTTCCTGGAGCAGGTATTTGCCTTTGGTGGAGTTCTCGTATAATAATAGTTATCAGGATACGATTGGTATGGCTCCATACGAGGCTCTATATGGGAGAAAATGCAGATCGCCACTTTACTAGGATGAAGTCGGAGAAGTTAGTTTGATTGGACCTGAGATTGTACAACAAACTACCGATAAGATCAAATTTATTCGGCAGCGCATTTTAACAGCTCAGAGTCGGCAGAAAAGCTATGCCGATGGAAGAAGGTGGGAGCTAGAATTTGAAGTGGGAGACGAGGTTTTCTTGAAGATTTCACCGTTCAAGGGGGTAATGAGGTTCGAGAAGCGGGGCAAGTTGAATCCGAGGAGTGTTGGACCGTTCCCGATCGTGAAGAGAGTTGGAAAGATAGCATATCAGTTAGAGCTGCCAGCTTCGATGGAGGAAGTGCACAATGTGTTTCATGTTTCAATGTTGAGGAAGTGTTTAAGAGGTCCATCACATGTCGTGGTGCAACAGTACATTGAAGTGAAGCCTACCCTATCTTATGAGGAGAAACCGGTGGAGATTTTGGACTATGCAGTGAAGACGTTGCGCAAAAAGGATATTCCACTGGTGAAGGTGCTGTGGCGTAACCACAATGTCGAGGAGGCGACGTGGGAACGACAGCAGGATATGATGGAGCGTTATCCTGAGCTTTTCAGGTACGCAAATTTTGAGAACAAAATTTCTGTAAGGAGGGTAGATTGTAACACCTGGGAATTTCCCTTAACGTACATAGCCTAATTATGGAATGTCGTGAGAGTTTAAGGTTAGTCTTAATGTTATCTTAGCAAGTTGAGTTAGAAAGTGCAATTGGAAGAGGAATTTGAGAGAAAATCCTATTGTTAAAGTGGAGTAGAAGTTTGTGTCGAGTTGAATTGATTTAAAGGTAATTAAAAGTGATAAAAGGGGAGGGAAATAGAAGATTTCACGTTGGTTTAAGTGTGAAGGGGGAAAATGAGGCTATTTTATAAAAAATTGAAATTTGTGGTAAAAGTTTAAAAGGTGAAAAAGATTTTTTTTATAAAAGGAGAAAATTTAAGGGTTGAAAGACAATTGTATTGTCTTCTTCCCCTTCCTCCTTCCTAGGGCAGCAATTGCTAGGGTTCTTCTCCTTCTCTTCATCAACTTTTGCAAAGTTTTAAGGTAAGTTTTTATGGGGTTTTGATGGTAATGCATTTAGGTGGTGGTTTTTTATGTTTTTAAGGTGTTTTTGGGAGATTTGGTTAGGGTTTAGGAAACCCTAATTTAGGGGTCCGAAATTTTGAATACTTTTGCTAGTTTTCTTCCCAAATTTGATGATTTAAACTTAGAATAGGTTGGTTTAGATTATTTTTAGAGTTAGATTGGAGAATAGGTGAAAGTTGTGCAAAAATCAGATTTTGTGTTATGTGCACCGATTCTGTTTCTGAAATTTAGAATTGGCCAACTTATTTGGTTGTTGAATTTGGTTACTTCAATGGATTGTAGACGTGTAGAGGTTTACGGAATGAGGTGGAACGTCTCAATCCGTTGAAAAACGAGTAAGTTATGGCCGATTGAAGTTAGGTGATAGAAATTGTGGGAATTTCGGGTTGAGGGTTAAACTTTAAGTTGTTTTGTTAGTTTTAGTTTAGGTAATTCCTTAGAATCTTTTAGATTGGTACTAAGTGAATTTTCTTATAATTGTTAAGTTGACAAGTGAGTAGTTGAGCGTGGACGAAGTGAATAATTACGTACGGAGTATCCAGGTAAGTAGTAGATTGCATTTATTTTGCCTTTAGGCCTACATCTCGGAACGGTAGGGTTTAATGTTTGCTTGTTGTTTGGTTGTGTTTGAGTATTGTGTGATTGTCATGCATCATGTTTTAAGCTACGAAAAGAAAATGAGTTTTGTGCATAATTTGAAACGTAAGAAAGAAAAGTAAAAGATAAAATAAGTTAAAATAAAATAAGATGTGGTCTCGAGTAGAGTCGCCAGGTTGCACAAGTTGCCGGGGAGGCACTTGTGACTTGCCGGGGAGACATTTGTTAGGGACTCTACAAGAAATGTATTGTTGAAAATACGTAAGTGTCGTGAGTATGAACACCTCATCGTTAACGTGCAAGTGAAGCACTAGAGGGTTCTATGATCGATGTGGGAGGAAATCGTGTGCAGCTGTCCAATTGGGGAGGGACCCGGATGTGTGTTGGCTGATCTTGCTATGTGAGTTAAGGTGTGGCCGTCCAATGGGCGGGGCTCGGACGTGTGCCTACTTGATTCACGTGTAAAAGTGGAAGATTAATGAAACAAAAACGAAATGAAAACAACAGAGAGAGTAGAAATTGCATGTGTTAGGTGTGCGTGCATTGCATGTGTTTATATTCATTATTCCCTACTTGCTAAGCGTAAGTTTACGTTTTGTGTTTTGTGGTGTAGGTGACGACGTATATACAAGTGAGCTGGATGAGAGAACCCAAGACTAGGATGCAGTTGTTGATGCACGGGGTATGCCGGTGTAGGCAGTTGTCGGGGCGCTTCGACTATGGATTGCTAGGTTGAGAGGGGTGAATATACATTTTGGGTTGTATATAGGTATTTTGTTAAAATTGTTTAGGTGTGAATGTTGGGGTTTATCAAATTGATGGATGTCATTTTGGATATGTTTTATAAATGGTTTGATTTTCAGGTTTATAGTTTTCGAAACTTTAGTTGTTATGCCGCTCGTTTTTTTAAAGCAAACAACGTCAGGTTTCAATTGTTTCTACATTTCCGATGATATTTTGGAGTCGGTTTTTCGAGAATTTTACGTGTCAAGGAGTTAGAGATGTGGGAAAAAGTTTGGGGTAAATTATAGGCAATTTAGTGGAGTGTGTAGCACCCGGCTCTATTAAACCAAATTTAATTGCCAATTATAATGTGTTAATTTTATGGAAGAATTGAGGGAGAAAGTGATTAGGTTAGTTAATAACTATGTAAGGACAAAAGGGTAATTAGCAATTTTATAAATGGATAACGTATTTAATGGAGGGTTTAGTGAGGTTTAGCCGCCACTGTTTTCCTCATTTCCCTTCTCGGTATTCAGCTCAAGCACAGCAGAGCTCCAGGCGATTTCCCTCTCCGATCTTCATTCCTCAAACTAGGTAAGTTTTCTCTTCGTTTTCTGAAGATTTTAGTGGCTAGATAGCAGAGAGAGTGCAATGTGTGTATTTTTGATAATGTTGTGAGTGAGTGGAGTTCGAGTTTAGTGTTGAATCAGAGAATGCACGAACAACAGGATTCCTAACTAGCTTCCTTAGATTTCTGAATGAATATTGGTTGGTGCTTGGAGATTTAGAATCGGACAAATGTTAGAATGATGATATTATTGAGTTTTCTGATTTATGGCATTGGTGATAGGATTCTAGGTGTTGTTAATGTTAGGATTGAGAATCTGACATTAGTATGAGTCTGGTAGCTTTAGTACACTAATGCCATCAGGGCCGGTGAGGGTTAAGCTACGCACACTAGGTGCTTGACTATATGACTCAGAGGCTTGAACTAATATCCATGAATGATTTCTTTAGTTAGGATTTTACCAGCTTTGGGTTTAGGTTATTCTGGGTGCATTTAACATTGAATTATGAAATGTCTAGGTGAGGAAGGATTCAAGTGAAGACACGGGATTTGCAAAGGAGCCCAGGTAAGTAGAGTTTGCATGTGCCTTCGGGCCTACATCACAAAACAGTAGGACTTGTATGTGCATGAATGTATGTTTCATTTCAGTTGCCATGCATCATATTTTGAAAGAAAACGAAAATGAATTTACATGAAGTAACATGGTGAGATGCGAACAGACTGTGACACTATACTTTTAAGGGAATTAATCTGCCCCTTAAATCGTACATACGGATTCATACCCTGGGAAAACTGATCCACCTCCCATTGTATCAGGGATCGATTTAGTTGTTAAGGGAATTAATCCGCCCCTTAATGGAGTATTTGGATTCATACCCTGGGAAAACTGATCCACCTCCCATTGTATCAGGGATCGATTTAGTTGTTAAGGGAATTAATCCGCCCCTTAATGGAGTATTTGGATTCATACCCTGGGAAAACTGATCCACCTCCCATTGTATCAGGGATCGATTTAGTTGTTAAGGGAATTAATCCGCCCCTTAATGGAGTATTTGGATTCATACCCTGGGAAAACTGATCCACCTCCCATTGTATCAGGGATCGATTTAGTTGTTAAGGGAATTAATCCGCCCCTTAATGGAGTATTTGGATTCATACCCTGGGAAAACTGATCCACCTCCCATTGTATCAGGGATCGATTTAGTTGTTAAGGGAATTAATCCGCCCCTTAATGGAGTATTTGGATTCATACCCTGGGAAAACTGATCCACCTCCCATTGTATCAGGGATCGATTTAGTTGTTAAGGGAATTAATCCGCCCCTTAATGGAGTATTTGGATTCATACCCTGGGAAAACTGATCCACCTCCCATTGTATCAGGGATCGATTTAGTTGTTAAGGGAATTAATCCGCCCCTTAATGGAGTATTTGGATTCATACCCTGGGAAAACTGATCCACCTCCCATTGTATCAGGGATCGATTTAGTTGTTAAGGGAATTAATCCGCCCCTTAATGGAGTATTTGGATTCATACCCTGGGAAAACTGATCCACCTCCCATTGTATCAGGGATCGATTTAGTTGTTAAGGGAATTAATCCGCCCCTTAATGGAGTATTTGGATTCATACCCTGGGAAAACTGATCCACCTCCCATTGTATCAGGGATCGATTTAGTTGTTAAGGGAATTAATCCGCCCCTTAATGGAGTATTTGGATTCATACCCTGGGAAAACTGATCCACCTCCCATTGTATCAGGGATCGATTTAGTTGTTAAGGGAATTAATCCGCCCCTTAATGGAGTATTTGGATTCATACCCTGGGAAAACTGATCCACCTCCCATGAAACTGCATGTTAGGATTTACATCTCAGTACACATTTCATTTCCTGCTTTACTTACTTAGCATTAGGCTAATAGATGAGTTTTGTGATGTAGGTGAAGAAGTGACAGCAGGTGAATCCTCTGAGTTTATTGAGGGATAGACTGGTTGGGGGAGCACGCTCATGCCGCGGACCTGGTGAACTGATGATGCGATTTAACTGATGTCTGTTGGTGAGAAGGTTTAGTCGACAGTGTTTAAATTTGGAAATGTTAAGTTCCCATAACAGTAGTGGTTTCAGTACTTTGAACACGTTTTGAGATTTTTCTGATAACGGTGACCTGTTGAGTTTTAAATGTTATTTTTACTGGATTTGATTAATGTAGGGGTTTTGAGTTGTTTCTGAATGGTCATGGAACAGTAAGCAAATTCCGTTCTGTAATTAGTAATTTGTATGTATAATGAGGAGTAGATGAAATGTACTCTGTTTTCTACCGGTAGATGATGTCTATCGGTAAGTGTTGAGCTATGCTGTCTATCGGAAGATGCTTTCAGAAAAGCCATCGGATGATGTAGGTTTAAGTCCATCGGAAGATGTCTTCAGAAAAGCCATCGGATAATGTAGGTTTAAGTCCATCGGAAGATGTCTTCAGAAAAGCCATCAGATGATGTAGGTTTAAGTCCATCGGAAGATGTCTTCAGAAAAGCCATCGGATGATGTATGTTTAATTCTATCGGAAGATGTAGAATAGGTTTTGTCGTTTAGTCATCGGTGGTTGTAGAGTAAAGTCGACTGGAAGAAGGGAATCAACCGGCTGACGTCATCGGAAGATGTAGAAAATATTTTGTCGTCTAGCGTTCGGTGGATGAAGTGCATTCCTCCACCGGATGATGTAAATGGTGATTTGTCGTTTAGTGACCGGTGGATGACGTGTATTTGATCCACCGGATGACTTAGAGAGTCTTTTGTCGTTTAGTCTCCGGCGGGGGTTTCGTGTTAATTCCACCGGATGACGTAGCCGAAGTGCTGTCGTTTTGGTTATCGGATGAATCTTTTGTTTCTGCTTCATCCGTTGACTCTATTCATCGGCAGATGCATTTGACTTTTACAACTCTTAAAGTATTTTGTCATCTAAACTCTATTTTCTTTTATCCGATTACTTTTAACATTCCAACTGACTATCCAAATATCATTTTCATGGTTTTGTTTTACTTATATGATTTTCCGCTGCAAGTTTTTTTTTTTAAAAAAATAAGGTAGAAGTTTTAGTCATGTACGAGTATGAAGTAGCGAACCGGGTTTAGATAATTCGGGGCGTTACAGTGTGGTATCAGAGACACTCAGTTAAACCGTTCAAAAGATCACTCATCAGCGCCAATCGTTGCATGGGAGTACTCCAACAACTGTAAGTGTTTATGTTAGCCTTAGTAGTTAGATGTTTATAAAAATAGTTAACCCTGCGCAGGAATATAGCAAAATGTCTCGACGACCAGGAAGGCCAAGAGTGCAGAGAGAGACACCAACTCCGGGAAGCGCGGAAGATTCTAGTGTAATCGGACAGTTGACAGATCTAGTGCGACAGCAGGCAAAATTAATGCGTCAGCAATCCGATCAACTAGGAGTACTGCTGAACCGAGAGGTGCAAGGAAGTGCCAACTCGGGTTCTAGCAATGAGCATTCTGGGGATAGATTCCGGAGACTAAGACCACCCACGTTTGATGGTCAGTCATCTGATCCTGTTGTGGCTGAAAGGTGGCTTAGGAAGATAGAGAGCATGTTTAGCTGCGCCAGCATAGGAGAAGGAGATAAGGTCACGTTAGCAACATTTCACTTGGCTGGCGAAGCTCAACTCTGGTGGGAAACAGTTGAAACCACCACTGACATTCTGACTATGACTTGGTCATAGTTTAAGGACATCTTCTATGAGAAATATTTTAACAGCACGGTCCAGACCGCAAAGAAGTTGGAGTTTCTGAATTTGAAACAGACAGGGTCGGTGGCAGAGTACAGTAGGCAATTTGAGTCCTTGTCCAGGTTTGCTGGACATTTTGCTCATAAGGACGAGGATAAGGTGTTCAAATTTGTGCATGGACTGAAGCCGGAGATTTATCGAGGAGTCAAATTCTGTGGCATTAAAGGTTTAACGTTCAGCGAAGTTGTGTCCACTGCTCTGGAAGTGGAAGAGGCTGAAAGGAAGTGTGCTGGACCAAAGGAGGCCCCATAAAGGTTTAACCAGCCACACCAGCAAAGGGGAACGAAGAGGCCAAGTGAAGGCCAAAGTAGTCAAGGAGCAGGAAGGAAAGTGCAGAATGTCAAGAATTTTCCCCAATGTCCAACATGTTTGAAGAATCACCCGGGGGAATGTAGGTGGACTTCCAGAAGGTGTTTCAACTGTGAGGAGGTTGGACACTCATTCAAAGACTGCACTAAGCCCAGAGTCCTTCGATGCTTCAACTGTAACAAGCCGGGACACACTGTTAGAGACTGCCCAACGTCGAAGAGTGGTCCTGCTAGGATAAAGCCGAGAATATTTTCCATGACAGAGTCAGAAGAAGAGGACCAGCCTGCTGTGGTGTCAGGTACTATATTGATCAACTCTGTACCTGCTTTTACTTTGATAGATTCGGGTGCAACACACTCTTTCATAGCCTCTGCTTTTGCTGATAAGCTAGATGTACGGTTTGCTCCTTCTGAACATATGTTTAGTGTAGCATTACCTTCTGGTGAACGCATGCACTCCAACCAAGTGATGCTTGATAGTGAAGTGTTAGTAGGGAATGTAAGTCTACCTGCTGATCTTATAATCATGGATATAATAGGATTTGATGTAATCCTAGGAATGGACTGGTTGTTTAAGCATCACGCCACAATTGATTGTAGAACTGGAATAGTTAGTTTTCAACCCCCTGGTAAGTTGAAACATACCTTTCAAGCTTCAAAGAAGAGTAAGGAAATGTCTGTGATGACTACTGTTAGCACTAGACTTTCCCTGTGTGGAGAATATTTGTGCTTCTTAGCTAGCGTTTTAGACACACAGCTTATGGAAAAAGCAAATCCTCAGAATGTCCCAATCGTCCAAGACTTCCCCGAAGTGTTTTTAGATGACCTTCCCGGTTTACCACCAGATAGAGAAATTGAATTTGTCGTGAATGTTTACCCCGGAGCCGAGCCTGTGTCTAAGAATCCATATAGGTTAGCTCCAACTGAACTTAAGGAATTAAAGAAACAATTGGAGGATCTATTGGAGAAATGGTTCATACGCCCAAGCTTTTCACCGTGGGGTGCGCCGATCCTTTTTGTCAAAAAGAAAGATGGATCAATGCGTATGTGCATTGATTATAGGGAATTGAACAAGTTAACTGTCAAAAACAAATACCCTTTGCCGAGAATTGATGACTTATTTGACCAACTTAGGGGTGCAAGAGTTTTCTCTAAGATTGACCTTAGGTCCGGTTATTACCAGTTGAAGGTTAAATCTGAAGATATCCCAAAGACTGCCTTTCGCACAAGGTATGGACATTATGAGTTTTTGGTTATGTCTTTTGGCTTGACAAATGCACCAGCAGCCTTCATGGATCTCATGAATAGGGTGTTTCACGAGTATTTGGACAAGTTTGTCATAGTATTCATAGACGACATTCTGATCTATTCTAGAACTAAGGATGAGCATGCAAGGCATTTGAGTTTGGTGTTAGGAGTACTTAGACAGCACCAACTTTATGCCAAGTTTTCTAAGTGTGAGTTCTGGTTGGACCAAGTTCACTTTTTAGGACATGTCATCTCTGGGGACGGCATATCTGTTGATCCAGCAAAGGTTCAAGCTGTTAAGGAATGGCCCCAACCGAAGAATGCTTCTGATATCAGGAGTTTTCTTGGGTTAGCATGATATTATAGAAAATTCATCAAGGGATTTTCAAAGATTGCCACACCCCTTACCATGTTAACAAGGAAAAATGTGAAGTATAATTGGACTGATAAATGTGAATCCAGTTTCCAGACCTTGAAACAGAAATTAACCAATGCTCCAATTCTGACCATTCCTGTCGATAATGGTAAGTTTAGCATTTACTGTGATGCTTCCAAGATTGGTCTTGGATGTGTGTTAATGCAAGATGGTAAAGTAATAGCTTATGCCTCTAGACAATTGAAAACCCATGAGAAGAATTACCCTACGCATGACTTAGAATTAGCTGCCGTGGTTTTTGCACTTAAGATTTGGAGGCATTACTTGTATGGACAATCTTGTGAGATATTTTCAGATCATAAGAGCCTGAAGTATATTTTCACACAGAAGGAACTAAACATGAGGCAACGACGATGGTTGGAATTTGTTAAGGACTATGAGTTCGAGATTAAATATCATCCCGGCAAGACAAATGTTGTGGCAGATGCCTTGAGTAGAGTAACAACATCAACCCCAACTATGAATTTCAGTATGCCATTAGCTTTGAAGGCTGAATTCCAAAAGTTTAATCTTGAAGCAGTATCCAGTGTAACAGCTATACTTTCAGCCATAACCTTAAAACCTACCATTCTAGAGAAAATAAGAGAAGCTCAGGCGAATGACGATGAGTGTAACAAGTACAAGTCAAGCATGGATTCTACAGACAAGTTGGATTTTAACTATTCTGCTAATGGAATCCTTAAGTTTCAAAGTAGATGGTTTGTTCCGGCTGATGCTGAACTTAGAAAGGAAATCTTATCTGAGGCACATTCCTCCAGACTTTCTGTTCACCCTGGAGGTATGAAAATGTACAGAGATCTCAAGCAACATTATTGGTGGCCAGGTATGAAGGGAAGTGTGGCGGAGTATGTGGAGTCATATCTGGTTTGCCAACCTAGAATTAGCTGCCGTGGTTTTTGCACTTAAGATTTGGAGGCATTACTTGTATGGACAATCTTGTGGATATTTTCAGATCATAAGAGCCTGAAGTATATTTTCACACAGAAGGAACTAAACATGAGGCAACGGACGATGGTTGGAATTTGTTAAGGACTATGAGTTCGAGATTAATATCATCCCGGCAAGACAAATGTTGTGGCAGATGCCTTGAGTAGAGTAACAACATCAACCCCAACTATGAATTTCAGTATGCCATTAGCTTTGAAGGCTGAATTCCAAAAGTTTAATCTTGAAGCAGTATCCAGTGTAACAGCTATACTTTCAGCCATAACCTTAAAACCTACCATTCTAGAGAAAATAAGAGAAGCTCAGGCGAATGACGATGAGTGTAACAGTACAAGTCAAGCATGGATTCTACAGACAAGTTGGATTTTAACTATTCTGCTAATGGAATCCTTAAGTTTCAAAGTAGATGGTTTGTTCCGGCTGATGCTGAACTTAGAAAGGAAATCTTATCTGAGGCACATTCCTCCAGACTTTCTGTTCACCCTGGAGGTATGAAAATGTACAGAGATCTCAAGCAACATTATTGGTGGCCAGGTATGAAGGGAAGTGTGGCGGAGTATGTGGAGTCATATCTGGTTTGCCAGCAAGTCAAAGCTGAACATTAGAGGCCTGCTGGAACATTGCAACCCTTACCAGTTTCTGAATGGAAATGGGAACAAATACAATGGATTTGTCGTTGGGGTTACCGAGACAAGATAAGGGACATGAGCAATTTGGGTTATAGTCGACCGTCTAACCAATCTGTCATTTTCTGCCAATTAAGGTAACTTTCTCAATGGATCAGCTTGCTGAATTGTACATGCAAGCAGATTAGTCAGATTGCATGGAGTTCCAAGTTCTATAGTTTCTAGACCGAGACGCCAGATTTACATCTAAGTTTGGAAAAGTTTTGCACAAGGCTATGGGGCAACTATGAATTTCAGTATGCCATTAGCTTTGAAGGCTGAATTCCAAAAGTTTAATCTTGAAGCAGTATCCAGTGTAACAGCTATACTTTCAGCCATAACCTTAAAACCTACCATTCTAGAGAAAATAAGAGAAGCTCAGGCGAATGACGATGAGTGTAACAAGTACAAGTCAAGCATGGATTCTACAGACAAGTTGGATTTTAACTATTCTGCTAATGGAATCCTTAAGTTTCAAAGTAGATGGTTTGTTCCGGCTGATGCTGAACTTAGAAAGGAAATCTTATCTGAGGCACATTCCTCCAGACTTTCTGTTCACCCTGGAGGTATGAAAATGTACAGAGATCTCAAGCAACATTATTGGTGGCCAGGTATGAAGGGAAGTGTGGCGGAGTATGTGGAGTCATATCTGGTTTGCCAGCAAGTCAAAGCTGAACATTAGAGGCCTGCTGGAACATTGCAACCCTTACCAGTTTCTGAATGGAAATGGGAACAAATAACAATGGATTTTGTCGTTGGGTTACCGAGAACAGCTAAGGGACATGATGCAATTTGGGTTATAGTCGACCGTCTAACCAAATCTGCTCATTTTCTGCCAATTAAGGTAACTTTCTCAATGGATCAGCTTGCTGAATTGTACATGCAAGAGATTATCAGATTGCATGGAGTTCCAAGTTCTATAGTTTTAGACCGAGACGCCAGATTTACATCTAAGTTTTGGAAAAGTTTGCACAAGGCTATGGGGACACAGCTTAGTTTTAGCACAACCTTTCATCCTCAAACTGATGGACAATCCGAGAGAACTATCCAAACGATGGAGGATATGCTTCGTGCATGCATATTGGATTTTCAAGGTTCTTGGAGCAAGTACCTACCCTTAGTAGAATTCTCTTATAATAACACTTTCCAGGCAACAATAGGTATGGCGCCATATGAAGCATTGTATGGACGAAAGTGCAGATCACCTTTGTACTGGGACAAAGTTGGAGAGGCACGGTTGCTTGGTCCTGACATGGTGCAACAAACTGCTGAGAAGGTTGCCCTCATCCGACAGAGAATTTTGACAGCTCGGAGTCGACAGAAGAGTTATACGGATTGTAGGCGTAGAGAATTGGAATTTGTGATGGGTGATGAAGTTTTTCTCAAGGTGTCACCGTTCAAAGGAGTTGTGAGATTTGGAAAGAGAGGAAAGTTGAACCCCAGATACATTGGACCATTCTCGATCTTAAAAAGGGTTGGGAAAACAGCCTACCAGTTACAGCTACCAACCTCTATGGAAGGGATCCATGATGTGTTTCATATCTCCATGCTTAAGAAATGTGTACGAGACCCTTCTCAGATTGTGGAACAGCAGAGTATCGAAGTTCTCCCTACTCTTGCATATGAGGAGAAACCTGTAAGGATCTTGGACTATGCAGTGAAGGTATTGCGCAACAAGGAAGTCCCACTTGTGAAAGTCTTATGGCACAATCAGAACGTAGAGGAGACAACTTGGGAGCGCCAGCAAGACATGATGGACCAATATCCGGAACTATTCAGGTACTAAATTTTGAGGACAAAATTCTTTTAAGGAGGGTAGATTGTAGCACCCGGCTCTATTAAACCAAATTTAATTGCCAATTATAATGTGTTAATTTTATGGAAGAATTGAGGGAGAAAGTGATTAGGTTAGTTAATAACTATGTAAGGACAAAAGGGTAATTAGCAATTTTATAAATGGATAACGTATTTAATGGAGGGTTTAGTGAGGTTTAGCCGCCACTGTTTTCCTCATTTCCCTTCTCGGTATTCAGCTCAAGCACAGCAGAGCTCTAGGCGATTTCCCTCTCCGATCTTCATTCCTCAAACTAAGTAAGTTTTCTCTTCGTTTTCTGAAGATTTTAGTGGCTAGATAGCAGAGAGAGTGCAATGTGTGTATTTTTGATAATGTTGTGAGTGAGTGGAGTTCGAGTTTAGTGTTGAATCGGAGAATGCGCGAAGAACAGGATTCCTAACTAGCTTCCTTAGATTTCTGAATGAATATTGGTTGGTGCTTGGAGATTTAGAATCGGACAAATGTTAGAATGATGATATTATTGAGTTTTCTGATTTATGGCATTAATGTTAGGATTGAGAATCTGACATTAGTATGAGTCTGGTAGCTTTAGTACACTAATGCCATCAGGGCCGGTGAGGGTTAAGCTACGCACACTAGGTGCTTGACTATATGACTCAGAGGCTTGAACTAATATCCATGAATGATTTCTTTAGTTAGGATTTTACCAGCTTTGGGTTTAGGTTATTCTGGGTGCATTTAACATTGAATTATAAAATGTCTAGGTGAGGAAGGATTCAAGTGAAGACACGGGATTTGCAAAGGAGCCCAGGTAAGTAGAATTTGCATGTGCCTTCGGGCCTACATCACAAAACAGTAGGACTTGTATGTGCATGAATGTATGTTTCATTTCAGTTGCCATGCATCATATTTTGAAAGAAAACGAAAATGAATTTACATGAAGTAGCATGGTGAGATGCGAACAGACTGTGACAGTATACTTTTAAGGGAATTAATCTGCCCCTTAAATCGTACATACGGATTCATACCCTGGGAAAACTGATCCACCTCCCATTGTATCAAGGATCGATTTAGTTGTTAATGGAATTAATCCGCCCCTTAATGGAGTATTTGGATTCATACCCTGGGAAAACTGATCCACCTCCCATTGCATCAGGGATCATCAGACCAGTGAACGAACGCAACATAACTGAGGAATGAAAGTAGAAACTGCATGTTAGGATTTATATCTCAGTACACATTTCATTTCTTGCTTTACTTACTTAGCATTAGGCTAATAGATGAGTTTTGTGATGTAGGTGAAGAAGTGACAGCAGGTGAATCCTCTGAGTTCATTGAGGGATAGACTGGTTGGGGGAGCACGCTCATGCCACGGACCTGGTGAACTGATGAGGCGATTTAACTGATGTCTGTTGGTGAGAAGGTTTAGTCGACAGTGTTTAAATTTGGAAATGTTAAGTTCCCATAACAGTAGTGGTTTCAGTACTTTGAACACGTTTTGAGATTTTTCTGATAACGGTGACCTGTTGAGTTTTAAATGTTATTTTTACTGGATTTGATTAATGTAGGGGTTTTGAGTTGTTTCTGAATGGTCATGGAACAGTAAGCAAATTCCGTTCTGTAATTAGTAATTTGTATGTATAATGAGGAGTAGATGAAATGTACTCTGTTTTCTACCGGTAGATGATGTCTATCGGTAAGTGTTGAGCTATGCTGTCTATCGGAAGATGCTTTCAGAAAAGCCATCGGATGATGTAGGTTTAAGTCCATCGGAAGATGTCTTCAGAAAAGCCATCGGATGATGTAGGTTTAAGTCCATCGGGAGATGTCTTCAGAAAAGCCATCGGATGCTGTAGGTTTAAGTCCATCGGAAGATGTCTTCAGAAAAGCCGGATGATGTAGGTTTAAGTCCATCGGAAGATGTCTTCAGAAAAGCCATCGGATGATGTAGGTTTAAGTCCATCGGAAGATGTCTTCAGAAAAGCCATCGGATGATGTAGGTTTAAGTCCATCGGAAGATGTCTTCAGAAAAGCCATCGGATGATGTAGGTTTAAGTCCATCGGAAGATGTCTTCAGAAAAGCCATCGGATGATGTAGGTTTAAGTCCATCGGAAGATGTCTTCAGAAAAGCCATCGGATGATGTAGGTTTAAGTCCATCGGAAGATGTCTTCAGAAAAGCCATCGGATGATGTAGGTTTAAGTCCATCGGAAGATGTCTTCAGAAAAGCCATCGGATGATGTAGGTTTAAGTCCATCGGAAGATGTCTTCAGAAAAGCCATCGGATGATGTAGGTTTAAGTCCATCGGAAGATGTCTTCAGAAAAGCCATCGGATGATGTAGGTTTAAGTCCATCGGAAGATGTCTTCAGAAAAGCCATCGGATGATGTAGGTTTAAGTCCATCGGAAGATGTCTTCAGAAAAGCCATCGGATGATGTAGGTTTAAGTCCATCGGAAGATGTCTTCAGAAAAGCCATCGGATGATGTAGGTTTAAGTCCATCGGAAGATGTCTTCAGAAAAGCCATCGGATGATGTAGGTTTAAGTCCATCGGAAGATGTCTTCAGAAAAGCCATCGGATGATGTAGGTTTAAGTCCATCGGAAGATGTCTTCAGAAAAGCCATCGGATGATGTAGGTTTAAGTCCATCGGAAGATGTCTTCAGAAAAGCCATCGGATGATGTAGGTTTAAGTCCATCGGAAGATGTCTTCAGAAAAGCCATCGGATGATGTAGGTTTAAGTCCATCGGAAGATGTCTTCAGAAAAGCCATCGGATGATGTAGGTTTAAGTCCATCGGAAGATGTCTTCAGAAAAGCCATCGGATGATGTAGGTTTAAGTCCATCGGAAGATGTCTTCAGAAAAGCCATCGGATGATGTAGGTTTAAGTCCATCGGAAGATGTCTTCAGAAAAGCCATCGGATGATGTAGGTTTAAGTCCATCGGAAGATGTCTTCAGAAAAGCCATCGGATGATGTAGGTTTAAGTCCATCGGAAGATGTCTTCAGAAAAGCCATCGGATGATGTAGGTTTAAGTCCATCGGAAGATGTCTTCAGAAAAGCCATCGGATGATGTAGGTTTAAGTCCATCGGAAGATGTCTTCAGAAAAGCCATCGGATGATGTAGGTTTAAGTCCATCGGAAGATGTCTTCAGAAAAGCCATCGGATGATGTAGGTTTAAGTCCATCGGAAGATGTCTTCAGAAAAGCCATCGGATGATGTAGGTTTAAGTCCATCGGAAGATGTCTTCAGAAAAGCCATCGGATGATGTAGGTTTAAGTCCATCGGAAGATGTCTTCAGAAAAGCCATCGGATGATGTAGGTTTAAGTCCATCGGAAGATGTCTTCAGAAAAGCCATCGGATGATGTAGGTTTAAGTCCATCGGAAGATGTCTTCAGAAAAGCCATCGGATGATGTAGGTTTAAGTCCATCGGAAGATGTCTTCAGAAAAGCCATCGGATGATGTAGGTTTAAGTCCATCGGAAGATGTCTTCAGAAAAGCCATCGGATGATGTAGGTTTAAGTCCATCGGAAGATGTCTTCAGAAAAGCCATCGGATGATGTAGGTTTAAGTCCATCGGAAGATGTCTTCAGAAAAGCCATCGGATGATGTAGGTTTAAGTCCATCGGAAGATGTCTTCAGAAAAGCCATCGGATGATGTAGGTTTAAGTCCATCGGAAGATGTCTTCAGAAAAGCCATCGGATGATGTAGGTTTAAGTCCATCGGAAGATGTCTTCAGAAAAGCCATCGGATGATGTAGGTTTAAGTCCATCGGAAGATGTCTTCAGAAAAGCCATCGGATGATGTAGGTTTAAGTCCATCGGAAGATGTCTTCAGAAAAGCCATCGGATGATGTAGGTTTAAGTCCATCGGAAGATGTCTTCAGATCCTCGGTGGTTGTAGAGTAAAGTCGACTGGAAGAAGGGAATCAACGGCTGCCGTCATCGGAAGATGTAGAAATATTTTGTCGTCTAGCATCGGTGGATGAAGTGCATTCCTCCACCGGATGATGTAAATGGTGATTTGTCCTTTAGTGACCGGTGGATGACGTGTATTTGATCCACCGGATGACTTAGAGAGTCTTTTGTCGTTTAGTCTCCGGCGGGGGTTTCGTGTTAATTCCACCGGATGACGTAGCCGAAGTGCTGTCGTTTTGGTTATCGGATGAATCTTTTGTTTCTGCTTCATCCGTTGACTCTATTCATCGGCAGATGCATTTGACTTTTACAACTCTTAAGTATTTGCCCTCTATTTTCTTTTATCCGATTACTTTAACATTCCAACTGACTATCCAAATATCATTTTCATGGTTTTGTTTTACTTATATGATTTTCCGCTGCAAGTTTTTTTTTTTTAAAAAAATAAGGTAGAAGTTTTAGTCATGTACGAGTATGAAGTAGCGAACCGGGTTTAGATAATTCGGGGCGTTACAGAGTATGGTTTGAAGAAAAATAGAAAAATGAGGAAGAAGGGCGCTAGTGGCCGAGAGAGGGCTCGCAGGGCGCAGACTGGGCGCGCACTGTAGGCGCGCGCAACGCCTAGCGCCGATTGATCGGCACATTCTACTATGCCTCAATCGCACACCCAAGAGGGTGCCGATCGATCAGCACCAGCGCGAGTAGGATTACGAGCGCGTGGCGCCTATGCATACCAACTTTTATTTTTTTTAAAATTTTCCTATTTCTACTATGTTTTAACCCGATCTTTTCTAACACGTATGTTGCGCACGTTTTTCAACAAATTTTGAGGGTTCAAAAAACTCAAAAATCGAGTCAAAAATTATTTTAAACATCGTTTTAATTAGGGTATTAGTTAGCAAAGTAGCTCACCGAGCCTTGGTTGGTTCGGGTGCGTTACATAAGAGGAATCTTCAATAAGTAAGTAAATCCTACATTTAGAATAGTTAATTTAACCTTTAGTGCATTGTTTAGGTGGAGATATATTTAAATTATGTTCATGGTTCTGATTAAACTTAGATTTTTTATTGTGTATTGAAGTGATTAAATGAATGTTGTTTTGGGTGTGAAATGAATGATGTTGTATAAAAAAAAATTTATGTTTTCAAATTGTATTGTGATGTTAAAAATGAATGTTTTGAAAACTTTATTTTAAATCAATGTGGTATGCTCGTTTTTAAAATGATTTACACGAGTGAGTTGCATGATTTTAAATATGCATGACATTGACTTTATAAAATGTGTTAAAGCATGCATTTGAGAAAATAGGAAGTTAGCAATCTTGGTAACACATGAACCCAATGGTTGGACTTGTCTTTTTGTATGTGGTGTGTATGACTATGGAAATGAGAAGCAGATCAACTTAATGTCCTTATTGGGTTGAAAATCCCTAAATCTCGAGAGAAAGCAATGCATAGGGTCCTATAGCCCTGCCGGAGAAAGTCCGAGAACGTGTAGGATTGTGTGATGGTTATACATGTTAGAATTAGAGTGTATTGCATTTTTAACATAAACATTTGGTTGTTAAAAGATGCATTGAAGTTTTCTTAAAAAGATGGTTTTAATCTTGCAAAGTTCATTTTATTTGCATTAGATTTATTTGATGAAAATGATTTCAAACAATAGTTGAGTGATTTCAAAAGATTGATTTCAAGCATGCATATTTTTATAGCAATTGCATGACTTTCAAAAGAACATGATTTATATGATTTTCAAAGAATCGTTGTAGTGGAAGATGATGATTGATCCTATATGGTGTTAATAGAGTTTGAATTAGTTATTCTATATCTTAGATTTATGTACTAGACTAAAAACTCATTATGTAGATAATTTATATTTTTCAGATATCGAGAATGTTCACCGAGAGAGAAAAACACAAGGCAATATAAAGTTTGCAAAGAAGCATATGTGAACCATCAAGGTAGATGGTCTTTTTGTTTAGGTGGGATGTTTGGTTTTCATTTGTATAAATATTTTTGAAAGATCACATGTAGTGACCTACTTTTGTAGTAGCTTCCGTGTTAGTACTCTGATTTTCATGTAAATTTTCAATAAATAAAATGTATGTTGATTTTTTTCATGCAATGGTACATATTTTATATGTTTTATGTTTTAAATGCTTTTATTAAAAAAAATGATTTTAAACGAAGCATCCTAATTTATGATACCAAGTTAAAGAAGTATATTCCATTAATTCATAACGATCTATGCATGTGAGAAGTGAGTGCCAATAAGAGCATCCCTTCGATGTTCGACTCTTTCTCACTTTGGGAATCCTCTAAACGTCGGGGTCTGGTTGGTGCAATCGGATCATGACAGCTTTAGTCTTTCTGCAAATTTTCTATGAGTGAGATATAGATAGTCATAACTAAAGTAATCATCTGTGAATGATATAAAATGTTGTGACTATTCCAAGAAGCCAAATCAAATGGCCTTTGGGATATGCCACAAATATCTGTAAAACGTCAATTTAAAGACATCTGAAGTTCTACTGGCTCCTAATATCCTTAAAGTCTATTTGTTTCTCTTTAATACATTTGTTATAAACATCAAAATCTATCATATCAAAAGGATTTAAATTTCATCTGACATAAGTTTGTCAATTCCATTTTTAGGGATATGACCCAAATGCTTATATAATGAAGCTAATTTTTTTTTATTTGATTTATGCTTCGTACCTCTTAAATTTTTATGAAAATTTCATTATATGAAGCAATGTCATCGAGCAAATAAAAATTATCACTCACTAATGAAAATCTAGAATCATCAATATTTGAATTTAAAGAAAATTTAAATTTTCTATTTTTTGGATGAACAACAATATCCAAATTTTTCAAACCAAGAAATAGAAATCAAATTCAATCTAAAATATAGTACAACATCCTAATCTTTCAAATATATTATAAATCATATTGAAACAAAAATATAAATTTTTTTACTAACTAATTTTGCCATCTCTAATAAAGATAAATATTTCAGCATCACTTAGACTTTCAACAATTCAAACAATCTTACATAGATATAATAATGTTAGTAGTAGCAATATAGTCTTAGTATGTCTAGATAGATAACTCAAATTAACCTTAGAATAAACAATGTTCAAAATCTACCTTTCTTCTCACACCACGCACTGTACTTGTAGAATGCTTCTTTTGTTGCTCCTCTCCATTACAAAATTAGCAAATGAAGTCTTATCTTTATGCTTCTTTTGAGAATGTTCATGGGCATTTGTCTTTTTTATTTTCTCCCCTTTATTATTGGAAGATGTAGCCAAATGAACACTTTATTTTATTTTGTTTAAGTCTCTCTTCCCCTTGCTCTCAATGTGAAATGAGATCATTAAGAGTTAATTTCTCTTTACAGTTGTAACTGATTTTATTCCACAGAGTGAGTTGAAAGAGAAATCAAAACTATGTGCACGAGTAAGTCCTCAAACATCTTTATGATGTACTCCCTGATACATTTCCCCTTATGCTTGAATGAAAAAAGATTTGCTAAAAGCGCATTCATTTTAGCCCTCTCATATTTAACACTTCTCAAGTTTTTTAAGGAACCCAATGACATTATTCTCTGTGGACATGGTGGCCCTAAATGACTTTGTACTAGCGCAACTTGTAATCATAATACTCATGCAATTCAAGCCCCCCACTTTTCTAATTTTTTTTTTTTTTTTTGTCATCATGGTTACTTGACACCAAAAAACTGGGAAGACATTTAATCCTTAACGCAGTTTAAAATCCATATACCCTAGAACAATCATAACATTTTCTTTCTATACTTTCAAATTTGTGATGTCAAACATGACAATAAAGTTAATACTCTCACTAATACTTGAAGCAAAGACATTAACGATAACATACAAAGCAATATCAAAATAAGCTCACAATAACAAAAATTATGCACATTTCAACAAATAAACATAATTCAAATAATGATGTGATTCCATCACAAAATACTTAATACAACATTAATATCTATCCCCGTCATGTTACCTTCCACAACTGGTGATCGAGGCACTGGTAAAATTATGAGTTTCCATTTCCAAGGTCGAGGCCTCCACTACTTAGAGTCGAGACTCTAACGAAACTATGAGTTTCTATTTTCAAGATTGAGGTCTCTTTAACTCAGTGTTGCGATCTAAACGAAAGTTCACCTTTTTTTTATCGAAACATCGTGACCTTTCATGAAAGTCACGAAGACTCTTAAAATTAACCATGACATTTGAGGTTGCACCATCTCTAAACATGAGATTTGCAGTCAAGAAACTCGTACAAAAATCGGAATTATGAGTGCTCTTAACTATAATTTTTGTACAAATTATCAAATTCTTAATGTACATAACAAATAATGAATTTCACTATACAAGTCATGCATGTTTACACGGAAAATATACATGTACTACTCATACTTTACATAATATTAAAGAAATTAACTTCAACAAAACATGTTTCAATCAATCAAGAAACAGATTTATTCAACTAAATATCTTTTTTCTAATAGTCCAACACGAAGTTGTCGTGATACCAGATATTAGAACTTCAAATCTTAAGTTCTATCAGCTATAAACTCAATTATGTATTGACCAAGATCATTTGGTGTCAAAATTATCAAGAGAATCAAGAGTATAGAAAGACATGCCCAAATTAATAAATAATAAATGTAGATAAGCAAGTTGGTACATACATCTTCAGTTTCTATAAGCATTTCACATAAATCTTTCTCTAGGTGATGGGAACTAAAGTGAAAATGAAAGTATGTTTATAAAACGAAGATCATAATCCTTTATTAAATTTTAATGTATAATTACTATTTTGTCAATCACAAAAAAGATACTAAAATCCTTGTATTGGGCGCATTTTGACGAACTCAATTATAGCTTGAAACCTTAATCCTCATTAAATCATTTTTAATAGACTATATACGATAATAACTATAATGTATAATTCACAACACAGACACACACGTAAACACATATTTCTATCTTACATATTTCTATCAAGTACTTTAAGAGATATGAGATTCCTGAATCACAACTTAGTAAGCAATCAATTGATAGAAGTTACATGGAGGCAGATGTAATCTCTATTTTTCTGTGTATAGGGATGGGCAGAATCGGCCCAGAACTGGCAGACCAGACCAGACCATTGGTTCGTTCTGGTTCTTGGCCGATTCCTTATGTTTGGGAACCAGTCATGGTTTCATTGATTTAAGAACCGGGGACCGCAGTTCTCAATTCCAAAACCGGCCAGGACCGTGAGAATACCGACCATGGAAAAGCCCAGTGGAAATGGGTTATTCAACCCATGGGTCGGATAACCTAACTTCACTACTTGAGAGTCTTCAGACCTGAAGTCTAAACTTCAGGTCTCCCGACTCCCGAGTTCCGTCTCCATCTCTCTCGAGACTCTCTCTCGAGACTCAAGTCTCTTGTGCAGTCACACACTCACATTTAGAGTCACCGGCGATACTCCAGGCTCATGCTCACTCAGACTCAGCTCACTCTCACAGGCGACACTCCAGTCACTCTCAGCGTCGTCGTCTGCTTCAGTTTTGGCTCATTGTCGAAATCCACTCTCTTGATCAAGGATGTATAATTTTGAAAATGTTTTCTTCAGCTTTAGAATTGCAGCATATGGGTTTGGTTCATTGTTAGCAGAGAAAAGCATTTCGAAATTCGAATGTTTACTGTTTACACTTTACTAATCTTTGTTAAATTGACACTGCATTTGCTGCTTGTATGGAGTAGCCTCGTGTTTCTATTTGTTTGTATACTTTCCATAGATTTAATTAATTATCAGAAGATTCAGAACTATTCTGCCAAAACATGTTTTAAAAATTAAAGCTCTTAGAAAGCATAAATAGTATTGAAGTTAATTAGTTATCATACAAGTTAGTAAGCAAATCAAATAAATAAACAATGACAATGAAGAGATTATATTACAACAAACTTCAAAAAAACTCTACAAAAATAGGGCACTATATACTTTTTGTTATTTCTTTCTGAAATAATTGTGTGTTTTGTACTTTTGTTACAATTTACTGTTTAGGTTGGTAAATTTAGATTTATATATTGTACTGTAATACTGATTGCTGAATGATGATTGTTGAATGCTGATTGTATTAACCAAGTTATTTCCCTCTATTAATTTTTCCATAGGAATTTATCAAGTTCTTTTAAATTATTCTACACAGTTTATATTTAATATGTCAGAAAATTAATTGCATAAAATATTTTTTTGTTATATAGTAGGATGGATACTCCTAGTGAAAATTCGCATGTGGAAAAAAAAAGAACTAAGTCTCTAGTATGGATTCATTACAGTAGGGTACCAAACACTGATTCAACTAAATGTAATTATTGTGGGCAATTTTATGCTGCACACCCAACGAAAAATGAGACTTCAAATTTAATAAAACATATTAAAGTATGCAAAAAAATTTCACAAAATTTAGGCAGTAAGTAATCAACTTTGATCTTTAGACCTACTGAGAACAAGATTAATCGTGTACCTACATTTACAATAATGGATGCTCGAGAATTTCTCGCAAAGATGATTATCTTGGATGAATTATCACTGAAAGTGGTTGAATGAATTGGTTTTAGGACATTTTGTCTATGTCTAAATCCCAAATTTATTATGGCGTCTAGAAGAACAGTTGCACGAGATATTCACAAGATATTTTAGAAAGAAAGAATCAAGTTGAAGGAGTATTTTTTTCAACATAAAAAAAGGTATGTTTGACCACTGACACATGGACATCTACTCAAAATTTGAATTACATGGTGCTGACATGTCATTATATTGATGAAGAGTGGAATGTGCAAAAGAAAATATTGAATTTTTGATTTAATTCCGAACCATAAGGGTGAATCTATTAGTAAGGAAGTTGAAAAATGTTTGCTTAATTGAGAGATTGAAAAAGTTACAATTGTAATTGTTGTCAATATGTTTTCCAACGACGTTGCTATTTCTTATTTGACGAAGACAATTGTAAATTGGAAGGGGTTGATTTTACATGGCAATCATATGCACATGAGATGTTTTGCACATGTCTTAAATTTGATCATTTCTGATGGTTTGAAAGAACATGATAAGTCCATAGCGAGAGTACGAAAAGTTGTCAAGTACGTAAGGTCTTCTCCGAGAAAATTACAACAGTTCAAAGCCTGCGTTAATGCGGTTAAAATTACTTGTAAAAGTAATTTGTCGCTTGACGTTCCTACTCGTTGGAACTCTACATATTTGATGTTGGCAAGTGCTAAGAAGTATGAAACAACTTCTAAAAAATTAACAAAGAATGATAGTTCTTTCTTTCTTGCATGAAATGCAAGGGGAAGGTTCACCCACAACTAAAGATTGGTCATGCATTCGAGAATACATAAAATTCTTAGAGACACTTCATACTATGACACTTCATGTTTCTGCTTTTATGCATATTACATCAAATATGTACATAGGTGAAGTATGTAATTTGAAGATTGCTATTAAGACATATGTTAACGGTCATAATATGACGTTAAGAAGAATGGTCATCAAGATGCAAAAGAAGTTTGATAAATATTAAGGTTCTTTTGAAAAAATAAACATATTTGTATATGTTGTTGTTGTTCTTGATCCAAGTTGCAAAACAAAATTTTTACGGTATTGTTTAGGCATTTTATTTGATAGTGAAAGAGTTGTACAATACTCAAAGCAGGTGGATGATGTAATTGAAAAATTGTATATTGAATATAAAGATGATACAACCAATCAAGACCAGACTCCAAGTACCAGGGATAGTTAACAAAGGTCTCCAAAGTCAATGAGTTCTTTGGTGTAAGCTCGTTTAACTGCAGTGTACTCTTTGTTTTATGGGACTAGAATTTTTTTTTTTTTTTTTTGAGAAAAACAATGAAAGTAATATGTCAGAGATTGATTAATATTTGTTTGAGAAATTAGAGACTTTTTCAGACAGTGCTGACATATAATTTTGGTGGAAGAGGAACTCCTATAAGTATCGAGTTTTGAGTGCAATTGCGAAAGATATATTGATCATTCCAATTTCTACGGTGGCGATAAAATCTGGTTTTAGTTGTGGTGGTCGTGTTCTTGATACCTTTTGCAATTCTCTATCCCCTCAAAGTGTTGAAACTCTTATATGCTCTCAAAGATGGCTTAAAACATTCAATCCTTTTAAAATTCTTCAACATATTGATGATGATTTCGAAGATAGTTCTATCATGACTATAGAAGAAGGTTTGAATATTTATTTGTTTTACATGTTTATTTCTAATGATTAACTAATGTCTTCAATATTTTCATTTTGCAGATTCCGCTACCGATGAAAATTTTCTAAAAGATGACACATCGATGACTTGATATGGACTTGGTTGCAATTATAGACTTACAATTTTTAATTCGTGCAATTACGAGTTGGAATTGATTTCTTAGAATTTGAAATGGAATTGACTATAAAATTGAATTTACTATTTAGTTTTTATTTTCAAAGTAGTTGATATTGAATTTAGTTTCTTGGATTTCATTCTAATGTTAGATAGTTGAATTTATTTTGGATGTTGAATTTAGTTTTAGTTTCTCACTTTCAATTTTACTGTTGGATAGTTAGATTTAATTTGGATATTAGATAGTTGGATTTGTTTTTTACTTTGAATTTAGTTTCTCACTTTTAATTTTAATATTAGATAGTTGAATTGACTTTGTATGTTAGATAGTTGAATTTATTTTTGATGTTGAATTTAGTTTCTCACTTTCAATTTAAATGTTAAACAGTTGGATTTAGATTGTATGTTAGATAGTTGAATTTATTTTTGTTGTTGAATTTAGTTTTTTACGTTTCATTTTAATGTTGGATAGTTAGATTTAATTTGTATGTAAGATAGCTAGATTAATTTTAGATGTTGAATTTAATTTCTTACATTTTATTTTAATGTTAGATAGTTAGATTTCGTTTGTGTCTTAGATAGTTAGATATTTATAATTTTTTTTAAATAAAAAAAAAATCAAAAAGTAATAAAAGGAGTCGGTACCGAACTGGAATCGGACCAAAAATTCAGTTCGGTTATGGTTCCTTCTAGGGCCAATTTCGGTACCGAAATAAAAATTTTGAATTGTCCGGGCTGGTCTGGTTCCGGCTATGAACCGCATCGGCCTGTATCATGCCCACCCCTAGTATAGACATGCAACTTCTATCGATGACAATAAAGCAAGACAATTCAAATCATCGCGTAACAAGTTGACCTCGAACAACGTAAAAAATTTACTCGAAAAAAATAAAAATAAAAAATAAAAAAATGACGGACATTACATTTAGTAAGCTTAACATAACGATAATCGTAATATACAATACACAATATGTGGATATAATAAATTATACCTAGAATTAATGATTCTAAAAGAAAGAAATGGTGTCTACACACAGCTGACCTTTGTTAATTACAAATGAAATATCATGATCAACAAATACATTCTCTAGCCTTGCTACAGCACAAGCCATAAATACAAGGAAAAGAAATGGTTGATCGTAAAGAAACCCCAGTCGGGAAGAAGACAAGCACACCTGGCAGCATATGGTTTCTACCTTTTTCCGAATCTTAAGCATTTGTTGTTTTTGAATTCTGTAATACTTGGGTTAGAAGTGAGTTGCTTCTTTGTCTGTCTTGTGATGGAGAGTTTCTCCATGGCATTAATGAATTTTCTCAAGTTCTTAATGTACTCCGGATATGTTTCGAGGTTGCAGTGACCCCCGCCCTTCACCCACAATGGCTCGTATTTTTCTTTTGAAAGTTCCCATAATCGCTTTCCATGCGACCAATCTACGATTTCATCATTTGTGCCCTGCATGTATTTGATCCATTTGAAAGTCAACAAATTATTTGCTTAAGAGAGTTATCGAGTCTTTCTTTAACGGAATATCACGCAAAACAATGAAATCAAAGATTTTTTTTTTTTTTTTTTTTTTTTTTTTGGTAATTTCATGATAATCGGCTGATTTTGTTACTTTCATATAAAGTATTCATCCATAGTCTCCCATTGACTCTAAATTTGTCATTTTTTCCAAATATGATTTGTTGACAAATTCTTCTATTTGAAAATAAAAAAATAGAGTTGTGATTTAAGAAGGAAATGGCTACTTACATGTATAACAAAGACGGGACAGCTGACTTGGCGTATTTTGTCGATATTCTGGAAGAAACCAAGGAAGTAAGTACAAAAACAGGAACTAAATTAATGCAAATACGCATCGGAGTAGAGCTTACTTTGAAAATATCGAACCAAAATGTCATCTTGACTGGATACAAGACGCGGATGCCTGAGAGAATTGCGCTATGAAGAACAACGCCTCTCGGCTTCTCTAATCGAGAAGCCAAGTGCAGAGTGGGACCACTACCGACGGATTGGCCATAGAGAATCATGTCTTCTTGCTTAACTCCATAATCGCTTTTTAAACAATTATACACTGCCTCTATATCATAATATGTGTTGAACTCAGATGGCTATTTTGATGCAGACAGAGACAACAACAAAGAGTCAAAAATACAGAAACAATAAGAAAGAGTTACAATCAACTGCATAAAATCATTGATAATGTTAGGAAGGAAAAGTAAATTAATCGAATATTGAAGGAAACTTGTTTCTGTAAAATTCAATATATCATAGAAATGAAATATACTTCAAATTTGTATTCTACTAGTTTCACACTAGTAATTTTGTTTTTACATTTTTTACTTTGGAATCAGAATTCATCTCTTGGATTTAATGGCTTTCCAAATAAATGTCGTCGTTCCTGACAGAGCATAAGATAGCATGTCCGAGTCATTTGAACCATAGTGGTTTTTCTCTCCTTTTTTTCACGACCGAGACTAGAGACAATTAAGATTTGTAAAGAAGCTGAGTTGGTTTTGCATCGAACAAAAGATCACAAATCGTAAAAACGAAGGATCATCGAGATTGATTTTGAAATTTTACCTTGCCAGTGGATGCTCCATACCCAGAATAATCGTAGCTGAAAGAGAGCATAAGCAACCAAGTAGGAGAAAGGTGAATGTTATCCACATAAGTACCACATGAGAATAAAAGTGAAAGTAATGACAAACAAAAACAACAAATTCCGCCAGACTGTCACTTCTATAATGTTTTCATTCTTCGAACATTAAACATTTGCAAACACTGAACAAGAATATTCAAAAACTGATTTCATCAACACTGTCAGAAAACAGTATGTCCTTGTAAAACCCTAACAGTATTTACAACAGCTAGTTTTTCAATTTTATGCAGGCGAAAAAAAAAAAAAAAAACAGAACTCGTTGTCTTTTGTTTTTGTTTTTTTATTGCAGAAAACATCATACTCTAATTCACATCTTTGTGACCAGAGGGCAGATGTTAGAAAACTTGCTGATAAATAACATTTTGGCATTTAAAAAATAATGTTGGAAAGGTATTCTCTGCTTCTTTTCCGCTTCAATGAAGTGAAAATTTTGGAGAAGAATGGCAGGAAATAAAATGGTGACATCACAAGCATGGTGTGAGATAGGTATCTCATTCACCCAAAAAAAATCATACAAATGAAATAACGTTTTAAGCAACCTATCGAGCTGAAAGAAATCATGAGGTGACTCAAGGAAAAATAGAAAACGAGTGGAGAGGAGAGAGAGATCTGGAAATGTGCATTTGAACAGAATAAACGAAGAAACAAATATGGATTCATTGATCAAACAGAGAAAAGAAGAATCAAAACCATTGATAATCATATCAAAATCATTTAATGAAACAAAAAGAACCGAAATAGCACCTCATAATATTGATCCGAAGGTGAGCTCTGAGCTCGATGAAAAGCTCATGCATCTGACCCAAATCGGCGGCATTGCCATGAGAGTAGAGAAGGGTAAACTTCGCAAAAGGGTGCCTCCAAAACGTAGCGACGATTTTGTTGCCCCCCTTAGTACTAAGCAAATGAACATCCACGCTTTTATCGGCCGTTACGCCGGAGAAGACGAGCCGCCCATCATCTTCTCTCGTAACATCGTAGGTTGGAGGGTCAGGCGGGAAGAACGCGAATCTGGCAGCCATACCCGCCGTGACATTGCCCATGAAGACAAACCCAGCTGAGAAATGGAAGCGCAAACACAACAGGGGACGGTTCAGGCATGAAAAAGAAGCAGGAGGGATGGATACAGGAGATTTTGACGAAAAGGAGAGACAGAGGAGGAAGGAGGGAGATTTGTTTGCATTCAGTTTATTGATTAGTTATTTATGAGGGTTGATTTTTGGAGTTTATGAAATTTAAAGATGGGAAAAGGGAAGGTAATGTGGGATATGGCTAATGGGTAATGACAGAAAATGGATCCAATCAAAACGGGTGAGCTGGAACTGATGCTGGAGGTGGACGACGACGACACACACAAACTGACAAACACACCCCCTAGAGAGAGAGAGAGCCTGTAACAAAACGTGGTTGGTGATGAACTGTACCACCACTCAACACTGATCTACTTTTTGGATTATTACCAGGTCGAGATCCTCCGGTTTTGAGAAGAGTGAAAAGTCAAATTTGCCCTTTATCCATTCCTAAAAATTTGATGATCAATTACTAACTAATTAAACGAGACTAACCTATAAGGACACTTGTTTTAGTTATCTTCTATAAATAATATTTTAATAGGATAGAAAAAGGAAAAAGGAGGATGGACGGCTGAGATTCGGTCAAAGACTGCAGGAGGACAAAAAGGGAAAGTAAGGTCAGAGTCAGACATTCCTTATTTTTGCTTTCTTCTGTGCAAGGTTTCTTGACCGATGGAGATTGAGTCTATTCTTCCTCGCGAAATACCATTTTTACCCAGAATCATCTCTATATAATATCATTTAAACTGGCCGGACTTTCTTCCAATTAGAAGACCAAAGTTGATGTCACAAAAATATTGATTGCTATAGTTTCTCAAAAGTTTCTATTTGGTGGATAGCCTTGAAATTCTTCTTCTTCAAACACTTGAAAAGAACAAAAGATTATATAAAAGATGAGGTATGGTTCGAATGTTGGGCTAGTATGGGCCAAGAAACAAAACTAAAGGGGGGCCTCTGTTTGGGCCTGAAGGTGGGTCGGGTCCAGAACCCTTGTGGACCACGATCCGGCACCATTTGGGTTTCAAATTTGAATCTGTTTTAACCCAAAATTGTGTTTTTATACTAATTAAATTAAGAGCTATTTTAAGGGATGAAAAATTGAGAATTTTAATTGATAAAAATTTCCCAATTAAAATTTGATTATTTAAGAAGAAGGAATTGAGAATTTAATGGAAAAGTTTTAGCCAAAAAACTTATGATTTATTTTTAATTAGGTACCCAAAAACTTAATTAAATTTTGAATATGTGGACATTGAGTTTGAAATTATTGGACTTTAGACATTAGTAGGCTCACTCGAGGCAGGAATTTATTTTTACACGCTTTAATGAATTAATTTATTTTGTAAAATAATTGATAAATCATCTGTTAACACTTTATTTGAATTCATATATCGTTTTATGCATGTTTTCATTTTTGCCATTAAAAATATATTTTAACTAGAGTATAAGACAATCAACACTGTCACGCCCCAAAGAGGATCCGAGACAAAACGTGGAACAAACCGACTCAAAAACTGGACCAAGTCACTCGACCCTTAATTCTTATTATTTATTAAAACAACATAAGTTTAAATAATTTAAATAAAAGCCAGAGTTTATAACGATGGACTAACAGGTCCATCAAATGACATCCAGATACAATAATGATATAATCCAAATAAAATTTAAATAATCCAATATTAAAAATTCCATAAAATCAAACCTCTCAATAAAACCAAATTTCTAAAAAAATTAATATAGAGAGAATCTACCCAACTAGACCTACTCCTCGGTCGTGAATTGAATGTCCTCCTGGTTAAATCTTAAAAAGGATGTCGTTGAGCTGAGTCAACTAAGTTCAATAAGGATAAATTTTATTTCAGATTTCATGCTCAGTTTAACAATTTAATAGCAAATTAAAATATGAAATGAAATGGAGCAACTCGCAGTCTCCGTGCATATCATGTCTTATACAATGTAATAAAAACAACGATACCAAACAATCGCCAATACCATATAAAACACTCAGATCAGGTTTAGGATTTTGCGCCCAGAGACATGACGAAGTTAGCAGTCTCATTACTTTAGTTAAAACAAGGTTTTTCATATCGAAATATGAAAATGTGCAAAAGAAATATATGCACAAAATTTTAAATAAAACAATAAAGTGAAATTTAGTAGTTATTTTTATAAAATAAAATACTTTAAATTTTAATTAAAAACATATAAAACTAAACATACAAATTTGAATATAAAATAAATTCTTACCTCAAGTGGGTTTACCACCGACCAAAACACGATTATTCAAAAGTTCAAATTCCAGAGTCCACGATTTTTAATTTGAATTTTTGTTATCTATCCAAAAATAAAGTTGGAAAATTTGGGTCAAAACTTTATACTCTAATTCCCAAAATTTTCTCTTAAAATATTCCGTATTTAATTTATGCAAGTCACTAGAAATTTGGGCCAAAATAGGTTTAACATTGGGGCCTAAAAGAGCTAGACTGCTGCCCAAAAGGAGGCTGGATCGCGACCATCCAAAATCTCATTTAAAATTGAACCGCTTCCAACATAGAGCCTGGACCACTACTCACCGATTGGTTGCGTAGAAGCAACGAAAATCCGTCGAAGACAACGCTGTTTGTGCTTTTATCGCCGCCTTGCTAGACTCTGTCTACGAGTCCGGCAGTTTCAAAGCTCAAGGCGAAATCAAATCCAAGGATTGAAATCGAGCTTTAAATCCATCTAAAAAATCCAACTTCTAATCAGAAAATTTCAAGAAAAAAATGGAGGCATATAATCATATTTTACACCTCAAATCCGACGAATTTTCAAACTCCTGGAATCTCCGATTGTTACCATGCGAGTTTCCGACACCACCCCAAACCCACTTCGAGAAGAGCTCCAAATCAAATAACAGTACAGAATTGAAAGGCGTTCGACTCACCAATGTTGGGTGTTTCACCGATCGATCGCAGCTGGCAGAGACATAAGCCATTAGCCCCTCACCGATCGATCGCAGAAAGGGGTGATCGATAGGTGAGGGGCTAATGGCTTATGTCTCTGCCAACAGAGACTTCGCCGATCGATCGCAGGTTTCTGCGATCGATCGCCCCTGAAGTTTTCACCCCTTACGTTTGCAATGTTTGAATGGATCAAATGGAAGGCAGAAACTTTGCCGATTGATCGCTTTTCACAAGCGATCGTTCGGCTCTATTATCTTCTGCGAAAGTTCTTCCTTGAATAATCCAAAATTCTGAAGATCAAACGTCAAGATTAACACCCACGTGATGTGGCTCTAATTGATCAAATCCTATTAGTTAAAAATTTGTGTTAATTGCTTAATTTGATGGAAATCAAGCTTAATGAAAAAAAAATAGAGGAATGGTCATCCCTCTCTCTCTCTCTCTCTGGTTAACGATGTTGACTTAAATAGAGATTAAATCTAAATAGTGTTTTTGATGATGTATTTAATGATAAATATGTGATTTGATTATGTTTATAAAATAAGATTATTGAATTAAGCATTTGATTTTAATCCTTTGAAAATACCCTTGAAAAGGGTATTTTAGTGTTTAATAATTTTTGATTGAGTGTACAAGGCATGCATCTGCCGATAGAGTAAAGACGTGTTTCTGCCGATGGCATCCAAAAGTTACATCTGCCGATAGCTTATCAAGATGCATCTACCGGTGGCGCCTTTGAAGCTCAAGACTTGCTCATACCGATGATGAATTCAAAGCCAGCTTGTGCCGATGAAGCTCAAGTTGCTCATGCCGATGAAGCTCAAGACTTGATTCTGCCGATAGCTTCTCAAGACTTGATTCTGCCGATAGCTTCTCAAGACTTGATTCTGCCGATGGACTTTCAAGACTTGCTTCTGCCGATAGCCTTTCAAGATCTTTCTACCGATGAAGACTAATGGTACATCTGCCGATGGAAGGTGAAGATACTCATGCCGATAGCATTACAGCTTGTATCCACCGATGACGTTCCGATTGTTTAAAGCTGCTTCATCCGGTGATCTTTCGCCTAATTTAAATATATCCGCGAAGCTACAGTGACGTCGTTTTCAACCTTAACTCCAGAACATTAATGGCGACGACGACTTACAACTATGAACGGCAACGGCTACCTGAAATTGTACGAAAGCTCTCCAACGGTAACAAAGTTTCTATTATTGGATAAGGAGCATTGAAGTCAAGCCGATTTTTGCAGACAGAGTATTTAAGCCGAGGTTAGAGCACAAATATACAACTTTTTGCGAATTGAATTCCTGAGCCCTAACTGCAAAAATCTTATACTCTGTATTATTCTTCTACACCTCTCGATTCGATAACTTGAGATTTAATCTTTGAGAGTGTAGTCTAAGCTAGAACTTTACCAACTCATATATTTGTATAAGGCAGTGGATTGTCGCCCGTGAAGAACAATCCAGATTTGTAAAAGGCAGTTGATCGGAGCCCGGAATTCCGATCTGTGTATTCTCGTTGAGGAGAAGGTTAAGGATCTTCAAGGGGTGAACCTTGAAGCGTGGATGTAGGCAAGGTTTGGCCGAACCACGTAAAAACCACTGTGTGTTAAATTTCTCTCTCTCTCTCTCTTTACTTTGATTGCTTGTCTGATTGCTTTTAATTTAGAGTCCTACAATAAGAAAGAAATTAATATTAGACTACTTTATTAAATTTTGAAAAGGGTCTAATTCACCCCCTCTCTTAGACAATCTCGATCCTACAATTGGTATCAGAGCAAGGTTGTCTTTGTCTAAGCTGTTTTTAAACACTCTGTAATACATATACATTTTCAATGGCATACAACACCAACTTCACACAAGTTGAAGGTCAAGCTACAAATAGACCTCCCTTCTTTGATGGTAGTGATTATGTCTATTGGAAGGCTAGAATGAAAATATTCATTCAAGCCATAGACTACGAGACTTGGTGTATTATAGAGAATGGTCCTTTTAAAGCCATGAAAACTGTAGATGGGAAAAGTATCCCTAAGGACTCTTCTGAGTTAACTGAGTCCGATAAGAGAAATCTGAGCCTTAATGCTAAGGCAGTAAACACCTTGTACTGTGCTCTTAATAGAGATGAATTCAATAGAGTACAAGGGTGTGAAAGTGCTCAAGAAATTTGGCACTTATTAGAAGTCACACATGAGGGAACTAATCAAGTAAATGAGAGTAAATTGAGCATGTTAGTTCACGAGTATGAACTTTTTACCATGATAAAGGATGCGTCTATTTCATCTATGTTTACTCGATTCACTAACATTACTAATGGTTTAAAAGCTCTTGGTAAGATTTACTCAGGTGAAGAACAGGTAAGGAAAATTTTGAGGTGCCTACCCAGAGCCTGGCAACCAAAGGTGACAGCAATACAAGAGGCTCGGGATCTAAAGGTGCTCAAGCTGGAAGAGCTCATTGGCTCTCTGATGACTCATGAGATAACCATGAGGACCAATGATAAGGAAGATCTCAAAGAAAAGGAGACCAATAAAAAGAAGGATATCGCTCTGAAAGCCTCTTCTAGTAAACAAGATATGTCTGAAGAAGAAGAAGAAGAAGAAGAAGATGATGAGGATATAGCCCTCATTACAAGGAGGTTCAGTAAGTTCCTCCAAAGAAAAAGGATGCAAGGAAGGAGATTTCCAAAGGGTGAGAAATTTCACAAGGAGAAGGAAATCACTTGCTTTGGATGTGGAAAGCCTGGGCATATGAAGGCAGGCTGTCCACAAGCAAAGAAGGTCCCAAGAAATTCAAGAAAAAGGAAATGAAGGCTACCTGGGACGATAGTGAAAGTGATACCTCCTCGGAAGATGAAGAGGTTGCTAATCTGTGCTTTATGGCACACGAGGATGAGGTAAATCTTTCTTCTAGTGAGAGTGACAATGATGAAGGAGATTTAATAGATGCTTTCAATGATTTAGTGAAACAATATAGTATGTTAAAAGCTAAATATAACTTGTTGAAAAGAGAAAGTGCAGGCTTACTAGAAAAGCATGCTAAAGAAGTGGACTTGCAGAAAAAGGAAATAATTGAACTTAAAAGCAGGAATGTGGATTTAAACAATATTGTCTTAAAATTTACTAATGGCAACAAGTTATATAAGATGTTATTAAGTAAACAGAGAGTTAATTTTGACAGGGCTGGAATAGGTTATAATAAATCGATTAAAAAGAAAGTTTACAAGAATTACTTTGTAAGATCCACTACCTGCCATGTTTGTAATGAAGTAGGACATAAGTCCTTTGTATGTCCTTTAAAAACAAACAGTAAGAAAACAAGTAGCAAATTACAGTGGGTTCCTAAAGGAACCAAGACTAACGCTAGGACCCAAAAGATTTGGGTACCTAAGAAGACTACTTGATCTCTGTTTTGCAGGATGATGCTTCTCTAATAAGGAATCAGTGGTACCTGGACAGTGGCTGTTCTAGGCACATGACTGGAGATGCATCCATGTTTGCTGTTGTCAACAAGAAGAAATGAAACGTCACTTTTGGTGGAAACCAGAAGGGTAAAATTGTTGGCATCGGCAACATAGGTAATCCTGATAAACTTCTTATAGAAAATGTTCTGTGAGTTGAAGGTCTAAAATATAACCTACTAAGCATCAGTCAATTATGTGATAAGGGTTATAAAGTAGTGTTCAAGAAAAATTTCTGTATAATAAAGGATATAATTAGTTGCAAGGTTCTCGTTACTAGTATCAGGAAAGAGAATATCTATATCATTGATTTAGATAATGTTGTTTGTGATAATAAGAAATGCTTTGCTGCTAATTCTTCCCATGATTCTTGGATTTGGCATAGGAGATTAGGACACGTAGGGATGGATACTTTAGCTAAGATTACTAAGGAGAACTTAGTTAGAGGAATCCCTAAGATATCCTTTGAAAAGGATAAAGTCTGTGAAGCTTGTCAGATGGGCAAGTAGATCAAAAATTCTTTTGCTTCTAAGAATTCAATTTCTACTTCTAAGCCTCTTCAACTTCTTCACATGGACCTCTTCGGTCCTTCCAATATAGCCAGCCTTGGTGGCAAATTCTATGCCTTTGTTATTGTAGATGATTTTTCTAGATTCACTTGGGTTCATTTTCTTAAGTCAAAGGATGAGACCTTTGATACTTTTTCTAGCTTTAGGAAAAGAGTTCAAAATGAAAAGGATCTCACCATTGTTACTATTCGTAGTGATCATGGTGGAGAATTTGAAAATGAGAAATTTGAACTCCTGTGTCTCAAGTATGGAATTGAGCACAATTTCTCTTCTCCTAGGACCCCTCAGTAAAATGGTGTTGTTGAGAGGAAGAATAGATCTCTTCAAGAGCTTGCTAGGACTATGCTTAGTAAGAATTCACTTCCTAAGTATTTCTGGGCTGAAGTTGTTGCAACTAGCCTGTTCTGTACTTAATCGGGTCTCCATAAGACCTATACTTGAGAAAACTCCCTATGAGCTTTGGAATGGTAAAACTCCCACTGTTAAGTATTTTAGAGCTTTTGGAAGCAAATGTTTCATTCTAAACACTAAGGATAACTTAGGAAAATTCGATTCCAAATCTGATCTTGGAATTTTTCTGGGTTATTCCCTTTCCAGCAAAGCATATAGAGTATTCAATAGGAGAACTTTAGTTGTTGAGGAGTCAGTTCATGTTAACTTTGATGAGCCCCCTCAACCCACAATCAATGTGGATGAGGATGACACTTTAAATAATCAACTGGACTCTCTTTCCATAGAAAAGCCTAGTAATCCTCCTCATGTAGAAAAATCAATAGAATCTAGTTCTACTTCTCATGATAAAGTTTCTGTCAAGGATGAAAATCCTGCTCTTCCTAGAGATTGGAAATTCGTCAAAGACCATCCAATAGATGAAGTCTTAGGTGATCCTTCTTTAGGGGTTAAGACTAGAGCTTCTCTTAGGAATCTCTGTGCCAATGTGGCATTTATCTCTCAGATAGAGCCTAAGAAGTTTGAGGAAGCCGAATTGGATGAATATTGGATTGTTGCTATGCAAGATGAACTAAACCAATTCGAAAGGAACAATGTTTGGGAACTTGTTCCAAAACCGGTTGATCATCCTATTATTGGAACTAAGTGGGTTTTTAAGAATAAAATTGATGAAAATGGGATTGTGGTATGAAACAAAGCTAGGCTAGTTGCCAAAGGTTACAATCAAGAAGAAGGAATTGATTTTGAGGAAACCTTTGCACCTGTAGCTAGGTTAGAATCCATTAGAATGCTCTTAGCCTTTGCCTGCTACAAAAACTTCACACTCTTTCAAATGGATGTAAAGAGTGCTTTTTTAAATGGATATATCTTGGAAGAAGTTTATGTAGAGCAGCCCCTAGGATTTGAAGACTATGCTAAACCTGATCATGTGTATAGACTTAAGAAGGCTCTTTATGGACTTAAGCAGGCTCCTAGAGCTTGGTATGATAGATTGAAGAATTTCCTTGAGGAAAAGGATTTCAAAAAGGGAAATACTGACTCAACTCTATTTACCAAGCAAAAGGATAAAGACATTCTGTTAGTTCAAATTTATGTCGATGACATTATCTTTGGATCTACTAATGTCAACTTGTGTAATGAATTTTCCTCTCTCATGCAAAGTGAATTTGAAATGAGTATGATGGGGGAGTTAAAATTTTTCTTAGGATTTCAAATCAGTCAATCTTCTGATGGAATTTTCTTTTGCCAAGAAAAGTACATTAAGGAACTTCTCAAGAAATTTGGTTTAGAATCTGTCAAACCCTCTAGGACTCCCATGAGTACCACTACTAAATTGGACAAGGATGAAAATGGTATAAGTGTGGATATCAAGAAATATCGTGGTATGATTGGTTCACTGTTATATCTGACTGCAAGTAGGCCAGATATACTCTTTAGTGTGTGCCTATGTGCTAGGTTTCAGGCTGCCCCTAAGGAATCTCATTTATCTGCAGTAAAAAGGATTTTCAAATATTTGAGTGGGACTTATGACTTAGGTTTATGGTATCCTAAGGGAACTTCCTTTGATCTGATAGGATATTCAGATTCTGACTATGCTGGTAGTCTAGTTGATAGGAAAAGCACCTCTGGAACATGTCAATTTCTTGGTGAATCTCTAGTGTCTTGGTATTCTAAGAAACAGAATTCTGTTGCACTCTCAACTGCTGAAAGTGAATATATTGCTGCAGGCAGTTGTTGTGCACAAATGCTATGATGAAACAGACTTTGGAGGACTATAATCTGTTCTTTGATAGGATTCCTATTCGGTGTGATAACACCAGTGCTATCAACATTTCTAAAAATCCTATTCAACACTCTAGAACAAAACATATTGATGTAAGGTATCATTTCATCCGTGAACATGTTCAAAGAGGAGATATCTCTTTAGAATTTGTTAATTCTGTAGATCAATTGGCCGACATCTTTACAAAACCCTTGGATGAGAAGACATTCAATAATATCAGAATAAGGTTAGGTCTTATTCGGGTTGATAGAAAATGATTCTGTCTCTGTTTGAAAAATTCCCAATGTTAGCAATTCCTTGTTGTGAAGGCATCGGTAGATGCTGCATTTTTCCAAGCATCGGTAGATGCTGTATTTTACCAGGCATCGGAAGATGCATTTCTATCGGTAGGCATCGGATGATACAATTCTTAATCTGCCGACACGTGTGTTTCATCGGATTAATCTGTCTTACACGTGTGCCTTCATCTCGTCGGGAGATGCCCTATTTTCATTTAAACCCTGTGTCTTTTCAAAGAAGCTTCACCTTTCGCGCTTCTTCTGAAAAACCCCTGGCCTACCAACTTTCTCTCGCGAGTTCACCCCTTGTCAATGGATTTTCAGGGTTCATCTTCCTTCGCAGTCCCACAACCTGCCAAGAAGAAGGCCAAAGTCACTGCTCGACCTCCTCGTGAGATTCCACGGGCGAAGGATTTTCCATCTCTGTTCTTTTTTTCTCAAGCTGCCGAGTCAAGGTACCACGACGATTTTAAGCATAAATCTTTAATCCCCAGTCGAGGTATTTACTCAGACGACTTAGCTGGCCTGAATATTGTCGAACCCTTGACGGACCTCGGGTTGATAGGACTGTTTGATGTAGATTCTTATTATTATTACCCGGAAGCAATTAGGATGTTCTATGCCAATTTGGTTTTCACTTCTGATTTATCCATTATTAGGAGCTATGTGTACAATCAAGAACATAGAAATTACACCTCAGTTCATCAATGCTCTTCTGGAGGTCCCGCATTTAGATAGCTGCCCTTACAAGTTTGTATCTGGCACTGAGCCCCCTTTCTTTGGTACTGGTGATGGTCAAGAATTTTTAAGGAACATTGCATTGGATCCCAACAAAACCCCTGATCAATTAAAAGGCAAACATCTGACCGCAAGGGCCAGATTATTTCATCAAATGATAGGGTACAATATTGTCCCTAAGGGTGGTCATCATGATGAAGTAAGTGCAATGGAGTTTTTTGTTCTGTTTTCCATTTACCACAAGACTCTCTTCAATCTTGGCTATGTGTTGTTCGAAGGATGATTCAGGCAGTATCATCCAGGGCTTCATCTTTCCCATACAACCTGCTCTTAATGAAGATCTTTGCACAGCTTGAGGTTGTATTTCCAGAGGATGAAGATCCTGTCCGTCTTAAACCCTCTAATTATTATTCCAAAACCACACTGAACAAAATGAGAATCAAGAGAACAAGGACAGGGGCACTTGTCTTGGATGCTTCTAAGATTAAACCTGTTAAATCAGCAGCTGCCAGAAAAGGAAAGAGAGCACTTATTCTGCCAGAGGAGTCCACTGCTGAAGGCGGGGATGACTCTGAAATACCAGCCTTTGTCAATTCCCCCTCTCAATCACAGGCTTCTAGCTTCATACCTCCTCCCTTGTGCGAAGGCGTCTTGCTCCTTCTTCAAGAGTTCATGTCTCAGAGGCCATCTCTGCTCCCTCTTTTGTACCTCTTCCCATTCCTGTGAATCCTCCATCTCCTACACCTGCACACATTTTACAAATTCTACTTCCTCCAAGTCCTCCATCACCAGTCCACCCTTCTTCTCCACTCAAACCCTCTCCATCAGTCCAACTCCCTTCACCAGTTCAACCCTCTTCGCCAGTCCAACCCTCTTCACCAGTTCACCTCTCTTCCCCTGTTCAACCACCCTCTCCTGTCCAACCAGCTCCACTCGCTCTAACTACTCCACTAGTTCATGTCTCCTCACCCATTCCTTCAGCTCCTCCTGCACCTCTAAAGACATATCAAAGAAGAGTTTACATCAGTGAGGACCAATACTCTAGCTTGCAGTCTTCCATTACCCGCCTTGAGACTGCTCTTAGTTCCCTTGAAAGAAGGATTGACCATTCACTTGATGAGAAACTAGCCAAGATTCGAAATGACATGAGCAAGGATTTAGATACAGGTTTTGGTTTGCTGTCTCAGAAAGTCGATTCTGATAGGCGCATGGTTGTCAGGGAACTTGAGTCATTCCGAACCTCTATTGACAATCTGACTCCTGCAGCCGAACCTGATCCATCTTGCTCAATCGATGTCTCACAGGCTTGCTATGAAGATCTCATTCTTCCATTTTCCCGGCCTGCAGTTTATGAAGATGTGCGTTTCACGACACTGGATCTTCAGGAGACTGAATTTGCATTCTCCATCCTGATGCGTCTACTGCTGCTCCTCCTGTCGACACTCCTCCATGTATGGACATGGTGGTGTATCCAGGCCCCTCTCCATCTGCTACACTTCAGCCAGCGACTACTCCATGCTTCGCACTCGTGCCTTATCAGCCCCCTCTCTCTGTAGATATTCACTCATTTTCAGCACTTGTAGATGCTTATCTTAATTCAAACTGTGAAGTGCCTGCTTGGGTTAGCCAAGCTTTTTGGTCACATTTTGTAGCTTTCTTTAAATAAAAGACTTGCTTTCTTGTATACACATTTCTTGTTTTAATGCAATTACTATGATGAATTTCTGAATTGTGTTGAATCCATTTATCCTGCTCTCTCTCTGCTTGTTTTTGATAATGTCAATGGGGGAGAATACATTTGATTAATACTGATTTGAGTGATATTGGATATGTGATATTGGATATGCATGTTTTTGAAACTCTGGTATGCTATGTGTCTGTCTGTTTTTAGAATATATGCATATGCTGTGGGGGAGCTTGAATTATGGGGGAGAGTGACTCTTAATCAAATTTACCTTAATATATTTGTCATCATCAAAAAGGGGGAGATTGTTGACTTAAATAGAGATTAAGTCTAAATAGTGTTTTTGATGATGTATTTAATGATAAATATGTGATTTGATTATGTTTATAAAATGAGATTATTGAATTAAGTATTTGATTTTAATCCTTTGAAAATACCCTTGAAAAGGGTATTTTAGTGTCTAATAATTTTTGATTGAGTGTACAAGGCATGCATCTGCCGATAGAGTAAAGACGTGTTTCTGCCGATGGCATCCAAAAGTTACATCTGCCGATAGCTTATCAAGATGCATCTATCGGTGGCGCCTTTGAAGCTCAAGACTTGCTCATACCGATGATGAATTCAAAGCCAGCTTGTGCCGATGAAGCTCAAGTTGCTCATGCCGATGAAGCTCAAGACTTGATTCTGCCGATAGCTTCTCAAGACTTGATTCTGCCGATAGCTTCTCAAGACTTGAGCCGATAGCTTCTCAAGACTTGATTCTGCCGATAGCTTCTCAAGACTTGATTCTGCCGATAGCTTCTCAAGACTTGATTCTGCCGATAGCTTCTCAAGACTTGATTCTGCCGATAGCTTCTCAAGACTTGATTCTGCCGATAGCTTCTCAAGACTTGATTCTGCCGATAGCTTCTCAAGACTTGATTCTGCCGATAGCTTCTCAAGACTTGATTCTGCCGATAGCTTCTCAAGACTTGATTCTGCCGATAGCTTCTCAAGACTTGATTCTGCCGATAGCTTCTCAAGACTTGATTCTGCCGATAGCTTCTCAAGACTTGATTCTGCCGATAGCTTCTCAAGACTTGATTCTGCCGATAGCTTCTCAAGACTTGATTCTGCCGATAGCTTCTCAAGACTTGATTCTGCCGATAGCTTCTCAAGACTTGATTCTGCCGATAGCTTCTCAAGACTTGATTCTGCCGATAGCTTCTCAAGACTTGATTCTGCCGATAGCTTCTCAATGGTACATCTGCCGATGGAAGGTGAAGATACTCATGCCGATAGCATTATAGCTTGTATCCACCGATGACGTTCGATTGTTTAAAGCTGCTTCATCCGGTGATCTTCCGCCTAATTTAAATATATCCGCGAAGCTACAGTGACGTCGTTTTCAACCTTAACTCCAGAACATTAATGGCGACGACGACTTACAACTATGAACGGCAACGGCTACCTGAAATTGTACGAAAGCTCTCCAACGGTAACAAAGTTTCTATTATTGGATAAGGAGCATTGAAGTCAAGTCGATTTTTGCAGACAGAGTATTTAAGCCGAGGTTAGAGCACAAAGATACAACTTTTTGTGAATTGAATTCCTGAGCCCTAACCTGTAAAAATCTTATAATCTGTATTATTCTTCTACACCTCTCGATCGATAACTTGAAGATTAATCTTTGAGAGTGTAGTCTGAGTTAGAACTTTACCAACTCATATATTTGTATAAGGCAGTGGATTGTCGCCCGTGAAGAACAATCCAGATTTGTAAAAGGCAGTTGATCGGAGCCCGGAATTCCGATCTGTGTATTCTCGTTGAGAAGAAGATTAAGGATCTTCAAGGGGTGAACCTTGAAGCGTGGATGTAGGCAAGGTTTGGTCGAACCACGTAAAAACTACTGTGTGTTAAATTTCTCTCTCTCTCTTTACTTTGATTGCTTGTCTGATTGCTTTTAATTTAGAGTCCTACAATAAGAAAGAAATTAATATTAGACTACTTTATTAAATTTTGAAAAGGGTCTAATTCACCCCCCCCCCCTCTTAGACAATCTCGATCCTACAAATGAGTGTGAGTTTTCTCCATCAAAACCCACAGTTGAAGAAAAATTGAAAGGTAAAGAGAGAAGGGAGAGAAATCAACCTCTCACATTATGGACCCAGGTAAGCTTCAAGTTCACTTCCCTGTTTCTCTGTTAATGGAAGTATGTAAGAATTTGTGAAAATTAATTGATTCAATGATCCTATAATTTTTGATTCAATGATCATGTAATTTCTCTGTTAAGAAAATAAGAGAAAATTAAAGCTAACATGTGATATCAGAGCATCGTTGTAGAGCAATTGATTTTCCGTTATGAAATTTAATTGTTAATCGTATGTTATCCGCTGCTTAAGGAACGATTTCTGTTAAAATAAGCATGTATGACTATGCGAGATTAAGAAATTATTTTACGACTTTACTGTTCACGGTCGATTTTACTGTTCATGATGGCCGATTTTACTGTTCATGATGGCCAATTTTACTGTTCATGATGGCCAATTTTACTGTTCATGATGGCCAATTTTACTGTTCATGATGGCCAATTTTACTGTTCATGATGGCCAATTTTACTGTTCATGATGGCCAATTTTACTGTTCATGATGGCCAATTTTACTGTTCATGATGGCCAATTTTACTGTTCATGATGGCCAATTTTACTGTTCATGATGGCCAATTTTACTGTTCATGATGGCCAATTTTACTGTTCATGATGGCCAATTTTACTGTTCATGATGGCCAATTTTACTGTTCATGATGGCCAATTTTACTGTTCATGATGGCCAATTTTACTGTTCATGATGGCCAATTTTACTGTTCATGATGGCCAATTTTACTGTTCATGATGGCCAATTTTACTGTTCATGATGGCCAATTTTACTGTTCATGATGGCCAATTTTACTGTTCATGATGGCCAATTTTACTGTTCATGATGGCCAATTTTACTGTTCATGATGGCCAATTTTACTGTTCATGATGGCCAATTTTACTGTTCATGATGGCCAATTTTACTGTTCATGATGGCCAATTTTACTGTTCATGATGGCCAATTTTACTGTTCATGATGGCCAATTTTACTGTTCATGATGGCCAATTTTACTGTTCATGATGGCCAATTTTACTGTTCATGATGGCCAATTTTACTGTTCATGATGGCCAATTTTACTGTTCATGATGGCCAATTTTACTGTTCATGATGGCCAATTTTACTGTTCATGATGGCCAATTTTACTGTTCATGATGGCCAATTTTACTGTTCATGATGGCCAATTTTACTGTTCATGATGGCCAATTTTACTGTTCATGATGGCCAATTTTACTGTTCATGATGGCCAATTTTACTGTTCATGATGGCCAATTTTACTGTTCATGATGGCCAATTTTACTGTTCATGATGGCCAATTTTACTGTTCATGATGGCCAATTTTACTGTTCATGATGGCCAATTTTACTGTTCATGATGGCCAATTTTACTGTTCATGATGGCCAATTTTACTGTTCATGATGGCCAATTTTACTGTTCATGATGGCCAATTTTACTGTTCATGATGGCCAATTTTACTGTTCATGATGGCCAATTTTACTGTTCATGATGGCCAATTTTACTGTTCATGATGGCCAATTTTACTGTTCATGATGGCCAATTTTACTGTTCATGATGGCCAATTTTACTGTTCATGATGGCCAATTTTACTGTTCATGATGGCCAATTTTACTGTTCATGATGGCCAATTTTACTGTTCATGATGGCCAATTTTACTGTTCATGATGGCCAATTTTACTGTTCATGATGGCCAATTTTACTGTTCATGATGGCCAATTTTACTGTTCATGATGGCCAATTTTACTGTTCATGATGGCCAATTTTACTGTTCATGATGGCCAATTTTACTGTTCACGGCCGAGTTACTGTTCATGATGGCCAATTTTACTGTTCACACCGGCGTTACTGTTCATGGCCGATTACTGTTCACCGACCGAACACTGTTCATTAAAAAAAAATATATTGTTCATGATGAAATAATGCGTGCTGTTTGGATTAATTTGCATAATTGCATATATGACAATTAATTTTGTAATTGTTCTTTATTGCAATTGGATCCAAATATTATTTATGCAAATGTTATTATTATTTAATTTGATGTCTAAATTATGATGATTTGTTAGTCACCAAAGTGGCCGAATCAGAATGTTTTTCTCAGATATTAAATTAAATAAATTCAATTACTCATGTTTTATGCGATGCTCAATAATGAAATGACATGATGAGAATTATGATTTTAACATGAGTATATTGATTTTCATGATTATAAAATATGTTAAATCACCCAAAGGTTGATTGGTTATTTTATACTTGATGGCCAATTTTACTGTTCATGATGGCCAATTTTACTGTTCATGATGGCCAATTTTACTGTTCATGATGGCCAATTTTACTGTTCATGATGGCCAATTTTACTGTTCATGATGGCCAATTTTACTGTTCATGATGGCCAATTTTACTGTTCATGATGGCCAATTTTACTGTTCATGATGGCCAATTTTACTGTTCATGATGGCCAATTTTACTGTTCATGATGGCCAATTTTACTGTTCATGATGGCCAATTTTACTGTTCATGATGGCCAATTTTACTGTTCATGATGGCCAATTTTACTGTTCATGATGGCCAATTTTACTGTTCATGATGGCCAATTTTACTGTTCATGATGGCCAATTTTACTGTTCATGATGGCCAATTTTACTGTTCATGATGGCCAATTTTACTGTTCATGATGGCCAATTTTACTGTTCATGATGGCCAATTTTACTGTTCATGATGGCCAATTTTACTGTTCATGATGGCCAATTTTACTGCAGTGTGATCAGAGATCTTCCCATAAAGCTTGGGAAAGATCAAACAGATTGAGCCTAATGTATGTGAATGACTGTAGCGAACAACATCACGTCCACATTTCCTAAAACTGAAAGTACAATGGAATTTATGAAATTTGTGGAAGAATGTTCTCAGTCTGAATCACCTGATAAATCACTTGTTGGGACACTGATGGGTACTTTGACCACCATGAAGTTTGATGGTTCTCGTACCATGTATGAGCATGTTGTCGAAATGACAAACAGGGCAGCAAGATTAAAGTCCATGGGAATGGAAGTGAATGAGAACTTCCTAGTGACATTCATCCTGAACTTCTTGCCTCCTCAATATGGCCAATTTCATATGAGCTATAACACTATGAGGACTAAATGGAATGTGCATGAATTGCAAAGTATGCTCATTCAGGAAGAAGCAAGGCTAAAGAAACCAGGAACTCAAGCTATCAATCTCATGAATTATGAAGGAGCTGGAAAGAAAACAAGAAAGAAAGGTAGAAAGGGTAAGAAAGGACTATCATCGGTAGCTTAGTCCTCTTTCCAAATCCACAAGAAGGAACAACGAAAGGATAAGTGTCATTTCTGTGGAAAGCAAGGACACTATCAGAAAGATTGTCTGAAACATAAGACATGGTTCGAAAAGAAAGGTAAGCCTGGTACTTTCGTATGTTTCGAATCAAATTTAACTGAAGTTCCTTGTAATACTTGGTAGATTGATTCTGGTTGTACTACTCACAATTCTAATACGATGCAGGGATTCCTTACGACCCAAACCATAAACCCAAGTGAAAGGTACATCTTTATGGGGAATCGGGTAAAAGTTCTAGTTGAAGCCATTGGAACTTACCGTTTAATGCTAGACACTGGATATCAATTAGATCTTTTTCAAACTTTTTATGTTCCATCTGTTTCTCATAATTTAGTTTCTTTGTCTAAACTTGATACAGCTGGATATTTGTAACACCCGGTTCTATTAAACCAATTTCTATTCTGTTATTGAATAGTAAGCATGTTGTGGAGAAAATTGAAGGAAATATTAATTAGGTTAATGAGTGACTAAGTAAGGGCATAGTGGTAAATTGAGAGCTTATAATGGATAACCTATTTAAGGAAAGAGGCTTTGTGATTAATACACTATAGCCGCCACTATTCCCCATTTTTCCTCTTTCGGTCTTTAGCTCAAGCAGTAAAGCTCTCTAGGCAATCCTTCTACTCGATTCTCCTCCAAAATAGGTGAGTTCTGTTTCGATTCCTTGCTGCATTGGTAGTTATCGATGATTGGGAGAGCATAAATGTGAGTTCTAAGGATGTCGTATGAGTGAGCTAGTTCAGTTGTTGTGGTAAATCGGGAGTGCACAATGAACTAAGCTTCCAAACTAGTTTCCTTAAATTTCTAGCGGTTTAGAATGAAGATTAGAGAAAGTTTAGTATATGCTCTGTCGATGATTTGATTGAGTAAGCTCTTGAAGTAGCCAATCACCGAGACATTTTTCCAGGAGACCAGGTAAGTGAAGTGTGCTTGTGCCCTCGGGCCTACATCACAAAACAGTAGGTTTTCTGCATGTTGAATGTTTTCAGTTTGGTCATGCATCATATTTTGAAAGAATACGAAAATAAATTTACATGGAATGTATGGTAAGGCATGAACATAACGTATTATGATAGCTGTTAAGGGAATTAATCCACCCCTTAATTGATAAAGTGGATTTATAACATTGGGAGAGTTGATCCCACTCCCAAGGGAACCTGGGGATCATGATAGCTGTTATGAGAATTAATCCGCCCCTTAATTGATGAAGTGGATTTATAACATTGGGAGAGTTGATCCCACTACCAAGGGAACCTGGGGATCATGATAGCTGTTAAGGGAATTAATCCACCCCTTAATTGATGAATTGGATTTATAACATTGGGAGAGTTGATCCCACTCCCAAGGGAACCTGGGGATCATGATAGCTGTTAAGGGAATTAATCCGCCCCTTAATTGATGAAGAGGATTTATGACTTTGGAAGAATTGATCTCACTCCCAATGGAATATTGAGATCAGAATACGATGAATGTGAATGCAACTTAGCTGAGAAAGTAGAAACTGCATGATTAAGATTTACATTTCAGCATTTCATTTCATGATTGCTTCACTTATTTAGCATTAGGCTAATAGATGAGTTTTGTGATGTAGGTAAAGAAGAGACAGCAGGTGTGTTCTCTGAGCTTGCTGAGAATTAGGCAGGTTGGAGGAGTGCATACGTGCATCGATCTGGCGACTAATGGGGCGGTTTAACTGGTGCCTATAGAAGATGAGGTTTAGTGAACCATGACTTAATCTAATTATGCTGAGTTTTCTAATGACAGAAGCATTTTTAATGTTTATGATAATAGCACTCTGTTGGTTTTAACATTTATTCTTACTGGATTTTAGTAATGTAAGGATTTGAGTTGTTTCTGGATGATTTCAGTGAAGTATGCAAATTCTCTTGTAGTTAGAGTTGTTCTTGTATTGAATAGTTGAAATGTTGTGAATTTGTCTATCGGTAGAAGTTGTGAGATTCTCCTATTAGTAGAAGTTGAGAATTTGCCTATCGGAAGATGTATTAGAAGTTTTGCCGTTTAGTAATCGGTGGATGTCGTGTATTAAATCCATCGGGGGAAGTCTTCAGTAGAAGCCTTCGGGTGATGTCTTCAGTAAAAGTCACCAGATGATGTCATATATTTTATCCATCGGAAGATGTAGGAAGACTTTTTGTCGTTTTATGACAGGAGGTTGCGAATATTGTTTTTTTTGTCGTTTAGTGACCGGTCGATGTATTCTGTTTGTTCTGTTTTGTGAGTAAAGTCTTTTGTCGTCTTGTGGTCGACAGAGGCTGGATGAATGAATCATCCGGCTGACGTCATCGGTAGATGCGAGTAGCAAAACTCGTCGTTTTGCGATCGGTAGAAGTTGGATGAATGATTCATCCGACTGACGTCATCGGTGGAAGCCTTTGGTTTGTTTCTGCCCCTTTTTGTTGACTTTGTTTAGCGGATGATGTGTTTAACTTTTATGAACTTTAAGTATTTCACACTTAAACCTTCGTCTCTTTCGGCCGAATTATTTCTCAATTTTTCATCTGATATATTTTAAACATTATTTTATAGCTTTGCTTAACTCTATTCTGCTCAAAAAGAATTTCCGCTGCAAGTTTTAACATTTTGAGGTTTAAAAAAAATGTCAAATTTTGACTTTCGAGCGAAGTTTTAAGTTAGTCCAAAATTTCTTAGTTATGTCTAGGTTATGAGTAACGAACTGAGTTCAGAAAACTCGGGGCGTTACAATATTCCTTTATGTTTGGGAATAAATGTTTCAGTTTGTATAAAGATAACGTTCTTGTTGGTACTGGTGTTTTTTATGATGGTTTGTATAAATTAAAGCTTGATAATCGTTTTGCTAAGCTTCTTTTAACCTTGCATCATAATGTGGGAACGAAAGTGGTTTAATGAATGAATGTTCTGCTAATTTGTGGCACAAACGATTAGGTCATATATCCAAAGAAAGAATTGAAAGATTGATAAAGAATCAAATCCTTCCAAATTTAGATTTTACTGATCTAAATATTTGTGTTGATTGTATTAAAGGAAAGTAAGCAAGAAACACAAGTAAGAAAGCAGCCACAAGAAGCAAGCAGCTCCTTGAAATCATACACACCGATATATGTAGTCCTTTTGATGTTCCATCTTTTGGTGGAGAAAAGTATTTTATCACCTTTATTGATGATTTTTCACGTTATGGATATATCTATCTACTAAATGAAAAATCTCAGTCAATAAATGCTCTTGAAGTGTTTATTAATGAGGTTGAAAGACAAGTAAATAGAAAAGTGAAAATTATTAGATCTGATAGAGGTGGTGAATATTATGGAAGTTATGATGAAAATGGACAACATCCAGGTCGATTTGCTAAATTCCTAGAAAGTCGTGGTATTTGTGCGCAATACACAATGCAAGGAACACCAGAACAGAATGGTGTTGCAGAAAGGCAAAATCGTACGTTAATGGATATGGTTGGGAGTATGTTAAGTAATTCTTCTTTACCCTTGTCATTGTGGATGCATGCTTTAAAGACTGCTGTATATTTATTAAACAGGGTTCCTAGTAAGGCAGTTTCAAATACTCCATTTGAACTGTGGACAGGAAGGAAATCCAGTTTAAGACACCTGCATGTTTAGGGTTGTTCAGCAGAAGTAAGAATTTATAATCCACATGAATGAAAACTGGATTCAAGAACAATAAGTGGTTATTTCATTGGTTATCCAGAAAAGTCTAAAGGGTATAGATTTTACTGTCCTACCCACAGTACGAGAATAATTGAAACTGGAAATGCTAGATTCATTGAAAGTGGTGAGATCAATGGAAGTTTGGAACCACATAAAGTGGAAATACAAGAAGTTAGGGTGCAAGTTCCAATTCCCATAACTTCTACTTAAGTTGTTGTTCCACCAGTCATTGATCGTATTAATGACTTACACAAACAACAAATTAATGATCAAACTTCACGTAATGAGGTTGTCATGAATGAATCTATAAGAGGTGAACCACAAGAAATACCATTAAGACGATCTGTAAGAGAAAGAAGATCTGCTATTTCAAATAATTATGTAGTTTATCTTTAAGAGTCCGAATGTGATTTAAGACTTGATGATGATCCAGTTTCGTTTTCACAAGCCATAGAAAGTGAAAAATCTGATAAATGGTTAGATGCCATGAAAGATGAGTTAAAATCAATGGAACAGAATGAAGTTTGGGAACTCGTCGAATTGCCTGAAGGTTGTAAAAGAGTTGGGTGTAAATGAGTCTTTAAGACCAAACGCGACTCTAATGGCAATATCGAACGTAATAAAGCTAGACTTGTTGCCAAAGGTTTTACTCAGAAAGATGACATTGATTACAAAGAAACTTTTTCTCCTGTTTCGAAAAAGGATTCTTCATAATTATTATGGCAATGGTAGCTCATTATGATTTAGAGCTCCATCAAATGGATGTGAAAACTGCCTTTTTGAATGAAAATTTAGATGAGGAAGTTTATATGGACCAACCTGAAGGTTTTGTCGTTAAAGGACAAGAACACATGGTGTGTAAATTAAAGAAGTCAATATACGGACTTAAACAAGCTTCCCGACAATGGTATCTTAAGTTTAACGATACCATCACCTCCTTTGGATTTAAGAAAAACATCGTTGATCGGTGTATATATCTAAAGGTCAGTGGGAGTAAGTTTATATTTCTGATTCTGTATGTTGATGATATATTACTAGCCACTAATGATCTTCGCTTAATGTATGAAACCAAGAAATATCTCAATATGAACTTTGAAATGAAAAATATAGGAGAGGCATCCTTTGTGATTGGAATTAAAATATTCCGGAATAGATAACAAGGATGTTGGGATTGTCTCAGAAAACCTATATTAATAAAGTTCTAGAGAGATTCAGAATGGACAAGTGTTCGGCAAGTGTTGTTCCAATTCAGAAAGGAGATAAATTCAATCTCAATCAATGTCCAAAGAATGAATTGGAACGTACACAAATGAAAGACATTCCTTATGCATCTATTGTGGACAGCTTGATGTATGCACAGACTTGTACTAGACCGGACATTAGTTTTACTGTCGGTATGCTGGGACGGTATCAAAGTAATCTAGGGATAAGCACTGGAAAGCTGCAAAGAAAGTCCTTAGGTATTTACAAGGAACGAAAGATCACATGCTCACTTATTGTCACGACCCTAAATCTCGTTTTTAATCGAAAACCTAACGAAAACCCTAAACGTAAAACTCTACGAAACTCGAAGTTTAACGCTCTAAAACTTTAGAATCATACCTAGAGTTGCGAGAGGAGGAGGAAACGTGAAGAACCGGAGGAAGAACGGAGGAAAATGGAGGTCGGATCGTTGAATTTCGTCGCGAGTAGAAGGCTCTGTCACCAGGAGAAAAAGATGAAGCAGAGAGGATTCGTGCAAGTGTATGGGAAGAAGAAGGGTTATGTTATTTTAATATAATTTTACTTAACAAATTACCATTTTGCCCTTCTTTGATTTTTATATTGATTTCGTCATTAGTTTCGTTAATCGGCTAGTGATTCGGGTTCTCCAAATTTTTTTATTTCACCAATATGTCCAACTTATTATTTGGGATTTAATAAAACTGTCCGTTCGCAAAACGGACCTCGTTTACTATTTTTACTAAAACGTCCTTGATATTACGAGAAACGTAATTTCTCGGAATATAGCACTATTACTCTGAAAAATCCCGTAAATTCCTTAAAATTCCTATTAATCGTTAGGATCCTAATGACGCTTTCTTTTCGTAAAACGGATCTGATTTGACATATTTACTAAAATGCCACTTTATATTAAAATAATAATATCCCATAAGGCGGGGTATTACATTCCATCCACCTTATTTAAAATTTTGTCCTCAAAATTTGTTATACCACATAGTCCTTGATACAACGTCTCATGTCATGTGGCAGTATACTTCGATTCATCCTCTTTATTTACGGTCATTCTTCGTGGTTCTAAACCAAAACTCTCCAACATCAGCGTTACATTCGTATTTTCTACTCTCGATTGGACTGTGTATGTCCTTACTCAAGTATTGAGCACAATCAAATCTTTAATTTTCCACTCGATTTACCTAAACCTCTCAGTAATCTCGTTGGCTCAATCCATAATCGAAACGTATACCAACTTTCAACTTTCACTTAATCACTCGTAGATTAAATCTTTAATAGTACTAACTTCAAAATTCACTCTTTATCGACGCCTTTCTTCCGCTGACCCCTTAGGTCAGAGCTATACCTAAGCTTCCTAACGCTAGTCAAATTGAATGCCTACAATTTCATCAAATTTCTGGGCTGTAACCTATATCTCAACGCAATTCCCTCGATCCTGTCTACAATCGGGATACACACCTACCAAATTCCTACATTAACTTCCTAATCGTAACCCTCATTTTCAGTTCACGCCTCACATCTTATCAAATCTCTAAGTCTTAACCAAACGACCTCTAACTGTGCACTTCACACTTAACGTCCCGAGCACGTGTTGGTTTGCATTTAGTCACCCAAACCTTAAACTCTCTCTCACTTATTAATTTGTTTCTACTAAAGATTGTCTCATATCCTTAATCCTCGAAATAACTTCAACTCCTCAAATTGAATTCCTTTACTTTAACACTAAATCTCAACTATACTACGTCTACGACCTTATCCATCTATTGGGTATAACAACTTCTATATCTATAACAGAGCAGTACACTAAACTTGGTTACAAGTTCTTTGGCCTTAATCCTTAGTCACTATCACAATCATCCGAGTGTACATTTCTCCAGTAATGCTCCTGTATAACTTCTTTGTCAACAGTACTCCAATTGTGCCCATTCCTGGGCACTTCACGGATCTTAATAACTATTTCAACGTGAGCTTCCCAACTAGAATTCTACTCTCAATGTTTCGCAAGGTATCCTTCCTATGTTATCCTGCGTCGCATTATACTACCTGAAACGCTTATACTACCTACCATATACTCATTCGTTCTACTTAGATTTCCATTAACTTCAAGCACAGTTATGTTTCTAAGTCTCGCCCTAGATTTGCTCTAGACTATTTTTTTTTTTTTAACCTTAAATTATTTTTGTATCCATGGGTCCCAACTTGTCAAATACAAGTCAGACCACTGAATTTGCGAACTTCACAATTTGTACGATACTAACCATAGAGTTAAACTTCTAATCTTAACTCTTCATTGAGCCTAACAATCTCTCACACTCTAGGTATCTCAACAATCTAGGGTGTTCCTCAATAAGTTTATATCTAAACTTTCATTTTTCCTGATTAGTCTTATTCTAATATTCCAAAGGGTTGCCAAATAAATCCAGTTTCTACCTATTTAAAGTCGTATCTCTTAGGGTGTATTTCTCTAATGGTAACTAGATTCTTGGGTGCACAACCTCACGTGGTTAAGTCAGGCTAATCCTATTAACACTTAACTCTATTCCTATGTGGCTTATATTGCCCTATGTGTAGTCTATCGTCTCCTCGTCAAGATTCGCTTAGTAACCCTTCTTACCCTCTTGCTATTCTCTCACCTCCCTATATTCTTTCTATATCAAATACGTATCGCCATATAAGTAATTAAAACAGTACCTGCGATTAGAGAAGGTGGGGCACTAGCGTCGACGTTGCCAGGCTCAATAAAGGCAAAGATCCTGGGCATGACTCTCCTCTGATCACCGCCTAACTGATCTCTGCCGGGTTTCGGGCAATCTCTAGCAAAATGGCCCGGGTCTCCACACCGATAGCACACACCCGTGCCCAATCTGCACTGGCCACTGTGCTCCCTCTGACACTTAGGGCAAATAGGTATCTGAGAAGCCACTTGTACTTGCTTCCCCTTACTCCGATCATTACCTCCCTCAAGAGGCCTTTTGATGCCTCTCTGCTGCTGTGGCTGTGGCTGCGCTTCAGGCTGCCAAGCTCGGTTCAGAGACTGAGGACGTAACTCTCGGAAGAAGCCCTTAGATGGCTCCCTCGGTCTGGCAGAACTCTGATCAACTGCCTCAATATCAAGCGCCCTAGCCACGATATCGTCATAGGATACATTCCGTACCCCAGATATGGTAAGGCGCATCCGGAACTTCTGACTAAGTCCCTGTAAAAATCGGCGTACCCTGTCCTCGTTAACGCTGACCTGTCGTGGCGCAAATCGGGACAATGCCTCAAACCTCCTCACGTACTCGGCAATAGAACCAATCTGCCGCAACTGCATAAACTCAACCATCTTCGCCTCTCGTATGGTATGACTGAAATACTTGTCGTAAAATAACTCTCTGAATCTCTCCCAACCCATAATCGCCACCTCGGTGGTCGTCTTGATGGAATCCCACCAAAACCGGGCATCAAGTGCCAAATGATAGGTCACCAGTGCAACCTTCTCTCCATCCTCTATGCTAGCATACGCTAGCATGTCCTCCATAGTGCGAATCCACTCCTCGGCTGAAGAGGGATCAGTAGACTGTCCGTTAAATATCGGAGGTTGGAGCTTCTGGAATCTCTCCATCCCCCCGGTTACCCAGAATAGCTGCCTCCCGAGCTCTAGTGCCCTCTCGGTCTATCAAAGTACCCAGCTGTTGAGACTGTCTCTCCATCTGCTGAGCCTGTCTCTCCATATGCTGAGACTGCTAGGCGATAAAATCCTTAAGTGTGTCTATCGTATCGTCGCGGTCATCTCGGTTATTTCGTGGACGCACCATAATTATAAGATTCCTATAAAAAGTTAAACAAATATTCTAAGAAACTAGAAATCGAATAAAGCTATAAACATACTTACAGTTGATGAAGGATGTCCGCGTAGTGGCTGTGCAGTCGAGCAGTCTACAGAACCGATTTTAAAACCCAGGGGCTCTGATACCATAAATTGTCACGACCCCAAATCTCGTTTTTAATTGAAAACCTAACGAAAACCCTAAACGTAAAACTCTATGAAACTCGAAGTTTAATGCTCTAAAACTTTAGAATCATACCTAGAGTTGCGAGAGGAGGAGGAAACGTGAAGAACCGGAGGAAGAACGGAGGAAAACAGAGGTCGGATCATTGAATTTCGTCGTGAGGAGAAGGCTCTGTCGCCAGGAGAAAAAGATGAAGCAGAGAGGATTCGTGCAAGTGTCTGGGAAGAAGAAGGGTTATGTTATTTTAATATAATTTTACTTAGCAAATTACCATTTTGCCCTTCTTTGATTTTTATATTGATTTCGTCATTCGTTTCGTTAATCGGCTAGTTATTCGGGTTCTCCAAATTTCCTTATTTCACCAATATGTCCAACTTATTATTTGGGATTTAATAAAACTGTCCGTTTGCAGAACGGACCTCGTTTACTATTTTTACTAAAACGTCCTTGATATTACGAGAAACGTAATTTCTCGGAATATAGCACTATTACTCTGAAAAATCCCATAAATTTCTTAAAATTCCTATTAATCGTTAGGATCCTAATGACGCTTTCTTTTCATAAAACGGACCTGATTTGATATATTTACTAAAATGCCACTTTATATTAAAATAATAATATCCCATAAAGCGGGGTATTACACTTATAGACGATCTGATCATCTTGAAGTGATTGGATATTCAGATTCTGATTATGCTGGATGTATGGATACCAGAAAATCCACGTTTGGCTATTTGTTCCTTTTAGCAGATGGTGCAATCTCATGGAAGAGTGCGAAGCAGTCTGTCACTGCTACGTCCACTATGGAAGCTAAGTTCGTGGCATGCTTTGAGGCCACAATTCAGAGTTTATGGCTACAGAACTTTATTTCAAGACTTGGAATTGTTGACAGTATTGCCAAGCCGCTGAAAATTTATTGTGACAACTACGCAACAGTTTTCTTTTCTAAAAATGACAAGTATTCCAAAGGTCCTAAACATAAAGAATTGAAATACTTGGCCGTAGAAGAAGTTCAGAAACAGAGGGTGTCAATAGAACACATTAGCACCAACCTTATGATCGCGGATCCGTTAACAAACGGATTGCCACCTAAGACATTTACTGAAGATGTCGAACGAATGGGCATTTCTAGAAGTTAACTTTATGTTTATGTTTGTGTTCTTTATGTAATTAGCACTCTTGAGCTCCTTATTGATAGTTTCTGATATACACTTATGAATCATGTCTAATTATGTTGAATGCATTCATAATGACATTATGAACTGATGAAGTTATAAACAGGTTTTGTCTTTAAGAAAGACACTAATGTGGACCATTATGTTATTCCTACTTATAGATCATATTGAGTATATAATTAATACTGTGATACATGGAAGGAACTGTGTCGTTATAATTGACATACGACCGCTATGATCCATATTAGTTGTACACTCAATAGTGATATTATGTTTAATTAATATTATGACAGATTTGATAATGTCATTTGAGCCAAGTGGGAGAATGTTGTGTGTTTCACCGATCGATCGCCCTGCGATCGATCGGTGAGGGGCTAATAGCTTATGTCTCTACCAGAAGGTAGAGACTTCGCCGATTGATCGCAGGTTTCTGAAATCGATCGCCCCTGAAGTTTTCACCCCTTACGTTTGCAATGTTTGATTGGATCAAATGGAAGGCAGAAACTTTGCCGATTGATCGCTTCTCACAAGCGATCGTTCGACTCTATTATCTTCTGCGAAAGTTCTTCCCTGAATAATCCAAAATTCTGAAGATCAAACGTCAAGATTAACACCCACGTGATGTGGCTCTAATTGATCAAATCCTATTGGTTAAAAATTTGTGTTAATTGCTTAATTTGATGAAAATCAAAATTAATGAAGAAAAAATAGAGGAATGGTCCTCTCTGTGATGACCCGAATATGCACGTATGGGTACGATGGCTGCACGAACCGGAACCCGGATGGCGGTACATCCGCGCGGGCGAACCGGAAGGTGACGTGTCGTAAAAAGGGGGTCGTCACAATCCCACATCGCTTGGGGAAGTATGTGAAATGAAACATATATAAAGAGACCCTCCCAACATAGCAAGACGCGTTTTGGAGCACAATTGACAACGGATCCCATAAGAACTCTGAAGTTAAAAGTGCTTCGGCAAGAGCAATTCCAGGTTGAGTGACCTTCTGGGAAGTTCTCGCCAAACAAAGCCGTGATGGGAGGATATTGGGCTGCGGCCCAATCCCCAGAGCGGACAATATCTTGCTGGGAATACGGGTCGTTACAAATGGTATCAGAGCCTGTACCCAACCGAAAATATGGCCAACGAGGACGTTGGACCTTCGGGGGGTGATTGTGATGACCCAAATATGCACGTATGGGTACGATGGCTGCACGAACCGGAACCCGGATGGCGGTACGTCCGCGCCGGCGAACCGGAAGGTGACAGGTCGTATAAAGGGGGTCGTCACAATCCCACATCGCTTGGGGAAGTATGTGGAAATGAAACATATGTAAAGAGACCCTTCCAACATAGCAAGATGCGTTTGGGAGCACAATTGGCAACGGATCCTATAAGAACTCCGAAGTTAAAAGTGTTTCGGCGAGAGCAATTCCAGGTTGGGTGACCTTCTGGGAAGTTCTCGCCAAACAAAGCCGTGAGGGGAGGATATTGGGCTGCGGCCCAATCCCCAGAGCGGACAATATCTTGCTGGGAAAAGGGGTCGTTACACTCTCTCTCTCTCGGGTGAACGAGTGTGAGTTTTCTCCATTAAAACCCACAGTTGAAGAAAAATTAAAAGGTAAAGAGAGAAGGGAGAGAAATCAACCTCTCACATTATGGACCCAGGTAAGCTTCAAGTTCACTTCCCTGTTTCTCTGTTAATGGAAGTATGTAAGAATTTGTGAAAATTAATTGATTCAATGATCCTGTAATTTTTGATTCAATGATCCTGTAATTTCTATGTTAAAAAAATAAGAGAAAATTAAAGCTAACAACCAATTCCCGATCGCCGGCGATTTTGATAGTCATGAAGCTTCGTCGCACCTTTCTCTGAACCAAGCCTGAAGTCTCACCTCAATCCAAAGGCAGCAAATTGAGTTAGATGCCTTACGAAAAAATGCCGAGAGAAAGAGGGGTTGCCGCACAGAATGGGAGAGAGATTGACACGAGGGAGAGGCAATCGTGGGATGAGGTTTCCTTCTTGGGAGCGTAACGCCCACCGATTCAGGGAAGGAAATTTCTTCCCGAAATTTGCTTCTCTGAGTTTTTTGTTTTAGTAGATATTACACTCTGTCACTAGAGAAATTCCGTCCCCAAACTTCAGAACCACTTCCAAATTCCCACCAAACATTTCAGAATCATTTCATAATCAAGCTTCCAAGTAGCTTCTCCTTAACTATGATTTTTCCTAAACTTGAACTCGAAGTATACTGCGGTGGCACAACTCTAATTTCACGACCCAAAATTTTCTCGGTGTTTCTTTATAAGAAACATTCTCCTGAATATGCACATCGGTCTAGGCAATAACATGTGACGGTCTAGGACATATTTCCTTAGTATAAAAACATAAAATACATTGTGGACATAGCTCAATTGTGGAGTAATTCCATTGGATAAGCTATTGAACCAACTTGGTAAATAATACAAAAATAGCTTATATACCTCGGGGATAATTTTTCTTTCACATCGAATCGACTTATACCACGTTGGGGTTGCACCTTTAAGAATACAAAATCATTGACTTCAAAGTCTACCTCCCTCGCTCAAAATTATGCGTAACTTTTCTACCAACTCTGAATTGTTCTCAATCTCTCTTTAATCATTTGAATTTTCTTAGTTGATTCTCAAATCAAATCAGGCCCAGAGTGACAAATTCATTACCCAACATAATGGTGTTCTGCAAGGTATTCCATATAAAGCTTCATATGGCGAAACCTCAATAATGGTCTGGTAACTTTGTTATAAACAAACTCCACTAAAGACAAATCATTCACCAACTATCTTCAAAGTCTAAAATACAAGATCTCAACATATCTTCGAGAATTTGAATAGTATGCTTAGACTGACCATCTATATGAGGATGATGTGTTGTACTTAAATTAAACTATATGCCCAAAGCTCTTTGAAGGGCTCTCTAAAATTTAGAAGTGAATCTTGTATCTCTATCTCACATTATACTCGAAAAAACACTATAAAGACGAACGATATTCTCAATATATAACCTGCTCAGCTTCGTTAAAGAGAAATCCATTCTGACAAGAAATAAATTATGCAGATGTCGTCCATCTATTAACAACTACCTCGTACAACAACAAACTTCTGCATTGTTCTCGGTAACCCGGTTACAAAATCCTAGTGATTTTATCCTATTTCCACTCAGGTATAGGCAAAAGCTACAACAATCAAGCTGATCTCTGATGCTTAACTTTAATATGCTATTAAGTCAAACATTTAGATAGATATTCAGCAACATCTCACTTCATTCTAGCCCCTCATACAAACGCTTCAGGTCGTAGTACATTTTAGTGCTGTTATGATGAATAGAAAATCTGAATTTATGGCTTCTACTAGTACTGCCTATCTTAAATCCAAATCACTAAGGACTATTACATGACATTTGAAAAACAAAAACCCATCATGGTTGATTTTCCAACCGTCAAACTGTTCGCCAGCTCGAATCTTTCAAGTTTCTCTTTTAACTCATCAAATCAAACTTTTACAAATCTTTAACACATTGTAAAAATGTAGAGGTCGTTACCAAATTAAACACTCAAATTGCCTAACTATCATCTTGATACTGCAACTCAAAATCTTCAATAGTTGAACATCTCTTTTAATCACCCAACAAAAGACAAGAAAGAAACAATTGTGACTCAAGGTATCAGCCACAACATTGGCCTTTCGAGGATGATACTCCAAGATAAAATCACAATCATTCATATACTTCATTCATCGGTGCTGACAAAGGTTTAAATCACGCTTCGTGAAAAGATATTTTAAACTCTTGTAATCATAAAATATCTCAAATTTATCATCATACAAATAGCTTCGCCAAATCTTCAAAGCTAAAATAGTAGCAACTAACTCCAAATCGTAAGTAGGATAATTCCGTTCATGCACCTTTAACTATCCCGATGCATAGGCTATCACTCTGTCCTACTGCATTAAAACACATCTCAATCCAACTCCTAATGAATCTATATAAATTGCATAAGACAAATATTCGTCGGGTACTGCTAAAGCTGGCATTGTAGTCAACCTCTTCTTAAGCTCATCAAAAGCTGTCTGACACTTATCGTCCCTATAAACTTCATGTCTTCCTGGTCAGTTGAGTCAACAACGTAACAATAGAAGAAAACTTTTGCACAAAGATAATAGTCAGCCAAACCCAAAAAACTTCATACTTTAATTACATTCTTAGGTGGCTTCCAATCCAGCACACCCTCGACCTTAGTAGGGTCCACTAAGATGCCTTTTTGAGAAACAATATGGCCAAGAAACTTCACCTCAGTCATCAACAAATTCACATTTCACCCATTTTGATAGCAGTTGGTCCTGAAGCAAAGTTTGCAGAACAATTCTTAGATGCTCCATATACTTTATGATGTCGTCGATAAACATCACCACGAATTGATCAAGATAAGGCCAAAAGAATCAATTCTTTAGGTCCATAAAGGCTACTTGTGCATTAGTCAGTCCAAACAAAAGCACCATAAATTCAAAATATCCATATCGAGTATGAAAAGTCGTCTTAGGAATGTCTTGTTCACAAATTTTTAACTATTGATAGCTAGACCTTAAGTCAATTTTTGAGAAATATTTACATTCTCCCAGCTGATCAAATAGATCGTCAATCCTTGGAAATGAATATCTATTCTTGACTGTCACGTGATTCAACTATTGGTAATCGATACATAATCGAAGTGAGACATTCTAATTCTTTGTAAATAAAACTGGTGCACTACACAATGAGATACTATTTCAAATAAAGCCCTTTTGCAGTAAATCATCTAACTGGATTCTCCACTCATTTAATTATTTCGGAGCCATATAGTACAATGCAATCAAAATTGGAGCCGTATCGTGCACTAAATCAATGCAAAACTCGATCTCGCGATCGAGTGGTAATCCAAGCATATCCTCTTGAAAAACAACAGAGTAATCTCGCGGTTAAAATTATGCCTGACTGTAACAAAGTCTCCACTAATAGCAAAACCACTCCCGTAAAGCTCCAATCTCTTTTAACCACCCAAACATGGTCAAAAAACAGAATTAATAGGGAAAACACACACATTGCATGGATGTACTTAGACTTTTCCATCTTCTATCGTACGAGTTATGCCCCTTCGGTGCAGTCAATCTTTGCCTTATAATGGATTAACCAATCCATACTTGGGATGAAATCAAATTGATCCATACGCATCACTATTAGATCAACTGATAATTCGTGTTGATCGAAAATGAGAGTAGCATACTGAACAATAAAATTCATCTTAAAATTCTTATTTATAGGGGTACTCAATATCAGATGATTTTCTAGCTTCTCTACCAAGCCCATACCAGACACAAATAATTCAAAAACAAAAGAATGAAACGCACCAATATCAAATAGCACATGAGCAATAATATTGAAGAAAGGGATTCAATGACGCCCTGGCTAGCATGATAAAAAGCCTCAGATCCTATAACTACAAAAATTTGACCAATCATTTTCCCTTTTTCCTTCTTATTCCTGCCAAAGCCTCCTTTTGATGAACCAGAAGCTGATCCTCCAAAATAGCTAGCAGATCCCACAGAAGTGGGAGTAGAGATAAAACTCTGTTGATGCCCAGTAAACCTCTGAAAGTCGGTACCTGTAGGCTGATATTGATGCTGATACAGTTGGCTATAACCAGTTGGCTGCTAAAAAATGGATGATTACGATCCAGAAAAATATAAATTTCAAGTCAGAAGCAAATTTTAAGTCTCAAGTTCAACAAAAATTTCACCATTCTCTCCACTGGATCCATATCCTTAATATACTAAGAGAGCTCCTCAAACTTGGCATGATATTCTAGTACAGTGAGATCACCCTGAGAAAAATTGTGAAAAGCACAGATCATGTTCTTCATGTGACTAGTGTTGCAGGAATTGTCCTTGAAATTAACCTCAAAACAACGTCAGCTCATTTATCTAGTTCGATAATCCATTTCAGTGATTTCCTCGAGACTACAACCATCTTTTCAAAATTGCTGCGAGACCAACCTGTACTCTGCTGGAAACTCAATAACATCCATTTCCTTCACCATGACACTTAACCAGTTTTCTGTAGCCACAAGGTCTAGTCCTCCCTTGATGAGCCAAGCCCCAAAAAGAGTTAGCTCAAAATCCACAAAGAACTAAAAGTTCTCAAGTGATAGTGTGCTCTAGGATTTGTGCAAAAATAAGGATGAAGATAAGGTCGAAATGAAATGCAATAAAAAGATGAAATGTAGAGGAGTGTGTGGGGAAGAAAAGTCATGACAATGGCAACGTGAAAAGGTGAACGAAAATGGATGAAAAATTATGGTGAATGATAGCCTCTTGAAGGCCCCCAATTTTGCTTTGAGGCAAAGGTGTTTTCCCAAAGGAAACACCAACCACCTTGGGGAAGGTTTGTCTTCTTCAATCTATATGCTCACCAAAGAGAGAGGAAGAAGAACGGTAAGAGATATTCAAGCATCTTTAGGCTTGGATATCAATGGAGATCTCACTTCTTCACGGTTTTGGCACAAACCTAGACTCCAAGAGCAATGCTCAAAAGTAAAACAAAATTCTATTCAAATTTGGCAAAATGTGTAACACCCGGTTTCCATTAACCGATTTACCTTTTTCCATTTACAGAGAATGTTTTATAATTGAAATATGGGTGATTTAGTGATTAGGTTAACAAGTGATTGAGCAAGGATAAAATGGTAAATTTCAATTTATTGTGGATAACGCATTTAAGGGAGGGTTTAATGAGGTTTAGCTGCCACTGTCCCCTCATTTTCCTCTTTGGGTTTTCAGCTCAGGCAGTCGAGCTCTCTAGGAGATTTTCCCTCGCCCGATTCTCCTTCAAACTAGGTAAGTTTTCCTTTCGTTATCTTGAGATTTTAGTGGCTATATAGCAGAGAAAGTACAATGCGTGTATTTTGATAAGGCTGCGAGTGTGTTGAGTTCGGGTTTAGTGTTGAGAATGTTCGATAACCAGAGTTTTCCAAACTAGCTCCTTAGGTTTCTGAACGATGTAAGGTTAATGTTAGTGATGATCTAATCGGTATTCTGCTTATGATATTAGGTGTACAGAGCTTCCCGAGTAGTGGTAACCGAACAATTTCCAGGAATCCAGGTAAGTAAAGTATGCATGTGCCTTCAGGCCTACATCACAAAACAGTAGGGTTATGCATCTTGTGAATGATTTTGTATGTCATGCATCATGTTTTTTTTTTGAAAGATTACGAAAAATGAATTTCCATGTAAGAATGGTGAGGCATGAACTGAATGTGACAGATCAGCTATTAAGGGAATTAATCCGCCCCTTAATCGAGTAGAGGATGTATGACATTGGGAGAACTGATCCCACTTCTAAGGGAACCAAGGGATCAGATCAGCTATTAAGGGAATTCATCCGCCCCTTAATCGAGTAGAGGATGTATGACATTGGGAGAATTGATCCCACTCCCAAGGGAAACGAGGGATCAGAAAAGTTTATGAATATATGTTTATGCAACTGAGATGAGAAAGTAGAAATTGCATGTTTAGGGATTTATGTTTCAGCAATTCATTTCACTCCTGCTTTACTTACTTAGCATTAGGCTAATAGATGAGTTTTGTGATGTAGGTGTGGAAGATACTGTAGGTAAATTCTCTAAGTTCACTGAGGGATAGGCTGGTTGGAGAAGCACATTCATGTTTCGGCCTGGTAAACTGATGAGGCGGGTTAACTGGTGTCAATAATCTGAAAGTTTAGTTGACAGTGTTCAATTTAAATTTGCTGAGTTTTCATGACAATAGTGTTTTTTCAATATTTCGAATATGTTTCTTTCTTGAGTTTGTTGATAATAGTATTTGGTTAGGTATAAATGTTGATTTTACAGAAATTGAGTAATGTAAGGATTTGAATGGTTCTAAATGGGTTTAGTGAAGTGAGCTCGTCCTTCTCGCAGCTAGAGATGTTTTTGTATGAAGTTTGATTAGTAGAAATATTGTCTACTTTCTGTTGAGTTTCCTGGGTTACTTAGAGTAGGGGGCTTTTGAATGTCTTGAGTAAGTTTTTTTTTACAAATTCAACCATCGGTGAATGGAGTTCACCGGTGGATGTTGGGTGTTGTTCGCTGATAGACACTGGCGGATTGAATCATCCGGTTGACGTCACCGGATGATGTTGAGTATTCTACTCACCGGTGGATGTCGTGTGTTAATTCACCGGAAGATGTAGGAAATGTTTTGTCGTTTAGTGACCGGTGGATGTCGTGTGTTAATCCACCGGAAGATGTAGGAAATGTTTTTTCGTTTAGTGACCGGTGGATGTCGTGTGTTAATCCACCGGAAGATGTAGGAAATGTTTTGTCGTTTTGTGACCGGTGGATGCTGTATAGCGTCGATCATCCGGCTGACGTCACCGGAAGGTGTAGAGCGTATTTTGTCGTTTTGCCACCGGATGATGTCTTTTATTTTCTGCTTCAGCCCCTTTTGTTGACTTTGTTCAGCGGACGATGCGTTTGACTTTTGAAACTCATGAAGTGTTTTGCGATTTAATCCTTTATTCCTTTTGCCGATTATCCCCAAAATTTTAACTGAGTGTTTAAGCATTGTACATTAGGCTTGTTTAACTTGATTCTTACTTAAACGATTTCCGCTGCAAGTTTCGAATATTATTGTTTTGGAGATTCCGATTATGTCAAGTTTTAAAAAAATAAAAAATAAAAATACGGTTGAAATTTTAGTCATGTACGGGTATGGTGTGACGAACCGGGTTCAGATAACTCGGGGCGTTACAAAATGTTTGTAACCATTACAAATAATGGGCTATATATAGAGATCTAGGCTAGATTAGGGTTTCCAAAAGTAAGATGTAATGAGGGTCGTGGATGACAAAAAGGAAGTGGATTGTCAAGATCAAATCCAACAAGCACAAATCCAATGGTGGAAAGATGGGTCACCCCAAAAGTGATCAATGGTAGGTATGGCACTAAGTCATCCATCCATGAGCTCACTAACATGTCCTTACAAGACTGAAAATGCAAGCTTGGGCTTCCCTTGAGCTTGAAACTCCATGGGCCGAAAATGAAACTCCAAAAGAGTGGGCCGAATGTGCCTCCTAGAGTGGTGCCTCCAAATTCTCCAAGTGATGAGTCCAAATGTACCAAGTGATTCTCCAAGTGATGTCTCCAAAAAGTGCCAAGTGAAGCTCCAAGTGATGTCCCCAAAATGGGCCTAGTAATGGGCCAAGTAGTGATGGTCATTAGGGGTGTGCAAAACCGGTTTCGGTTCGGTTTTGGGAGGAACCGAAACCGAACCGATCGGTTTTGGGAGGAACCGAAACCGAACCGATCGGTTTCGGTTTCGGACTTACCGAACCGAAACCGGTTTTGGAGCATACCAAAACCGAACCTAAAATTTTGGTTCGGTTTTGGTTCGGTTTCGGTTTTACAACATATTTTTCAAAAAATAAAAAAAAAAACTTTTCCATATAAAGTATAAACTGTCAAGTGTCATGTGTTACTTTTCCATATATTCCTAATTTATATGGAAAAGTATTCTATAACGTAAATGTCAAATAAAGTAACAAACTCAGAAATTAATAAACTCAGAAATTATTGTGTGTTTTTTGGCCTCCTTCCATCACATTCCACCAGTACAATAATTAGACTAATTGTTCTTGCTTCACTTTCTCTTCCTGATGCAAACAAATATTATCCACATAATCCTCACTGTATTCTCATCACATGTATATAAATACCCATATCATATCATATAAAATTTTGGATCATATTTCTACTCAGATGATGAAAGGTAAACAGTAAGCACTAGTGATATTACAAAACAGAGACATATGGCGTCAATGAAAAAACAGAATATTTCACAAACACGACAGAGAGCAAATTTGCTCTCTGTCATGTGTTCCACGACAGAGAGCAAATTTGCTCTCTGCCGTGTAACACAAACAAGACAGAGAGCAAATTTGCTCTCTGTCGTGTGTTCACAAACATGACAGAGAGCTGATTTTGCTCTCTGTCGTGTTTTGACAGAGAGCAAAAATTGTTTTTGCTCTCTGTGAACACACGACAGAGAGCAAACACAAAATCAAAAAAACGAATGAAACTATGAAAGAATAGAACATACCCGAATCGCCGGTGCTGCTGTGAGCTGTCGTCGGTGCTGCTGTGAGCTGTCGTCGCCTCGCCGTCGCCGAATCGCCTTCGTCTCTGGAGGAGAGCTTCGGAGATAAAGATTGAAGAATGAAGACAAGACACCAGAAGCCCCGACGATTTACAGATTTAGGGCTTCTGGTTTTTTTTTTTTTATTTAAGGTTTGGTTCGGTTCGGTTTTGACCTATCAAAACCAAAAACCGAACCTAAATCACCGGTTTTTATGAAATGCAACCAAACCGAACCGAACCTATGCTCAAAACCGATCAAAATCGAACCTAAATCACCGGTTCTGGTTCGGTTTCACGGTTCCGGTTCGGTTTGCACACCCCTAATAGTCATGTGATAACTCCACAATGGGCCAAATGGTGGTTACCCCAATCAAGCCACCATACATGACTAAGTCTAAGTAGTGATGAAAGCATAATTAATGGCCAAAAGTTTGCCAAATAAAAAAAAATGCTAAGTTACATAGAGTTGTCCCCCGAAAGAAAAATTCCGGCTTCTGATTCTCTAGCTAGTGCTCTAATGATTTCTTCAATAAATCCCGAGCTCTCCAAGGGGCTCTCCATGCCAGAGGGGGAGGGTGATCCGTGTCCATCAAGTAAGCTTTCCATGTGCATTCCTCCCATAGATTCATACCTGCAAAAGAGAACACGTAATGAGTAGAGAGAATAAATAAAGTTTGGGTCTTTATCGGATTGTCATGTGATTGGGCCCCTAGTGTAACACTCGGATATTTTTGAGTTTTAGGACTTTCCGATATAAAAAGAGTATTTTTGTAAATATAGTAAATTAGGTCTGTTGTCCAAACGGAAAGTTTTAGTAGAGCCCTGGTAATAAATAAGAATTTTTGGTGAAATAAAGAAATTTTGAGAAACCGAATTGATAATTACATAACGAAATAAGTAAAGATTAAGTATAAAGGGCGAAATGGTAATTGACAAGTTAAGTTAATAAACAAAAACCCTTCCCCTATCTTTTTTTGTCCATTTTCCACGAGGCTCTAGAGAGCTTTCTCTTCTTAGGCGATTCAAGCCTTCTCCACGGTGATTCTTCAACGTCAGCCATTCTTCCTTCGATCTTCAACTTTTCTTCACGTTTCTTCCCCAATCGACGTCCTAGCTAAGATTCTATGCTTTTAGACGGTTGATTCTTGATTTCTAGGGTTTAAGCAGTTAGGGTTTCGTTCCGTCAAAATAGTCGAGTTATGTTAGAAACGGTTTAGTATTACTGTATTTGTGATTATCGGACGTAGTTAGTTGATTTTAATGAATAATGTTGTGGATTCTCTTAGGTGAACAAGGCTCACGGATAGAGCTCGGTGTGCTAAGGACCCGAGGTAAGTTCTCGTGACTTACTGTGGCCGATTGTCCTACACCATATGTCGAGTTTTTGTTGTTGAGGATTGTTGGAGCTTGCTTGTTTAATTGCTTTGCCTTGGTTGGGTAGATTAGGTTTGATTGTTTTATAGGATATGTGTTATGATGTTTGATGTATTGAGATGTTTTGATGGTATTCTCGTTATGAATGTTTATATTATGTATTGAACTATTCATGCATCATAGTTTTCAAAATGCCATGAAAACGAATTTACGCATTGATTTTTAAAAAAAAGGAATTGCATGCATGTGGCAAGTAAAGTATCATTGTAAACAACGCATGGTGGTTATTAGGGGAGAGGTTCAGACCTGGCGTTCTGTGGTGAGCGAGTCTCCCTCCTTTCAGATGGTGTGGGCTGTCTACCTACTTGATATGCTCTATCCATCTAACTGAGAAAGGCCCCAGTAACCAAGACTGACACGTACTGAAATGAAATGACATGGACGGATTTCATTGCATACATGATCATGCATAAACTATTTACGTAGAACTTACTGAGATTTTATCTCATAGGTGTCTTTATGGTGTAGGTGACTTAGAGCAAGGTGAGGAGGATTTCCCTCCACCTGATGTGCCTGCTGCTTGAAGGAGGATGCTTGGGGAGCGGGTGGCGTAGTCGATGCGCACTTGACCCGTGGGAGCATAGGTTAAGTATTTTTTAGGTTTATGGGTTAAACGGGCGGATGGGTAATGATATTTTGACGAAATGTATAGATACTCATATTAGGATGCTTGGTATCTGGATAGGTTATAAACTGTTATTTTGATGATTTTGGATGGCTTCCGCTATGTATGGATGGTTGTTGATGAAATAGATAGGGTATTGATGTTTTGTTATGGATTTGGATGAACATTGATGAATGTAGGATATTTTGAGGAAATAGAATGAAAATTGATGTTTGATGTGTACTTGGTGAATATTGAGGATTTTGGAATGTTTTGATGAAATAGAATAGATTTTGGATGAGTTTTGGGGATGTAGGTATATGTGTATGGGGATTTTGGAAAAAAAAAATGGAGTTAAGTTTTTAGAAAGAAGGAGGGAAAGAATTGAAGTCTCAACGTCGGTTGGTAATCGGTAGATGTTCGGTTACTGTTGACCGGTGGATGCTGGGTGAATAAGTCATCCGGCTGACGTCACCGGTGGATGTTGAGTTTTACTGTTCACCGGTGGATGCTGGGTGAATAAGTCATCCGGCTAACGTCACCGGTAGATGTTGAGTGTTACTGTTCACCGTTGGATGCTAGGTGAATAAGTCATCCGGCTAACGTCACCGGTGGATGTTGAGTGTCACTGTTCACCGGTGGATGTTGAGTGTCACTGTTCACCGGTGGATATTGAGTGTTATGGATCGGTGGATGCTGGGTGAATAAGTCATCCGGTTGACGTCACTGGTGGATATGTTTTGTGAATGTGAGCGGTAGATGTTGTCTACCGAGTTAATGAAGTCACGTGGGTAACACGTGGTCTGAGTGGTGGATATGTTTTGTGGATGCGATCGGTGGATGTTGTTCAGTAGATGTTGATCGGCCATGAATTTTTTGGGCTTTTGCCCTTTTTGCCCCTCGAGTTGTTGGCCGATGGTTTTTATTGTTTTAATAGTTTTATTTAAACGTTTCTTTAGTTTTCTTTACTTTAAATATGTTTATTAAAGGTTTTCACATGGTTTTCAATGTTTTTCTTTACTTTGAATTAGAGGTTAAAAATGTTAAAATAAAAATTTATACGGGAAATTAAGGGTAAAGAATTAGGGTCGTTACACCTAGACATGTCATCCTTCAAATACCGACGAATTCAAACGTCCTAATTCTTTGAAATAATCGATACGACAGAGAACCAGGTTCTGAACCTCGCCATCTCTGGAAAAATTTTGAAGTGCATCCTTCAGGGCTATCATACGGACAGTTGGTCGAGATTCAACATTTTGCACCGTTGGTGTGTATGGATGTTGAGTGTCACTGTTCACCGGTGGATGTTGAGTGTCACTGTTCACCGGTGGATGTTGAGTGTCACTGTTCACCGGTGGATGTTGAGTGTCACTGTTCACCGGTGGATGTTGAGTGTCACTGTTCACCGGTGGATGTTGAGTGTCACTGTTCACCGGTGGATGTTGAGTGTCACTGTTCACCGGTGGATGTTGAGTGTCACTGTTCACCGGTGGATGTTGAGTGTCACTGTTCACCGGTGGATGTTGAGTGTCACTGTTCACCGGTGGATGTTGAGTGTCACTGTTCACCGGTGGATGTTGAGTGTCACTGTTCACCGGTGGATGTTGAGTGTCACTGTTCACCGGTGGATGTTGAGTGTCACTGTTCACCGGTGGATGTTGAGTGTCACTGTTCACCGGTGGATGTTGAGTGTCACTGTTCACCGGTGGATGTTGAGTGTCACTGTTCACCGGTGGATGTTGAGTGTCACTGTTCACCGGTGGATGTTGAGTGTCACTGTTCACCGGTGGATGTTGAGTGTCACTGTTCACCGGTGGATGTTGAGTGTCACTGTTCACCGGTGGATGTTGAGTGTCACTGTTCACCGGTGGATGTTGAGTGTCACTGTTCACCGGTGGATGTTGAGTGTCACTGTTCACCGGTGGATGTTGAGTGTCACTGTTCACCGGTGGATGTTGAGTGTCACTGTTCACCGGTGGATGTTGAGTGTCACTGTTCACCGGTGGATGTTGAGTGTCACTGTTCACCGGTGGATGTTGAGTGTCACTGTTCACCGGTGGATGTTGAGTGTCACTGTTCACCGGTGGATGTTGAGTGTCACTGTTCACCGGTGGATGTTGAGTGTCACTGTTCACCGGTGGATGTTGAGTGTCACTGTTCACCGGTGGATGTTGAGTGTCACTGTTCACCGGTGGATGTTGAGTGTCACTGTTCACCGGTGGATGTTGAGTGTCACTGTTCACCGGTGGATGTTGAGTGTCACTGTTCACCGGTGGATGTTGAGTGTCACTGTTCACCGGTGGATGTTGAGTGTCACTGTTCACCGGTGGATGTTGAGTGTCACTGTTCACCGGTGGATGTTGAGTGTCACTGTTCACCGGTGGATGTTGAGTGTCACTGTTCACCGGTGGATGTTGAGTGTCACTGTTCACCGGTGGATGTTGAGTGTCACTGTTCACCGGTGGATGTTGAGTGTCACTGTTCACCGGTGGATGTTGAGTGTCACTGTTCACCGGTGGATGTTGAGTGTCACTGTTCACCGGTGGATGTTGAGTGTCACTGTTCACCGGTGGATGTTGAGTGTCACTGTTCACCGGTGGATGTTGAGTGTCACTGTTCACCGGTGGATGTTGAGTGTCACTGTTCACCGGTGGATGTTGAGTGTCACTGTTCACCGGTGGATGTTGAGTGTCACTGTTCACCGGTGGATGTTGAGTGTCACTGTTCACCGGTGGATGTTGAGTGTCACTGTTCACCGGTGGATGTTGAGTGTCACTGTTCACCGGTGGATGTTGAGTGTCACTGTTCACCGGTGGATGTTGAGTGTCACTGTTCACCGGTGGATGTTGAGTGTCACTGTTCACCGGTGGATGTTGAGTGTCACTGTTCACCGGTGGATGTTGAGTGTCACTGTTCACCGGTGGATGTTGAGTGTCACTGTTCACCGGTGGATGTTGAGTGTCACTGTTCACCGGTGGATGTTGAGTGTCACTGTTCACCGGTGGATGTTGAGTGTCACTGTTCACCGGTGGATGTTGAGTGTCACTGTTCACCGGTGGATGTTGAGTGTCACTGTTCACCGGTGGATGTTGAGTGTCACTGTTCACCGGTGGATGTTGAGTGTCACTGTTCACCGGTGGATGTTGAGTGTCACTGTTCACCGGTGGATGTTGAGTGTCACTGTTCACCGGTGGATGTTGAGTGTCACTGTTCACCGGTGGATGTTGAGTGTCACTGTTCACCGGTGGATGTTGAGTGTCACTGTTCACCGGTGTTTGTGGATGCGATCGGTGGATGTTGTTCAGTAGATGTTGATCGGCCATGAATTTTTTGGGCTTTTGCCCTTTTTGCCCCTCGAGTTGTTGGCCGATGGTTTTTATTGTTTTAATAGTTTTATTTAAACGTTTTCTTTAGTTTTCTTTACTTTAAATATGTTTATTAAAAGGTTTTCAAATGGTTTTCAAATGTTTTTCTTTACTTTGAATTAGAGGTTTAAAAATAAAAATTTATACGGGAAATTAAGGGTAAAGAATTAGGGTCGTTACACCTAGACATGTCATCCTTCAAATACCGACGAATTCAAACGTCCTAATTCTTTGAAATAATCGATACGACAGAGAACCAGGTTCTGAACCTCGCCATCTCTGGAAAAATTTTGAAGTGCATCCTTCAGGGCTATCATACGGACAGTTGGTCGAGATTCAACATTTTGCACCGTTGGTGTTGTAGGTGCACAACTTTTAACGCTCTTATGGGTGACATTTTCAAAAATCGATAAAAATTTTCGCATCAATTAGGACACGTCATTAGACACATAAATTGTAAAATTCTTTTATACTATAACTATATCTATCTTATGGTTGTCACTTTTAAACATGATAACCTGGCTCGGATACCAAAATTTCCATCACGACTATAAGGGGACCCGAGACAGAACGAGGAATGAGCTGACCCAAAAACCAGACCGAGTCACCTATCATTAATTTTAAATATTAAATAAGACAGCAGAAGACTTAAAATTTAAATAGAAGCTTGGACTCAAAACAATAGGTTAACAAGTCCAATAAATGACGTCTAGATAAAGTGATAAGAAGTCAAAAATTAAGTGTGTGAGACAACAGTTAAATAAATTAAAGGTTTATAAATTTTAATGATGTCTAATCTCTCGAATAAAATGAAATTTCTAAGAAAATTAATAAAATAGAGAAATCTACACGCCGAGTCTACTCTTTAGTCAACAACTGAAAGTCCTTCTAATTAAATCTTGAAAGGGGGAGTCAATTGAGGTGAGTCGACTAAACTCAATATGACAAATTTTATTTACAGTATTTATGTTCAAATTTGATAATTTAACAACATTTAAATTTTAATGATGTCTAATCTCTCGAATAAAATGAAATTTCTAAGAAAATTAATAAAATAGAGAAATCTACACGTCGAGTCTGAAAGGGGAAGTCAATTGAGGTGAGTCGATTAAACTCAATATGAAAAATTTTATTTTTAGTATTTATATTCAAATTTGATAATTTAGCAACATTTAAAAATCGTTTAAAAATAGATCTACTCACGAACTCCAATCGCATCAAATCTTATGCATTTAAAATGAAAATAGTGATACGAGGTGATTGTGAAAGCCACAAAAAATACCGTGATTATGTTCAAATTTGATAATTTAACAACACTTAAAAATAGAGTCACTCACGGACTCTGAGAATATCATATGTTATGCATTTAAAATGAAAATAGCGATACGAGGTGATCGTAAAAGCTCCAAAAAACTACCGTGATCATGTTTAGAGTTTTGCACCCAGGGATATGACACAATTAGTTGTCCTATTACTCTACTTAAAATAAGATTTTTTATGTCAAAATATGAAAACATGCAAAAAAGGAATATATGCTCAAAATTTTAAATAAGACAATAAAGTGTAATTTAATTTTTACTTTTATAAAACAAAATAGTTTAAATTTTAATTATATTAAAACATACAAAACTAAATATAAAATAAATCTCTACCTCAAGTGGATCTACCACTAACCAAAGACTAATTATTCAAAAGTTCGAATTACACAGTTCATGATTTTTAATTTAAATTTTCGGTACCTATCCAACAATAAAGTTGGATAATTTTGGTTACTTTATACTCTAATTTCAAAAAATTTCTCTTAAATAGTATATGTTTAACTTGGATAAGTAACGTTAGAAAATTGAGAAAAGCTAGACAGCAACCCAAAAAGGAGGCTAGACCTGTGACCCATCTAAAATCTCATTTAAAAGTGAATGGCAATCCAACACAGAGTGTAACACCCGGCATTTTCAGCCATGTAAATATTCCATGAATTATTAAACGGGATTAATTTGTCATTTATAAAATGCGTATTTTACTGGAGTTGTTGTGATGCTTTATGGAAATACGGGTTTCGGATAAAACCAAATCGATGAACTAAATAACAATTTAGTTAGAGACCAATGAAAGGGGCAAATTAGGAAGCCAATTAAGGTTGGTGGGAGAAAGCCAATGGATGGATGCCAAGTGTCCAAAACTTGCTGGAGAAGCCCTCCCTCTTTCCTTCTCTTCTCTTCTCTTCTACGTAAACCCCCCATGTTTTTCATCTCCTCTCTTCTTTCTCTCTTCCAAACGACCAGCGACGGTTCTAAACTCTGCCTTTTTTCTGTTTTCTCTAGTAAAGGTAACCCTTTTTCATTAGTCAACAAGTGTAGGTTAGTTATTCTTTAGTTTTAATGAAGTTTAGGGTTAACGGCCCGATTATACACGATATAGGTTCGTGAATCACCGAGGACTTACGTGCAAGATTTTCAACCTTACGGACATCGGGTAAGTTCATGCGTATAAGTTGGCCCTTAAGGCCCTACAGCACGGAGATACTAGGTTTTTGGTTGTCGGGTCATTAGGTGGTAGATTAAGTTATAAGTTGAATGAGTTTGCTTTCTGTTTTGCTTGTTATCCTGTAGCATGTTTAAGTTATGTTTAAGCACCGTAAATGTTCATGCATACACGTTTTCCTGAAAGTCATATAAATGTTTTATGCACGAGGTTTGAAGTTAAGAAAGATAAAACCTGTAATGTAATGTACGGTTAAGTGTGGGACGAGGACTGACATTCTGTTCTGTATTCCTGTAATGTATCCCTATAATGTGCCTGAAAGTGCACCCCTGTTATGTGCCTGATAGTGCACCTTTGTTTCGCCAGTTCCTCTATAAGCCCCACTTATACCTTCTGTGCACTTGAACGTAATGTAAAGTAATGTTCATGTATTTCAAAAGTTCATGCATAGCATATGCATCCCTGCATTGTATGTTCTTACTGAGCTCTAGGCTCATAGTTGAACTCCCTGTTGTAGGTATGGATCCTTCAGATGAGGACTGTGTGCCTCAGGCCGACGAGTAGATGCAGTTGGCGGGACGAGCTTTCAGGGGTGGTTGCGGTAGCCAGACATATTTATGACGTGAGGGTGAAGTTTTTAAAATGAATGTCATGTTTGTATAGTCTCTGTTGGGATTCTGTTGGAATTTTAGTAATGTATAGGTTTTGGGGTTGAAGTTTTAAAATATCTGTTTTGATAGTTGTATATATATATTTTGAAATATTCTGGAACTACTTAGGGTCTTTTCTTTTAGGTTACGCATGAATTGTCTTGAGTTTTAGAGCTATCCATGTAGTCAGATTTTTGAACTTCTGGCATGTTTTCAAACATGTTTTAAAACTATGTTTTAATCGGGTTTCTTTTGGTTGGGATACTTCAGATGTTGAGGGAGTGTTTAGTCCCTCTGTTCCATTCGGTCGAATTTGGCGACCGAATGTTCTACTTTAGATATTGAGGGAGTGTTGAGTCCCTCTGTTCCATTCGGTCGAATTTGTCGACCAAATGGTGTAGAAATTAATTCCAAAGACTTAGTCTGTCGACTAAGGCTAAATGTTAATCATCCAAAGTTATCGTCCAAAGTTGTCATCCGAACCTGTCATCCAAAACTTGTCGTCCAAACCTGTTGACCAAGGTCACTTCGACCGATTTCGTCACCGAGGTCACTTCGACCGATTTGATCACCAAGGTCACTTCGACCGATTTCGTCACTGAGGTCACTTCGACCGAAACTCAGTCTTACTACTCTTTTGCACTTCAACCGATTTTTTTGTGGGTCATAGCTCTTCAAGTGCTGTGTCGTGTCGACCGTAAACCCTGCTTTAAAACATATTGTCCATTCTATTCTGAGAACAGTCGTCCACGCTGTCTTTTATTTTTGTCGTCCACAGCTTCTGTCATCCACTGTAGCCTTCCACTGCATGACAATTGATTCATTTAGTGGAAGACATACTAACGTTTCCATCTCAGACCGAATTACTAAGGAGAATCGGCCGACAACACTCTTTGGAAGACAACAGTTCCTATCGGGTTTCATCAAATGAACAGTAGGGGTCGAAAACTCTTTTCAGAAGACAACACTTCCAATTGGGTTTGGACGAATGGTACAGTAGGGGTCGATGTGGTTCTGTAATGAGATCGGTCGATGTTGTCGTCCACAGAGTTGGACGACGGTGCGTTATCATCCACAGCATTTGGACGACGTTGCGTTATCGTCCACAGAACCAGACGACGTTATCGTCCACAACATTTGGACAACGTCTTCGTTCACGGGATTTATTCAGTCCACATAGTTTACTCGTCCACGGACTTTATTCGTCCATGGACTTTGGACGATTGTCTCGTCCACAGACTTTGGACAACTTTCTCGTCCACAGACTTTGGATGACTTACTAAAACACTTAACAAAACTTAGGTAGAGTCACCTTGGACGTCTGCCGATCGATCGCCTCCCCTGACGATCAGTCGGCTAGCTCTCTGGATTTTTATTTCCAGAGTGCTACTCCCCTACTCCTCTCTTTATTTTTTCCCATTAAATCACTTTCACCAAAACGCACTTCAATATACATCCTCAAAATATCCATCGACATTTTGACCAGAATACACATCCATAACCCGAATCATCAACTTAAAATCATCAAAATATACACTATCCAGACATCAAGCACCCTAAAATGAGTTTTTATATATTTCTCTTCTATACTGTCTCCCATCAGCCCATCATAAACCCCAAAACCACAAAACACTTAACCCAATTCTCCCACGGGTCAGAATTTGCACCGACTGCACAGCGCACTCCCACGGGCATTCCTCTTCAACCAGCTCATTCATCATGCAGAGGGGTGTCATTCTCACCTGCTTCAATGTCACCTACACCATAGAGACATTCTATGAGCTAAAGGCTCAGTAAATCTACGTAAATAAAAATACATGCTATGCATGTGAGATTCATAAAATCATGCATTTCTTTCATTCTTTAGTTTCATAGCAAAGGGTGTCATCGGGGGTTAACTCTCACCAGATGGAGAGGGCACATCTCTCAGTTAGATAGCCCTTTCCATCTACCGGGGGAAAAACATGCTCTTCCTCTTAGGACAGCCATGTCTGAACCCCACCCCGACATGACCATGGTTACGTGCATTCATATCTTTTCATTAGTCTTTTCTTTTCCCATGAAAACATAGTGCGGAAATTCATTTTCATGCTTTTTAAAAAAAAAACATGATGCATAGACATGTACGGTACATTAGACATAAGGAAAGCATAAAACAGTACATAAAAACTTAGAAACGATTCTAGCATAGCATAACATTCATCCTAAACTACCAATCACCAAATATCCTTAATCAATAAACTCTCCTATGGTGTAGGCCGAATCGGCCAAATAAGTCACGAAGACTTACCTCGGGTCCTTAGCACACCGAACACTACCGTAAGCTTTGTTCACTTATACCAATCCACAATACACGGCATTAAAACTGAGCTTAAACAATCATACTCCATTAATTCTACTTAACTATTCTCCATAATCATAAATACCTCATTGTCATTTAACAATTTAATAACTAACGATTTCTAACTTCACTCAACAATTTCTAACGAAGCCCTAACCGATTGACAACTCTAAAACAGCAAAACCGAACAGTTCAAAACTATAGAACCTTACCTAGGGTCGTGATTTAGGAAGGAAACGTGAAGGAATCGGACGTCGGAGGAAAGAATATGCGTCAGCTTGAGGAAACGTTGAAGGAAAGCCAAAATCGCCTAAGGGTTTGGAGAGAATTTCTTTCTGCAGAATGAAAGCCGTGGGAAGGGAAAGGGGTTTTTATTTATGTTTTAAAACTTTGACTTCCAAATTTACAAGTTTGCCCTTCTACTAGATTCTCTACATAACTCATTAAATGCCATTACACAGAAAAATCTAGAAACCCGAAATACAGGGTGTTACATCCTGCTCTTGGCCACACTCATAGAGCTCACCTGACAGCTCGTCATCACCTACACCATAGAACACAAAACGTAAGCCTAATGCTTAGCAAGTAGGGAATAATGAATGTAAAAACAATGCATACTCAACCCCTAACACATGCTGTTTTTATACTCTCTGTTGTTCTCGTTTCGTTTTCGTTTTCGATTATCTTTAACTTGGCCGTGTGGATCAAGCAAGCACCCATCCCATAACCATCTAGGACGGCCACGCCTTGACCCGACAGAGCAAGATCGGAGGCACACATTTAGGCTCTACCCATTGGATGGCCATACAACGATCTCCTCCCATATTGATCATAGAACCCTCTAGTGCTTTCTCTCGCACGTTATCGACGAGACGTTCATACTCACGATACATTACGTATTTTCAGTGGTGCATCTCTCATAGAGTCTTTTTCGATTGCTACACACCAGCACCATAACGCGACAAGGTGACTCCACTCGAGACCACATTATGTTTCTTCTTATCTTTTTACGTTTCATGCTCACATTTCAAACTAAACTAACTCAAAGTATTCAAACTCAAAATCCCGAAATTCCCTCTTTTACATTGCCCAAACTTCAATCGGCCATAACTTACTCATTTTTCATTTGATTTGAACGATCCTACCCATTCCGTAAACCTCTACACGTCTACTATCCAATGCTTCAATCAATTTTAGCAAACTAAATAGCACAGCCGATCAGATTCCACAAAACAGATTCGGCGACACTTTGTTCCAAAAACCAGTTTTCCACCAAAATCAACCAAACTCCTAATCTATCTATACTATCAACCTAAACCACTTTATCTAATGTTTAAACTATCAAATATCAATAAAAACTCACAAAAGAAACAACCAAATTCGGAATCCCCCATTAGGGTTTCCTAATCTCCACCAAAACCTCACCAAAACCCTTTCAAAACACCAAAAATCTCTACTAGTATGCATACAACATAAAACCCACTAGAAACTCACCTCAAATCTTGATGAAAATCGATGGAAGGAAGGAGGAGAAACCCTTCAATGGTGGCTGGAATTTTCATGGGAGAGAAGGGAGAAGACAAGAGTTTTTGTCTTTCACCCACCTACTTTACCAATTTTAAAACACCAATTTTGTATTATCCAATTTTCCACCACTTGGCTAAGAAAAATTGAAATTTAACCCTCCCCTCATCACCACTTTTCCCTCATGTGAAAACACCTCCTTCATTCACTCTTCTTTCTCTTTTATTTTCTTTGCTTTTATTTCAAACAATAATAACTCTAAACCACTCTAACTCTAATGTTTTCTCACCAAACTTCACGTTCTAACTCATACACTTAGCATAACTCTAGGATTAATGTTAAGCTCCCATAACATAATATAATCTAAGGCAACCCTCAGGTTTAGAAAAATTTTTGGGTGTTACATTATGGATTGTAGAACAACAGGAAAAAAGAAGCTGAGTAGAGAGAAAAACAACCAAAGAAGTCTAGCAAAGCTATTATTGCTTGAAGAAATTAAAAATGGAGAAGAATGAGATCTTCTTGTAGTGTCTGATGGAAATTCAAAGCCATGGGAGAAATGGGAATTCAGCCTACATGTTTCATATGTATCTCTATTGAGACTAGTTTTCAACACACGAACCTATGTCAAAAGGTGCAATGTTTATGAGAAATAATACATCGTGCAAGATAGTTGGGATAAGTACAGTCAAGATCAAATGTGTGATGGAATTGTCAGAACACTTGGTGATGTGCGATATGTTCCCCATCTGTAGAGAAATCTTATCTCGTTAAGTGCTCTTGATTTGAAAGAGTACAAGTACACCGATTATTGTGGAGTTTTGAAGATCAGTAGAGGTTCTCTCATCATAGTGAAAGGGCAGAGAAATTTGGAAACTTATATGTTCTGCAATGATCTACAGTTATATAGGATGCAACATTTAGTACTCCATTGTCAGATGAAGATCTTACTAGATTATGACATATGTGTTTGCGGCATATGAATGAAAATTGGGATGAATGAGTTGAGTAAAAGAGGAATTTTGAATAGTAAGAGCACTAGTGTAAATTGCAAATTTGTGAGCATTGTGTTTTTGGAAAGCAGAAGAGAGTCATATTCACTTTAGGCACACACAATACGATAGAAACACAAGATTATATTCACTCAGATATCTGGAGACCAGCACTAGTGGCTTCCAAAGGAGGGGCACACTATATGTTGACTTTGATTGATGATTTCTCTAAAAAAAGTATGGATGTTCTTTCTAAAGAAGAAGAAAAAGAATGATGTACATTTTTATATTTAATAAGTGAAAACATTGATTGAAAAGCAGACAGAAAAGTAGATAAAGCATCTTTGCATCGATAATAGGTTAGAGTTTTGTTCGGATGAGTTCAACATTTTCTGTAGGCCAGAAGGAATGTTGAGGCATTTGATAGTCTGTGGTATTCCTCAGCAAAACATTGTGGCAGAGCAGATAAATAGAACTTTAATAAAGAATGATCGTTGTATGCTCTTAGATTTGGGTTTGCCTAAGTCATTTTGGGTAGGAGCTGCTATTACTGCTTGTTAGCTTGTGAATTATTCTCCTTTGACTACTCTTGATAAGAAGACTGATGAAGACATGGTATGGTACTCTTGCCAATTATTCAATTTTGAGAGTATTAGGTTATATTGCATATTTTCATGTAGATAACGACAAGTTGGAACCTAGATAGATGAAATGTGTATTTCTCATATACAAGTCTTATGTCAAGGGATACACATTATGGTGTCTAAAATTCAAAAAATCTATAGCCATAAAAAATATGGTATTTGATGAGCTGCTACATTTGTTAATTCATCTTCTAACGTCTTGTATAAGAAGAACAAGCAGATATCCAGTTATGAGATTGAAGTTTAGATTGGATCAGGATCGACATCAGAATCATCAGGTCAGATTAATTCAGATATTCAGAGTGATATTGTTTTTGCAAAGTCACCAATATTGACTTCACCACGATATTCCATCGCCAAAAATAAGCCAAGAATGAAGATTAAACCACTACCAAAATATGGTGAAGTAGATTTAGTTGGTTATATTTTGAGTGTAGCTAAAATCATTGAATCTAATGAAGAACCGTCTACCTATTAACTATTCAAAGGCAGTGAATTCATATAATTTTATAAAATGGATGATCACCATGTAGAAGGTGATTGAGTCTCTTTAGAAGAATGAAATATGAGACTTAGTTGAGTTTTGTCAGAACAAGAAAGAGGTTCGTTGCAAATGCGAGTTCAAGAGAAAGGAAGATACACCCGTGTTCAAAAAGACAAGTACAAAGCATGTCTAGTTCCTAAGAGTTGTAGTTAGATTTCAAGTGTTGACTTCACATATGTATTTTCTCTAATTCCTAAGAGTTGTAGTCAGATTTCAAGTGTTGCAAGGTATTGTACCTATGCACGACTTTGAACTTGAGCAGTTGAATATTATGCATTTCTACATGTAGAACTTGAGAAATATATCTATATGCAATAGCTGAAGGTTTGGTAGTTTCAATAAGAAGAACTATGTTTATTTCTTGAAAAAATCCCTTTATGGTTTGAAGCAATCATCAAGACAATGGTATAAGAGATTTGACTCATTCATGCTTGTTAGGATTTTAGAAGGAGCAATCGTGATAGTTGTCAACATAAAAAAGAATGAGAATGGGTCTGTCGTTATTTGCTCTTATATGTTGATGACATGTTGACCGCAACCAATGATAAGAAGAAATTAGAAGGATCAAAGCACAACTAAATATATAATTTGACCTGAAAAATATGGGAGCAGGTAAAAAGATACTTGGCACAAAAATATAGTGAGATTGAGAAGCTGGTAAACGGTACCTAATCAAAAGAGGTACATTCAGAAAGTTCTCTGTAGATTCAATATAAAGAATGCAAAATTTGTTAGTAATCAATTAGCACCTCATTTCAAACTTTCATCCAACTTATGTCTGCAATTAGATGATGAAGTTCATCATATGTCACTAGTTCATGTATTCTATTGCAATGAAACCTCTTATGTAAGCTATGTTTAGCACGCGTTCAAAATTTTCTTATGACAGTTAGTGTGGTTAGTAGGTACATAGTAAATTCAAAAAAGAAATATTGGAAAGTTGTTTAGTGGATTCTTAAGGACCTATATATAGGACTAGTGATGTTTGTTTTCAGCTTGAAAGAACTGCAGATTTGGTAATTGGATTCGTTGATTCTAACTATGAGAGAGGCCTTGATTAGAGAAGATCTGTTATAAGATATGTCTTTATAGTCGAAGGTGCCTAGAGGGGCCATCGTCAGATTTCACGCCAAAACCTTGGCCGACCTTTCACATAATGAGTTCACTCTTTTTATAGGTTTTTAACTTGGAGAACAAGTAGAGTTATAGTCAAACCTTTAAGGAAAGCATTTGGAATCAAGGAGGAGGCCCAACAAAACCAAGAAAGAGAAGACACCTAAAGGTGACAAGCAAGGTGGACCTCATGCATGGCGCGGTCATTTTAAAGTTATGGAGGACAATCAATTGAAGCACTCCAATGTGCAAATAAGATCCAAGCCAAATGCTCAAGACATGGAGAAGTCCTTTCATTTGCTATCATGAGAGCACTCCTCAGTCACACCAATCAAGGAAGAAGGAATTTGTCTTTCTTGTGACAAATGATGTAATCGAGCATGCCTTTATTTTTTTCAAAACTTTAGTTTATTTTCTTGTTTTTGTGGCATGTATGAGCTGAAAACATCATTGAAGGGAAGATGACTACATTTGAAAGAGAAGATGGACTATTTGAAAGTGACCCTTGGAGAAAGAAAAAAATTTGCCCAAAATGGCAAAACCAAGTTGTAATCGGCCAAGCCATGTGACCGAGTACCTCCCATCTTTGACACTCTTCTTTGACTATCTTCTATACCATAATTTGTAAGAAGAGGTATGGTATTTAAAGCATCCTTAAGGCCTCTCTTCAGTACTTTTGAATGATATTTTGCAGAACCATTTTCAACTCAAAGAAGCTTCTTCATTTCTTTCCTCGGTGAGTAACATCCGAGAGTTAGAGTGAGTTTATGTTTTCATTTTGTGAACCGAAGTGGAAACACCTTTTTGCAACCTTCATTCTACCTTTCTTTGGTATGGATACCCCAAGCAAGGTTGTAATCCATTCTCATTTGTGCAAGATGGAGTGTCTTTCTTCCAATGAAAAGCCTGACCCGAGAGGTGTTGTTCGTTCCCTCCTCAGACTAGCAAGCAATCCATCAACCGTAACTTTTCAACCACCACGAGTTGGCCCATGAACTTTTAAGGGCATTTCACCCACACATACAGTAAGTTCATGTTAAAATTTCAAATCATTTGGAGTTAAATTGAAGATTTCATGCACGTTGGAAGTTGAATATTTCTCAGCCAAATTGTTATTTCAGCCGAGAATAAATTGTGTTGTGTTTGTCTTTTAAGCTGAAGCATGTCAGTTGTGCTACTAGCTGGAGATCTAATTTACAGGATACTATTGTATTGTAAAATATAAAGGCAAAATGTATGGATATTACAGAGGGGTGTAACGAAGTCATATGGTTGAAAAACTTGTTTGGTGAGCTAAGTGAAGACTTGCAGATTACCACAGTATTTTTCGACAGTCATCTTATTAAAGATTAGATGTTTCATGATAAGACGAAACACATTGATATTCGCTATCATTTTGTTTGTGAAGTAGTAGCTTGTGCTGATTTTACCAATGAGTAAAATTAGTATTTGCAACAATACTGTTGATATGATGACCAAGAACGTTGTTTGCACCCAAGTTCAAATATTGTTTGAGCTTGGTTGGTATTAACTATTGATTTATGCCCTCAGGGGCTTTATGGAAAAAGAGACTAATTACTTACTTGATGTTTTGGAGATATATTCCATATAGTGGAATACAGGTCAATGTGGAGATTGTTAGGTTCGGTATTACTTGAATTAAATTTGGGCTAGGGCCGTTAGACACACGTTGGGAATCTCGTTATGATTAGGATTCCAGATTGATGTATAAATATATGTTTGGGTCACAAAATTCATTGCACCAATTTAGATTAGTGAATTTTTGTACTCTGTCTGTGATTTTTTTTTTTTTTAGATTTTTCATGTAAATCTCAGTGTCCATTATTTTATGCATTTTCTTTTTCAATTCTTGTTTGGCTTTCAACAATTATGTTTTATTTAACATAAATTTCTCTTGTAAATAATAATTATAGAAATGGATATTTATGGCATGTCTAACACATAACTCATAACTTGGGTTTTTCTAGCTAGGGGTTTTCACGGCAAAGATTGCGGTCTTGTTTATTGCCATCAACTTTGTGTTTTGTTATTTTGTGCTTTATATGCAAAAAAAAAACAAAAACAAAAACAAAACAAAAAATTTATTATGGAGGGATCGAAAGAATATCTGATATCTGGGCTTTGTCAAATGATGAATATGCATTTTTTAAGGTTATTCCTTTGTCAGCTAAGAAAAACTTTACATTATAATTGTTTTAACTATCTTTATTTCTTACACCATTTGTAGTTCCTTCGAGACTTCAGTTTGTATGTGATGAAAGGGATATTTACGAGAAAAGTGTCATTTTCTGGCACAAGGATAAACTGGATATGTTTAAATCGATTTCGACTTTTTTTTATTTAAACTTTCATCTTTCCTTTTAAAATTTCTAGCTTCAGTCCACTGATTCTTCACTCAAGTCTTGTGCCAAATTGAGAAAGTTTATCCTTCCTCCCAATGAGATCACAGTACACATGTTTGATCAAAATGTGATCACAAGATGATCCTAAAAAAATATGTAACTTCATTTGTTTTGTTTGTCATATCTTTGTTGCAATTGTCTTACTATTGTTTTTGTTGCTTCCTCTACATGATTTCTTTTAGAAGGTACAACTCTGACTTCCAGCATCTACTATGAAGGTTGGGGGCTATTTCTTCTACGTGTTTTCGATGGAAATGTACCAGTTAACCATCTAAATTTATGAGAATTTTTGTGCTTGCTGTTTCTTGGTGCAATCAATATGCTTATTGTGTTTTTACATTCTAGGATTTAACTTGCCATAGATTGGACAGTTTCTAGGGTTAGCTTATGACTTAATAATATGTTATTTCTCAAGTTAGAATCACTTTTCTCCCTTCAATGTTGTTCTTCGTTTCTTTGATGGTTGATTTGAAAATGAAGTTAAGTATTCGATTTGTCTGGGTCAAATATTTGATCAAGGTTATTTTGTCACCATAATGTGAAACTAAATTATTAGCTACTATTATACTTGAAATTAAGTATTTTTTTTCTTATTAGGTACTTAATATATGAAAAATTTACAAAAGAAAATATAGAGGAAAGCATTTGAGAGAAATGTATTCTATTCTTCTTAAGGAAATAACTAACGCACTTCTGCAGCTTTTTATAAGCTGGGTATTAGAGAGAGAGAAACAATTGTGTAGAAAAGAGAGAAAAGCAGTAGATCATTTTCTTGTAACAGAATATTGAACCGGTGCTGGTGTAGGCTGATCCCGGTTCTGTTCAACTTGGTTCAACATCCCCCCGCAAACGGAACGGTCTGGAAAGAACGGTCAGTTTGGTACGAACCTCCTGAAACCTGGCTGTAACGCCCCGAATTATATAAACCCGGTTCGTTACTCATAGCTCGAACATAACTAAGAAACTTTGAACTAAATTTAAAACTTCGCTCGAAAGTCAAAATTTGACATTTTCTAAAACTTCAAAACATTTAAAGACTTGCAGCGGAAATCATTTAAGCAAAAATAGAGTTAAACAAAACTATAGAAACAATGTTTGAATAATCGGTTGGAATATTAAGAAATAATCGACCAAAGAAAGTAAAGGTTTAATCGTGAAATACTTGAAAAGGTACAGAGTCAAACGTAGCTGCCACTGAGCAAAGTCAACGGAAGAAACTGAAACTGAAAACAGGAGGCTTCTTCCGGTGACAAAACGACAAAAACTTTGGCTACGTCATCCGGTGGATTTAACAAACGACATCCACCGGTGACTAAACAAAAAAGTCCATTTTTCATTCACAAGACAAAACAAAACTGAATACATCGCCCGATCACTAAGTGACAAAAACCCATTGCTCGCAACCACTGGTCATAAGACGACAAAAGTCTTCCTATATCTACCGATGACGTCAGCCGGATGATTCCCTTCACCCGAAAGACTAAATCTCCCATCCACCGGTGACGTCAGCCGGATGATTTCCTTCATCCGATCGACTTTATCTCACATCCACCGGTGACGTCAGCCGGATGATTTCCTTCATCCGATCGACTTTATCTTCCGGATGATTTCCTTCATCCGATCGACTTTATCTCACATCCACCGGTGACGTCAGCCGGATGATTTCCTTCATCCGATCGACTTTATCTCACATCCACCGGTGACGTCAGCCGGATGATTTCCTTCATCCGATCGACTTTATCTCACATCCACCGGTGACGTCAGCCGGATGATTTCCTTCATCCGATCGACTTTATCTCACATCCACCGGTGACGTCAGCCGGATGATTTCCTTCATCCGATCGACTTTATCTCACATCCACCGGTGACGTCAGCCGGATGATTTCCTTCATCCGATCGACTTTATCTCACATCCACCGGTGACGTCAGCCGGATGATTTCCTTCATCCGATCGACTTTATCTCACATCCACCGGTGACGTCAGCCGGATGATTTCCTTCATCCGATCGACTTTATCTCACATCCACCGGTGACGTCAGCCGGATGATTTCCTTCATCCGATCGACTTTATCTCACATCCACCGGTGACGTCAGCCGGATGATTTCCTTCATCCGATCGACTTTATCTCACATCCACCGGTGACGTCAGCCGGATGATTTCCTTCATCCGATCGACTTTATCTCACATCCACCGGTGACGTCAGCCGGATGATTTCCTTCATCCGATCGACTTTATCTCACATCCACCGGTGACGTCAGCCGGATGATTTCCTTCATCCGATCGACTTTATCTCACATCCACCGGTGACGTCAGCCGGATGATTTCCTTCATCCGATCGACTTTATCTCACATCCACCGGTGACGTCAGCCGGATGATTTCCTTCATCCGATCGACTTTATCTCACATCCACCGGTGACGTCAGCCGGATGATTTCCTTCATCCGATCGACTTTATCTCACATCCACCGGTGACGTCAGCCGGATGATTTCCTTCATCCGATCGACTTTATCTCACATCCACCGGTGACGTCAGCCGGATGATTTCCTTCATCCGATCGACTTTATCTCACATCCACCGGTGACGTCAGCCGGATGATTTCCTTCATCCGATCGACTTTATCTCACATCCACCGGTGACGTCAGCCGGATGATTTCCTTCATCCGATCGACTTTATCTCACATCCACCGGTGACGTCAGCCGGATGATTTCCTTCATCCGATCGACTTTATCTCACATCCACCGGTGACGTCAGCCGGATGATTTCCTTCATCCGATCGACTTTATCTCACATCCACCGGTGACGTCAGCCGGATGATTTCCTTCATCCGATCGACTTTATCTCACATCCACCGGTGACGTCAGCCGGATGATTTCCTTCATCCGATCGACTTTATCTCACATCCACCGGTGACGTCAGCCGGATGATTTCCTTCATCCGATCGACTTTATCTCACATCCACCGGTGACGTCAGCCGGATGATTTCCTTCATCCGATCGACTTTATCTCACATCCACCGGTGACGTCAGCCGGATGATTTCCTTCATCCGATCGACTTTATCTCACATCCACCGGTGACGTCAGCCGGATGATTTCCTTCATCCGATCGACTTTATCTCACATCCACCGGTGACGTCAGCCGGATGATTTCCTTCATCCGATCGACTTTATCTCACATCCACCGGTGACGTCAGCCGGATGATTTCCTTCATCCGATCGACTTTATCTCACATCCACCGGTGACGTCAGCCGGATGATTTCCTTCATCCGATCGACTTTATCTCACATCCACCGGTGACGTCAGCCGGATGATTTCCTTCATCCGATCGACTTTATCTCACATCCACCGGTGACGTCAGCCGGATGATTTCCTTCATCCGATCGACTTTATCTCACATCCACCGGTGACGTCAGCCGGATGATTTCCTTCATCCGATCGACTTTATCTCACATCCACCGGTGACGTCAGCCGGATGATTTCCTTCATCCGATCGACTTTATCTCACATCCACCGGTGACGTCAGCCGGATGATTTCCTTCATCCGATCGACTTTATCTCACATCCACCGGTGACGTCAGCCGGATGATTTCCTTCATCCGATCGACTTTATCTCACATCCACCGGTGACGTCAGCCGGATGATTTCCTTCATCCGATCGACTTTATCTCACATCCACCGGTGACGTCAGCCGGATGATTTCCTTCATCCGATCGACTTTATCTCACATCCACCGGTGACGTCAGCCGGATGATTTCCTTCATCCGATCGACTTTATCTCACATCCACCGGTGACGTCAGCCGGATGATTTCCTTCATCCGATCGACTTTATCTCACATCCACCGGTGACGTCAGCCGGATGATTTCCTTCATCCGATCGACTTTATCTCACATCCACCGGTGACGTCAGCCGGATGATTTCCTTCATCCGATCGACTTTATCTCACATCCACCGGTGACGTCAGCCGGATGATTTCCTTCATCCGATCGACTTTATCTCACATCCACCGGTGACGTCAGCCGGATGATTTCCTTCATCCGATCGACTTTATCTCACATCCACCGGTGACGTCAGCCGGATGATTTCCTTCATCCGATCGTAAGTAAAGCAAATGAAATGGAATACTGAAACATAAATCCTAATTATGCGGTTTCTACTTTCACAACTCAGTTGCAATTTTGTTCATTCACTGATATGATCCCTCGGTTCCATTGGGAGGTGGATCAACTTTCCCAAAGTCATACATCCTCTTCTCAATTAAGGGGTGAATTAATTCCCTTAACAGCTGATCTTATCCCTCAATTCCATTGGAAGTGGGATCAGTTCTCCCAAAGTATTTGAAGATGCCCATTTTTGAAAATTTTTGGTTTAGTGATTTATATTGTGAATTGGAATTCTGAATTGAGGATAAGGATCATTTGCTAAGGTTGAGAATTTTTTTTTTTGGATAAATGTTATTTGCCTAGTTTCTCATGAATATCCTTAGATTTAGCTCCTTGAACTGAAAAGATTAATTTACTCTTTGAGTTATTATTGAATTGCTTTAGTTAGCATGAAAAATGAAATTGTTCAATTACACTTGATAAGAAAATTTTTATCACATATGCTTGCTTACTAATTGTTGGTAATGAACAATTCAAGTTTTGAAATTTATTTGAGAACATTGTGGTTGGATGTTAAGAATTATGCTCTATGTCATAATGCTTGTTTTATTTCCATTGCTACCTCATTTTTTGAGTCAAGTAAGGACCATGCTTTAAATTGATGGACCAATTTTTTTTTTTTTTTTGGATCCACTTGAGCATTTGAATGCTAGGGTGTCACATAACAAGAGCAAAGCTTTAAGATTTGAGGTCAAATCTTCAAATAACCCGGAGAGGATGATATGCTCCGTGGACCATGAACCAATCACAAGTTAAGTTATGTCTCCTAACCAATTTTATGGCCTAATATATTTGGTAAGGTTTGTATGTGACAACCCAAAAATAGAAGAGGGAATTTATCTTCCCTTAGACAAATTTATGTAATTCCCTTTTTCTTAAATTTTTGTAAGGAACTTAGCATTTATTTCCTTGACTTTGTAATTGGAAAACTTTAGCCTTGTATTTGTTAGTTGCACATTTGTAATAGTATTTAGGAAGGGTAGGATTGAACCAATGCAAGGAGAAGAAGTTGTCCGCTCATTGGGAACTTTCATCGAACAACTAGCATGCAGGAAGGAGGAAAGGCAGTTTGGCTCGATCCCATTATCATCAAGCCATGAGGAAGATTAAAACCCATGAGGAGATTGGCCATACCAGCTTAAATTAAGCCCATGATAAAGATAAAGGCCTAAAACAAATTAACCCAATTCAACATGAAGAACCAACAATAGCCGCCGGTTCACCCAATCGATTTAGTTCACCCGATTCAGCGCCCAATGGCTATAAACGGGCAGATTTTGCAGTGCTCCTTCTTTCAATTTTTCTTCCTTCCACCCAAAGCTTCATAAGCTTCCTCTCCTCCATTGTAGTTTTTTAGTTTTTTTGTTGAATCAAATATTTGGAAAATTACAGAGTGAAGCTTGTCTTCTCTTGAGCGAGAGAGAAACCAAGAGGTTCTCTGGTGCGCCGGCACTTTGAGCCTAAAGGCCACCGATTGTTCTGCTGAGTTTGGGTTACTCATTGGAACTTTTATCCATCCTTCTCTCCCTCTTTTGAATTGGGAATCCATGGGAGAAGGCAGCTGAAATCCCGTTCCCCTCGGTTGAGAATTTCGTCGGCAACGACGAATTCTTTTCCCGGAGCAGTTCATTGCTTCTGGGCCAGCTTAGGGATCCCTCACATTCCACTCTCACCGTCGGCAGCTTCTGAGGGAGAAGCTTCGTAAATGAATGGATTTTCTCCCATTGTTGGCAGCTCTTCCCGTGAACCTGCCTCTGCCTTCGGCGCTCTTCTGCGTCCAAAGGACCAGCATGGGTCCCATCATTCCTCGGTGATCATGTGAGGTAATTTTTGGACTTCTATGACTGGAAATAACCACCACCCATTTCACTACGCTGCATTTTCCATTTCACATTTTCCATCCTCTGACTTATCCATTTAGTGTCTGTTTTTGGGGTGCTCTTTTGAGCACCGATCTGTTGTTTCTTTCTCTGTCTTTCGCACGCATGTTCTTCCCCATTTACAGACCCATAGCTTAACAAGATGGTACCCAAATCCCTAGAGATCCTCCAATTTTATAACCTAAGTATCACCTTGCATCTAACTTTGACCCTCTAATACCTCAAAGTCTATTGGCTTTCCAACTCTAAACAGATCTTTTGATTTCCACTCTCGATATTACTTAATACAAACACTCCCTCGTGATCACTCAGATTCCACATTCATGATTTTGCACCGATTAATCACACCCTCTAAAAGTATTATAGCAATAACTACTTCTCATACCCTCTCAACTATTTACTTAAACTTGGCGCTCGAATACAGTCTACATCTAGATACTTATAACTCTACGTAAATCTAAAATATACTACTTCTTGTTATCTACACATATCCTCCTAAACGTACTAATGGCATTTTGACGGTCTAGGGTGTCTCTCGATAATTTCGCTTCCAACTTCAAACTCCTATTTGGTTCCTCGTATCCTAGAACTCCAAGGGTTTGCTAACTAGGGTCAAATTTCTATCTATTCCAATCTTATTTTTCATAAGATGTAACTCTCTAAGGTAACAAAATCCTAGGTGTACTATTCTTACAAACACACTAGGTACTTTATGTTAATACATAGCTCCCTCATTCTAAGGTCTACCTCGCCTTGCATTTAACCCAACATATCCTTACCATCTGGCTCAATCATGGCGAAGATTCGGGGTGTCGCTTTGGTTGGATCTTTCTTTGCTACGGGGCAATTCTTGGCTATATGTCCGGGCTCATTGCAATTGAAGCACCGAGCGATCTTTGGCTTTGGACAGTCTCGGGAAAGATGGCCAAATTCGAAATAATTATAACATTTGCCATCATATTGTCCACACTCTCCTGGATGAGCTTTCAAACACTTAGGACATCGCAGATACCCCCTCCTTCGTTGCTGTTTCGACTTCTTTTCTTCTCTCGGGTCATTCAAATACCCACCCGGTCTTTTAGTTCCTTGAGACTGTGAAGAAGACCCAGCCGGTTTAACACACTTCATGTCCACCTCTTCCACTTCTATTGCCTTGTCCACTACATTAACATAGAATACGCCAACTATTTTCGATATCTTCACACCCTTGTTTCCTTCCAACGTCGGAGGCTTCAACCTTCTAAATTTCTTCTTACTAGAACTCGCTCCAAAATTTCTTTGTCCACCTTGATTGATGAGGGATCCAAGTAACTCAGCTTGCCTACCAACCAATTCTGTAAGTTGTTTAACTAACTCTTCAAGTTCATTCCTGGGTTGCCTAGATTGTCTTACGTTCCTCGGCATCGTGGTTCTATTCTTGGACAGGGTTAAAACAATCTAATCTTAGATATAAACTAACTAAAAGTAAAAGAAATACTTACAGTCGGTGAAGCACGTTGCATGGCGGTCGGCATTGTCGGGTAATCCTTTCAACGACTTGACCATTTAGCTCTGATACCAACTTATAACGCCCACGAACCCGCCCCTGCGCTACTTGGCTCTAACTCAGGTCGTTAAAACACTCTATGGTATAACCGTACCCTTAGACAGTATTAGAAATACGTGAAAATTTAAAACTTTATTCTTTACTCAAACTTCATCGTTTGAAAATAACTAGACTCCCTTCCAGCAGAAAACTAATAAAATACGTTAAAAGAAAACACGGTTAAGTTCTTAAATCAATTGGTTAAAAATCTGAAAATCAACAAAGTTGGCTGAGAGTTTCGGTCGACATTTCCACACCAATTTTGACTGATTTTGCACTACTCAGTCGATATCTCCAGGGATCGATATCGCTAGGGGTCGATATCGCCAGGGGTTGATATCACCAGGGGACGACATCGCTAGGGACCTATATCGCCAGTGGTCGATATCGCCAAGGGACGACATCATCAAGTGTCGATATCGCCAAGGGCGACATCACCAGGGGTCGATATTGCCAGGGGTCGACATCACCAGGGCTCGATATCGCCAAGGGACGACATCACCAGAGGTCGAGATCGCCACACCAACTTCGACCGATTTTAGCACTAATCGGTCAACGTCACCACACCAACTTTGATTGATTTCGCACAAATCAGTCGATATCTCCATACCAACTTCGATCGATTTTCCCTTTCTTCATCAACATTTCGCCTAAAAACCTTCACAACTCATCTTCCAATATTTTAAATTTCTAGACACCTTAAAACCCCTAAAACCTGTCTCACACACATAGACAGAAACTGTAAATGTTTGTAAAAACTACACATTTATATAATACGTTCAAAATACCCAACAAAAATAATTCAAGTTCCCTAACCTATTTACAAACCAAAATACCAATATCACACATCTCTCTAGAAGCCCATGGTCGAGACGCCCTGACAAATACTCGCACTGACATGCCTCGTGCGTCACCGACTGCTCTCTAGTCCTGGCCTCCCTCATCTAGTTCACCTGCAATCACGTCGTCACCTACACCATAGAACACAAAATGTAAGTCTAATGTTTAGCAAGTAGGGAATAATGAAGGTAAAAACACCATGCACACTCAACCCCTAACACATGCAGTTTCTACTCGCTCTGTTGTTCTCGTTTCGTTTTATTTTCATTAATCTTTCACTTTTTGGTATGGATCAAGTAGGCACACGTCCGATCCCCGCTCATTGGACAGCCACACCTTGACCAAACAGAGCAAGATCAGACAGCTCACCTCCGGGCCCCGCCCATTGGACGGCCATACACGATCCCCTCCCATATCGATCATAGAACCTCATTCATAATCAGGACAACTTACATACTTTCAACGTACATCTCTCGTAGAGCCCCTCGCAAGTGCTACCCTAGCACCCTAATGCGATTAGGCGACTCCACTCGAGACACCTTTGCATTTATTCTTATCTTATTATGTTTTATGCTCACATTTAAAACCGTGTTCAAAACTCATTTTTCATAGTTCGAAAACATGATGCATGCCAATCAAAATGCAAAACGATAAAACACAAACAACGAAACATGCAAACAATCCCTACTGTTCCATGGTGTAGGCCCGAAGGCAAAATGCAAACATCCTCTACTTGGTTACTTCGCACGTATTCAGTTATTTCTACTACGCTAACTGCTCGCTCGTCAACCTAACAAATATAGGGAAATTCACTTAGTAACATTCTAGGAATCCTAAGGAATGCCTAAAGTCAATCTAACAAAAATTTAAACCAACTCTAAAGTCTAAAACCCTAAAACCTGAAATTCCCATATTTTTAGTGTCCAAATTTCAATCGGCCATAACTTACTCATTTTTCATCGGATTTCAACTATCCACCCCATTCCGTAAACCTCCACATGTCTACTTTCCATTGAATCAAACCAATTTAGCAACCAAACAACATGGCCAATCAAAATCCCACAAAACAGAATCGGCGACCTGACATACCAAACCCGATTTTTCACCAATTTCAAACAATTCTCTAATCTATCTCTATAAACAACCTAAACCAATCTATCCTAAGTTTAAACCACCAAAAATAGGAAGAAAACTCACCAAGAAAAGAAATTTTCAGAGGTTCCTCATTAGAGTTTCCAAACCCTTACTAAACCTCACCAAAACTCATCAAAAACGCAAAAAATCACTACCTATATGCATACAACATAAAGCCCACTCAAAAATAACCTTAAACCCTTACAAGAGCTTGAAGAAATGGAGGTGGAGAAACCTTAAAATGGATCCTGCAATTCATGGAGAGAAAAGGGGAGGAAGATGAAGACTTTACCCTTTTTACACAAAACCAACCAAATTTATAAAACCAACTCTTCAACCTTTTTAAATTTTACCACAAATTTTCTCTTTTTGTAAAGTCACCTCCCCCTTTGTTTTCTAAAATCCAACGTGAAGACTTCTTTCATTTCACTCTTCTTTAATTTATTTTTTTATTATTTTTTTTATATTTTACATTAAATTCAACACAACTCCCTAATCACTCCAACTTATAATTTCTTTCCAAATATCATCAAACTTTCACTTCTAAGTCTAATACTTAACATAACCCTAGGATTAACGTTAAGCTCCCATTACACATCTAATCTAAAGGCTACGTAAGTTATAGAAAATTCCCGGGTGTTATAGTTGATGACTCGAGAGTCAGTTGGTTTAGGAACAAGAGAACAGGTGCTCTGAGATTGAAGGGCATCAAACTCAAGTTCCATGGCAGCACACCATTCAGGAAGACGGGAAGCTTTGTTGAAGGAGGAGGGTTCGCACAGAATGCTACCGGCAACACCGTAGAAGACCCACTTTTTGGAGATGCCGGACTAGGCCCGCGTGACCATGGGATGCTCATTTACAGTTGGCGGGACAGGGAAGGTTTCGAATTCGTCATGCGCAGAGGAAATCGAAGCAGAAGTAGGAGATGGAGAGAAGGGAAACGGGAATGAAGGGAAAATCGATTCAGTGGCAGGGGAGGAAGAAAAAGAAGGAGGAGAAAGATTCGGTGAGGGAAGGGAGAAAGGTAAGGTGGTGTTGACAGGGATTGCTGGAGGGGAAATAAGGGTCGGAATAATGGAGGAGCAGACTCGGTAAAGTCCATTATCCAGAACTCCCTGGAGGATGATACGGTGTGTGGCCTGATCCTTAATGACAAAGAAAGAGGGAAAGAATTCAACATAAGCGTTGTTAAAAGAACATAATTGCGAGACACTTAGAAGGTTTTTCTGAAGCAAAAGGGATCGATAGAAATTTTTTAAAAACAAATAGGAAGATGGAGTAGAAATGGTTGCATGACCTATGTGAGAAATGGGAGAACGCTTACCGTTGCCAACTATTATTTGAGCATCACCTAGTATGGAGAGGCGGAGTCAAGCATGTTTAAGTCAGGGGTGAAATGGTGTGAAGCTCCATAATCCATGTACCAAGAAGAATCCATGGGTGTAGAGGGAGTAGCCAACTTGGTATCAGTGATCGGCAGAATTGCCGAGAAATTTCGAGGAGGAGTCGGGGAAGGTTGGTTTGGTGGTAATAGACATTAGCAACATGACTGGGTTTGAGGAAAATTTGGCATCGGGGACGAAATGGAGGTCGATTTGAGTTGAAGGAAAAAGAGGAGGGGTGGTAAGCGGAAGTAGGAAGCAGAGAAGGAGAGGGAAAAGATGGACGAAAACCACGTGGTCGGGAGGGTGGAAAAAAGAAATGGGTCTAGGTGGAGTAGAAAATTTTGATTTGGATTTAAATCCTGAAATTGCAGTATGGTTGGCTTGAAGAGAGCTCAGTGAGGTTGGGGCATTCAGCCTTTCTAGATCAGCATCATAGCTCAAAAATAAGCTATTCAATTCCTCCATAGATGGACTATCTGTAATGCCTGGGTTTTTCGAGTTTCCGCTCTTAGGAATATTTTCATAAATGAGCAAATTAAGGTTATTTCTCGAGCAAAAAGTTTCGTTAAGATCCTAGTAATTAATTATGTGGGTTAGAGAAATAAAGAAAATTTCGGGAATCTAAATCTGTAACGCTCGAGTTTCCGATGTTTTTCGCTTTAGAGTGTAATGTTCGTAAAAATAGTAAATTGAGTCCGTTTTGCGAACAGGAAGTTTTGTTAGAACCCTAGGAATTAATAGAAATATTTGGTGAAATAAGAAAATTTCGGAGAAACCAAATCGATAAGTTAATTAACGAAATAAGTAAAAAATTAAGGGAAAAGCATTTAGGTAATTTGCAAAGTCAAAAATTGAATTAAAACAAGATTTCCTCCCCCCTTCTCTCATTTCTCCCTTATCCTACATGAAGCTTCCCCACTTAGGCGATTTCTTTCCTCCTCCCACGCCATTTCTTCCAACGCCATGCAATGCCTCTCCTTCAGTGGTTTCTCCTTCGATTTTTCTTCCCCATTTGGTGCTCTAGGTAAAACTCTATTATCCTAGGTGTGTAGTTTCGATTTTAGGGTTTGATTTCGATTGGGTTATACCGAGTTAGGGTTATAGAATTTATCATTTTCATTAGAAATAGACGGTTATCGTGTTTATGGTTATTAATGATGAAATTATGATGGTTGTTGATAATTAGGTTGTAAGAATAAGATTAGATTGAAATTGGTGGTTAGAAATATCGTTTTATTGGATATTGGAATTCAAAATTTCTAGGCGTAATCGCTAAGTGTGGTTTGATAATTAGCTATGGCATAGTTAAAGTAAACGTTATGGGTAACGTATGGATGCTTGAATCGTTGAAATCGGATGTCGGATTAGAGAGGAAATTGTGAATGAATATGTGCACGTAAGGTGCTCGATAAATTGCCTGAATGAAGTGAACTAGAATTTTAGGAAAAATTGCTTTAGCTAGAAACTTCGTTTAGCTTTGGAATTTGTTTATTTAGGATTGGTTTTAATGCCTGTATTTTGTAACATGCCTTAGGTGGTCACGGCTTTCCGACGGTACTCGGCTTGCTAAAGACGCCATGTAAGTATGTGCGTAGGTTTCCGCCCTTAAGGCCCTACATCGTATTGATGCTAGGTTTTATGTGTTTCGATGGTGTTTTCATGATTTTGGAGTTTTAATGAGTCAGGTAGCCTAGGACGTGTGTTATTAGTGGTTGTTAGGTTCATTTATGAGTTAAGTATGTTTATGCACGTTATGAACTGTTTTGATGGTTGTTTTAAAGTGCACTTCATTCGTGCATCATGTTTTCTCTCTAAAGATATATGAAATGTTTTCCATACATGTTTTCGAGTAAACGAAGTAAAGTATGTAATGTTGAGTAAGGTTTGAGGATGAGTAGGGCACAGGGCACACATAAATGGCAACTCATGGAACGACAATATACCCCATAAATGACAATTCAGGGCAAGTGTGTGTCTACAGGGTAGATGGGGTCACCCCATAAATGGCAACTCAAGTACAGGGTAGATGGGGTCACCCCATAAATGGCAACTCAAGGCAAGTTTGTGTCTACGGGGTAGACGGGGTGGTGCTTGTGACTACTCATGCCTAAACTTACTCTTCCATGATTATGTAACATAAGTAAGTGAAAATGAACATGTTTTACGAAAAGTCATGCATTCACGTATATGTACATGTTAGTGCACTCCTTACTAAGCGTTAGGCTTAATATTTAAATCGTATGATGTAGGTGAAGAAGAGCAGCACGGTGAGATTACACGAGCTTGCTAGGATTACGGATGCAGTTGGAGGAGTATGACCATGGGGGCAACCCGGCAACATTGTTAGGGCGATTCCGACCGTGGTTAGTATGCATAGGTGTCTATTTTGTTTGGGAGTGATTAAGAAAGTTTATGTATGTGTATAGAAAAGTGATGGGAGAATGTATGGAAACTGTTTATGTGTGTGGATGGAAAGGTTTGTTAGAAAATGTATGAAAAGTCGAGTTTTTATGTATATGTTGTGGTAGTAAAACGTCTAGGATGTGAAGTCTTCATTTGGAAAAATATACTGGAATTGTTTGGATATTTTTAAACCTGCATGGATATATTCAGTTTTTAGAGCAATCCATGCAGTTGGTTTTCGTGAATTTTGAATTTGTTTTTGAATGCGTTTTTGGGCTCCGTTTTAAGTCAGGTTTTTTAGGATTGAGATATTTTATGTTTAGAAATGTTTGAAGTAAGTTTATGGGTGAAGTGTAGGTGAAAGATTGGATGGGAAGTGAATAAAATGAGGAAAAGTGGAAGGGAGGCGCGATGGGCTGCGCGCACCCCAAGCCGATCGATCGGCGCTGGGCGCCGATCGATCGGCACCTTCTCTGGAGCACAGGCGCAATCGGGAGAGAGTCTGATGATTGATTGGCACTCTGCGCGTGCGCGCTGTCTGGGAGACATGCGCGCCGCACCACCCGAGACCCAACTTGAAAATTTTTAAAAATCGACTTTTCAAAATACGTTTCAACCCGACTTTTTACGATACTTTTTAAACGTATTTTATGAGCGACCCCCACACATTTTAAAGGATTTTAAGGACCCAAAAATCGAGTCGACATTTTATCGAAAAATAGTTTTAGCCTCGTTTTTAATGTTTTAAAAGTTGAAATATTTTACGCCCAAAATGTCTATGTCAAAGTTAGACCCTAAAGGTCGATAGAGGTGGGTCAATCGTCTAAATCCGTTTTCCTTTAAAGTGTTAAGTAAAAATGAAAAATTTTATTTGAAAATATGACGGCTTAGGTCAAAGTTAAGTCAATGTCAAGTCAAGTCCTATGACGGCTCGGAGAGGGTCGAGGTCGTTACACTATCAACAAGAACGGTCATAGCAGTGACTAAGGGATTGTATTTTGTACCCAACCCATTGAGGAAATATAGAAGTTGATCTTTCTGATTTACAGGTTCACCAACAGCAGCCAGGGTGTTACAAAGACTTCAGAATTTTTTAACATAAGCTAGAGCACTGAGTCCATCTTTACGAAATGCTTGGAGACTCGTGTGAAGTTCTGCAATTCGGAAAAGAGAAGAAGCAGAGTAAATCTGATCGAGTGCTGTCCAGATCTTGAAAGCCGTAGAGTAGCTGACCAGTTCTCTAAGCATTTGTTCATTAACAGGGGCATAAATCCAACTCTTAATCAGTCAGCTATACCTCTGCCATGAAAGAAATTCTACGTTGAGGAGCTGGGTACTGGATTCGTTCGTTTGAGCGGGACGTGAGTAAGTTCCGATAAGGATATTTTCCAGTCCATTTGCTATAACAACATTGGGTAGCTGATTCTTCTATATAAGAAAATTTGATTCATCAAGTTTGATGGTCAAGGGCTGGTTAGTAGAAGGAAGCAACGGGAACAACATTGAGTAGCTGATTTATGCATTTTATGTGTTTGGTTTATCTTGTTGAATATCAAAAGATTATTAGGTTCTTTAAGTATATAAAGATTAAGAAATATATAGTTAGGTTTCACACTCATCTATATCTTTTCTGTAACACCCGAGTTTTTCGGGTTTCCGCTCCAAGGCTATTTTCGTAAATAAGTAAATTAGGTCCGTTTTGCTGAGCGGATAGTTTTATTAGGACTCTAGAAATTTATGGGGATTTGTAGAAGAATAAGTGAAATTTTAGAAACCCAAATCGAGAAGAGTAATGCTAGAGTTCCCGTTTTACCCTTTTAGTACATCAATTTGTAAAAATAACAAAATAAGTCCGTTTTGGGAACGGTGAGTTTTGTTAGAACTCTAAGATTAAATTGGAATATTTGGAGAAATAAGGAAATTGCAGAGAGACCGAATCGATAGGCTAATTAAAGAAATAGTTTTAGTTTATTATAATTATTATAATTATTATTATTAATTTAATAAATAATAAAAATCAAACAACAGAATGGCATCGCCATTCTGTTGTTCGAGCTCGACGCCGAACGAGGGCAGCAAACAGGGGAGACGGGAGACGGCGACTCTCCTCCGACGACGACGGCGATTTCTCGCCGTTTTCAGGCCAGACGACGGCGACGTGCGATCTCCGGCCATCTCCGCGCGAAACCCGACCGGTATGGTTCGGTTTTCTCCTCTTTTCGGTTTGGCTTGGGGCTGTGCGTGGCGAGCTCGATTGAGCTCCGATCGCCGGCCGTTTTTGGTCGCCTCCGGCGAGGGTTTGCCGACCCTTGGTCCGGTTTTCATCGCCTGGCCGTAATGGTTCTCGTTTGGGCGAATTTCAGTGAATGCCCGATTAGGGCAATTCGGGTTTGTGGTTGGAAACTTTGATTTTAGGTTAGTTTATTCTAATTGAGTGTTTATGTGATCGATTGGTGAAGAGATTGATGGAATTTGATGAAAAATCAAAAAAGGGAAAATTTCTGATTAAGGGCAGATTCGGGTTTCTGCTAAATTGACCTAGTTCCGGTCATTTGTTTTAAAATTCCTTTTGGCAGATTAAAATAGGTTATTAGAGGAGTATGTGGCCACTAGAATCGTTCGATTCCGACCACCGACGCAAAAGTTATGCACGTTTGAGTTTCGGGTCAGGTTTTTGACCAAACCCAAATTAGTGGCCGTTTAATTAGGTTTTAGTTAGAAATCGATGGTATTATGCTTTTTAGGCTTAATAGTGATTACACTTATCGTTATTTAGGTAGATTAAATGAATTGATGATTATTGGTGGATTTAGGTTAAAGTTTGGATATTAGAGATTTTTGGAAAACTATTAATGGAGGTTAAGTAAATTGTGAGCACCACGTGCTCGATGAAATGCCCGAATGGAGGAAATGAAAGTTTTAGGAGAAATTGCTTTAGCTAGGAGCTTAGTTTAAATTTGGGATTCGTTTATTTAGGATCTATTTTAATGTCCTTTATTTATGAAATGCCTTAGGTGGACACGGCTTTTGGACGGTGCTCGGCTTGCTACGGACGCCAGGTAAGTGGATGTTAGGCTTCCGGCCCTTAAGGCCCTACATCGTGTCAACGTTAGGTTTTTCTGCTTTGATGATGATTTTCTGATTGTGGGGATTAATAAGTCGGGTAGCTTAGAATGTTAGTTGTTTGTGAAGTTCGTTAAGAATAGTATATGTCCATGTACGTAGTAAATTGTTTGATGATATGTTTTGATGATATGTCGTACATAGATTTCTCATGCATCATGTTTTAGAAAAAGTACGAAAATGTTTTAGCATATGATTTCATGATTTAAACGTAGAAACGACAACGATGTAAAACGAAAATGTAAAGTGTCTGAGGGAAGTGGTTCACCCCTCAGATGTAAATTGTGGAACGTCCAGAAAACGTATGATATCTGAGGAAAGTGGTTCACCCTTCAGGTAAAGATTTATATGTGGAACGTCTAGAGATGGAGAAACTAATCCGCCCTCCATTGGTAGAGGATTACATGTATGTACAATGTAAACGATATAAACTGAAACGAAATGATTATGTACGATGTAAATGATGTAAACTGAAACGAAACGATTATGTACGATGAAACTGTAGAAACTGCATATGTTAAGTAAAATGTTTTAAATTCATATAGTGCATCCCCTTACTAAGCATTAGGCTTACTGTTTATGTTGCATGATGTAGGTGACAGGTGTGAACTCGATGACAAAGAATAGGTGGTCGACGGATGGTGCTCGTGGCGACGGGGCGTGTTTTGGTTTGGCTAGATGATCCGATGGTGTGCCCCGAACTGTTTTGGTGGCGTGTGGATGTGAGTTAGTTTTGTTGGTTAGAAAGGTGATGGATTTTAGGGTGTATATTTAAGTTTAATATTCAGGAAATTTTATAGTGGATATAGGTTTGAAGTAGTACTATTTTGAATGATTTGTTAATGTATGTCCTTGGTGATGTTTTAGGAAATTTAGTGCTTATGCTCGATGTGTAACGCCCCCGAACCCACCCTGGCTCGGTGCGCTACTTGGCTCACTCTACCCCAAGAATTCTTATAAACACCTAGGTATAAATACAACTGACATAGCGGAATTTAAAACTAAATTACCCTAAGCTTTCTCTCAGGTCATACCTAACTGCCTAGACTCGTTGATTTTCCTTAATTCTAACCGTTAAGCACCACGGCGTCCTTCCCGAAAATTTCGGCAAAGTAACGCCTGAAAATGGCGCCTCCAAAATGCTAAAAACCTGCATAAAATCCAATCCCAACCAGACCAGAATATTCCAACTATCTAACCAACCTACGAAATCTCCAACAGCAGTAAAGAGGGAAACTAAAATGCTAACATCCCTACGTAAAGAAAGTCCACATTACAGGGCGATACATCACCCTTAACTATGACTATATACCACAAATACACATAGCTATACCACAACCATTAAAACATCAACTAAAAAGAGATACATATTCCCAACATTTCTACAAACAGACATTACAATAAACTACTAAAATACAAAGCCCCACATCTCCGAAGACCATGATGGAGTCGCCCCGACAACTGCCCGCACCGGCACGCCCCGTGCATCTCCGACTGCTCCCAAGTCTTGGCTGACTCACATAGCTCACCTGTACTCCAGTCGTCACCTACACCACAGAACACACACACACACGTAAACTTACGCTTAGCAAGTAGGGAGTAACAAATAATAACAATAACAATGCACACACCATCCTACCCTAACACAACAACACAACACCACCCAATGCCACTCAACAAACTGACTCAACATAACACGACAACACACAATGCAATCAACCTAATACATGCAGTTTCTATCACTCAGTTGTGCTTATTTGCTGTTCGTTGCATTACTCTTGCTTTAATCTTTCTTAAGCCGTGTGGAACGAGTTGGCACACATCCCATAACCGTATAGGATGGCCACACTCGAACCACCATCCTTCATAGTGGACCCCTCGGGGTGCTACTGCCAGCAACCTCAGCCCGAAAAGGCACACTATTCAGGATTAAATGTTTTAGTCAACCATCTTTCATAGAGTACCTCTCGGGGTGCTACTACCAGCAACCTCAGCCCGACAAGGCACACTATTCGAAATGCAATACATGTTTTAGCAGGCCCTCTCTCATAGAGTACCCCTCGGGGTGCTACTGCCAGCAACCTCAGCCCGACAAGGCACCTATTCGAGATGCATTAAAATTTTCTTATCTGATTACATTCATACTCACAATGCCAACTATGCCAATGCTCGTACCTAGCGTGATATACAATGATGCATGCTTCAAATATGCCATACCGAACAAAACGACCAACACAACACCAAATGAAACAACCAACACAACCACAACAATGCTTGACCGACAAAGAAGACAACAAAACATCAACAACAAATAACCAACAAGGAAGACGGTCAAACAACAAACAAATAAATCCTACCGTTCCGTGGTGTAGGCCCAAAAGCAAAACAAACGTCCTCTACTTACCTGAACTCTGGCACCGCACTTACTCTCTTTGGCTATGTACATTTGCCCACTCGGTAACCTATCACATTCACAAAATTCACTTAAACATCACTATTCACTTCTAAAGAATATTTAAACTAACTCTAACTACAATTAATCAAACTTCATTCAAATTAAGCCTACATTCACCAATTACCCTCAAACTACTATTTCTAGCCTAATCCAACAAAAACCTACTGAAACGGGCCACCAATTTGGGTTCGGTAAAACCCGACCCGAAACCTCAAACGTGCATAACTTTTGCGTCGGTTATCGAAATCGAACGATTCCAGTGGCCACGTACTCCTCTAATAACCTATTTTAACCTGCCAAAAGGAATTTGAAAACAAACGACTCTAGCTAGGTCAAATTGACAAAAACCCGAACTGCCCCTTAACCCGTAATTTCCTCTTTTTCGATTTTTCATCAAATCTCACTCAATTCCTCACCAATCAACCATATCTAGCCTCAATTAACATAAACCAACCTAAAATCGAAGTTCCAATTCAGAAAACCCGAAATGCCCTAAAGAGGGCTTTCTGAATTTCGCCCAATTCGGGCTCCTCACGGCCAATCAACCATAGCCGGTCCAGGGGTCGGCAAACCCACGCCGGAGGCGGCCAATTTAGGCCGGTGATCGGAGCTCAATCGAGCTCGTCACTCCCGGTCTCCAACAGAACCGAAAACAGGGCTAAACCGAGTCTCACCTGCCGGTTCATGCGCGGGAACAACCGAAGCCCGCTCGCCGCCGTTGTCTGGCCGGAGACCGTCGGAAATCGCCGTCGGTCTTGGTCGGAGAACGTCGCCTCGCCTCCCGCCGTTCTCCCTTTCTCCCCTGCCCTCGTCGGCCTTCGAGCAACAGAATAGCTTCGGCTATTCTGTTGTTTTTATTAAATTTTTATAATAATAATAATAATAATAATAATAATAATAATAATAATAATAATAATAATAATAATAATAATAATAATAATAATAATAATAATAATAATAATAATAATAATAATAATAATAATAATAATAATAATAATAATAATAATAATAATAATAATAATAATAATAATAATAATAATAATAATAATAATAATAATAATAATAATAATAATAATAATAATAATAATAATAATAATAATAATAATAATAATAATAATAATAATAATAATAATAATAATAATAATAATAATAATAATAATAATAATAATAATAATAATAATAATAATAATAATAATAATAATAATAATAATAATAATAATAATAATAATAATAATAATAATAATAATAATAATAATAATAATAATAATAATAATAATAATAATAATAATAATAATAATAATAATAATAATAATAATAATAATAATAATAATAATAATAATAATAATAATAATAATAATAATAATAATAATAATAATAATAATAATAATAATAATAATAATAATAATAATAATAATAATAATAATAATAATAATAATAATAATAATAATAATAATAATAATAATAATAATAATAATAATAATAATAATAATAATAATAATAATAATAATAATAATAATAATAATAATAATAATAATAATAATAATAATAATAATAATAATAATAATAATAATAATAATAATAATAATAATAATAATAATAATAATAATAATAATAATAATAATAATAATAATAATAATAATAATAATAATAATAATAATAATAATAATAATAATAATAATAATAATAATAATAATAATAATAATAATAATAATAATAATAATAATAATAATAATAATAATAATAATAATAATAATAATAATAATAATAATAATAATAATAATAATAATAATAATAATAATAATAATAATAATAATAATAATAATAATAATAATAATAATAATAATAATAATAATAATAATAATAATAATAATAATAAAACTATTTCATTAATTTAAACTAGCTAATTACCGTTTTACCCTCCCGTACATTCAGCCAAAATATAACGAACCCTCGGTAATTCTCTCACCTCACCCTCGGTCTAACTCTTCCATTGAAACTCCCGAGCATAACTAATTAACCCAATAACTAACATAACTTAAATTAATCAAATCTAAAACCATTCACTTTTCTTTTAAATTAATTAAAACAATCTATTTTATTGTTCTTTTATTTTCTCTCCAATAAAAATAATCTCGGGTGTTACACGATGTATGTTTTGAGGATTTGATTGGGTTTTGTTTGATAATTTTACGTTAGTAGGTCTATGTGTCGGTTTCGTTTGTGAAAGCATCAAAGTGTTTAAGTATGTAGATTGGATGTTTTGATAGAAAGATGTATGAATAGTCGAGTTTTGATGTATATGTAGTGGTAGTAGATTGTTTAGAATGTAGAGTCTTAATTTTAGAAATATACTGGAACTGCTTGGGTTATTTTTAACAGGTAAGGATAAACTCGATTTTTAGAGCGATCCATGCAGTTCGTTTTCTTGAATTTGTCTGAAATTGTAGGTTATATTAGTGTCATGTTTTGATGATCGAGAAATGAGTGATTTTAAGGGATTTCAACAATCCGAGGCTTCAATTTAATGGTTTAGAAGTCGAAACGTTATGGGTGATATAAAAAGAAAAATTTACGTGGTTACGAGAGTTTAAAGTTAAGGTTACGTTAGGGTTAGTTTGTTTAAGGGTTTTGGGTTATGTTTAAAGTAAAAATGAAAAAGTTTATGCGAAAAATACGAGGGCTTAGGTAATGATTATGTCACGGCAAGTCCGTGGCGGCCCTACGGGGTTGGGGTCGTCACATTTTCAAACAATGTTATATTATATAACTCTACTAGTATGGACTAAGGTCTAATAATTACTGTGGGGTCCCTCCTTGATGATGAGGGACCCGTGCCATAAATGGAGATTTTAAAATGTCTCCATTTGCTCCAAAGGAAGTTCTTCCTTTGCCGCGCCCACCTTCTTCATTAAATGAGGAAGGTGTCTTGCAAAGGAAGAAGTCTTCCTTTGCCGCACCCACCTTCCTCATTAAATGAGGAAGGTGTCTTGCAAATGAAGAAGTCTTCCTTTGCAGGCGCCCTGTCTCCTTGAAGCCCTCTATAAATAGAGGCTTCAAACAGACAATCAATCCATCTGAAGAAGAAGAAGAAATCTTCTGTGAAAAAGAGGACGAAAATAGTGAAGATTATTTTGGAGAGAAAGAAAAGAAAGAGGGTGGGGGAAAATAAGTGATGTACTTTTGAGTACAGTGAGAATTCTAAGAGAGGTGATTTCTCTTAGTGAATATTTTCTAGAATATTCAATATATAGAAAAATATTATAAATCCTATTTTCATAGTGAAATCTTTCTGGTATCGCTCACTATGATTTTTTCCTAATTTGGGTTTCCACGTAAAATTCTCGGTGTTTATTTCTGTTATTATTTCTCTCACTTCTTGGCCGTTATATTTAACAACGTGAGAAAATATTCTTAGTATTTTTTGGATCGCATCTGCTATCATTTTTCATACTGCTTATTTAGTGGTGTAATTGTACTGTGTAAGTGAGTTCTGTCTAGGAGACTGGATTTTAAGTGGGACCATCTGTGACTCCTCTAGTTTTTCCTGGGAACATACTTGGAAAGGTAATTCTGTCTAAGGAAACTGTCAAAAGCAGTCTTCTTGAAAATTATCCTGATCAGTACTCTCCACGTTTTACAACGACAATATTATTATCGTTTCCACTAATTTTATTTTTTATTTCCAATAAGTGGTATCAGAGCCTCGTGATTATGGCGAGAAAGATTGAAATTGAAAAATTCAACGAAAATAATTTCTCACTGTGAAAATTAAAAATGAAGGTGTTGTTACGGAAAGATGGTGTGCTATGGTCATCGGCGACAGACCGACGAATGTTAAAAATGAGAAATAGAACAAAGCAGATGATGATGCTATAGCCATTTTGCATCTTACTCTAGAAGATGAATTTTGTCAAGTACCTCGAAAATAGTAACTATCAAACATATCTGGGATACGCTGATAAAACTATATGAGAAGAAGTCTTGTATACTCTTCGGATGTCAGAATCGACAATAATGATTGACCACATGAATACTCTCAACACATTATTTTCTCAACTTACAGCAATGGAGCACAAAATCGACAAAAATAAAATAGCTGAACTTTTACTTCAAAGTTTACCAGATTCATATGATCACATCATTATAAATTTTCTCAACGGTACTGCAAAAACAACATTGATGTTCAATGATATTGCAGTTGTAGTTCTTAACGAATAAAGTAGGCAAAAAAACAAGGGGCACTCTTCTGTGGAGGTTTTATCAGTAATGAGATGAAGATCCAAAGAATGTGGAGTTTCTAGAACCAACACGTCGGGAAGATCAAAGTGGAAAAGTCAAAAGAGAATTAAGTGCTATCATTGTGGTAAGCTTGGCCACATGAAAAAAGATTGCTAGAAGTTGAAGAAAGAACTAAGCAAAAAAGGTGTTAAAGGAGAAACAAAGAGTACGACTGCAACTACCTCTAAGGGTGAAGATGCCACATTATATGCAAACATACTTTCAACCTCATAATGAATGAATCGCGTTGGGTATGTGACTCTCTAGTATCTTATCATGTTACTTCAAAATTTGAGTATTTTTCATCTTACACCAGTGGTGATTTTGGTATTGTTAAAAGGAGAATAGTCATGTTTCTAGAATAATTGGAAAATGAGATATTTGTATCCAGACCAACTCAGGATGTGAGTTGGTGCTTAAAGATGTCATACATATTTCAGATATTAGACTAAATCTAATAGTAAATTGGAGCTCAGCAAAGGCTCGCTAGTTGTAGCGAAAGGAATCAAAGAGTCTAGTTTGTATGTGACTCAAGTGATTGTGAAAGAAAAATCAGTAAATACTGTACAAGATGACTCATCCCTTGAGTTATGACACAAACGGCTTAATCACATGAGCAAAAAAAGAGTCCAATTGCTTGACAAAAGAGATTGTTTGCCACATCTCAGAAATGAACCTCTGTCAAGTTGTGTTCATTATTTGGCGGTAAAACAACATAGAGTTTTCTTTCAGAAGAATTCTGTATCAAGGAAATCATACATGTTAAAAGTTATTTATTCAGATGTATGCAGCTCATGTCAACGAAAACGTTAGGAGTGATGTATGCAGCTCATGTCAATGAAAACGTTAGGAGGTGCCCAATACATGCTCACATTTATTGATGATCACTAAAGGAGAGTTTGGGCTTATGCACTCCAGACCAAAGGTGAGGTGTTTAACTTTTTCAAATAGTTTCATGCTCTCATAGAGCGAGAAACTAGAAAGAAGTTAAAATGCATTCACATAGACAATAGCGCTGAATATATGAGATCATTTGACGAATATTGAAAAATGCACAGGATCAGACACGAAAGATTTGTTCCAGAGACTCCTCAACAAAATGGCGTTGTAAAAAGAATGAACAGAATAGTCGTGGAAAATATAAGGTGCATGTTATTACATTCACAACTTTCCAAAACATTATGGGGAGAAGCAATGAATACTGCAGTATCTGACATCAACTTGTCTTCATCAGCTTCTCTGAGTGAAGAAGTGTTAAACAGACTATGGACAAGAAACAACGTCTCTTATAAACATCTAAAGGATGTTTGGATGCAGAGCATTCGTCCATATTCCTAAAGATGACAAGTCCAAGCTAGACAGCAAAGCTAAGGAATGCATATTCCTCGAATATGGAAGTGATGCATTCGGATATAGGCTTTGGGATCTGATTGACAAAAAAGATTGTCAGAAGTTGAGATGTTGTCTTCTTTAAAGATCAAACCATTGAAGATAAGAAGAAAGATATGGACATCACTGATGAGCATCTAGTAAAAGTTGATCAGTTGAAATCAACTTTTGACGGGGAGATGCTGACAAATCTAATGATCAAGTAGCTGATGATGTTGACCAAAGAGAAATAGAGATTTCTCATGAATCAATTGCAGAACAAGAGTTAAGGAGGTCAACAAGAGATCGTCGACCATCAAGAAGATACTCTGTGAACGAGTATGTGATGATGAACTTGAGTGGTATGAGGAAGCTATGGAGCATCAACAAAAGAAGAACTGGTTAGATGCGATGAAAGATGAGATAACATCATTGCATGAGAACTATACTTATGAGTTGGTTTAGCTTCTAAAGGGAAGAAAGACATTAAAGAACAAATGGGTATGCAAACTCAAAGAATAAAATTCACAACTAAAGTATAGGACACGACTGGTAGTGAAAGGCTTTTGTCAGAAGAAGGGGGTTGACTTTGAGGAAATTTTTTCACCTGTCATGAAAATATCATCCATACGAGTACTACTTAGATTAGCCTCAAGTCTCAATTTGGAGATCGAGCAACTTGATGTAAAGATAGCCTTCTTACATGGTGAATTAAAATAAAAAATTTACATGGAACAGCCAGAAGGGTTCGTTGTCAAGGGAAAAAAACATTGGGTATGTAGATTGAAGAAAATTCTGTATGGATTAAAGCAAGCCTTAAGGCAATGGTACAAAAAGTTTAATTTCTTTATGAGAAATCAAGGATACATAAAAAATTCCTCAGACTATTGTGTGTTCGTGAAAAAGTTCACGAATGATACATTTATAATCCTGTTACTTTATGTTGACGATATGTTGATTGAGGGCCCAGACAGAGAAAATATTGTTTAGTTAAAGAATGAGCTTAACAAGTCTTTTGCCATGAAAGACTTAGAACCGGCAAAACAAATGTTTGGAATGAGTATCACTCATGATAGGAAGCATGAAAAATTATGGCTATCACAGGAGAAATATATTAAAAAAATTCACAGCCGATTCTATATGGATAAGGCAAAACGGTCAATACTTCACTTGCTAAACATTTCAAACTTACTTCCGAACAAAGTTCTTCCACTAAAGAAGGAAAAACATAAATGCAGATAATTCATATGCCTCAGCAGTTGGTAGCTTGATGTATGTCATGGTTTGTACGAGACCTGATATTTTACATTCTGTTGGAGTAGTCAGCCAATTTCTTTCAAATCCAGGCAAAGAGCATTGGAATGCATTACAGTTGATTCTTAAGTATCTTAGAGGTACTTCTGAATTCAATTTGTGTTTTGGAAGTAAAGAGTCTTTGTTAGTAGGCTATACTGATGCAAACATGGCTGGAGACATTGACTCTAGAAGATCAACATCAGGATATTTGGTTACATTTGGAGGAGGAGCAGTTTCATGGCAATCTAAGCAGCAAAAATTAGTTACATTGTCTACAACAGAAACTGAGTTTATTGCGGCTACAGAAGCCTGTAAAGAAATTCGTGGATGCAAAAATTTCTGACAGAATTAGGTTATCAACAAGATAAGTATATCTTGTATTGTGACAATCAAAGTGTTATTCATTTGAGCAAGAATCCGAGCTTTCATTCGAAGTCAAAACACATAGATATCAAGTATAATTGGATACAAGATGTGTTGGACAACAAGCAAATGTATCTTGAGAAAATTCACACGGATGACAATGGCTCAGACATGATGACAAAGACTTTGCAAAGGAATAAGTATGAATTCTGTAGAGGCTCAGCATGATTGGAGATACCTCATCATAAGTCGGGAGGGGAAGATTTGTGGGGTCCCTCCTTAATGATGAGGGACTCGTGCCATAAATGGACACCTTAAAATGTCTCCCTTTGCAGGCATCCTGTCTCCTTGAAGCCCTCTATAAATAGAGGCTTCAAACAAACGATCAATCCATCCGAAGAAGAAGAAGAAGAAATCTTCTATGAAGAAAAGGAAGAAAATAGTGAGGATTATTTTAGAGGGAGAGAAAATAAAGAGGGTGAGGGAAAATAAATGAGGTACTTTTGAGTACAGAGAGAATTCTAAGAGAATTGATTTCTCTTAGTCAATATTTTCTAGAATATTCGATATCTAGAAAAATATTGTAAATTCTATTTTCATAGTGAGATCTTTTTAGACTCCCTCTCCGTGATTTTTTCCCAATTTGGGTTTCCACGTAAAATTCTCAGTGTTTATTTCTATTATTATTTCTCTCACTTCTTGGCCGTTATATTTAATGGCATGATAAAATGTTCCTAGTATTTTTCGGATCGCATATGCTATCATTTTTCATCTTGCTTATTTAGTAGTGTAATTATATTGTGTAAGTGAGTTTTTTCTAGAACACTGAATTTTAAGTGGGACTGTCTGTGACCCCTCTAGCCTTTTCTGAGAACATACTTTGAAAGCTAATTTTATTTACAGAAACTATTAAGAGCAGTCTTTACTGAGAATTATCTTGATAAGTACTCTCCACGTTTTACAGCGGCGGCATTATTATTGTTCCCACCGATTATTATTTCCAACAATTACGTGATCTTGAACTGTATCCTCTTACACAATTTATTTTGTCAGAAAATTATAAAATGGTTTCGTATCATACAGTTGGATTTTAAAATATTTAAATTTATTTTGGATGTTGGATAGTTAGATTTGATTTTTTGGGTTGATTTTAATGTTAGATAATTGGATTTAATATACGTGGATTTATTTTTCATTTTTTTAATTTATTTTCAATTTTTTTGAAATTCAAAAAAATAATAAGAAAACTAAAACTATAATCAAATCCTTCAGTGTTGGTATGGGTATCGGCAAAAATTTTTTGTAATGGACGGTCTTGTTCGGGTCAGCTCCAGCTCCAGCTCCAGCTCCAGCTCCAGCTCCAGCTCCAGCTCCAGCTCCAGCTCCAGCTCCAGCTCCAGCTCCAGCTCCAGCTCCAGCTCCAGCTCCAGCTCCAGCTCCAGCTCCAGCTCCAGCTCCAGCTCCAGCTCCAGCTCCAGCTCCAGCTCCAGCTCCAGCTCCAGCTCCAGCTCCAGCTCCAGCTCCAGCTCCAGCTCCAGCTCCAGCTCCAGCTCCAGCTCCAGCTCCAGCTCCAGCTCCAGCTCCAGCTCCAGCTCCAGCTCCAGCTCCAGCTCCAGCTCCAGCTCCAGCTCCAGCTCCAGCTCCAGCTCCAGCTCCAGCTCCAGCTCCAGCTCCAGCTCCAGCTCCAGCTCCAGCTCCAGCTCCAGCTCCAGCTCCAGCTCCAGCTCCAGCTCCAGCTCCAGCTCCAGCTCCAGCTCCAGCTCCAGCTCCAGCTCCAGCTCCAGCTCCAGCTCCAGCTCCAGCTCCAGCTCCAGCTCCAGCTCCAGCTCCAGCTCCAGCTCCAGCTCCAGCTCCAGCTCCAGCTCCAGCTCCAGCTCCAGCTCCAGCTCCAGCTCCAGCTCCAGCTCCAGCTCCAGCTCCAGCTCCAGCTCCAGCTCCAGCTCCAGCTCCAGCTCCAGCTCCAGCTCCAGCTCCAGCTCCAGCTCCAGCTCCAGCTCCAGCTCCAGCTCCAGCTCCAGCTCCAGCTCCAGCTCCAGCTCCAGCTCCAGCTCCAGCTCCAGCTCCAGCTCCAGCTCCAGCTCCAGCTCCAGCTCCAGCTCCAGCTCCAGCTCCAGCTCCAGCTCCAGCTCCAGCTCCAGCTCCAGCTCCAGCTCCAGCTCCAGCTCCAGCTCCAGCTCCAGCTCCAGCTCCAGCTCCAGCTCCAGCTCCAGCTCCAGCTCCAGCTCCAGCTCCAGCTCCAGCTCCAGCTCCAGCTCCAGCTCCAGCTCCAGCTCCAGCTCCAGCTCCAGCTCCAGCTCCAGCTCCAGCTCCAGCTCCAGCTCCAGCTCCAGCTCCAGCTCCAGCTCCAGCTCCAGCTCCAGCTCCAGCTCCAGCTCCAGCTCCAGCTCCAGCTCCAGCTCCAGCTCCAGCTCCAGCTCCAGCTCCAGCTCCAGCTCCAGCTCCAGCTCCAGCTCCAGCTCCAGCTCCAGCTCCAGCTCCAGCTCCAGCTCCAGCTCCAGCTCCAGCTCCAGCTCCAGCTCCAGCTCCAGCTCCAGCTCCAGCTCCAGCTCCAGCTCCAGCTCCAGCTCCAGCTCCAGCTCCAGCTCCAGCTCCAGCTCCAGCTCCAGCTCCAGCTCCAGCTCCAGCTCCAGCTCCAGCTCCAGCTCCAGCTCCAGCTCCAGCTCCAGCTCCAGCTCCAGCTCCAGCTCCAGCTCCAGCTCCAGCTCCAGCTCCAGCTCCAGCTCCAGCTCCAGCTCCAGCTCCAGCTCCAGCTCCAGCTCCAGCTCCAGCTCCAGCTCCAGCTCCAGCTCCAGCTCCAGCTCCAGCTCCAGCTCCAGCTCCAGCTCCAGCTCCAGCTCCAGCTCCAGCTCCAGCTCCAGCTCCAGCTCCAGCTCCAGCTCCAGCTCCAGCTCCAGCTCCAGCTCCAGCTCCAGCTCCAGCTCCAGCTCCAGCTCCAGCTCCAGCTCCAGCTCCAGCTCCAGCTCCAGCTCCAGCTCCAGCTCCAGCTCCAGCTCCAGCTCCAGCTCCAGCTCCAGCTCCAGCTCCAGCTCCAGCTCCAGCTCCAGCTCCAGCTCCAGCTCCAGCTCCAGCTCCAGCTCCAGCTCCAGCTCCAGCTCCAGCTCCAGCTCCAGCTCCAGCTCCAGCTCCAGCTCCAGCTCCAGCTCCAGCTCCAGCTCCAGCTCCAGCTCCAGCTCCAGCTCCAGCTCCAGCTCCAGCTCCAGCTCCAGCTCCAGCTCCAGCTCCAGCTCCAGCTCCAGCTCCAGCTCCAGCTCCAGCTCCAGCTCCAGCTCCAGCTCCAGCTCCAGCTCCAGCTCCAGCTCCAGCTCCAGCTCCAGCTCCAGCTCCAGCTCCAGCTCCAGCTCGGCAATGACAACTAGAGATCTTAATTATATTAACAATTCGCACATGAAGAGTGTTAGTCAACCCTTGTGCACAATTTTCTAATGGAGATAATATTGCCAGAAAATCTTATTTCCAATTAATTATATGAGATAATCTATTTTCCAAACAGTGGAAAGAGATTCTTTCCTAAAGATTTAAAAATCTAAAAATAGAGTGATATCACACATTTTATTTTCGCTTAAATGAAAAATCAATAATACATTGATATGCTAACGTCTTTTTATGTCTAATTCCATAATGGAGTAAATAAATACACCATTTTATCCGTAGAACACACATGTTAAGCTCAATATCAGATTAGAGTTGTTAACATGACAATCAATCTTCTTCATCCCATGCTGATTTTGCTGCCAAAAATTTACAAATGTAAGGCAATTAGTACAATTTCTAATTTTAAAATTCAAAAAATTAATAACTGACATGGACCGTTGATCACTTGTCCAACTATTCAAAATCGACTTGGTTTTTTATTTTTACCTGATCTAGAAATGGTCCAATCCTTGTCATAGCCAAGGGCCCAAAAGAAGTATCCACGAAGCCCATGGGCCTTAGCAAACTTAACCTTTATTTTTGTAGAAGTTGGCCCATCATACCCGATCCAATTAGTTCCCGAAAAAGAGTAGGTCGATACGGTCTCTATTACAATGGAGGAAACTAGTTATATGCGTTAGTTTAAAAAATAAATTAAAAAAATTACTTTTCTGTCTTCAAACTTAAATAGTTTTGGAAAAATGTCATGGTTATAGTAAATTAATGAAAAATACCCAGATTTTTACAATAATGATATGAACTCTTTCAACATAGCAAGTTACCAAAGTACCCTTAAATATCTTTTGACTAAAAAGAATATAGAAAGTGTTCCTATTATGTTCATTGTACACAAAATATGGGCATAACTTTTTCAAGTATTAATATTAGAGCATAGTTTATCGGTCCACCAAAGGGTATTTTGGTAATTTGGCATATAAAAGAAGGGTATATTTTCTCATTAATGACTAGAGACCCTTCCTAATCTAACAATCTAAAAATTATATCGTCAAATCAATTATCTATTAATATAAAAGATATGTTTTTTTAAAATTATTTAAACAAATATTATCTAAGATTAAAAGGTTAATTAATTTTGCTAACCTTTCAAAATATGATATGGTCAATTGTCCCCAAAAAATAGAAAGAAAACATTAGTGGGGTGAATTTTTCAGAAAACTAACCGTTATCAAAGATGACAGTAGCTCCATTAATGGAGTTATAATCTACAATTTCACTGTACACCAGTACTCCATCTTGTCCTGGCCCAACTCCGATAGCCGGCGCTCCGATCCCAGTTTCATTTGGGTATTTAAGGGTCCATGTTCTTCCGTACAAAGGAAGGCCCATCACTATTTTCTCAGGGGGAACTCCAGCGGCTATCCACGACGTTAAGCCATAGCTGGTGCTGATGTTGCTCTTCTTGTCATACAGCAGAGCCGGAGCTCCGGTGGCCGAAGTGTCCCAACTTCCCCGGTAATCGAAACACATTGGGCTGACGAAATCCAAGAATCTTTTGATGGCGTCGGCTGGATAGGCTACGGAGGGATCTCTTAGGAAGAAATTGGAAGCAAAATAGACAGCGGAAGACAAATGAAGCCTGGGCTTTTTACTGGCTTGAGATTCGACTTCAAGAGCCATCCGCCATTGTTGAAACAGGGAAGCTAAATTCGCCATGTCCTCTTGATTTTGAGGGAACTCCCAATCGAGATCGACTCCATCGAAATCGTAGTTTCGAGCTACAAAAATGGTGGATTTGATGAACGAGTCTCTAGAGCTTTGGGTTTTAGCGATGGCTGAGAAGGTTAGAGAATCAGAACCTCCGCCTCCAATCGATAACATTGTTTTAACTTGGGGTTTCTTCGAGCGGATCGTAGATGTCAAATTTCTCATCCATTTATCGTCAAATTCTGTAATGATCAGCTGAAACGTCGTGCTGTTTGGCTGGACAAAGGCGTAGAGAACGTGGGAAAACAAAGAAAGTGAAAGTTGGGAAGGAGGGAAAGTTTCAGCTCGCCATGAAGGCCAGTACCCGGCTTTGATCGGACAAGAAGGACATGCTAACGGAGACGACGAAGCTAAATTTGCAGAAATTATGGCGAAAGCAAGGAGAAAGAAAAGCGAGTTTTGTGATTCTCTCTCTAGGCCAGGCATGGCGGAGCTTGTTCTGAGACGAACGACTTCCTTTGAGTTGCTATTTAATGGGAAGTCTTCAATGGAAAAATCACAGCTTTCCATAGAAGTCTTCAATGACGTCATCTCATTTTATTCTTATTCTGTTCTATTCATGGAAAAAAATGAAACTAGGTTCCCTTGGATCCAAGATATATATATTATATATATAATTTGTAAATTCCTATGTGCTCGTGGTCCAATACAATTCGTTTTGAGTTATAGCCGGCAAAAATTTATAACAAATACTGTATTGTATTAAGTAAGGAGGAAAACTTTATTTATTAACCACTCAATTTTTACTATCTTAAAATTATCTATCTCCACTGATATGAGTTGACGCTCATGATTAACAGAATCTTGAGTCTTTCTTATATTCACAGGATAGACTGTCTATATATACGTCAGTTGAAAAACTTGAGTTTTATGATTTTCGACAATGATAACTATTCTTCACGAGTTATTAGTTTTCTTGAGTGAAATATTTGTATATTACATAATATGATAAAACGATGGATCTTTTTTGTGAAACATTTACAATAAACTTCATTGGAATTTTTGGTACTCAAATTCTAACTTTTTTTAACTTTATTATAATTTGGCGAAAATTCTTATCTATTTTTATATTATAAATGAAATAGTGGTACCTTTCTAAACTTAAATTTCGTTGACTTTTAATAATATTATTCTAGAAATTATAAATATTTTAGATTATTACAATTATGTCGTCGATTCAATCCAATTTTGAACCACTTTATTTTTAACTTGTCAATAGTATTTCTTTTCAATAAAATAAGCAATAAATTTTGGAAAAATTACCATTCTTGTAGTTTTCGTTGATTTTTCAAACTACAGCCTAATAATCTAGATAGTTGATGAATTAATAACTAGGGAATATTACATGTTCGGTAGTGGTCCAAAATGTTGACATTTATCAAAATAATGTAATTATATATATATATATATATATATATATATATATATATATATATATGATATCTTCTCTAATTTTCTTGATTAATCTCTGCCATATCTGTTCTGCTACTTCCCAAAATGTCACTGTAATTAGGTCATATTATTAAATTCATTTTATAGCAAATACACCTTACATTTAAGAAAATTAAATTCAATTATTCTAAAATTATAATTAAAGAACTTAAATTTTATTATAATCAAAATACCTAAAGAATACTGTTATGTTTACTCTTTTATTCTACTAACTTAATATACTCGCTGACGTATCAAACAATATTTGATGTAATTAATGTAATAAATTAACTATTTATAATTTATTGCATTAATTGCACAAATAATTATTTGACATTACAAGTATTTTAAGATAGTAGAATAAGAGAATAAACGTAGAATTACTCATAAGTAATCAGATTCTGGAGCTATAGTCGACTTTAGGGTAAAATCTTTCTTATGATAATTTAAGAAATAATATATCTAAATTAAGTATATGATTAAACAATAATTAAAAACTAAACCTAAAGATAATAAAATTAATCATTTAATAATAATTGAAATGATGTGACACGCAGTAATATAAAATTAATTTATTTTAGAAGGTTTTCGGTGGGAGATTGTGCCTTTGAATTGACTATTGAGGTTAATGCATTGAATAAATCATTACACGTTATACAAGTCATTATAAATTAAATTAAGCGTATATTATTATATGCAATTCCGCATGATCTATTATTCATCTTCTAGAAGAATATATGTAACATGGAAATTTTCAATTTTTAATTTCCAATGATATTTAATTTAATAATATTATTAAAATAAAATTTTATTTTTGTAATTTTTGTAAAGTAAATTGGATTATATCCTCCAAACTTAAGAGTGAGTGTGACTCACAGTTTATACTTTTATCTAACTTTTGATCAAATTGGGTATTAGACATTGTCCCGATAGGGAAGCATCTTCTACTACCAATTTTTTATTGCACTAAATTGGTATCAGAATATTTTGTCTCAATTTAATAATTGAAGACGATTGCATTGACAAAAGAGTCTTGACGAGGCTTGAAGCCGTTGAGCAACAATTTGACGAGATTGACATAACTTTTTTGTGAGCTCAGACAGATGATAATTAAGTTGACTATCGAAATATAATAGAAACATAAGAGACACATTCAAAAACAACATTTCTAATGAAAGCGAAGAAAACAATAGTCAATTGAAAATATATTGCACTTCGTGAAACCTTAACGTGACATACAACAATAAATATTTGCCTAGAAGTCAATCAGTCCTTGACCATAGTCAAAACAAGTCATCATCTTCCATCTACAACGTAGATCGACAACAATCACTGTTCAGATCAAAGAATACCAACTGGTCATGAATCAACTTGGCACATCATATTTCAAGCACCAATTCATGAAATCAAAATACAAAAACGTGATTGTATTTCATCTTACACCTTCCAACATAACATCCAATACTTCCAACTAGAGCTTTTAGTCTATGAAAATGTTAAATCTAAAAAACAGTTGTTAATTTTTGAATGCTACGGTTAAAGTTTTGGGCAACATAACTGATGTTTTTTTTTTTTTTTACCAATATGATGAGTTTGTCCTGCCTTAAAAACACGTGTTATTTCAACGTGTTATTTCAACATTGAAGCATTGACGTCAAACATAAAAAACCATATTAAAAGATTTTGATCAATTTAAAGAATTAAATTTTCTTATCATGTTCTTGGTTTGCGATAATTTTGAAGCAACTATTGAGATCTCTACTAACGTTCAAAAAAGTGAGGCATAGTTGTTGTGCAAAATGTATTCGCAAGTGTACGAGTCGCAACAAGTAATATAGTGATAAAATAGAGTGTCGAACCCACGAGGACTTGTAATTAATAATCGAAACAATTAATCTTAATTCTAAATTGAACACACGTTATAAGGATTTTTTAATGATTGAAATTAAAATAAACAACTAAAATAATTAAAACAATAAAAATAAACTAAATTAAAATAGCAAAATAAATAAACTGAGATTAAATCAAATTAATAAAAGCTTAGGTACTACGATTTCACCAAGACAATATTTATTTCCGTTCTTCGCAATTATATTCATAAATATTCTTCCTATGTTGATGATCGATTTCACTAAATTCTAATACAATCTCTCTCGAGCATTGCATAGTTTATTTGATTAATGGGTTATCACTTCTCAGTCTCAAATCCTGCATTAATCAAATACAAATAAATCAAGAAATCACAGTGATCACACAAATACCGTAACTATCTCTAGCCTACGTATATTCATGACATTAATTTCAGTGCACGGTTATTTATCACCTCTCGGTCTCAAAACACCCCAAAAATCAGGTAAATATTGGCCAGAAATTTACAGGCTTTAAGAACAGAAATTAAATGCGCCAACAATATTGGAAGAAATATTCAATAAATATAATTAAACGAAGAAGCTGAAAATAAACGTAGTCTGGCTACATCGTAGCCCCTAGTAGAAAAGTTAGTTCATGCTAATATAATAGAAAACATAAATAATAATAAAGTATTTCATGATTAATTAGTGGAAATTAAAAAGAAAAGAAAACTATGCTGTTGCTTCTCCAAATCGTAGAAAATTGCTCTCTGCCGCGCTCCTCAAATCGCAAAAACCGAATCCAAGCTCGCCTAAATCTCGCTCCCCAATCGCTGCTCTGTCAATCGCCGAACAGAGCTCGCCAGAATCGCTTCAACGCCGATTCGCAGACTCTCAGTCGCCGCCTCCGTCGAAGCTCTCCCAATCGCTGACTCCTCTGTTTCTTGCTGTCCAAGTCGCCGAACCAGAGATTGCTCTCCAAATCGCCCAACGCCGAAGTCTCAAACTCGCAGACTCCCCTCGGCCGGAGCTTTTTGAATCGCAGCCTGAGAATGCCCAACGCCGAAGTCTTCCTCTCGGCCAAAGACCGAAATTGCCGAAGACTCCAATGTCTCTCCAAGTCCCGGTTCGTGAATGCGGCTCGCTGCTTTTTATCAATTTCCAGAGAACCCCTATGGAAAAATATCGTTGAATGCGGAATCCCTGCGTTCTGTCAATAGCAGAATCCGCTGTTTGTTTCCAAAATTGTTCAAAACCGAATCTTCATATCGCTTTGCCTCTGCCTTTAGGTTTTTATTCTTCTTTTCTTTTCAGTCGATGGCTTTGATTCCCTTCCTTCTCAGTTTAATGGCTGAGATTAAAATAAATAAACTTTCCATAATTGAATTCAAGTGGTGATCAATCGCCAGCATTGGATCGCCCGTCTTTGCTTCAAATTTTATCTTCATAGAGCGATTGGTCGCTGGACGGAGGCGATCAACCGCCACCTTCTCTGTTTTCTTATAGATAGCTGCTAAAAATTGTGTTTGTGGCGATTGATAGTTGGTAATGTGGTGATCGATTGCCATATCCACTGTTTTGCCATTACCTGTTTTAAATTCGTATTCTGCACATTTAAACAAAATTCATCAAATACTTTCACACACTTGAGAATAAACTTATCAAATCAAGTGTAAAAAGTATAAATAAGTGTGTAAAATACATACTTATCAATAGTATTTCACTAAACTTAATTTTCAAACCAATAAATACCAAATTCATGCTCAATCTAGGGAGAGTTCTTTTACGTCTACGAAACTCAAAAATTAGTTGTTTTTTTTTCAAAATAAGAAGATTGATACAGGACAAACTGTTATTTGATTAAATTTCATATTTATTAGTTTTATATTTTAATTAGCTTCTTATTTTATAATTTTAAAATCATTTGTGTAACAAACAAAAGACAAGAAAGAGATATAATCCTATCAAATCTTTTCCTGATTAAAGATGTTGGTATTAGATTACCGACTATCGCGTGCAGCATTACTCCCGAATACAAGAATTGTTTCTCTCCATTCTCAAGAGTCCACCCTAGAGCATCTCTGCTCTCTCGTTTATATTCCATCATTTTCTCTCTTATTTTTTCCTCAGTACTCATTTATTTTTTTTCTTTAGCTCATTCACTCATTTATATGGTAGTAATAAATAGAGAAATTATCGATTTTAACCATGTACTATACCCATAATTTCAAGTAGCCACTATACTAAAAAAATTGACAAATCAAATCCTATACAATGATTCCGTTATTGGTCTTGACCTTCTGTCAACAATTCCGTTAAGTTTCTATTTACAAAAATGAAGGATATTTTAAAAAAATATCAAATGATATTCAATTTATGTAAAATTTTTACTACACGTTCAGTACATCATGGAAAGATTTTGTAAAAATTTTGTAATTTTAAAATATTTTTACAATTTATTGTAATTTTTATTTTATTTTATAAAATAATTATAATAAATCATATAAATTTTAGCAAATCATGCAAATTTTTCAATTATCTTTTCATGTTTTGATAAACAAGTGGTAAAATATTCAAGTAAATTAGATATCGTTTGCTATTTTTTTAAAACTAATTTATAAAGTAAAGAAAGAACTGAGATTAATTTTTAAAAACAATATTCAATTTACTTGAACATTTTACTACATGTTCACCACAACATGAAGAGATAATCAGAAACTTTGCGTAATTTTCTAAAATTTAAATGATTTATTATAATTGTTAGTAAATAAAATTACAATAAATTGTAACAATGTTTTATAATTACGAAAAAAATTTCACAATCTTCCCATGATGTACTAAACATTGGTAAAAATTTCAAGTAAATTGAATATCATTTAATATTTTTTTAAAATATCCCTTATTTTTGTAAATAGAAACTTAACGGAATTGTTGCCGGAATGTCAAAACCAATAACGGAATCATAGTACAGGGTTTGGTTTACCAATTTTTTTAGTACAGTGGGTTACTTGAAATTACGGGTATAGTACAGGATTAAAATCGATAATTTCTCTAATAAATAATACAATATTACTAAAGAAATAAACCGCTCCAAATCTAAAAAGAATAAATTACAAAATCTGAACAATATTAACAATCTCTTCCTTGGTTAAAATTTTGAACACCTTCACACTGCTATCTCGAGTTTGTGCATCCTCCCATGCAAATTGACCTTCCTCCATACACACAAAGCTTAAACAAAACTTAAACTTGACAACTAGAAGATCACCTGAAACAAGAAGTGCATACACAATAACATCTGCATATCCAAGACGTTAAGTCGGTTTCATAACTCGTTTAGACCTGTCTCAAGTGAGTTGATAATCCATCACTCCTTCCACCGAGCTATCTGATCCAGAAATCACTCGCTCTGTCCGCTGATCATCAACCTGATAAACATTATTAGAGCCTGTCACAACCTGGAGGTAGGCCTAGACAGAAACGTCGGGTTGAGAGACCAGATCCTCAATGAGAACCTGACCGCACAGCTTATGGATAGGTTTGACAACGGAAGACTTCATATAAAAATTAGTCTTGGCCTACGAAAGATTGGGCCAAGATCCACATAGCGATCATATAATAATAAGATAGTGCATGTACTTAAATAATCCAATGAAAAATACTGTGCAAGAATGAAAAATCAAACACCCAATAATTTATACAAACTAAGGGAAATAATGCCACTAAGAATATCCACACCAAGACAAAAAATGAGACTCTCAAGGAAGAAGAGAAGAAACGAAGGTCCAGTCCACAACGAGTGCAGTGCATGAATTTATATTCCAAAATCGTTACTTTCAACAGGCTCCACGAGCAGATGATTTTCAAATCCTCAAATACTTATTAGCATTTTAAAAACAGACTCAACAAGTCATGGTGAGTCAGTTTCAAAAACGTTGCTATATACATAGATAGTTATACATAAAATAAATCATCATCATTTCCATTAGAAAAACAATCTAGTTAAAAAGGAGTATCGCTGATGGACTCCTCTAGCACAATATCACAGAAAATGTGACAGCCGTAGATCCGACTGCACCTCATGAGTCAGAAGAAGTTGAAAAGGGATGGTTATTTGAAGATCGAACCACGTCGCCTGGGCTACCAGTGGAGATCTCAAAAACGGTAAAAACCCGTGAATCAAATAATGGTCGACGAGCAAGTTCAAGCACAACACCATCTATATAAATATCCACTGATGGCCGTGAGCAAGCTTAAGCCTGACACCAACTCAGTGATAGGTTATCGGGCCCCCAAGGAGCGCATCAGCACCGCCTGTCACCCTCATCACTTAAAAACTATCAAGCAAACTTCACGCATCAGAAGATGCATGTCAAACGACTCTGATTGCTTTGGTTGCTCACACACTGATGCAACCCAAGGAACCAAAGACCATTATCAGAAAGACCCAATCAACCCCAAACAAACATCATGTCCGACTCCAGTTATTTTTGTTGCTCGAACACTATAGCCAAGAACAACTGGAGTCCCACACTGGAAGACTCAAATAGCCGAAACAAAATTAGTGCATCGGGCGTGCATCTATATTAGTCTAAAACTTCTTCTTTAATAGTGAACACAATAATTGAAATGAGATCCTTGAGATTGACTCAGTTTTGCTTGAAAGGATTTCCACACTCGTTCATGTTCATAAAAACTCTTTTATATATTTTTCCGGTAGTAATTCTAGGTACTATTGCGTGTAACGTAGGCTTAGCGGTTCTAGAACGTGGAATATCTTGCACATGAAATGAAAACGTAAAAAATATATGTATATATACATAAAAACTGACGTGCTGGCGACTAAACCCCATTAGGATTTTCCATAGGTGTCATCCATCAAAATAAATGTCATTTTGAAAATTATGTAATGCAATGCAAGGAAAAAAGTATAGTATAAAAACTCTACCTAGATGGCGACGACCACTTACCCTTACCGACAAGTTGACCTACGCTGAGGGCACAACAACAGGAACCAAACATTGGAAGCCACGACACTGGGAAACGAATCATCATTGAAATCTACGACAAATCCAACATTCGAATTCTAGAACAGAACACAAGTGAAAAGATGGATCCTAGATAAGAACTAGAAACCCTCAATTTCGACAACCCACGATTACTAAGTGCCCAGTCGATTCACACGTGCAACATCGACGAAATCCAAAATTTTGATGTTGCATGCTCGACCTTCAAAACCCCCAAAATTTTCTTTTTGATACAGGAATTCATCCAAAATGATGCTAACCAATCTATCTAGCAAGGTTCTAACTCATACGCCTAACGGTAGAGTTTAGAAGTTTTACCTCGATTTGCATGCAAAATAATCGGGACGAAATTTGAACGATCAGAGACAACCATCATGTTCAGTACACCGAAACGAGTAAGCTAGTACGGTCGAGAAGTTTTTGACATCATTTGGTGGTCCAAAAATGCGGTCAAAGTTCCTACAAAAATTGTCCAAACCCGTTAAAATCAGAAAAAGAAAAGAAGAAGAAAGATGAAAAAAAGGGAAAAATTGAAAAAAAAAAATAAGACCTAGGCCTGTTCCAGTCAAGCCCAATCTGGTCCGGCCATTTCCAGTCATTTTTCCTCAATCTTTTTCCTTTCTAACACTCTAAACCATTTTCCTAGTCCAAAAGTACAAAAATCCCTAATTGAACTGGGTTTTTAGGTGAAAAACAAAATCGCCAAAAAACCCTAACATTCGTGGATAAATTGAGAAGAAAAATTGACTTGCTGCAGCAACTTCCTTCACGAGAGTCGATGAGCATCACGAGGGGGATGATTTGAGACTCTAATCGAGGAAAACGTAGTCCCGACGGCTGAAAACTCTTCTCCCCCCACTCTGTTTCTTTTCTTATTTAATTTAATTTTGTTTAATATTATAATATATTATATTAAAATATAATATAATATTATTTTAATTAATAAATAATAATAATATACATACATACATATATGTATCTCTCTAGTCGCACCCAGCTCTCAATACCAACACGTAGCAAGCCTAACGTGCTTAACGAGATGATGAAAAATTAAACACCAACTCGATGCCAAATACATAACAAGGAGGAATTTACAAAAAATTCAGAAAAATTCAATTGGACATCCCTACCCGATTAAGAACGCTCCGAATGAGTAACACAGAGGTAAACAAGAAATTCGAGACACGACCATGGAATTTTAAAAGAAGACAATCCACCTGAACGAGATAAAAAATGCAGACTCGGTCAAATTGAAAGAGAATTTCTTTCTAGGCACGAAATTTGAGAAATTTAACCCCGCGGTTAAATCAAAGTCACCACTTTGAACGATTGACAGAAGAAAATACACATAGTCAAATGTCATTGAATAACAATAATTCGAGTCAAACTAATGTATTGACCTCGAAAAATGCTTAAAATTTATTCGTAAAATTTTAAAACTCCCTCTCCCCCTCCCCCCCAAAAAAAAAAAAAAAAAAAAAAAAAATTGTCTTTAAAATTTGATACACTCCAAAAGGAACAAAGAAACGAATAGAGGTACCACCAAATGACTTTTGAGAAGAGCACCGAGGAAGCTTCCCACTCAATATGTACCCACTTAAACACACGAACCAAGGATACTTCCCGTGATAAGAGCTAAAACCCATAATCCTTAACCTACTTAGGCTCTAAACCGAGGAAACTCTGTTAGAATAGGAACGACGGATACGACGTGTTCTCCCTGAGCACGGGTGTTCGAAAAACACTCATTCAAAGGGGAGATTCAAGTCTACACTACTCGTCACTGAATATTCCAAATATCATAAACGAGTCAATGCACCTTGGGATCAACATTCCACTTTCCCCAAAACCATTGACATGCCAAAGAAAAACATTGAGGGATATGAACTATCACCAGCGCAACACGATCTCACGCATCTCCAAAGCTAACTCGACATACGCTTAAACCACGCTGAGGAAAGATAATCCAACTGACTATCATCATGTCTTGAACTTGAAAGATCCACTTGGCAACCCGCTCTACGAGGAAGAAGTGAAAATTTAGGAAACCCTTACACGAGGCTTTTGCGACACAAGAAGTTTCACCCTAGACATCCAAGGGTTGAATTCCATTTGCCAAGCGTGCCATCTGCCATCACCATACGTATGCAACCCATGCGGTTCGCGGTCCCCACGCTATCGACGTGTAACAACCAGAAATTTTTTTGAATTATGACTTTTGTGATATATATTATTGGGAAAAAAAAAGGAGAAGGAAAAGAAAAAAATCAAACTAAAGTTCAACCAAACAAAACATTTAGTTAGAAACCAATGGAGGGGCAAACTTGGAAGTGAAAGTGGGTGGTTGGGCGCATCCAATAAGAAGGCGACATGTGGCAAAGCTTGTGGAAGAAGTTGTTTTGTTGTTTCTTCTCTCCCTTACGTGAAACCACCTTCATTTTCATACTTCCCTCTGTTTTCTTGGATCGCCGAGAAGAAACCCTCCCCTCCTTCCTACGAAATTTCTCTCCTCTGCATCTCAGCCATCTTTGAAGCTCTTAAGGTGACAAGGCTTAAGCGAGGTATTTGAACTGCTAAGGAAAAGAAGTAAGTCGTCGTGACTCGTTTGGCCGATTTGGCCTACACCATAATATTATGTTGATTGAAGAATTTGGAGATGTTTGATGTCTTGGGTAATTAGGTTGGGTAGTTAGTTGTAGTTAAATTGTTGAATGTTTAAGTTTGTTGTTTGTTTATGCTTTGGTTTTAATTACGACATCGTACATGTTCATGCATCCTGGTTTTATGAAAAAGCACAAAAAGAGATTTCCATGCACATTTTCATGAAAAGGGAAAACGAGAACGAAAAGGGTAAACGAAATGGTAAACGAAAAGGAAAACAAAAAGGTAAATGAAAAGGAAAACGAAAAGGAAAACGAAAAAGTAAACGAAAAAGAAAACGAAAAGAAAAACGAAAAGGGTAAACGAAAAGGTATAAACGACGAATAGGATAAAAAAATATCACGGTTTTATGAACTATATATGCATAGCATTTATTATCATTCAAGTAGACTTACTGAGCTTCTAGCTCACATTTTATTTCTATGGTGTAGGTGATTTTGAAACAGGTGAGGATGACATTTCTCCACCCGAAGTATGAGCAGGTTGATGGAGAATGGCTCGTGGGAGTGTGCTGTGCAGTCAGAGCTAAACTGACCAGTGGGAGTATTAGTTAAGTATTTTGGAGACTTTGAATTATGTCGGGTTCAAGGGTGGGAGTATATGAATTGTATAGAAACTCATTTTAGGATACTTGGCAACTGGATTGATAATGTATGGATGTTCTGATGTTGATAAAATGGTAATGAATTTTGATGTTTTCATGTTTCTGGAAGTTCCGGGTGAGTGGTGTGTAGGTGCAGGGGAATGAATATGAAGACAGCTCTCTGGACAAAAATCCAGAGAGCTAGCCGATCGATCGCCAGGAAGGGGCGATCGATCGAGTAATGCATGATTTAGAGTCGGGATTTTATAAGTTTAGTAGTCGTCCAAAGTAAGGACGTCGTCCAGAGTAAGTGAAGTGATATCGTCCAAAGTTGTAGTCCAAAGTTGGGGATAATGAAGTCACGTGGACTGTGGACGATAAAGTCACGTGGTCTGTGGACGAAAAGTCTAAATAAGTCTGTGGACGATAATTCGTGGACGATAAATCTATGTAGCCCGTGGACAATGAAGTCACGTGGACTGGGGACGATAAAGTCACGTGGTTTGAGTACGAAAGGTCTAAGTGAGTCTGTGGACGATAAAGTCTAGTTAAGTATTCTGGCAGAGAAAGTCAGTCGTCCACACTGCCTTCTATCTCCATCGTCCACACTGTCTTCTATTTTCAGTCGTCCACACTGCCTTCTGTCTCCATCGTCCACACTGTCTTCTGTTTTATGTCGTCCACACTGCCTCTCTTTACAGAAGTCACGTCGACCCCTACTGTACCATTCATCCAAACCCAATAGAGAGATTCAGCTATCCCGACCACTGTTCAAATCTATGAAACCCGAGCGGAATTAAATGTTAAGCTAGGTTATAGGCGTCGACCGAAACCAGGTTTCACTGTTTTCATAGAATGTAAATTAAGTTACACTTTAATATTAAGTTTCACTGAATAAGGTATATAGTCTTTATATGTGGATAGATGTGAATGAAATGGAAAATGAATTGATAAATGAAAGAAACGAAAAATGAAATGAATGATGAAAGTTTTAATTTCACGTGATTTTTTTAGGAATAGTACAAGGGTAAATTAAGGGTTGTTACACAACGAGACTGAAAAAACCCAAGACATCACCAAGGAATACCTAGACAATTTGATTCAAATGACTTAAAATATGGTTCACAAGACCCATGAAGGCGGTTAGACACTGGTCAAATTGAAGGATATGACCAGAAACTTAGAATGCCCATGCGCAAACGAAAAACTACCTTAGAACATCCTCACACAAAGCTTGAATCGACGACAACACAAAAGCGATTCAAAGCACGAAAAACAAGACAAAAAAACCATCCAACAGATCAAACACACTCATCCACACGAGGTGAAAAGACAAATCCTCCACACTAACATTCTAATCACATCAGAAGACAACGCATCCCACAGAACACACGATGAACTTCTAGCAAACAACTCCACAGCAAGGACCTCACATCTGCGATTCCGTTGAGGCGGTCATACACGGCGTGATCGAAACCAAGGTAGAATCCAAAAACAAGCCGACATGGAGACTAATCTAATGGTTGGGTGGCAGCCACAACAGTCCATTGAAGGGTACAACCAAACGACCAGTCTACACAGACGTTGCCTCACTGCTCTACAACCTAACCCATTGATACTAACTACTGTTAGGCACCCACCTAACCACCTAGTCAACCACTCATACTGCCTTGATTGAGAAAACGATACATATTACCCTATGACATTCCCATTCCAAACAAGAGAATTTCATTTACCGATAGGGAATTAACAATACCTCACTAGGGACACACAGAAGTCGCATCGAACAGTTCTAATGTTGAAATGACAAACTTGCAGAGAATTTACAGTGACAAGGCAGGTGACAAATTTTGTACGAAGAACCCCTTTCATGAATATCGAGAGAAGCATTCAGCACAAATGGTGACTTCAAACTCTACCACAACCAACCTAACACAGAAGCAAGGATAGAAAGAACTGAAGAAGAAATTTCGAGTGACAACTTAACAAAATCAAACCTAAAGGCACAAATAAGAATCGATCCTCAAACGATTCCCATATTCACCCAAGCAAACAATTCCAAGGATCTAGACTGGAATTCATAGAAGATTCGAGAATGAACATAGGTTATCGATATGCTAAGACGCAACCAACATCTACGCAAAGATCCAAGTAAGGGACATAGGCGATAGGAAACAGAGAAACAATTTGAGTGGCAATCGAACCAAGCCTAACAGAAAGGCACTAAACCATATCAACTTTCTGCGATTCCCGAAATCACGAGGGCAAACATGCTGAAGATTTTTTTGGAGAGAAATTCAAGAATTAACAGTGAAAAGAAAATTGGCTGTCAATTAACCGAAACGCAACCGACAGCTAGACGTGATTCAACCCAAGGACATTTCACGTCAGACCACAAAGTCAACACAAGGGACCATCACGGCCCGTCCCATCATCACCATCTCTTCCAAAAAAAAAGAGCAACCAACAAAGAGGATTGACCTCAAAAACGAAAGGAGAAAAAAATTACTTCGAAAGATCTGCTCCATTAGCTCCATCCACAAACCGAACACGATACAAGCCTGAGCATACTCTACAAACGATCGGTCCCATCGAGTTATGATTACAAACATGACGTGGAAAATCTTAGAAGGCACACGCAATCTTAAAACCTTATACCACACTCTAAGATGATTAAAAAATAATTACGAACACAGGTCGAACCGCGAACGAACCCAAATGAGTTCACAAACTCTTATTTACGACAGGGAGTTTCAAGGTAATCTCGAAGACTACCTACCAAACAACGATTTCAAAAAGAATCTTTAGCGCATTAACTACGAGCGAATGAATTTGAAAAGGAAAATATCATCCTCTTGTTGATGACAACACGATGCCTTCCTAGTGGCACCTCCACTTATTCAGAAAATTCTCATATTGAGTGTCATGATAATTTCCATGCACAACGGACGAAAGTCCAAGACACTTAACTATCAAATTCTTATGTGAACACTTCCAAAAACAGTGGAACCTTGAGCTCTGATAACAATAAATTTTTGTCATGACCAGAAAATGAGCCTAGACAGAAACGCCAGGTGAGCACCCAGATCCTCAAGGATAACCTAACTGCCTAGCCTAAGGCAAAGTTTGAAAGATCAAGATTTCATATAAAATGAGCCCTGGCCCATGAAAGATTGTGCCGAGATTCACATAGTGATCACATAACAATAAGATAAAACAGGTACTTAAATAATCCAATGAAAAATATTACGTAGGAATGAAAAGTCAAACACCCAATAATTTATACAAACTAAGGAAGAGAAACAATACCACCAAGAATATCCTCACAAGGACAAAAAAATAAAACTATCAAGGAAGAAGAGAAGAAACGAAGGTCTACTCCACAACGAGTATCTACAACATCAACCTCCATAATCATAACTTGGGAGATGGAAGAGGTCTTTGAGGTGAGTGATTAACTTAGTAGGGAACCCTTTACTATACTCAGATGTATATGTCAAAACTGATTTTATCATTTTCTTTCAAAACTATGATCTGTTATAAAATGTAGTGTATGAATTTATATTCCAAAAATATTTTTTCCAATTTAAAATAGGCTCCACGAGCTAATGATTTTCAAATCTTCACATCCTTATTACTATTTTCAAAACATGCTCAACAAGTCATGATGAGGCAGTTTCGAAAACGTAACTAGATACATAGATAGCGATACATAAAATAAACCATCACAATTTCTGTTAGAAAAACAACCTTAGTCAAAAAAAGTGTCACTGATGGACCTCTTGGCACAGTATCACAAAAATGTGACAACTGTAGATCTGACTGCATCTCATGAGTCAAAAGAAACTGAAAAGTAAAGGTGATTTGAAGATCGAACCACGTTACTCAAGCTACTAATGGGGATCACAGCAATAGTAAAAATCCGTGAATCAAATGATGGCAGTTGAGAAAATTCAAGCACAACACTATCTATATAATGCCCACTAATGGCCAGCGAGCAAGCTCAAGCCTGACACCAACTCAGTGATAAAATGTCCTGGCAAGGTTTAAGGGTTATCAGGCCCCCAAAGAGTGCGTCAGCACTGCCCCGTCACCCTCATCACTTAAAAACTATCAAGCAAAGTTCACGCATCAAAAGACGCATATCAAAGGACTCTGGTTGCTTTCGTTGCTCACACACTGATGCAACCCAAGGCAACCAAATACCATTGTCAGAAAGACCCGATCAACCCTAAACAAACATCATGTCCTTCTATATTGCAAAAGAAGCATTTCTTGTATTGCCTTGATTTCGACCTTGCTTTATTCTTTCCATCATTTTTGCTGGTGAATTTTTCAACCTTGAATCTTGCTTGGATGCTTAAAGAAAAAATTTCACACTCACCACACCAATTGTTGTAATAAAATCAATCACACCATTAGAATTAATCAATAATAAAAGAGAAGAGTGAAAGAAGAAATCAAAACCCAAGAATTTGCATGGTTCGATCAAAACCATCCTACGTACACGACACAAGATTCTAGCAACGAATTTTATTCGAAAATCAATGAATATGAGTTTCCCGCAATGTTGCAAAATCGCTCACAACATTGCCCATGAATCCAAGAATCGCTTCTCTCCAATTCTCGAGAGTCCACCCCTAGAGCCACTCTTTCACTTATATTCCATCATTTTCCTTGTATTTCTCTTATTCTTTTCTTACAACTTATTATTTATTTTAGCTCATTCACTCATTTATATAGTAATAATAAATAATAAAATATTATTAAAAAATAAACCGCTGTAAATCTAAAAAAAATAAATCACAAAATCTGAACAAATATTAACATAACAATTAATAAATCAATTCATAATGGGACAAAATAATAGTCATTCATAATGATTAACTTTACAGGAGGAACAATAAGACTAGGTTAAATAACTTTCAACTTTATCAACATCTAACCTCTAAGATAGAAACAATAATGTAAGACAAAGTCTTGTCATTGACTAATAAATCTTAAATAATTAAAATTACTATCATGCATATCACGTTACACTAAATAATCATATTTTATTAAAAGCTAATATTCCTTAGAAAAGAAGCAAGAAATGGATGCCAACTGTGCATGACAAAGTCTTTCATTAATTAATAAAACATTAAAGAAGCAAACTGAGACCTGAATATCATCAGTGCATTGAATAATTAAACTTTTATTGATACCTAATCTCATTAAAAAAGAAACCATATAGGAAATCAACCTCGCAAGACAACAAGAACCAGTCACCTCTAAATTGTTTTGTTAGAAATAATATTTAGGGTAGTGCCAACTGAAAAAATACATCATTTCTTGTCTAATACATCGCTATTATGACAATTACTGCTAATTTATGATGTTATAATGATAAACTATGACAACAACAAAGCAAGTTTAATAAAACTATAATATATCGTCTCACTTGGAGATCAATGACAACATATAGCACTAACAAAGTTTTTGAACAATTTGGTCAATCTAGTAAATAAACTTTTGTCATAACAAAAACTATTAAATTTGTCATGTGCACTACAGGTAACATTTTATTTATAAATACAGCTACATATCAATTATGAACTGTCTCTTTGGATAGCCTACAAAACCACTAGGACAACAATTAATCCCATCAAAATTCTATTTCTTTATTTGATTGCTAATATTTTTACGTTAATTAAAGTTGCTCCTATAGCATGCTTTATTTTGAGAGCATGTCGATATTGGAATAACAATAACATTATTTATGTGTTTGACTTGTTGGTCGTGTCCAACAAGCAAATGTAATAAAACAAATTATATGAAAAAATCTATGTTGATCTATATTATGATTGCATTTTTAATTGTACTTTATAAAATTCATAGAAAATTTTACATATATATATATATATATATATATATTGTACATATGTGGGATAAAATATAAAGCGTAATAACCAAAATAAGTCTAAACTTATATTTGAATTATGAAATTTTCAAATAATATAAATTCATAGACATTATTTATTTAAAAAATCTATTGTACATATGTGGGATAAAATATAAAGCGTAATAACCAAAATAAGTCTAAACTTATATTTGAATTATGAAATTTTCAAATAATATAAATTCATAGACATTATTTATTTAAAAAATATATAATCGTATCTCGACTATAAATAGAGTGACATAAGATGAATACGTTTTATATAATACGATCATATATAATTTTGTTACAATTTTTACTCTATCTAAAGAGAGAATAAACTTTGCTTATTTTTTTTATTGATCAACATACAAACTAGCAAATTATATATGGAGCTTTTATAGTTACATTAAGTCAAGAAGAAAACAAGACTAATTAACTTATTCTAACAAACTCTCATAACTACTAACTTCCACGTCAATAGTCCATTTTCAGCATCAGCATCTTCATATTCTATATTCAATACTTCCCCTAAAGATGGGGAATGAATATTGAGAATTACCATCTTGCCTAGAAGAGAATAAAACATAATAGGAGGCAACGATTTGGTAAAAATATCAACAAGTTGATGACACATGCAACGTTATGAGACAATCTTGTTGAAGTTGTTGCCAAACTAGTTTGTAGTCAATATCTATATGCTTCGTATGTTCGTGAAAAACTTGATTGGCAGCTATGTGAAGACCAACTTGATTATCACATGAGAGAAAAACTATATTTTGACATGGAATATTAAAGTCTTTTACAAAGCTTGCAACCAAATGAACTCACACATAGTTTGAGTCATTGCGTAGTATTCAGCTTTAGCTTATGATCGAGATATCGCTGTTGTTTCTTCGATTTCCATGAAATCAAATAATCACAGAAAAAAAGACACAATCTCATGACAGACTTCCTTGAATCAGAACAAGTTGCCTAAACAGAATCACTAAAACTTTTCAATTATAATAGTGATGATTTTAGATAAAATAATCCTTGACCCCTTTCAAATAATGAAGAACTTTATAAGATGCCTACAAATGAGGTTGTTGAGGTGCATAAATAAACTACCTAAGAACTCCAACAACATAAGAGATATTTGGTTGAGTACATGTAAAATACAACAATTTACCTATGAGCCTCTTGTAAACAGATGCGTCTTCAAATAAATCTCCAATTCAAAAAAAAAAGTTTATACTTAGGATCCATAGGAATAGAAGCTAATTCACAACTTAAATACCTAGATTGTGTCAACAAATCAATGTATAATGACGTTAATTAACGAAAGTGCCACTGTTAGAACGTGCAACTTCAAAACCCAAATCCATAAGCTTGAATCTGCTGTTGAGTAAAAGCTTAATATCGTCAACGTAGACCAAAATTGAAGTAAAAGAATCTAGTTTATGTTGAATGAACAATGAACTATCCATGGCAAGTTGTTTAAAACAAATCTAAACTATTGCATAAGAAAACTTGGAAAACCACAGTCTAAATGAATATAGGTTTATGCAATTTGCATACAAAATACGGCATAAGTTTCATATAAACCTCTTCATTTAATTTGTAACGACCCACCGGGCCCCTGGTCAGGCTATGCAGTCCGGGCCCAACACCCACAGGCACTGCCACATGGCACCCATCGGGCCGCCCCACGTGTACTCACGATCTTCTCCCCCTCCCTGGTTGAAGGGGAGTTTTTGCCTTCCCAGTGATTCGAACTCTGGCTCCCAGGCTTCATAACCAATGGTCAATCATCACTGGTACCACTTGAGCGCTTTTTTTGTAACGACCCACCAGGCTCCCCTGGCCAGGCCGTGCAGTCCAGGCCCAACACCCACGCTCAAGTGGTACTATTAATGATGGACCCTTGGTTATGAAGCCTGAGAGCTAGGGTTCGAATCACTGGGAAGACAAAAACTCCCCTTCAACCAGAGAGGGGGAGAAGATCGTGAATACACGTGGGGTGGCCCGATGGGTGCCACGTGGCAGTGCCTGTGTGATGACCCATATGCGCACGACTGGCCCGTATACTGGATCCGGACCTGGATGGCGGTGCGTCCGCGCGGGAAAAAGGCCAGTGAAGGGGGTAGGTCGTATTGTGGGGGTCGTCACAATTCCACACCGCTTGGGGAAGTATGTGGAAATGAAACATATGTAAAGAGACACTCCCAAGATAGCAAGACGCGTTTTGGAGCACAATTAGCAACGGATCCCATAAGAACTTCGAAGTTAAAAGTGCTTCGGCGAGAGTAGTACCAGGTTGGGTGACCGACTGGGAAGTCCTCGCCAAACAAAGCCGTGAGATGAGGATATTGGGCCACGGCCCAATCCCTAGAGCGGATAATATCTTGCTGGGAAAAAGGGTCGTTACAAATGGTATCAGAGCCTGTACCCAACCGGAAATGTCGCCAACGTGGACGTTGGGCCCCCGAGGGGAGGTGATTGTGATGACCCATATGTGCACGACTGGCCCGTATACTGGATCCGGATCCGGATGGCGGTGCGTCCACGCGGGAAAAAGGCCGGTGAAGGGGGTAGGTCGTCACAATCTTACATCGCTTGGGGAAGTATGTGGAAATGAAACATATGTAAAGAGACCCTCCCAAGATAGCAAGACGCGTTTTGGAGCACAATTGGCAACGGATCCCATAAGAACTTCGAAGTTAAAAGTGCTTCGGCGAGAGTAGTACCAGGTTGGGTGACCGACTGGGAAGTCCTCGCCAAACAAAGCCGTGAGATGAGGATATTGGGCCACGGCCCAATCCCTAGAGCGGATAATATCTTGCTGGGAAAAAGGGTCGTTACAAATGGTATCAGAGCCTGTACCCAACCGGAAATGTCGCCAACGTGGACGTTGGGCCCCCGAGGGGAGGTGATTGTGATGACCCATATGCGCACGACTGGCCCGTATACTGGATCCGGATCCGGATGGCGGTGCGTCCGCGCGGGAAAAAGGCCGGTGAAGGGGGTAGGTCGTCACAATCTTACATCGCTTGGGGAAGTATGTGGAAATGAAACATATGTAAAGAGACCCTCCCAAGATAGCAAGACGCGTTTTGGAGCACAATTAGCAACGGATCCCATAAGAACTTCGAAGTTAAAAGTGCTTCGGCGAGAGTAGTACCAGGTTGGGTGACCGACTGGGAAGTCCTCGCCAAACAAAGCCGTGAGATGAGGATATTGGGCCACGGCCCAATCCCTAGAGCGGATAATATCTTGCTGGGAAAAAGGGTCGTTACAAATGGTATCAGAGCCTGTACCCAACCGGAAATGTCGCCAACGTGGACGTTGGGCCCCCGAGGGGAGGTGATTGTGATGACCCATATGTGCACGACTGGCCCGTATACTGGATCCGGATCCGGATGGCGGTGCGTCCACGCGGGAAAAAGGCCGGTGAAGGGGGTAGGTCGTCACAATCTTACATCGCTTGGGGAAGTATGTGGAAATAAAACATATGTAAAGAGACCCTCCCAAGATAGCAAGACGCGTTTTGGAGCACAATTGGCAACGGATCCCATAAGAACTCCGAAGTTAAAAGTGCTTCGGCGAGAGTAGTACCAGGTTGGATGACCGACTGGGAAGTCCTCGCCAAACAAAGCAGTGAGAAGAGGATATTGGGTCACGGCCCAATCCCCAGAGCGGACAATATCTTGTTGGAAAAAAAAAAAAAAAAAAAAAAAAAAATTACGCCGGTGGTGTCGGGCCCGGACTGCAACGGCCTGGCCGGGGGAGCCCGGTGGATCGTTACATAATTCATCACTAAGAAACACATTATTCACATCTATTTGCGTAAGATAACAATAATTAGTTGAAGCTAAAGATAGCAACATTTGTCACTCGCCAATTTAGGAGTTTTCTCAGCTTGTAGGAAAGTTTTTAGTTCACACCATGTGAAGAAATGGACCATTGTATAGGCTTGATATGAATGAGACAATGATTATATGAAAATAGTCGTTACAGCCTGTGGGTGTCGGGCCCGGACTGCACGGCCTGGCCGGGGGAGCCCGGTGGATCGTTACATAATTCATCACTAAGAAACACATTATTCACATCTATTTGCGTAAGATACCAATAATTAGTTGAAGCTAAAGATAGCAACAATTTGTCACTCGCCAATTTAGGAGTTTTCTCAGCTTGTAGGAAAGTTTTTAGTTCACACCATGTGAAGAAATGGACATTGTATAGGCTTGATATGAAGGAGACAAATGATTATATGAAAGAATTTTAGACAAGCGATGTTTACATTTAGAAACAAAATGTGAAATAGAAGGCATGAGTAAAGTAACAACGATAGACAGATAAGAAGGAGGTTTTGAAAAAAAAGTCTACTCTCAACCCTTGAATCATCGTCTCTATCCAGTTGTTGGCGCAATCTTCGGAGGCAATGAAGTGTTCGAAAGAGTAAGTGAAAAACGAGTTTGGTGTTTCTCCGAAAAATGGTGACGCCTTTCATGATGGGAGTTTTGGAGATGGCTCCAAGAGAGAGAGCGCATCATATATATGTTCTCGATGATTTTTCTTTTGGATATTTTTTTTAGGAAAATTTTGTTAGCTTGACTGATATCATGTTTATTTTTCATACACTTTGTTATTAGGGGATCAAATCATACTCATAATGTGCATTCACAGGTCAATCAAGTGCAATGATGGAACCCAATCGTTCTGGTTCTGATTTCTAACAACTGGAACTGTGAATCCACAGTTTGATCCAGTTCGACCTCGTAACAGGACGAACCAAACCAAAATGTGCTACTCCTAATTACAGCTTTTTTTTGGATTGAAGTTGGGCAACTAGTTTGTTTAATTTTGTAACATTTGACAACAATTGTTACGAAATCAATTTGGCTTAATGAGAGATTAAAATTTTGTAACAATTTTCTCCTGAATTTTTATTTTTTGTTTCAAAATTATCTCCCTTTACGAGAGATTATAGCCTCATTAGATAAAGTTGAGAAAACCTTAGATGAAACGTTACGACCAAGGTTGAAACTTTTATTTTGAACAATGAGTTTTTTAAAAGAGAATTGTATTTGCCTTCCATTGTTTGCTTAGAAAATTTTTCTATACACTCACAAAGTCATGTGTTGAAACAACAATCTATCACAAAATTAAATATGATCTTGTTGCATTCATCACTCCGCACATGATAATGTGAACTGGAGAGGCTTGACAGAGAAGATCGAAATGTTAAGGAGCTTGTTTTCAAAAACATAAGATCAAACACAAAACATATCAAGAGTGTAAATTCTTGATCTTTCAAATTCACTTTAAATAAACATGATTAAATTATTTTTCTCAATCACATATGATTATTTGTATTATAACTAATGATCCTTGATTGTTTTGTATTTTTTGAAAGAATTGTGTTTTTTTCTTTAAAATACTAGTGACGCACGTTACTATTGAATTTAACCATAAAGGAAGAGTAAATGGCTGATTATAACATTGGTCGAAATGACAAGCTTTTCTGTTGTTATTTAGCAAATAAATAACAAAACCATTGAATTTTTTCGTTAGTGTAGAAATAAAATAAACAAATCACTATGAAAAGCCAAACTTTTAGATTATTCCAAAGTCTGTTGTTGCTTCAATATGTAAAGCAAGAATAACAGGAAGAAGGGTCATTGTCAATGTCAAACCAAGAAAAATCTAAGCAACGATGAAGCTTCTTTGTGTTGCAATGGAGGTCAACATTGGTGGCACAAAAAAATCAAAGCATCAAAGAGCTAAGCCCTATGGTCTTTGTCTGACCATCTTTTTCGATGTCTTCAATGAATGAGTGCTACAAAAACATAGACTCAGAAGAGAGTGGTTTTATAGGTGTAAAGGAAGAGAAGGAGATCATCAAAAGAGTGCAGTCCAAGTGGGCCAGGAGTTTCGAATGGTGGATCAAACGAAGACATTCATGTTTGTGGAAACCAAATGGATTTTGTCTTCAAGGTCCGTATTGCTCACGGTACAAAATTTGAAAATCATATTATTCAAAACATAGTTTAATGTATCAGTTGAAATAAACTATTAAACTATGTTTTGAACAATATGATTTATATTGTTCAAAAACATAATTTTCCCTAATATTTAAAATAGTATCTTTTTTTCAACGTAAATGAAATTGTTGTAATTTATTAAAATTGACATTAATAGTTTTACGCATTTAAAAATCATTAATTGAATAACATTAAAATATATTTGACAATTACATGACTAAAAATTATATGTATCTCAATTAAATTGATACGTATCATATATAACTGTTCAAAAGTATAATTTGTAATGTACAAAAAAGTTATAACACTAATTCTAGTTCTAGTACAAATTTGAATTAATTATGTTTTTGGAGAAAGTATAGATATGATTCTAAACTCAGAGGATCTATATAATTAATACCCTAAACTTTTATTGTGATAATGAATCTTATAATTTTATCTATTAACAAAGTAAACATTGATGTTGAAAAATAGGTTATATTTGTAGAGTCATCAGCACAATCCGCTCTTGTTTCACACTCATCTCTCAACATGGATTGATAGTACATGAAAACTGAAGAAAAACCCCTTACAAAATTAAGCAATTATAATAAATAAAAAAGAACTTACTTGGATAATGAATACTCAAATGATTTCGAGTTTATCAAGGATTTTCAAGTTTCTGATTCACAACCAATTAGGTTATTCTTTTGACTTTTATGAGAGGCATGCTTATCAAAGAGACAAAGGTTATCAACAGTGGTTTGTGAGATTGAAAAGGAGAAAGAAAGATGTGCTAATTAACGTGTGATGCATATAAAGTCAAGTTTAATATCAAGCGATTGGACCGTCACATGTCATTCACGTGATAGATATAACATATATCTTAATAATATGGTCCCTCTACTAATAATTCACAATCTAAGAAGGTCCATTACATGAAAAGAAAAAGGAGTTCAGAATATTAATTGTCATGATCTTCTAAATTCAGAGCTCAAAATACTCTCTAGAAATTTCTAAACTTCAATCAAATTATTTTGATGTAGATTACTTAATGATAATTTTTTATTCATCGTATAATTGTCGAGCTGCATTAAATACAATCTCTGATGTTATAATAGAGATTTGAATTGTTAATATGTCACGTGTCATGGTGTAAAAATCGTCCTAAGATATTAGCATTGTCGTTTTTAGAAATCATCAAACGAATTTCAAAATAATTAATAAGTTGTTTTTACGAAATAATGTAACTTGAATATGGATATCCATTTTTTCAAACCTCAGCCCAAATTCTACACCACTTCATGCAGGCCCATAGATCCAGCTTAGCTTTCTAGGGTTTTGCTCGCTCGGTTTTATAATCAGGTCTTCTTTGTAATAGGGTTTTATTACTGTTGTTCGCTCTCTCTGTGCCAAGCTCTTCAACGAAAATGGTACTTTCTTATGTCTCTCTGGTTTGAAATGCATTAATCTCGACATGTAACTGGTGTTAACTCTTTTGATTGGCAGCCGTCGCACAAGACCTTTAGAATAAAACAGAAGCTGGCGAAGAAGATGAGGCAGAATAGGCCAATTTCTCATTGGATCCGCATGAGAACCGACAACACCATCAGGTGCTTGAAATACAACTGATTTCATTATCTGATTAATGGGGATTATTGACTGTGCGATCTTCTCTGATATGCTGTCGACTTCTCAGGTACAATGCTAAGCGTAGGCACTGGCGCCGGACCAAGCTTGGGTTTTGAGGCGGAGGACTAACGAGAGCCTTGTACGCTCATCTTTTTGATTTACCAAGACTTGGATTTCTCTGTTCTATCAGTTTTTTTTGGAACTATTTTTAGTCATTTGTAGACACTATTATGGTTTAATATGAGTTCAATATGGGTTTCTTTGCAATCATCCAATCATTTTTTTCCCAGATAAGTAGACGTGTTTTCCATTTTGATTCTGCTGGGGATTGAATTTTGGGTTGATTGTCGAAACGTAGCTTTGAATCATGTAAATTAAAATCAGCGTGTCTGATTTTCTGCATTTTAGGGTGAGGTGATTGAATCCTTGGGTCAAATGCCATGACTTCGTAGGGGTTTAGGAATTGGTACACCTTGTTATGGTCGCGTGGGATTGATCCAAGAGCATGAATGCAATGGCATTCTTTGGTGTTTAGGTATTGACTACTAACTTCAGAAACATGCCAAATTGATCTTGTAACGAACCCTTTTCTTCCAGTAATATATTGTTCGTTTTGGGTCGACCTTTGTGGCCCATTTGTCCTTCAAGGATTTGTTTTCACGAGAATTTTTCAAGCGGTCACCTAACTTGGTACTACTCTTGACGGAGTACTCTTAAATTCGGAATTCTTATGGGATCCGATGTCATTGTACTCCAAAAACGTGTCTTATTATTTTTGAGAGACATTATTTACATATGTAACATTTTCATCTCCCCCCCAAGCGATGTGGGATTGCGCCCAACCTCCTCTCGGGTTGTCACAATCACTCCTCTTTGGGGCCCAACGTCCTCGTTGGTTACATTTCCAGTTAAGTTGAGGTTCTGATACCATTTGTAACGAATTCCTTCCTCCCAGTAAGATATTGTCCGCTTTGGGTCGACCATTGTGGCCCATTTGGCCCTCACAAATTTGCTTTCAGAATGACTTCCCAAGCGGTCACCCAACTTGGTACTGCTCTCGCCGGAGCACTATTAACTTCAAAATTCTTATGGGATCCGATGTCATTGTGCTCCCAAAACACGTCTTACTATCTTTGGGAGATATTTTTTTACATATGTAATATTTCTATCTTCTCCCCAAGCTATGTGGGATTGTGCCCAACTCCCTCTCAGGCCGTCACAGATCTAGGGGCACTTGATTTGCTCCAACAGTGTAACGACTCCAAAATTTATTTTTTCGTTTTTTTCTAATTTGTAATCTTAAAATTTTCTCCAAATCGATTTAGAAATTAGGTTAAATTGGATCGTTATAAAATTTTTATTTTCTTAATTCGAAATCCTTGAAAATAGTAGAAATTATTTATTAGGCGGAATCTTTGAACTATCAATAAATATTTAAAAAATTAAATACTAAACAAATATTAAATAAAATCTCATTTATTAATTTTAAAACAATAACGTAGTTAGTCTAAAAATCCAACAGCTGATGAAATAAATTATTTAAATTGAAATTAAATGCAACTAAATATGAAATATCATTTTAAATGATAAAATTATAACTTTAATTTATTATTCAGAACCAACAGCGACATCTTCCTCTGTATGCTCGCCCGGCTTAGAAAAATTCTCGATCAATGCAAGTTCATCATTAGATAAAAACCCACATATATCACAAAACTAACGCGTGAGATAAACTCAGTAAGTGAAAACTAGGGGTGAGCACGGTCCGGTGCGGTCCGGTTCCGAGCCAGAATCGGACCGGACCAAAAGATTCGGGATTTTTTTTCCTAATCCCAGAACCGGACCAAAATTTTCGGTCCGGTCCCGGTCCGGTCTCGGTTTCTCCTACCAAATTTTTTTTTACAATAAAAAAATTTAAAATTTCCTCTAATGACAGGTTATATACAATCAAATCATTTCCTACAAAGAATTAAAAGACTACAAATGATAAATTACAGAGAGAAGAGAAATTGAAGATTTGAGATTCGTAGAAAACTGAAACTTTGAATCTTCTTCCCCCTTCAACCGAACCTTAAATGACTATTGAATTAAAATTTCGGTCCGGTCTGGGATTTCGGGAAATTTTGGTCATGGACCGAGAACCGGACCATTTCCCATGGGAATTCTATTTTTAGGACCGAAACCGGACCAAAACTGGTGGTCCGGTCCGGTTCTCGGTCCTCGGTCCGGTCCTGCTCACCCCTAGTGAAAACACGTGCATGTGATTTTAATTGCATACATTACCAAATTTCATGCTTTTAGAAGTTACATATTGGATGGAATTTATTTTTCAATCCTTACCATGCGTTCAGGCTTTTAGAAAACTAGCAGTTTCTTACCCTCATAAATTTTCATCAGTCATCTCAATTTATAACCACGTTCAGACTTTCATTGGCCATCTCATGCGTTCAAGCTCTCATTAGCCTTCTCATCCTTTTCATCAATTTCATTCATTTTCATACATTTCATACTCGAATACATTATGTCATATTATTCTTATCTTTCTATATTCCTAATTCAATGGCTATACATGCATGTTCAAGTAATAACATAATTGAATAAAAATACTTTAAAAAAAATAATGTAATAAATATTTCGTGATGTAGAGGCTACGGTTAAAACATTGAAAACCTAGTGTTTTACTTACTTGGATTCCGAGAGAGCGAAGAAATATGATTTTAGGTATTTTTCCCGAGCGTTAAATTGATTTTCTTTGCTAATAAATCCTAGGGTTGGATTTTCAGATCTATTTGGTGTCCTTAACGATCTAAAAACTATTCTGTTGATAGAAACAAATTCGGGTTTGGGCTGGTTCGGTCAATTGGATCAACATGGTCGGTTCGGTTCGACTAGCTGGACTGGTTATGTATTTTAAAACAAGCTGGGTTGTTTGAAATACAGTTCAAAAAATCTTCTTCTCCTTCGTCCTTCACGCCTTCGCAAACTGAGAAAACCAGAGAGCAGGTGAGAGAGAGATAGAGAGAGAGAGAGAGAGTAAGCGAACGAGAGGAAGAGAGACAAAGCGAGGGAGGGAGAGCAACAAGGCGGTTTAAAGGAGGTTTCACGAGCTCGGTCGGAAGGAGTGGTTCGCAGTAACAAAATGGAGCTCGGCCGAGAGAGGAAATTCTTCGGTGGAGTTGCTCGGCCGAACAAGGCGAAGATGAAGTTTCCTCGGAGGTCTCAGCAGTGGTCAGAGCAGGTTTCGATGGCCGAAGGTTGGTACGACAATTTTGGCGAGGTATGAGTTTCCTATTTCTCTGGTTTGTAGAACACGAGAGAGAGAAATTTGGATTTTTGGGTGTGATTTTATCCTCACAGAACTCCTTAATTTTCTAGAGAAGGATTTCAATTCTTTCCTTTGCTAAGGGAGTACGAATCTGACCACTAAATCGTTCAGCTTCGTCGACAAAATAAAAAGGAGAGAATTTCTGCATACATTTCCATAAGTTGCAAAATAAAATTAGTTGGAGATAGGGTTAATTAATTCCATATGTTGAAGATTGTATCAATTGTAATTAGGGCTGATTTATTTCATTAAGTGAGATTAGGAAATGAAGTGATTGTTAGAATTTGGTGTGACTCGAATTCTAGTTGGGCCGGGTCAGACCCTTATATCAATATTAGGGTTTTACTTTTTCTCTATATATTGATACTTGAGTCCCAAAACTCATTGTACCGAATTTGATATTAGTAATTTTCTCATCTGCCCGTGGTTTTTTCCTTTTCTAGGGTTTCCACATAAAATTTGATGTTTATTATTTTCTCGTTTTGTTTTTCGATTTCTAAATCGTTCGTTACAAGTGGATTAGGGCGTCTAATCCTAACAACTGGTATCAGAGTTTCAGGCTGAAGGTTTTCGAAAATCAAGATTTGATTATTCGAAGGTATCGAACGATTTCAGGTTTACAATTTTCGGTGCGTGAAATTTGCAATTTTATTAGGGAAAAAGAAATTATTGGAGGAAATAAAAAGGAAAAAATAAAGATTTTTGTGTTGTTCTGTTCTTCACCGCAAAGAACAGAGAAGCCGACAAAGAGCTCTCTCTGCCGCACCATTGAAGAACAGAAGAGTGACCAGAAGCAGAAGCCGCACCGCATCCGGTGAAGTATTTCGGCGACTGTGCAACCGACTGCCGTCGCACGCACAGAACCCACCGTCGACGCATATCCGAGCAGCTCTGAGCAGATCCGAACAGCTCCGACACAGACCCGAGCAAAATTGCCACCGCTGTTCAGAATTCGCCGCTTGTCAAGAAGTTGACACCGACCGAACATAAAAGACGTCGCCTTCTGTCCGTTCAGAACACGCCGAGCACAGCTCAGACTGAACCCCCACTGCCGACGCTACTCCAGTCGCTCGAAACAGTAGCAACATCCGAGCAGCTCCAATCCGCTCCGATGCAAACTACGTCCAACATTTCGACGATTGCGTGGCCTCCGGTTCTGGTCTTTTTCAGATAGAGACGGATTTTTTTTTTTTTTTTTGAAAAATTGAGTATTTGAAATTTCTGTTTTGTGGAATTCTGTTGGTGAGATCTGATATTGGGTGAACAGTGAAAGCGAAGTGGAGAGATTAAAGTTGGAAATTTGGTTGAATTTCAATATTTGAAAATATCCTGGAAAAAATATTTGGACAAGGTTATTGATTCAGATATTTTCGGGCTCAGATAATTTGTTTGGCAAACTTATTCAGAATACTTTTGGAGTGAAATTCTGAAATCAATATTGGACGGACTGAGATTAATTATTGTGGCTGAATAATTAATCTGAAAATATCCGTTTTGGGCATTGATTATTGATAATGATGACAGACGAAGATAGTACATGGCATGTTATTGAAAAATTCGATGGGACAGATTTTGCATTCTGGAGAATGCAAATAAAAGATTATTTGTACGGAAAAAAACTTCATCTTCCATTGAGTGCGAAATCAGAGAAGATGGAAGACAGTGAATGGAATCTCCTTAATAGACAGGTTTTGAGAGTCGTCTGATTGACGCTAGCCAAAAGCGTTGGTCACAACGTGGCGAAGGAGAAGACCACTACGAGTTTGATGAAGGCTCTATTTGATATGTACGAGAAACCCTCTGCGAATAATAAGATATTTCTTGTGAAGAAACTTTTTAATTTGAAGATGATTGATGGTACTTCTGTCGCAACACATTTGAATTAGTTCAATACGATTGTGAATCAATTGCTATCTGTGGATATTGATTTTGATGATGAGGTTTGTGCCTTAATTTTGTTGGCGTCTCTACCGAATAGCTGAGAGCCTATGAGGGCAGCAGTTAGTAACTCAGTTGAAAGTGCTAAACTGGTATTCATCGATGTGAAGGATCGTATTCTTGCCGAGGAGGTTTGTAAGATTGATTCTGGTGAAACATCAACAAGTTCAGCTCTGAATATTGAAAATAGGGGCAGAAGTCAAAGTAAAGGTCCGGACAATAGAAATCGAAGTCTGAGGAAGTCCGAAAACATGCCAACTTTGAGTGTTATTATTGTGGCAAGAAAGGACACGTAATGAGATTTTGTCAAAAGCTTCTTCGGGAGAATCTAACTGCCAAAAGAATGGAAAAAATGTCTGAAGAGGGTGACACAGATGAGGAGGTAGCCACAGCCACCGAGGAGTTCTTTAGTGTGTACGACGAGGATGTCGTAAATTTCGCTTGCCAATATACGAGTTGGGTGATCGATAGTGGCGCTTCAATACATGTCATTTCGCGGAGAGATTTCTTTATGTCCTACACTACGGGTGACTTTGGAAATGTGAGGATGAGAAATGATGGCGTTGCAAAAGCCATTGGTATGGGAGATGTGTGTTTAAAGACCAACATCGGCAACACCTTAGTTTTGAGAGGTGTGAATCACATCCCTGACATCCGCAAGAATTTGGTCTCGACTGGCAAGCTCGACGACGAAGGGTTTGGCAACACCTTTCGTGATAGAAAATGGAAGCTTACTAGAGGTTCATTGATCGTGGCAAGAGGAGAAAAATGCTCCTCATTATATGTGATGCACGCGAAGATCGCGGATTCCACAGTCAATGTGGTGGGTAATAAGGCTGCAAAGTTTGTGAATTCACCTTTTAAGAGAAGGTTGAAAAGACTCTGAAGAAGTCAGTTTCTCAGGTGAAGTTCAGGTTGGGATCTGAGGATACATCAGAGCCGGTGAGTCAGCCTATTACAGATGTTCAGTTATCAGTTTCAGTTTCACGTCAGAATGGTATCGTCAAAGGCAAAACCATGTGGAAGGTTAATACTCCGGGACGATATGATGAAACTGTGGGTTATGCATTGAATGTGTTCGAGGGTAACGATTCCTGTGTAAAGTCTTCAACATGTTCTGTAACGCCCCCAAACCCACCCCGGATCGGTGCGCTACTTTGCTAACCAATACCACGTTTAAAACAAAATTTAAAATAATTTTCGATAAAATTTTTAATTGGTTTCTAAGATCAATGTTAGCTTTCCTAACTTAATTAAATTTTTCGGGTGTTACATGTTCAGATGCAGTACATTGCGACAACCCTGATGGTTCAGTGATACTATGGAGGAGGAGATGTGATTTCTTCTTAAGTAAGTCTCTCAACGATATCAGATGCTGAGTTGGCCCATCTGGGACCTTTGTGGTAGAGGAGCTTATTTCTAATGGAGTTTTGCAGATTTGTTTCCTTGCACTGGAATTTCGTTGAAGGTGGAGATTGTCAGAGTTTAATGTTCTGGATTCGCTTTGGGTTGAGCCGAGTAGCCCGTTGGATCTCTCATGTAGAATTTGTGTCAAGGTGGAGTTTGTTAGAATTTGGTGTGACACGAATTCTAGTTGGGCCGAGTCGGGCCCGTATATCAATATTAGAATTTTACGTTTTTTCTATATATTGATACTTGACTCGCAAAACTCATTGTACCGAATTTAATATTAGTAATTCTCTCATCTACCCGTGGTTTTTTCCCTTTCTAGGGTTTCCACGTAAAACTCGGTGTTCATTATTTTCTCGTTTTCTTTTTCGGTTTATAAATCATTTGTTACAGGTGGATTAGGGCGTCTAATCCTAACAGTGATTTCTTATTGCTCATAGAAGCATCTTCAATTTAGAGCTATTAATTGGGGAAAAGATTTTTCCTTATTAGGGTTAATTTGGATTAATTGTAGAAATTGAATACCTAATTTAGACTAATTTGGGGATTATTTTTGGTATGTTACAATCTACCCTCTTTAAAAGAAATTTCGTTCTTGAAATTTAAACAATTATCTAAAAAGCTCTAGATAGACCCTTTTCATCTCTTCTTCCTTTTCTTAAGTTGCTTTCTCAACGTTTTGATTCTTCCATAAAACTCTTACAAGTCAAACCTTCTTATTTCGTAGTTCTCTTTCTTCTTATTTTAAGATTTGAATCGGTCTCTCTTCATAGGATAAGTATGGTTGAGCACAAATTCTTTGGATCTCATTAGCAAGATATGTGAGGGATCTGGAACGTATTTCTTCAGCATCGAGATATGAAACACGTTGTGAACTTGCTTGAGTGACTCTGGTAAATTCAGCTCATAAGCAACTTCTCCAATTCTTGCTGAAAGTTTAAAAGGGCCTATGTATCTTGGGCTCAATTTTCCTTTATTCCCAAATCGTATCACACCTCTCATTGGAGAAACTTTTAAAAATACTTGATCACCTTTGGCAAATTCTAATTTTCTCTTTCTTTGATCTGTATAGTTTTTTTGTCTACTTTGGGCTGCAAGGATTTTTTTCCGAATTAAGTAACAATTTAGCAGTTTATCTCAAAATATCAGGTCTAACAAGTATACTTTCATCGGCCTCATCCAAGTGTACTAGTGATCTACACTTTTTCTCATAAAGTACTTCATAAGGCGCCTTCCAATTGAAGTCTGATAACTATTGTTATAGAAAAACTCTACCAGCGGCAAATTCTTACACCATTTCCCTTGAAAATCGATAGCACAAGCTCTTAACATGTCCTCCAATGTTTGAATCGTTCTTTATGATTGACCATCAGTTTAATGGTGGAAAGTTGTACTGAAATTTAATTGAGTGCTCATTGCTTTCTGTAAACTTTTCTAGAACTTTGACGTGAAACGAGTATCTCGGTTCGAAACTATAAAGACAAGCATAACATGAAGTCTAATAATGTCCATAATATATATTTGGGCATATTGATCCTTATTGAAGGTAGTTCGTAGGAGAAGAAAATGTGCCGATTTTGTCAGTCTATCTACTATCTACCCAAATATAGTCAAAATTTTTAATTGACCTTGGGAGTCCAACAACGAAATTCATCGCGATATGTTCTCATTTCCACTGAGGTACAAATAACAGTTGTAAAATATTAGTAGGTCTTTGATGTTCCGCTTTGACTTGTTGACATGTAAGACATCTTTTAATAAATTTGGCCACATCCAATTTCAATCATCGCCACCAATAATCTTGTGTCAAATCTTGATACATTTTAGTTGCACTAGAATGTACCGAGTATGAAGTTGAGCGTGCTTCCTTTAATATGACTCCTTTTAATTCGGTATTGTCAAGTATACACCATCTTTTCTTAAATTTAATAACTCCATCTTCCGATATAGAAAATTTTGATAACTTCCCAACTATCAATTGATCTCTTATCTTAAATAAATATCGTCATGTTGTTTGTTCTTAATTTGGTCGAACAAGCTTGGCTGTAGCGTCATTGCAAATAATCTCTCAATCAATCCGTAAGGTACTATCTCAATGTCAAATTTCTGCATCTCTTCAATTAACTTTTTCAAAATTTGACTTAGTGTTGAAACACTTCAAGAGACTCTTCTACTTAGTGCGTCGGCCACCGCGTTTGCCTTTCCAGGGTGATATATAATTTCGCAATCATAATCCTTTACTAATTCCAATCATCTGCGTTGCCTCATATTCAAGTCCTTTTGCGTTAGAAAATATTTTAAACTCTTATGATCGGTGTAATGTCACATCTTTCTTCATTTACATAGTGTCTCCAAATTTTAAGCGCATATATAATTGCTGCAAGCTCCAAATCATGAGTTGAGTAATTCTTCTTGTGATCTTTCAACTGTCTGTAGGCATAGGCTACCACTTTTCTTCCTTGCATAAGTACATATCTGAGTTCATATTTTGAGGCATCACTATATACAACAAACTTCTATGTTTAAGATGGTATAGTGAGTATTGGTCCTGAAATCAATTTTTCCTTTAGTTCTTGGAAGTTTTGCTTGCATTCTTTTGTTTATAAATACTTAGCACCCTTCCTAGTGAGTCTAGTGAGCGGTGTGACTAGTTTCGAGAATCCTTTCACAAATCTCCTATAATAGCTTGCAAGATCAAGGAACCTTCGTACTTCTGCTACTTTCTTGGGTTGCAGCCACTTACTAACTACTTCGATTTTTCCTGAGTCTACCAATACACCCTCCTTTGAAATTACGGGACCGAGAAAACTACTACTTTCATCCAGAATTCGCATTTGGAGAACTTCGCGCATAACTTTTCGCGCCTCCGAGTTGATAAAACAATTTATAGGTGTCTTTCATGCTCTTCCTCACTCAGATGAGAATATCGTCGATAAAAACAATTACGAATTCATCTAAAAATTTTTTGAATATTCGATTCATTAGATCCATAAAAGGCGGCCGAAGCATTACTCAATCCAAATAGTATAACTCGAAACTCATAGTGGCCATATCTCATCCGAAATGTCATCTTGGGTACATCATCATCCTTGATTCTTAGTTGATGGTAGCTAGATCTGATATCTATTTTTGAGAAAACTTCAGTACCCTTCAATTGATCAAACAAGTCGTCGATTTTAGGAAGTCGGTACTTGTTCTTTATGGTAACTTTATTCAGCTCCCGATAATCAATGTACATCCTCATAGATCCATTCTTTTTCTTCACGAATAATACTGGTGCTCCCCATAGTGAAAAACTTGGTACAATGAATCTTTTTTCTAGCAATTCGTCGAGTTGAACTTTTAGGTCATTTAATTCAGTTGGTACCATTCTGTATGGGATTTTAGAGATCGGGGTCATTCCCGGAAGAATATTAATGCCAAATTCTACGTCTCTTGCTAGTGGCAAACTTGTTAAATCATCTGTGAAGACATTTGGATATTCACAAACTATCAACACCTTATCTAAGGTCGTTGCTTCCTCGGTTTAAGTGCGCACAACGCTCGCTAAGAATTCAAAACATCCGGAGTTCAATAACCTTTGTGCTCGCAAAGATGATATAACCGGAATTCTCAAACCCTTCTTATCGCCATTAAATAAGAATGGTTCATCTTCAAGCAATTGAAATCTTACATTCTTCTTATGACAATTAATAGTTGTATAGTTTCTGGTTAGTCAATCCATGCCAAGAATTACGTCGTAGTCTTGCATTGTCAAAATGGTCAGGTCTACTTCAAATTCTCTATCACCAATATGAACATTGCATCCTCGAAATATAGAGACAACGGGCATTATTGTATTCGACGATGTAGCTACTTCTAACTTATGTTCTAAATGTTCTATTTTTTTATCTAATTTCTTTGAATGCAAAAGAAATATAAAAGAAGATACTCTAGAAATTAGAAACACATCTGTTACTACAGTTCCATTCCCTTTAGCTTTCTCTTTTGTCATGGCGTAGACTCGAGCAACTGCTACTGGCTGATGGAGCAACTGCTGCTGGCTGATCCTGGCCATTTTTAGGACAATCCTTGATTAAATGTCTATCTTGACCGCACTTAAAACCAGCCATTAATCTAACTCGACATTCTCTAGTATGTGTCTTCTTTCAAGTGGGACACGTTGGTATGGTTGGCATAGTTGTTTGATTCACTAGCTCTCTTTTAATAAACTTGGAGGCTCCACTAGCAGTGTCAATTGTCATTGATCGTTTTGATCCTGCCCATTGCGATGGTAGAAGTTTCTTTTTTGTCAACTATGTTGGACTATAACATACCAAAATTTATCCCCAAATTAGTCTAAAATAGATATTCAAATTTCTGAAAATTAATCAAATCTAACACTAATTAGCAACCAATCAAACCAATTTCTTTCCTAATCCCACCTAAGGAAATAATTCAGCCCTAATTTTAAAGTCAATATTCTATAAACATTATGGAAATTAATTCTTTCCTTATTTCGTTTTTGAATCTGCCCATTTGGAAGGTCAGATTCATATTCCCCTATCTAAGAAATGTTTTGGAAAAACTCTTCCTATAGAGTGAAGTGCTTAGTGATGAAGAAAAATCACACCGACGCAGCAACTCTCTATCATGTTCTGTAAACCTAAGAACAATCGGAAAGCTCTCACCTCACAGAATCGCTGTCCCCAACCTTCGGCCACTGAAACTTGCTCCGACCACCTCGAGCTGTCCAGACTCTAGTGAACACCTGAGAGGAAGAAGAATCGAGACTTCGTTCGACTCCACACTCAATTGACGAAATCCCTCTCGGCCGAGCTTCACTTCACAACTACGTGAAACTCCTCCCGATCGAGCGACCTCCCTTTAGCGGAGTAAGATTTCTCTCTCTCCCCGTCTTTATCCCTCCCTCTCTTACACTCTCCCTCTCGGTAGAATCACGCGGGTGAAGGACGAAAAAAATCCTGACCAAACAAGACAACGAGCTGAACCAGACCAGCAGTTCAGAATCAGATTGAATTGACCATGTTTACCCAATTGACCCGAACCAGCCTAAACCCAAAATTGTTACTATCAACCGAATATTTTAGATCGTTAAGGACACCCAAATAGATCCGAAAATCCAACACTGAGATTTTTATTGGTAAGAAATTTCCTACCCTTATTACTTTCAAAATAATTATTTTAAGATTAACGAAGAAGTTTAAATCTCTTTAATTTCTCAACAAAGAAGATCAATTCAACGCTCGAGAAAATATCGAAAACTCTATTCCCTCTCTCTCTCGAAATCTAGGTAAGTAAAACACTAGGTTTTCAATATTTTGCCTGTAGGCACTACATCACGAAACATTTATTAATTATTTTCTTTAAAGTATTTTATTATTCAATTATGTTATTACTTGGACATGCACGTATAGGCATTGACTTAAGAATGTAGAAAGATAAAAACGATAAGTCATTACGAGTATGAAATGCATAAAAACGAATGAAATTGACAGAAAACATGAAAAATGCTAATGAGAGTCTGAAAGTATAAAATGGATAATGAGATTCTGAACGCATGCTTATAAATTGAGATGGCTGATAAAACTCTATGATGGTAAGAAACCGCTAGTTTTCTGAAAACCCGAATGCATGGTAAAGATCAGAAAATGAGTTCCATCTAGTAGGTAACTTCTAAAGTATGAAATTTGGTAATGTATGCAATTAAAATCACATGCACGTGTTTTCACTTACTAAGTTTATCTCACGTATTAGTTTTGTGATGTAGGTGAGTTTTTACCTGAGGATGAACTTGCGCTGATCGAGAATTTTTCAAAGGCGAACGACCATACAGAAGAAGACGTCGTCGTTGGTTCTGAATAATAAATTAAAGTTATGATTTTATCGTTTAAAATGATATTTCATTTTTAGTTGCATTTAATTTCCTTCACGCCTTTGCGAGCTGAGAAAACCAGAGAGCAGGTGAGAGAGAGAGAGACAGCAAACGAGAGCAAGAGAGACAAAGCGAGGGAGGGAGAGAAACTTTCGCCTTTAAAGGAGGTTTCACGAGCTCGGTCGGAAAGTGGTTCACAACAACAAAATGGAGCTCGACCGAGAGAGGAAATTCGTCGATGGAGTTGCTCGGCCGAACAAGGTGAAGATGAAGTTTCTGTTGAGTTATGGAGTCTAATTAGGTTTAGGGGTATTATGGTCAAATAATTACCCTGTTATTCTGTAACCCTAAATCGTCTATTATATAAAGGCGTGTTTAGGTTATTGAATGTATCACAGAAAAGACAGAGTGTCTGAGAGGGTGAGGCAAACTATTGTAACTCCGGTTTTCATCTTAGTGAAATCTGTCAGCGGCCAGTGGACGTAGCTCTCGCGACGAGAGTGAACCACTATACATCTGTGTGTTATTTCTTTTTCGGTATTTCTAAATCGTTCGTTACAGGTGGATTAGGGCGTCTAATCCTAACAACTGGTATCAGAGCTTCGAGGTTGAAGTGGTTTTCGAAAATCAGGGTTTGATTCTTCGAAGGGTATCGATCGATTTGAGGTTCGTATTTTTGTTACGCGAAATTTCAATTTTGGAGGAAAAAGAAATTGAAAATTGAAAAGGAGAAAAAACAAAAAAAAAAGCAAATTGTTTTTGTTTGTGTTCTGTTCCTCGACTACGAAGAACAGAGAAGCCAACGCGAACGAAGAAGGAGAAGTCGACGCTCGCGACGAAGAACGCCGAGCATCGCCGCCGTCCCAGACCGCGCCGCCGCCCCCGACCGCGCCAGATCGCCGTCGCCGACCTGCACCACGCGCACCAGAACCGCCGCGCGAAGAGAGAAGCCCTAGGCGCCCCTTCTGTTCTCGCACGTCGCGCGTCGCACACAGAAGGTTTCCGACGAGTGAAAGAGGCTGCTGCCATCACCGCGCGCCGCCTCTGACCGTGAAGAACACCGCGATTCGTTCGCCGTCCGACGAGTCGCTAGCCACCACTGTCATCTGAGCTCGACGCCATCGCCGATCCTTCCCTGTTTCAAACAGTGACAATAAAATAAAATTATTTGTTTTGTTGGGTTATTCAGATTTGAGAATTTTTTTCTGGTGGAGATTGATTCTGGGTTGACAATTCTGAAATTGATTTGCGCAGATTAATTGGGAAATTATCTGTTTGTTGGACGAGTTTATTGGTTCAGAATATTCTGTTTTGGGTATTGTTTTTATAACAATGGCAGGCGATGAAAGTTCCAGTCATAGTATTAAAAAATTCGATGGGACAGATTTTGCGTTTTGGAGAATGCAAATTGAAGACTATTTATACGGGAAAGATCTTGAACTTCCATTGAGTGCAAAACCAGAAAAGATGGACGCCGTTGAATGGAATCGACTTGACAGAAAAGTTCTGGGAGTCGTCAGATTGACGCTGACTCAAAGCGTTGCTCACAACGTAGCGAAGGAGACAACTACAGCGAGTTTGATGAAGGCTCTATCTGATATGTACGAGAAACCCTCTGCGAACAACAAGGTGCATTTGATGAAAAAATTGTTTAATCTGAAAATGGGTGAAGGTACTTCTGTAGCTGCACATTTGAATGAATTTAATACTGTTGTAAATCAATTATTATCTGTCAATATTGATTTTGGGGATGAGGTTCGAGCCTTAATTTTGTTGGCATCACTACCGAATAGCTGGGAGCCTATGAGGGCAGCAGTCAGTAATTCAGTCGGCAGTGCAAAATTGGTATTTACTGATGTGAGGGATCGTATTCTAGCCGAGGAAGTGAGAAGAATTGATTCTAGTGAAACATCAAAAGGTTCAGCTCTCAATGTTGAAAACAGAGGAAGAAATAATAACAGAAACTCCAACCGGGGCAGGGGCAGAAGCAGATCCAATTCGAGAAATGGAATGGGTCACTCTAAATCCGGGAAAAAATTTGAGTGTTGGAATTGTGGCAAGCAGGGTCACATGAAAAAGGATTGCAGAGCTCTGAAGAAGAACGATACTGAAAAAGGTGATGGAGCAAATATAGTAACAGAAGAGGTCACTGATGCATTGATTCTATCAGTCGATAACCCGATAGACTCATGGGTCTTGGACTCGGGAGCATCCTTTCATACCACCGCACACAAGGAATTAATGGCAAATTATGTAGCTGGAAATCATGGGAAAGTCTATCTTGCAGATGGTGAGCCACTGGATATTGTGGGCATCGGGGACATCAAATTGAAGACGACAAACGGGTCTGTTTGGAGTATCAATAAAGTAAGACATGTTCCGGGTTTGATGCGTAATTTGATTTCAGTGGGGCAGCTTGATAGTGAGGGTTACCATGTTAGTTTCGGAACCAATGCGTGGAAGGTAACTAGAGGAGCGATGGTCGTCGCTCGAGGTCAGAAAACAGGAACCCTATACATGACTTCTACATGCAGAGACACAATTGCAGTTGTTGATAGCTCGAAGAACACAGAGTTGTGGCATTGCAGATTGGGCCACATGAGCGAGAAAGGAATGAAGATTCTTGTCAAGAATGGTCAGATTCCAGAGCTGAAGTCTGTTGAGCATCAGTTTTGTGAAAGTTGCATTTTTGGGAAACAGAAACGTGTCAGTTTTCTAAAGGTTGGTAAGGAGCTGAAGCAGAAAAAATTGGAATTAGTGCACACTGATGTGTGGGGACCCGCACCTGTTTCTTCTCTTGGTGGATCACACTACTATGTGACGTTCATAGATGATTCCACAAGAAAGGTTTGGGTCTACTTCATGAAGAACAAGTCTGATGTATTCAGTGTTTTCAAGAAGTGGAAGGCTTTGGTTGAGAATGAAACGAATTTGAAAGTGAAGTGTTTGAGATCTGACAACGGAGGCGAGTACATCAATGCAGAGTTCAGCGAGTATTGTGCTATGAATGGGATCAAGATGCAGAAGACCATTCCTCGAACGCCTCAAGAGAACGGAGTAGCTGAAAGGATGAACAGAACGCTGAATGAACGTGCAAGGAGCATGAGATTGCACGCCGGACTGCCTAAATGCTTTTGGGCAGATGCAGTCAGCACAGCAGCCTACCTGATAAATAGAGGACCCTCTGTACCTCTAGATTACAAAATTCCAGAAGAAGCTTGGAGTGGTAAAAAGGTAAACTTTTCTTTTCTGAAAGTTTTTGGTTGCTTATCATATGTTCATATTGATGATTCTGATAGAAGTAAGCTTGATTCGAAATCTAATAAGTGTTTTCTTATTGGTTATGGTGACGTCGAGTTTGGTTATCGTTTCTGGGATAATCAAAATCGGAAGATCATTCGCAGCAGGAACGTCATCTTTAACGAACAGGTTCTTTACAAAGATGCTATTGGTAACACTTCAGACAGTGGGAGTTCTGTATTGAAAGAGTCTACTGCGGTCAATTTCGGAGATTTTTCAGCTGATAATAGTCCGACTGTTGAAGAAAATCGGGGTATTGTTGAAGAAGAAATTGATGAGAATGTGGCTCCAGAGGTAAATCCGCAAACGCCGATTGCAGAACCAAGAAGATCATCCAGAATCAGCAAACCAACTCAGAGATGGTCCCCGTCTCTCAATTACATTTTGCTTACTGACAGAGGTGAACCGGGATGTTATGAGGAAGCAGAACAGTCTGATGATTTGATTGAGTGGGAGGCAGCCATGAAAGATGAAATGGACTCACTGAAATCAAATGAAACTTGGACATTGACCAAGTTGCCGAAGGGGAAGCAAGCACTGCATAACAAGTGGGTTTACCGAATTAAAGAAGAACCTGATGGAAGCAAGAGATATAAAGCCAGATTGGTTGTCAAGGGTTTTCAGCAGAAAGAAGGTATTGACTACACAGATATTTTCTCACCAGTGGTGAAGCTGACGACGATCAGAACAGTTTTGAGTTTGGTTGTGAAAGAAGATCTTCATCTGCAGCAGATGGATGTGAAAACTGCTTTCCTTCACGGCAGTTTAGATGAAGAGATATACATGCGTCAGCCACAGGGCTTTGAGATGAGAGGAAAAGAGGAACTTGTATGTAAGCTTCAGAAGAGTTTGTACGGTTTGAAACAGGCTCCAAGGCAGTGGTACAAGAGATTTGACAGCTTCATGAAGAATAACAGTTTTGTGAGATGTGAAGCCGATCACTGTTGCTACATCAAAAGGTTTAATAATTCCTACATTATTCTGCTCCTTTACGTTGATGATATGTTGATTGCTGGAGCAAGCTTGCATGAGATTGACAGGCTGAAGAGGAAGTTATCTACAGAGTTTGCAATGAAGGATTTGGGTGCTACAAAACAAATCCTTGGGATGAGGATATTCAGGGATAAGGATGTTCTCAAACTCTCACAAGAAGACTATGTGAAGAAGGTTCTTAGCAGGTTCCAAATGCAGGATGCGAAAACCAGTCACTACACCATTGGCTAGTCATTTCAAACTATCCAAAGATCAGTCACCCTCGACCGAGGAAGAGAGGAACTACATGGCCAAAGTTCCATATGCCTCAGCCGTTGGTAGTCTAATGTATGCGATGGTTTGCACACGACCAGATATTGCACATGCAGTGGGAGTTGTCAACAGGTTTATGAGTAATCCAGGAAGAAAACATTGGGAAGCTGTAAAATGGATCTTGCGATACTTGAAGGGTAGTTCGGGATTCGCTTTATGTTTTCGAAAGTCAGATTTGGGCTTGGATGGATATGTTGATGCTGATAATGGTGGTGATATTGACAGTAGTAAGAGCAGGACTGGGTATGTCTACACTTTGGGTGGTACCGCAATCAGTTGGGTTTCGAGACTTCAAGATGTCGTCGCTCTTTCTAGTTGTGAAGCCGAGTATATTGCAGTGACAGAAGCTGCAAAGGAGATGATGTGGTTACAGCATTTTCTACGCGAGTTAGGCCAAAACTACGATGGGAGTGTATTGCATTGTGACAGCCAGAGTGCCATTCATTTGGCAAAGAATCCAGTTTATCATGGCAAGACAAAGCATATACAGGTACGCTATCACTTTATCAGATCTGCTTTAGAAGATGGAGTATTAGCGCTTGAGAAGATCCCAGGGAGTCGGAATCCAGCTGACATGTTGACGAAAGCTGTGACGAGTGAGAAGCTGAAGTTGTGCGCAACTTCAGTTGGACTTCTTGGTTGAGACATTGAAGTGAAGCCGCTGAAGATGGAGAGATGATGTGATTAGTCTCCAAGTGGGAGATTGTTGAGTTATGGAGTCTAATTAGGTTTAGGGGTATTATGGTCAAATAATTACCCTGTTATTCTGTAACCCTAAATCGTCTATTATATAAAGGCGTGTTTAGGTTATTGAATGTATCACAGAAAAGACAGAGTGTCTGAGAGGGTGAGGCAAACTATTGTAACTCCGGTTTTTCATCTTAGTGAAATCTGTCAGCGGCCAGTGGACGTAGCTCTCGCGACGAGAGTGAACCACTATACATCTGTGTGTTATTTCTTTTTCGGTATTTCTAAATCGTTCGTTACAGGTGGATTAGGGCGTCTAATCCTAACAGTTTCCTCGGAGGTCTTGCGGTGGTCGGAGCAGGTTTCGGTGGCCGAAGGTTGGTACGGCGGTTCTGGTGAGGTATGAGTTTCCTATTTCTCTGGTTTACAGAACACGAGAGAGAGAAATTTGGATTTTTGGGTGTGATTTTATATCCTCACAAAACTCCTTAAGTTTCTAGGAAAAGATTTCAATTTTTTTTTTTTTTTTGATAAGGGAGTATGAATCTGACCACTAAATCAGTCGGATTCGTCGACAAAATGAGGAGAGAATTTCTGCATACATTTTCATATGTTGCAGAATAAAATCAGTCGGGGATAGGACTGATTAATTCCATTTGTTAAAAATTGCATCAACTGTAATTGGGGTTGATTTATTTTCTTAAGTAGGATTAGGAAAGGAAGTGATTCCCTATTGGATCAATTTCTTCACGTAGAAGCATCTTCAATTTAAAGCTACTAATTGGGGAAAAGATTTTTCCTTATTAGGGTTAATTTGGATTAATCGTAGAAATTGAATATCTAATTTAGACTAATTTGGAGATTATTTTTGGTATGTTACAAATAGACTCTATGAAAAAACTAGTATTTGAAATCTCAAACACGAAAACAAGTTCTCTACAACTTTTAATGGTCAATTGGTCTCGATTTCTTAATAAAAATCATCTGAGTCTGTCTCATAGTTTGCACTTGCTGTGTGCGCAGAACTGCCATTGGTATCTTGGCTAAAGAATCTTGGACTACTTCAAAATTCATCAGCCAAAAGAGTTTCAATTAAGATTTTGAATGAAATAGATTTTAATCTAAGTTAGGTCAAATAAGTTATTCTTTTTTATTTACATTTTCTTTAAAATGAGAACACCCTCTGTAAAATCTGTCTAAATGGGAGAATCCTTTGTGCAGGCCATTTACATGTAACCAATTAAGAATTATCTGATGTCTTAGTACTAGTAAGTGTATCGAAGATGTAGTTCTCCTTGTAGGAACAGGTTTGTTGGAATCGTGAAACTCAGAGGGAAAAAGAAAGATGTAGAGAAGATTGATGTCGATCCTTCCTTTCCAGCAGCTGCCAACGTTTTGGAATTTCCGATAGATGCTAATTATATTCATTTACATAGTTTGACAAAAACCAAGGAGATAAACAATTGGAATCCAAAACAAAACATAAAAATTCATTTTCCGGTTACAAATGATTGAGCTTCCAGGTTTCCATCAATGGCGGAAACTGGTGCCTACTAATATAATGTGCAAATGTAATCACGTTACTTTATTGGGTCAACCGCATTGTGTATCTCAATTGTAGGATTCTAGATAAATGTTTAGAATATATGCTTAAAGTTAAGAACTCATTGAATCTTGATTTTAAAAGTGAACTTTATTGTGTTTTTCTTTTTCAACATTGAAATAAGTACTTTGATAGATGACAAGATTCTTGCCCCTTGGAAATGTAACATATAGTTGGCCACAAAGAAGTACGAGTAAAGAGATTCCAACATAATTGATTCATTTTTGTTGTGCTTTATCTATTGTCATTCGTGTTTTAAAAAAGGAAAACCGAGATTCTGTGAAGAGGAAAATAGTTGTGTTCTTGTTTGAAGAGAATAAATAAAATTCTCGAACGAGGTTTTTTTCCCACAATCTTCCTTTATTTATTTGAAGAGAATAAATCCCTCACAATGAATTATTTGTATAACAATAAACATAAAAGTTGTAGATAGTTGAAATAAGACTGTGTTTTAACTTAGCACGTAAAAATTGTAGATAAAATTAGAATGTAAACCTAGAATTAATCGTCTAAAGAGAAATTAATAATTGAGGATAAAATTAAATATAAATCTAGAATTAGTTCCAACGTGACATCGCTAAAATTATTTTTTATTATTTTTAAAACTATTCGAGTCTCACTAAGACTTGAAAATAATGAAGAGGAGAGGTTAGCTTTATAGATTGAGGCTTCTCTGATCACGGGCTTCACCAGAAATGGACGGCGGAGTGGACGGAGATTATTCGGCCCATCTTTTCCTCTTGCGGAACAGAAGCCGAACTCACGTTTCTCAACCTTCCACTTCCACCCTAGCACATTGGTTTTGGTCCTCCGGATATTCCTTGCTCGTCCAATCCTCCACGCCCAATTTGAACCCCAGCTTGATCTTCTCGCAAAACTTTTTTGCTGGATTGAAGCCTTCATAAACAGGTTGGCTATGGCTGGAGGAAGAAGACGACATAGTGATAAAGTCACCAGTAGTGGCGGCAATAGTAAGACAAACAACAGGAGAAGAAGATCCGACCCACCATCTTCTGTTGGAGGAGCTTTATTTGTGGAGGGTGGATTCTTAGCCGATTGGAAGTCCAAATCGTCGCCGCTTCCTTCCCGGCGAGGTCTGATTTTTACTTATTACTTCTCCGACGTTGCTGAATTTTCCTTTCCTTGGAGCTTCCAATTTAAAATGACTATCAGATTGTTCAATCAACATGAACTGATTTGAAACTGTTGTTTATGCCTTAAACTCTTAATTAAGTGAAATTTCTGCTATTTTGCTTTCATTTTGCTGTCTTTCTCTGAAACCAGAGATAAATGCCCGAAGACGATTATTGCAGGTGGAAAGCCCAATTTGAAATCCGAGTCGTATTCATCAAAATTAGATCTGAAAGCTTCTTCTTCTAAATATGAATCTGGGAAATCAAATGGAAATGCTATTAGATACAAATACCCTCCTGTTAACTACCAGGTTTGTCTGACTATAAATGCTCCTTAACGTAATTTTTTTTTTGTCAAAAATAGATCACTCATTTTAACTTGGGAGGGAAAATACTTGTTCCCACTTATACTTGGACCCTTTTAGTTTAATTTATAGTATGCATTACAGGCTTCTTGTTTTTCATCCATTGGGTGAACTCTTACTTGCTTTATAAACATCTCTGTTGACTCCTTATTTTGGGAACATTTCCTAAATTTTGTATTTTTTGTGAGGGGATGTTGTTATACAAGCACTATCAATCTGAAGTTCTGTGGCTTCTAATTTTTATTTTATGTATCTGTTGCATTTGAAGGTCCGAACTTGGTAAACCCAGCTGACATTTGAATTTATTTCTATTGTTTGGACTCGTTTTAACAGGAGGTATTGCAATTTGAAAAGAGTCTCGAATACATCAATGGAGATAATGAGGATGAACCTCAGTCTTTTGTTTTAGTTGATTCTGATAAGGCCCAGATTGTTTGTTATGTAGATAAAACACCATCTTCAAGTACCCAATATCCAGAATTTACTTATGACTACATTACAAGTTCTGTCTTAGGAGATAACTCTCATAGAGGTCTTGGATTTTGTGATGAGGTTGATGAAACTCCCAATAATCTTGAAATAGTTTTAGAGCAAATGAAGGAGCAGGAGGGATTGTATTTTGAATCACCATCCTCGGAGAAGGAGATGGATACTGATAACAAGAATAACTGCGATGAAGGGGATGAAATTATTGAGGAGACATTGGTGGACACTTTGTCTGCTAGAGACAAGTCGCGTGTTGCTGTATCGTCTTTAAAGAAAAATTCAGGGTTTTTGTCGATTGGAGGCATGAAGTTGTACACGGAAGACTTAACTGATAGAGAGTCTGATGAAAATGATAGTGCAGAGATGCTAGAAGAGGGAAGTTCAGACTCCTCAGAGCAAGGAGAACTTTCAGTGTCGTCTGATGGTGACAGCTCTGATATCATGTCTGATGGAGATTCAGATGTTGATGATGAAGTCGCTAAAGATTACTTGGAAGGTATTGGTGGCAGTGAAACTATTTTAAATGCAAAATGGTTAATGAAACAGAAGCTGGAAGAGTTTGATGATGATAGTTCTTCAAGCAGTTCCTTTGATGAGACTATAGATAAGCTTGGAGGAATTTCTCTACAAGAAGCATCTAGAGAATATGGTAGGAAGAAGGCCCAATCAAGAAAGAAGAACCCCTCTTTTAGAGATGATTTGTCGTTGGCTTTGGATGATGTAATGTTGGTAAAAGACCCACGCAGTTTTTACGCAGAAAAGAAACATGTTCGTAGTTTTCCACAATCTTGGCCTTTAGGGGCTCAGATGGGTAAAACATCCAGAAAGTATCATGGTAAAGATTTTACTCTCATAACAAAATAATTAAATTTCATATATGCTGGAGTGAAGTTTGTTAATTAAGTTATATCTTCCTATCATGAAGCAAAAACAGTTTCATTCTGTTTCAATTTCTGTTTATTACTCTAGTCTTATTTGTTTCGAATGTAGCTGCTTCAATACTTTATTATTTGATCTCAATGTTATTTCCCTTCTTTTAAGTTTCTACTATGTTACAATTCAAAATATTCTTTTCACTCAGGTGAAAAAAAGAAACATCATAAAGAGCATATTGCTGTAAAGCGTCGTGAGAGAATGTTAAACAGGGGTGTCGATCTTGAGCAAATAAATACTGTAAGAACATATTAATTGTTGTCCTTTCTTTTTGGTTCTCTTTAAGAAGAAAGTTGCATGATTTGACATGTTACGTCTTTCTGGTATTCAATGAAAATTGTACCATGCCTTGATTTTCTGCCTTATTATTTTCCATTCAATTGTGACTATGTCAATTGGGTTAAATTATTAATGGTTAAAGTATAACAGTCAAGCTTGAATGAAGTATATAATATCTGATTATAATGTGGCATTCCTTGTTCGATATTAATCTAACAATCGTTTTCGCTATATCTAATTCTTTATAATAATTGCATGTTTCTGTTGTTACGAAGAAATTGGAACAAATTGTGCTGAATGGAGTTGATATTTTTTCTTTTCAACCCATGCATTCCCGTGATTGTTCTCAGGTACTAACATTATAATCCCTGTTTAATCTACATTTCTTTATGTGTGCTGCACCTTTATTAGTGTTCTCTTTTTTTCCTATTGAATTTCTTAGGTTCAACGATTAGCAGCAATATATCGCTTGCAGAGTGGTCGCCAAGGTTCTGGGAAGAAAAGGTGAACTTGATTTTTCTTCTCGGTTGGTATCAGTGAGTGAAATACTGATGTTTAAACTACTTGGATTTGTTTTTGTTCCAGATTTGTTACAGTGACAAGAACACAACATACAAATATGCCCTCAAAAAATGATAAATTTCGCCTTGAACAGGTACTTAAATGTCATTGAAAATGCTGTTTTTATGTTTGAGCCAAATGTAATTTACATTTTTTTTATAGTTATTAGGTGTGGGCAAAGAGGAGGCCAATTTTACAGTTGAAGGCTTAAATATGAAATCGATGAATGGCAATAGAGGCAGAGAAAGGAAGACTGCAAAGGGATTTGTTTCAAAGACACTAGGCGGTGATCATTCTACCTCCAATAGAGCATCAAAAATTTCTGCAAGTAAAGGAACAAGTGAGAAGAAAAGTAGTGATAAAAAAGGTTCATACGCCAAACTTCCTGTCTCGTTTGTATCAAATGGCGTACTGCTGTCAGATAAATTGGAGTACTCAACCATCCACCCGAAGAACATTGACAAAGGTGAAGAGGTTGGAGGGTCAACAAATATCGGGTCCTTTGAGGTACATACCAAGGGTTTTGGATCGAAAATGATGGCAAAAATGGGATTTATAGAAGGGGGAGGATTGGGAAGAGATGGTAAAGGCATATCAAGTCCTATTGAAGTAATTAAACGGCCTAAATCGCTCGGGTTGGGAGTGGAGTTCTCAGATTCTCCAGATCTTGGTGGCGATACGGGAGCAAACAGAGCGTCTCAGAGGGGAGTGCCTTTATCAAATAGCTCAAAAAATAGATCTCCAGGCATTGGAGCTTTTGAAAAACACCAAAGGGTTTGGATCAAAAATGATGGCAAAGATGGGTTTTGTTGAAGGCACTGGTTTAGGAAAAGACTCTCAAGGAATCGTTGCCCCTCTTGCTGCCCTCCGGTTGCCTAAATCGCGGGGATTGGGTGCCAGAGGTTAGAATTCTAAATCCCCTGGAAATATTTATTTAATTTCCTCATGTAAATGTGAATAAATTGGCTTAATTCCTGATACATCCATCCCCATGTGCTTATATTAATTGTTAACTTCAACATTAGTTGCCTCTTTATTTTGAGTTTCTTATGGGTAGTCAGGACATCTTTTTGATCAATTAGGTGCGAAAACTTCATAATTTTAGGTAAAACAGTACTTATTATGGAATCGATGAACTCATTGTTAAAGCTCATGAAGGTGTGTAATGATCTTTACAGGAATATGATAAATGTAGAGTAATTAATATTGGGGGAATCAAAAGTAACACTAGTTTAGTTTAGGTCCTTGTATTTATGGATAGTAATTCTACAATTTCATTAAATAGGAGAAGGTAGTAGAGGGTTGGCAGCCTGCTTCTACTCATAATTTATGATTGCGATTAGTGGCATCTAATGCCAGATTTGACTTCTCATTAGGTCCAAAATGTCCTGTTATTTTGTTATTTTTCAGAAGAGCAAAACGATGGAAGATTAATGTTCAGTTTGTTATTAAACTAATCAGCTGTGTTGATAATTGAAAAGAAGAGAGATAATGGTTTATTCGAGGATTTGTGTCCGGTTCAGTTCTGTCTTTGAGAAAAAACTAAATTGAACCACCCAAGTTCTTTATTTATTTTTTAAAAATTTATTCAGTATCGGACCAACATGGCAGCATCAGATTTGAATATATTTTTTTTTAAGTTTAAAAAATTACAAAAACTAAAAAAACCAAATCGGTTCGGACCAAAACTATAACAAATGCTTCTGAACTGCTTGCCTACGAAAAGGCAGAGCCATTTTATTTTATGTATTTAAATTATAAAATAGATGGTGGACAATTACTGCTGGGCATGTCTTAAATGCCAAGGCATCCGGAGTTCAAAACTTTTGAGTAGCATTCATTTTCAAGGCACAGCTCTCTCTCTCTCTCTCTCTCTCTCTCTAAGTTTACTGCTTAATATCATCACATAAAACAAAAATACATGCATTCCTTGTCGGTGAGAAGGCCAGATCTATCTATAAAACACGAGAAATTCGTGCTTTTTTTATAAACACATGTTTTACGTCAAGAAAAACACATTTTATTTGGCTAGTTTTGTTCTACGAGATCCACAGTTAAAAAGATTTGATCAATCACTAAAAAGAATCTAGTCGATCAATTAGCATTTCATTTAGCAAACCTGAATTTTTTATTTTTCTTTGGTTGGGAGATCAAGTCATAGATTTCTTAATTATATTATAATTATTTGATTTGTAATTAAATGATATGCTACGAATTGTTTACTCTAATTAAAAAAACAATTTTTAAGAATCTAATTAATGGTAGATGAGGCTTGTTTTGGGACACCGACGAAATGCCCCCTGCTTCTGTATAATGGAAGTCGGAAGGATCCTACTTTCATTTATACAACGCATCTTCACTGCTTTGGACCGGGAACTTCTCTCCCTCCCCTTCTTCACTTCTTTGTGACCCTTTTCCCGATTTCCTGAGCTTGAGGATTTCTTCTACTGCCTGCGCTTCTCTTCTTCCCGGGGAGGTAAAGTTTCCTCTTTTCTATCTCAAAGGTTTCTCAGATCTGTGCATTTCTCAGGAGTTCGCTTTGTTTTTTCTGATTCTCTTTGTTCTGTATTTTTTTTTTTAATTCATGGAAGTTTCTCTGTGTTTACTGCTTAGCAGTATTAACGTTTTGTTATTGGAAATTAAAGCCATTTGGAAACTGGACTTTTTTGGTGCTTTTTCACTCATATTGTTGACCTGGGTAATTCAGATCTGACTCAAATCGAGCAGGAAACTTTGAGAGATGGAGCTCTTTGCTCGGTTTCAAATATGGGTCTTGGCTGTTTGCTTGATTGTTCTATCCGTACATGGGTACTACCTTCCTGGTAGTTACCCACTCAAACATGATATCGGTCAAGAATTTACAGTGAAAGTCAATTCCCTTACTTCGATTGATACGGAAATGCCTTTTAGCTTTTATAGTTTACCCTTTTGCAAGCCCCCAGGGGGTGTCAAAGACATGGCAGAAAACCTTGGTGAGCTCCTTTTGGGGGATCGAATTGAGAACTCGCCCTATAGGTTTAAGATGAACTCAAACGAGACAGATATTTTTCTATGTCAGACCGAAGCTTTGACGGATGATCAGTTTAAGATAATGAAGGAGAGGATTGATGAGATGTATCAGGTTAATTTAATTCTAGACAATCTTCCGGCAATTCGATATACCAAGAAGGACGAGTTCATCTTGAGGTGGACTGGATATCCTATCGGAGTTAAGGTTAAGGATGTCTACTATGTCTTTAACCATCTGAAATTCACTGTTCTTGTTCATGAGTACGAGGAGGTTAATGTGGAAAATGTAATGGGAACTGGAGATGCTGCAGAAGTGATACCATCAATTGCACGACCAGCTCATACTGTGCCTGGATATATGGTTGTTGGATTTGAGGTTGTTCCATGCAGTCTTTCCCACAATTTGGACTTAACTAAGAACTTAAAAATGTATGATAAGTATCCGGATTCCATAAAATGCGACCCAACGGCTGTGTCGATGCCGGTCAACAAAGGGCAGCCACTTACTTTTACATATGAAGTGTCGTTTGAGAAGAGTGACATTAAGTGGCCATCACGATGGGATGCTTATTTGAAGATGGAGGGATCCAAAGTTCACTGGTTCTCAATATTGAATTCTTTGATGGTTATAACTTTCCTTGCCGGCATAGTCCTTGTTATTTTCCTAAGGACTGTTCGAAGAGATCTTACGAGATATGAAGAACTTGACAAGGAGGCTCAACTGCAGATGAACGAAGAGTTGTCTGGATGGAAGCTTGTCGTGGGGGATGTCTTCCGCGCCCCGTCAAATTCAGCACTCTTGTGCATTATGGTTGGAGATGGGGTTCAGATTCTTGGAATGGCAATTGTGACGATTCTTTTCGCAGCCCTTGGGTTTATGTCTCCCGCTTCACGTGGGACCCTAATCATAGGCATGCTCATTTTCTACATGATTCTTGGTGTTGCAGCTGGATATGTTGCAATCCGGCTATGGAGGACGCTTGGTGTGGGCGACTCCAGAGGATGGGTTTCAGTCTCGTGGAAGGTTGCTTGTTTCTTCCCTGGAATTTCATTTTTGATTCCTAACCATTCTAAATTTCCTTTTGTGGGGTAGTCATAGCACTGGAGCCATTCCATTTTCTCTTTTTGTTGTTCTCCTTTTACTTTGGTTCTGTATCTCAGTTCCTCTTACACTTGTTGGTGGGTATTTTGGGGCAAAAGCTCCTCACATTGAGTATCCAGTTCGAACCAATCAAATTCCTCGGGAAATTCCGCCCCATAAGTACCCATCATGGCTCTTAGTTCTTGGGGCTGGCACTCTTCCTTTCGGTACTTTATTTATCGAGCTCTTCTTCATCATGTCTAGCATCTGGATGGGCCGAGTTTACTACGTGTTTGGTTTTCTCTTCATTGTTATGATTCTTCTTATTGTTGTTTGTGCTGAAGTTTCTCTGGTCTTAACTTATATGCATCTTTGTGTGGAGGACTGGAAATGGTGGTGGAAGTCTTTCTTTGCATCTGGCTCAGTTGGCATATACATCTTCTTGTACTCCATTAATTATCTCGTATTTGATCTTAAGAGCTTGAGTGGACCAGTCTCGGCTACTTTGTATTTGGGCTACTCACTCTTCATGGTTCTTGCCATCATGCTTGCCACCTGGGACAGTTGGGTTTCTTTCGTCCTTCTGGTTTGTCCATTACCTCTTCTCCTCCGTGAAGCTAGATTGAGTCATTTTGACGAAGACGGCACCACAAAAGACCGGCACAATGCATCGATGGTGTAAGAAATAGTTCTTCCTTTCCCTTACACTTTTATCCTTTCTCTCTTTCAATTGCCGGGTTATTCTTCCAAGTTTAAGATGAATAATCCTTCCAGTTTTGCTTTCCTTCTTTTGTTAGGTGGAGATGATGAACAATGAATTTTACCTTTTATTTCTTTTATATTAAAGTTTATTTGCATGCCTTGTTTATTTCATGGACTGTTCCTACTTTATGAGATCTAAATAAGGTTTGTTCGTGGAGATAGTTAGAACCAGTCCAACCGTACAGAAAACAAACTGGTTATGGTGGTCTAGTATGGTCGGCTTTATCCATTGTTATGGATAAAGGTAGACCTATCTAAAAACGAACTGAATGAGTCTCAATAGGATAAGACGGGTCGGTTTGGTTCAATTCAATTTTCCTTTTGAAGTCGTTTTTTGAAAGTTGAGTTTGTAGAGAGAGAGAGATGTGTTCACTCTTGGGTGTCATTTTAATCGCCTGAACTAATCTGGACCGTCAAAAAACGATCAAATGATTGATGGACGGAGGATCTTGAAGTAAATGTGCATGAATTGTTTCAGTTTATTTTTCTGTCTAGTTGTGATCGTGGTTGACTGAACAAGTATTGTTTAAAGTCAATGAATGGGTCAATCGCTAATAGTGTTTTAGATTATGAGAATTTTACTATTTATTATGTCACGTGCTACAAAAATTAGTTTAATCTGCAAAAAGAAAGTGGTGAAATCCGTGTTGTGAGTGTGGTTCCGAGAGGCAAAGTTGTGTTCTCACCCATATCAAGCTCATATTAGGTTAATGCAACTAAAAAGCCCTAATTTTACTACTAAAAAAGAAGAGAAAATGCAGAAAAATCAAAAGAGGAACAAAGAATTCGCAGGAGGAGATGGGTTGGTCGGAGACCTCTTGAAATGTGAAATCATTGGGTTGTTTGGATGATGATTTGAAAATGATCCAAGAGGCATAACATATTTTTTGTTAACATTCACATATTTTCGTTAACATGATTAGAATTTACTATCAATATGGTTTTTAGTGTTTTAAAATTGTTTTTAATGGTACAAGAGGTTGACGCATGTCACCAGTATTATGAATGAAATCGAATTTCGCTGAGCATAGGATCCCAAAAAGCCAACAAAAGTTACGTAGGAATTCTAGATCAATTACTTAATTCTTGTACGCATTACATTGTTCTTACTTTTAAATTAAATGACGAAACTTAATACTATTTGTATAATATATGATGGAGATAAAGGAAACAATGATAATATAATAAAGAGTGACCAATGATGCCTGATAAAGCCAAAAGAGTGCAGAAGGCATGCAATGTGCTTTTCCAAGATTGTTGGAGAACTACTTTGTGTTTATCGAAGCTTGAAGGGATACAATTTTTATTGAAAATAAAAAACTTTTATTTGATTCATGAAGTAAACGACTGGCCACAAATTACAACATATCGACTTGACCATTTCTATGTTGTAAAATTTGACCAAAACTAAGAGTATCTTAGACAACTAAGTTGCTCATTTCTTGGGATGGTTTTGGCCTCCTCGAAAGAAAGACACTAACATTCTTATTTGGACATTTATGTTGGAGAAGATGAAGTATGTCCACCGGAGAGCATATTACTCTTTGAGGCTTCAACCAAACTTTCAATTCCTTATGAGAGAAGAAAACAAAAAAAGTAGGAACGTACACTAAAATTTAACGCCAAAATAAATCGTCTGTTTGTAAATATAGAAGACAAAATGGACGTACTTGGTAAGTATCGTTTAACTTGAATTCAAGCTATTGAAGAAATAAAATATTTGTCTATTCTTAGGGCCTACGCAACCCTAAGCCAACGCACAAGACACGACTCTACGTGGCTTAAATGCCGCGCATGCTGGTCGCCCACAACCAACTATTTTAACGCCATCCCTACCTTCCCCGCTCTATAAATATCCTGTCTTGCCACTTTTCTCAAACGCCCTCCTCCTTTCCCGGCCGAAGCCACGGCCCTGACGCTGCCAGTGGGAAACCCGTTTCAGAAATTATAACCCAGAGAAGGAGGCGAGGGAGCCATGGACGCCTCCGTCGCAGAGGGGGTCCTTCGGTCAGTCTACGATGGCTGCATCGCCAGCTGTTACAGCGAGATCGACCGCCGACCATATCATCGCAACTGCAGTTGCGCCCTTCATAAATCCAAGAGTAGTAAGCATTGCTCGCATAGGGTGTCTAAATGCAAGAGCGTCAAGTATCCACTTAGGAGGGCGTGGAGCGAGGGGTGTCTGGCTCTGGTGGCTTCTTCTGGATCAGCTCATTCCTCGCCGTCTTCTTCGCCGGTGGTGGTGGCAAAATCTCAATTGGCGGCGTGTAGTGAGGAGTAAAGAAAGATCTCAAGGGTATTTCTTCTGGAATCAATGACTGTTATTTTAAGATTGAAAAAAAATTTCAGATTGAAAATTTATCTGATCCTTCACTATAAATAGCCATTAACATTTCCAGATAATAACCTGTCTTCGGAATCTCCTGTAAAGTTTTTGATAATATACATGGGCATCACGTCTTCTTGATTGAAATGTCGAAGTGGCAGGCCGGTGAGGTGGGTGGCATCCCACCGGCGGCTGCATTTGTTGAATAATTCCCAGAAGAATTAAAAATAACGAGATGAATTTTCGGGTTTTGATTCTCGGTCGTTCTAATAAATTAAAAGGTTAATTTTGACTCTACACTACGAATTTTTTTAAAAACCTCATTAAATTAATAGTCTTGACAAATCAAACCTTTAACTACCTAAAACTTAACAAATCAATTTCTGACGGCCCTCGATCACCCCCGTTCTCCGTGTGCCGGGATCAGGGGGTCGTTCCTCACTTTATAAATTAATTTGTAAAAAATACCAAACGATATTCAATTTACTTCAAATTTTTATCACATGTTCACCATATCATGAAAAAATAATCTAAAAATTTTCGTGATTTTATAACATTTGTATGATTTATTATAATTGTTTTATAAACTAGTTATATAAAATTACAATAAATCGTAAGTGTTATAAAATCACGAAACTCTTTCCATGATGTGGTAAAGTTTTTAAATAAATTGAATATCGTTTAATATTTTTTAAAAATTAATTTATAAAGTAAAGAAAAAACGATGTCCCTTATAAATTAATTTAAAAAAAATATCAAACAATATTCAATTTACTTGAAATTTTTACTACATGTTCATCAAATCATGGGAAGATAATCTGGAAAGTGTGTGATTTTATGTACGATTTATTGTAATTTTAGTTAACTATTTTATAAAACAATTATAATAAATTATACAAGTATTAGAAAATCGCGAAAATTTCAGATTGTCTTCCCATGATGTGGTGAACATGTGATAAAAATTTCAAAGAAATTAAATATCGTTTGATATTTTTTAAAAATTAATTTATAAAGTAAAGAAAAAACGATGTCCCTTATAAATTAATTTAAAAAAAATATCAAACAATATTCAATTTACTTGAAATTTTTACTACATGTTCATCAAATCATGGGAAGATAATCTGGAAAGTGTGTGATTTTATGTATGATTTATTGTAATTTTAGTTAATTATTTTATAAAACAATTATAATAAATTATACAAGTATTAGAAAATCGCGAAAATTTTCAGATTGTCTTCCCATGATGTGGTGAACATGTGATAAAAATTTCAAAGAAATTAAATATCGTTTGATATTTTTTAAAAATTAATTTATAAAGTAAAGAAGAAACGAAAATCCCTATCCCAGAACGACGCCCCAATCTTGGAGAACGACACTAGATCCTGTCAAACGGAGAACTGGGGGTGATCGGGGGCCCCAGAAGTTGATTTGTTAAGTTTTGAATAGTCTAAGATTTTATTTGTTATGATTGTTAGTTCAAAAAGATTTAAAAGAAAAGAGTTAAATTAGATTTTATACTAAATTAAAAACACCAACGAGGATACATTGGTTGTGTCGGACGAAGGAACGTTTTCTTAAGACAACAACAAAGGACAACGTGACAAGGAAGGACGACAATTTTATGTCTGCTTTTGGAAGCAGAAATTATTTTAATATTAAACTCTACCTGTCGATTAGATATTATATGCCCATATAATGTTTGTATTTTAGGAATACCCGCTATCTGTTTTATTTTTGAGGAACTAATTCTTGGAGTTTTGTTTTTGTTCTAACAGTCAACAGCAAACCATGCCAGTTTTATTTTGACGTGTTGGAAAATATAGGTTTGGCGATTTACTTTCCTAAGAATGTGCATGTGGTTATAAAATAAATCTATTTTCAATTTAATCTTTAAAATTAACTATATATTTTCTCTCACAATCATTTTTATTTCTCATTCATTTTATGTTATAATAATTGAATATCATAGTTTGGTAACTATACTCAAAGAATGAATGTTTAAGTTCAACTTCTCCAATGGTAGAGAGAAACGTAGCAAGAAGCTTGCCTAAACTTGTTTAACTGTTTTAACTGCCACCTAACCTAATTAACCTTAATTGGAGCCTAACTTTTTTTTATTGTAACTTAAGTTGCATGAAATAACATTAAAATGTACTTAACCCGAGCCCTAACCCTAACCCTAACCCTAATCTATTGATCTCAATAATTTGATGTTACTTACCTTGAAGTGTTTGATTGAATGTCACGTGTTAAAATAAGAATAAATAAATAAAAACTAGCCATCGATCCATTTCTATCTATCCTTATTCTAATATTGCATGAAATTATAAGATTGTTAAACCTAGTTTTAACATTCTTTTTCGGTTTTAGTGAGCATTAAAGTAACTAGTTGAGCATGTTTGGAAATAACAATAACGAAATTGATGGGAACAATAATAATATTACCGCTGTAAGACATAAAGAGTACTGATCAGAATAATTTCTAAGAAAGATTGTACTAAACAATCTCCTAGACAGAATTATATTTTTAAATATGTTTTCATGAAAGGTTGGAGGGGTTAAAAACGGTCCCATTTAAAACCCAGTCTGCTTAGACAGAACTTACTTACACAGTACAATTACACCACTAAATAAGTGGTAGGAGAATCGATAGCAGATACGATCCGAAAAATACAAAAAATATTTTCCCACACCGTAAAATTATAATGGCCAAGAAGTAAGAGAAATAATGGCTAAAATGAACACCGAGAATTTTACTTAGAAACCCAAATCAGCAAAAAACCACAGAGACTGAGTCTCGAAAGATCTCACTATGGAAAATAGGATTTACAATATTTTGCTAGATATTGAATATGTCGAAAGATCTCACTATGGAAAATAGGATTTACAATATTTTGCTAGATATTGAATAGTCTAGAAAATATTCACTAAGAGAAATCACCTCTCTTAGAATTCTCACTGTACTCAAAAGCATCTCACCTATTTTCCTTCACCCTCTTTCTTTTCTCTCACTCCAAAATAATCCTCACTATTTCTCTCCCTTTTCTCCAGAGAAGATTTCTTCTCTTCTCTATTTCTCCTTCGATTTTTTTTTGGATGCATAAAGGTGTGCTTGAAGCCTATATAAATAGAGGCTTCAAGGAGACACCTTCCTTGAAGGAAGGTGGGCACAGCGAATGGAGACTTTAAAAGTCTCCATTCACACACAAAGAATGCAGCCACATTAATGGCATAGGTCCTCCAACATTAAGGAGGGACCTTACAAATTCATTTTTAATTTCTAAAAAGAGAAATTATTTCAGTTGAATTTTTTAACTTTAATCTTTCCCGCCATAATAACGAGACTCTGATACCACTTGTTAGGAAATAACAATAACGAAATTGGTGGGAACAATAATAATACTACCGCTGTAAGACGTGGAGAGTACTGATTATAATAATTCCTAGGAAAAATTGTACTAAACAATCTCCTAGACATAATTATCTTTCAAAATAAGTTCTTAGGAAAGGCTGGAGGGGTAACAAATGGTCCAACTTAAAACCCAATCTCCTTAGACAGAACTTATTTACACAGCACAATTACACCACTAAATAAGCTGCATGAGAACAATAGCAGATGAGATTCAAAAAATACCAAGAATACTTTCCTACGCCGTAAAATTATGACGGCTAAGAAGTAAGAGAAATAATGACTAAAATAAACACCGAGAATTTTACGTGGAAACTGTAACACCCAACAATCTCGGCCAGGTAATTTTCTTAACCATTTTAATTGTCACTCTTTATGATTTTAAATTTAATGTCAATACTTATTTATTACAAGTTGAGTGAAACTAGGCTGGGTGGCAAGTTGGTAATTAAGGTGAATTTTTATTGGTATAAATAGGTTATGGGAATTCTTAAACCTCATTAAGACCTCACTGTAGCCGACATTTCCTCTATCGGCGATTCCCTTCCTTCCAGAGCTCCCTCTCTGCCAGCTATTCCTTTGCCGGCGACCAGTTCTTCAGCCTCCACTTCGACAATCCACACTCTAGGTAAGATTTAGACAATGTAGTTACATGGTAGTTACTTAGAGCTCTGTCTTCAGCTAGAACTTGAGGTTTCGGATTCTTCACTAACAGAGTAATGGTAGTGACAATCATGATCTGTGTTTAGTAATGACATTTCCGATTCGATTCTGGACATTTAGATAACAGACCATGTTTGGTTGCTAGATTTAATCCGGTTATTTAGGTTCTGGAAGTTTAATCTGTACACACTAGGCGCTCGACTATGAAGATTTAGAAATATTTATGTTAGATACTAGGATGACTTTTAGTTAGGATTTTGATTTAACACTGTAATGCGAAATGTTTCTAGGTGAAGAAGTTTGAAGGGAAGTGCTCAAGTTGCTAAGGAAACCAGGTAAGTGAGTGAGTAAGATTCCCGGCCATTAAGGCCCTACATCACAAGGGTACTAGGTAGAAGTTGTCTATGAGGTTTAAAGATTTTCTGTGCTATTGTCTGTTTAGTTATGGTGCTCGAGTTGATGTTATGATCCTTTGATGAATGAATGGCTTGTTCAGTAGTCTGATGAACAAAGATTACTCATGCTCATGCATCATGATTGTTTTCCCAAGTATATGAAAATGTTTTAAGTGCATGAATTCTCCCATGAACAAGATATGAATATGAAACTTATGCAACAAGGATTAAGAGAGGGTTGGGGGCGGTTTGGCGTATGTCACTGTCCAAAAGGAGGACCATGAATATGACCCGCAAGGGACTAAGTACACTCTCACTGTCAACCCCCTTTTCGGCACAAATCTTCCCTTAATCCATATGATGAAAACGATGAACATGAACAAGAACAAGAACACGAAAAGATCATGAACATGTGTTTCTTTAACTTGTGCATTCATGCATACATGTTAGCATTGCATTCCTTACTAAGCATTAGGCTTATAGTTTAAACCTTATGATGTAGGTGAAGAACTACCAGGTGAGGATTTCAAGTCTAATGAGGATGATTAAGGCTGGTTGCTGAAAGGTACTCAGGGTGACAGATTGGTGGCTGGGAAGACGATTTAAACTCCTGGTTACTACCTTTATCATGTTAGTGAGGTTATGAATATTGAGGTCTATGTAGGGTGTTTTCTTAATACAATGGATACTGGAACCTGACTGACTAACTTTTGAGTTTGAGAATGATCGTGAAATAATAGAATGATCTGTTTTGTTAGAGTCTCTCGCTACACATATTCTAGATGATGTTATGGTCCAACTGTGTGTTAGTTTATTCAGTCATGTTAAAATTTGTGAAAGTCTGAGAGTTTCCTGTCTATCGGATGATGTCTTCCATCAGATGAAGTCTTCCATCGGATGATGTCTTCCATCGGATGAAGTCTTCTATCGGATGATGTCTTCCATCGGATGAAGTCTTCTATCTGATGGTGTCTTCCATCGGATGAAGTCTTCCATCGGATCATGTCTTCTATCGGAATGAAGTTTAATGAGTCACGTGCTGTGCGTGTGTCAATCGGTAGAAGTCGATATTAAGTCTTGTCGTTTTGTGATCGAAAGGAGTATAATGAGTCACGTGCTGTGCGTGTGTCATCGGTAGAGGTAGGTTTTCCATTATCGGCATGAGTATGTATTAAGTCTTGTCGTTTTGTGATCGAAAGGAGTATAATGAGTCACGTGACGTGCATGTGTCAATCGGTAGAAGTCGATATTAAGTCTTGTCGTTTTGTGATCGAAAGGAGTATAATGAGTCACGTGATGTGCATGTGTCAATCGGTAGAAGTCGATATTAAGTCTTGTCGTTTTGTGATCGAAAGGAGTATAATGAGTCACGTGATGTGCATGTGTCAATCGGTAGAAGTCGATATTAAGTCTTGTCGTTTTGTGATCGAAAGGAGTATAATGAGTCACGTGCTGTGCGTGTGTCAATCGGTAGAAGTCGATATTAAGTCTTGTCGTTTTGTGATCGAAAGGAGTATAATGAGTCACGTGACGTGCATGTGTCAATCGGTAGAAGTCGATATTAAGTCTTGTCGTTTTGTGATCGAAAGGAGTATAATGAGTCACGTGACGTGCATGTGTCAATCGGTAGAAGTCGATATTAAGTCTTGTCGTTTTGTGATCGAAAGGAGTATAATGAGTCACGTGACGTGCATGTGTCAATCGGTAGAAGTCGATATTAAGTCTTGTCGTTTTGTGATCGAAAGGAGTATAATGAGTCACGTGACGTGCATGTGTCAATCGGTAGAAGTCGATATTAAGTCTTGTCGTTTTGTGATCGAAAGGAGTATAATGAGTCACGTGATGTGCATGTGTCAATCGGTAGAAGTCGATATTAAGTCTTGTCGTTTTGTGATCGAAAGGAGTATAATGAGTCACGTGACGTGCATGTGTCAATCGGTAGAAGTCGATATTAAGTCTTGTCGTTTTGTGATCGAAAGGAGTATAATGAGTCACGTGACGTGCATGTGTCAATCGGTAGAAGTCGATATTAAGTCTTGTCGTTTTGTGATCGAAAGGAGTATAATGAGTCACGTGCTGTGCGTGTGTCAATCGGTAGAAGTCGATATTAAGTCTTGTCGTTTTGTGATCGAAAGGAGTATAATGAGTCACGTGACGTGCATGTGTCAATCGGTAGAAGTCGATATTAAGTCTTGTCGTTTTGTGATCGAAAGGAGTATAATGAGTCACGTGACGTGCATGTGTCAATCGGTAGAAGTCGATATTAAGTCTTGTCGTTTTGTGATCGAAAGGAGTATAATGAGTCACGTGACGTGCATGTGTCAATCGGTAGAAGTCGATATTAAGTCTTGTCGTTTTGTGATCGAAAGGAGTATAATGAGTCACGTGATGTGCATGTTTCCAATTCTCTTCGGCTAAGTGTCTTAACGTTTTGTCTAATTATAAACGTTGTCTACTTATTGGGTTTTCCGCTGTACAGTTGAGGATTAAAGATAAAATTATAATCACTGAGAGAAAATTTAAAATTTTCCGTAATTTCTCTTAGTTCAGTTCAATGTTTTGAGTATCGAAACCGGGTCTGGCAGACTCGGGGCGTTACAGAAACCAAAATCGAGAAAAAACCATGGGGACCAAGTCCAGAAAGATCTCACTATGAAAAATAAGATTTACAATATTTTTTTAGATATCGAATAGTCTAGAAAATATTCACTAAGAGAAATCACCTCTCTTAGAATTCTAACTGTACTAAAAAACACCTAATCTATTTTCCCTCACCCTCTTTCTTTTCTCTCCATCCAAAATAATCCTCACTATTTCTCTCTCTTTTCTCTAGAGAAGATTTCTTATCTTCTCTATTTTTCCTTCGATTTTTTTTTTTTGGATGCATAAAGGTGTGCTTGAAGCTTCTATTTATAGAGGTTTCAAAGAGACATCTTCCTTGAAGGAAAGTAGGTGCAGGGAATGGAGACTTTAAAAGACTCTATTACCACACAAAGAATGCAGCCACATTATGTAACGACCCAACATTTTATAACTCGGTTTGCTACTCGTAATGCTGAAACATAACTAAGACAATCTGGGAAGGGTTTTAAAACTTCACTCCACGGTCGAAATTCGACTTTTATAAAAGTAAAAAGTAAGACGTTAAAACTTGCAGCGGAAAAATATTTATATATAACAGGGTTAAAACAAATCACTAAAACAATTCCTATATAACTGTTAGATGATAGAAACCATCGGCCAAAAAGAACCCAGGACATAAAGGTTTTGAATATTTAAATGTCTTAAAATTTAAAAAAATAACCTCCGCCAAATAGTCCCAGCGGTAGAAGTAAAAATAGAAGACTTCTTCCGCCAAACAGTGTCAGCGGTGGAAGCAGAAACAGAAGACTTCTTCCGCCCAAACAGTGTCAGGAAGCAGAAACCAAACAGTGTCAGCGGTGGAAGCAGAAACAGAAGACTTCTTCCGCCAAACAGTGTCAGCGGTGGAAGCAGAAACAGAAGACTTCTTCCGCCAAACAGTGTCAGCGATGGAAGCAGAAACAAAAGACTTCTTCCGCCAAACAGTGTCAGCGGTGGAAGCAGAAACAGAAGACTTCTTCCGCCAAACAGTGTCAGCGGTGGAAGCAGAAACAGAAGACTTCTTCCGCCAAACAGTGTCAGCGGTGGAAGCAGAAACAGAAGACTTCTTCCGCCAAACAGTGTCAGCGGTGGAAGCAGAAACAGAAGACTTCTTCCGCCAAACAGTGTCAGCGGTGGAAGCAGAAACAGAAGACTTCTTCCGCCAAACAGTGTCAGCGGTGGAAGCAGAAACAGAAGACTTCTTCCGCCAAACAGTGTCAGCGGTGGAAGCAGAAACAGAAGACTTCTTCCGCCAAACAGTGTCAGCGGTGGAAGCAGAAACAGAAGACTTCTTCCGCCAAACAGTGTCAGCGGTGGAAGCAGAAACAGAAGACTTCTTCCGCCAAACAGTGTCAGCGGTGGAAGCAGAAACAGAAGACTTCTTCCGCCAAACAGTGTCAGCGGTGGAAGCAGAAACAGAAGACTTCTTCCGCCAAACAGTGTCAGCGGTGGAAGCAGAAACAGAAGACTTCTTCCGCCAAACAGTGTCAGCGGTGGAAGCAGAAACAGAAGACTTCTTCCGCCAAACAGTGTCAGCGGTGGAAGCAGAAACAGAAGACTTCTTCCGCCAAACAGTGTCAGCGGTGGAAGCAGAAACAGAAGACTTCTTCCGCCAAACAGTGTCAGCGGTGGAAGCAGAAACAGAAGACTTCTTCCGCCAAACAGTGTCAGCGGTGGAAGCAGAAACAAAAGACTTCTTCCGCCAAACAGTGTCAGCGGTGGAAGCAGAAACAAAAGACTTCTTCCGCCAAACAGTGTCAGCGGTGGAAGCAGAAACAAAAGACTTCTTCCGCCAAACAGTGTCAACGGTGGAAGTAGAAACAGAACAAATCTTCCGATTGACAACGTCTACCGATAGACAACATCTACCAATAGACAACATCTACCAATAGACAACTTCTACCGATAGACAACTTCTACCGATAGACAATATCTACCGATAGACAACAGAACAACACATCAACCATTTACACTCTAAACAAATGAACAACTCTAATTGCTAAAAGAACTAGTAAATTTTTTTGTAATCATTCAAAACAACTTGAATCCACAACTTACTAAAAATTTAGAAAAATAACTCCCATAAAAAATCAACCACGTTTTATCCTCAGAATCATTTCAAAAGCACAACGAAACATTTAAAACTATCACTACTATTAGAAATACTAAAACTACCAATGTCATTAAAATTCTCAGCATAGTTAAACTAAACAATTGTTCGCTAAACTTTCACGCCTATTGCCACAAGTTAAACCACCCCATCAGTTTACCAAGTCGACGCATGAATATACTCCTCCAACCAGCCTAGTCCCCATCATGCTCAGAGAACACACCTGCTGACACTTCTTCACCTACATCACAAAACTCATCTATTAGCCTAATGCTAAATAAGTATAGCAATAATGTAATGAAATGCTGGAACATAAATCTTATTTATGCAGTTTCTACTTTCGCAACTCAGTTGAATTCATAATCGTTTTCTACTGATCTGATCCTTCTGTCCATTGGGAAGTGGATCAATTTTTCCAAAGTCATATATCCTCTAACTCAATTAAGGGGCGGATTAGTTCTCTTAATAGCTGATCTGATCCTTCTGTCCATTGGGAAGTTGATCAATTTTCCCAAAGTCATAATCCTCTAACTCGATTAAGAGGCGGATTAGTTCCTTTAATAGTTGATCTGGTTAATTCTGTTCATGCCTTACCAAGCCATTACATGTAAATTCATTTTCGTAAGCTTTCAAAACAATCATGATACATGACGTACTGGAAAACACACAAAACATTCATAAATCCTACTATTTTGTGATGTAGGCCCGAAGGCGCACACAAACTCTACTTACCTGGTTTCCTGAAAGCTTGGTTGAAGTCTACCTCGAGAGTTTGCTCAAACCTAAAAGCATAAATCGAGCATTAATTAAATCTTCACTAAACTTCATTCTAACCATCCAGAAATCTAAGAAAACTAATTTGAGAGCTCTGTTCAAAGTGCATTCCTGATTCATCTCAAAACCGAGACTATCTCCACATACGGACATTCTCAAAACTCACCTTTACAATCCCCTCAATCATCGATAATCACAAATGTAGCAAGGAATCAAGGTAAAACTGACCTAGTTGAAGAAGAATCGGTCGGGAGAATCACCGAGAAGAAGTCTGCTGAGCGAGCTGAACGCCAAATGAGGAAATGAAACAGTAGCGGCTAAAACTCTTAGTTAACCTTTTTTATACACTTGTCTTCACCAATTACACATTTGCCCCTAGCTAACCAAACCTTAACCTATTAAAGCAACCAATCATAATCACTTGTTTTTCATAAAATAAGAGTCACAAATAAGAAATGCTGTTATTAATTAAGGTGGACAATACCGGTTGCTACAATCTACCCTCCTTATAAGAATTTTGTCATCAAAATTCAGTGCTTAAATAGCTCCGGATAACGGCTCATCATGTCATGTTGGAGCTCCCAAGTTGCCTCCTCAACATTGTGGTTATGTCATAAGACTTTCACTAGCTGAACCTCCTTGTTACGCAGCACTTTTGTTGCATAGTCCAGAATTTCCACTGGTTTCTCTTCATAGGTAAGGGTAGGATGAATTTCAATGTTCTGCTGTTCCACAACTTGAGTTGGGTTCCGCATACATTTCTTCAGCATAGAAACATGGAACACATTGTGAATTCCTTCCATAGAGGTTGGCAATTGTAACTGATAGGCTGTCTTCCCAACCCTCTTCAATATTGAGAATGGTCCGATGTATTTAGGATTCAACTTACCTCTCTTCCCAAATCTTACAACTCCCTTAAACGGTGAAACTTTAAGAAAAACCTCATCATCAACTTCAAACTCTAATTCTCTACGTCTTTTATCAGCATAGCTTTTCTGTTGGCTTTGAGCTGTCAAGATCCGTTGTAGGATAAGAGAAATCTTCTCTACTGTTTGTTGCACAATGTCAGGACCAATCAATCGTGCTTCTCCAACTTCATCCCAGTACAATGGAGATCTACACTTTCGTCCATATAATGCTTCGTATGGTGCCATGCCTATTGTTGCATGGAAACTGTTATTATAAGAAAATTCCACCAAAGATAAATACTTACTCCAAGAACCCTGAAAATCTAACGTGCATGCTCGAAACATATCTTCCAATGTTTGAATAGTCCTATCAGATTGTCCATCTGTTTGAGGGTGAAAAGCTGTACTAAAATTGAGCTGTGTACCCATAGCCTTATGTAAACTCTTCCAAAACTTAGATGTGAATCTAGAATCTCGGTCTGAAACTATAGTGATTGGAACCCCATGCAGTCGCACAATCTCATGTACATACAATTCAGCGAGCTGATCCATCGAGTATGTCATCTTTATTGGCAGAAAATGGGCAGATTTGGTTAGACGATCAACTATCACCCAAATTGCATCATGTCCTCTTGCCGTCCTAGGCAATCCTACAACAAAGTCCATCGTTATTTGTTCTCATTTCCATTCGGGAACTGGTAAATGTTGCAATGTTCCTGCAGGTCTTTGATGTTCAGCTTTAACCTATTGGCAAATCAAACACGATCCAATGTATTCCGCCACACTTCTTTTCATATTTGGCCACCAATAGTGTTGTTTAAGATCTCTGTACATTTTTGTACTTCCAGGATGAACAGAGAATCTAGAAGAATGAGCTTCCGAAAGGATCTTTTTTCGAAGTTCTTCATTTGTTGGTACAAACCATCTATTCTGAAACTTGAGAATTCCATCAATAGAATAATTGAAATCTGACTTATCGGTAGAATCCATGCATGACTTATACTTGTTGCACTCAGCATCAATCGCCTGAGCTTCCTTTATCCTCTCCAAAATAGTAGGCTTCAAGGATATAGTAGAAAGCATGGCTGACACGCTGGACACAACTTCCAGGTTAAATCTTCAGAATTCTGTCTCTAAAGCTAACGGTAAGTCAAGAATTAATGCCGACGTTGATGTTGTCACCCTATTCAATGCATCAGCCATAACATTCGCCTTGCCGGGGTGGTATTTGATCTCAAAATCATAGTCCTTAACAAACTTCAACCACCGACGTTGCCTCATGTTTAGCTCCTTCTGTGTGAAAATATACTTCAAACTTTTATGATCTGAGAATATTTCACAAGATTGTCCATACAGGTAATGCCTCCAAATCTTTAATGCAAAACTACCACAGCAAATTCCAAATCGTGTGTAGGATAATTCTTCTCATGTGTTTTCAGCTGTCTAGAAGCATAAGCTATTACCTTTCCATCTTGCATCAACACACAACCGAGACCAACTTTGGAAGCATCACAATAGATGCTAAACTTTCCATTATCAACTGGGAGTATTAGTATTGGAGCATTGGTCAGTCTCTGTTTCAAGGTCTGAAAACTATTCTCACATTCTTCAGTCCACAGATACTTCATGTTTTTCCTTGTTAACCGAGTGAGGGGTGTTGCAATCTTCGAGAATCCTTCAATAAATTTCCTATAATATCCTGCTAATCCAAGAACTTCGAATATTTGTAGCATTCTTCGGTTGGGGCCACTCCTTAACTGCCTGAACCTTAGCTGGATCGACAGATATTCCATCTCCCGAGATCACGTGACCAAGAAAGTGAACTCTGTCCAACCAAAACTCACACTTGGAAAACTTGGCATAAAGTTGATGTTGCCTTAGTACTCCCAATACCAAGGTCAGATGCCTTGCATGCTTATCCTTAGTTCGTGAATAGATTAAGATATCATCAATAAACACTATGACAAATTTATCTAAATATTCGTGGAACACTCTATTCATAAGGTCCATGAAAGCTGCTGGTGCATTTGTTAATCCAAAAGACATTACTAAGAACTCATAATGTCCATACCTTGTGCGAAAGGCAGTCTTTGGAATATCTTCGGATTTAACTTTTAATTGATAGTAACCTGACCTTAGGTCAATCTTAGAGAAGACTAGTGCACCATTAAGTTGGTCGAATAGGTCATCAATCCTTGGTAATGGATACTTGTTCTTGATAGTTAACTTATTCAATTCCTGATAATCTATGCACATACGCAACGATCCATCCTTCTTTTTGACAAAAAGGACTGGCGCACCCCATGGTGAAAAGCTAGGGCGTATGAACCCTTTCTCCAACAATTCCTCCAACTGTGTCTTTAGTTCTCTAAGTTCTGTTGGTGCTAATCTGTAAGGATTCTTAGATACAGGCTCTTGGCACCTGGGTAAACATCTACAACAAACTCTATTTCCCTATTTGGCGGCAAGCTAGGAAGGTCATCTAGAAATATTTCTGGAAAGTTTTGGACAACTAAGACATTTTGAGGACTTGCTTTTCCTACTAATTGTGTGTCTAAAACACTGGCCAAAAAGCCTAAATACTCCCTGCATGGAGAGGGTCTACAATTGATAGGAGTCATAACAGACATCTCTCTACCCTTTTTCACAGCTTGAAAGGTATGACTCAAACCACCAGGGGGTTGAAAACTAACAATTCCAGTCCTACAATCGATTGTAGCATAATGCTTGAACAACCAATCCATTCATAGGATTACATCAAATCCCATTATATCCATAATAATGAGATCAGCAGGTAGATTCATACTTCCCACTAACACAACACTATCAGGCATCACTTGGTTAGAGTGCATGCGTTCACCAGAGGGTAACGCGACGTTAAACACGTGCTCAGTAGGGGTAAACTGTACATCTAACTTGGCAGCAAACGCAGACGCTATAAATGAATGTGTTGCACCATAATCTATTAAAGTGAAAGTAGGTATATAATTAATCAATATGGTACCTGACACTACAACGGGCTGATCTTTATCACCCGACTCCATCATGGAGACTATTCTCGACTTCAACTTGGCAGGGCCATGCTTTAAAGCTGGGCAGTCTCTGTTAATATGGCCAACTTTATTACAGTTGTAGCATCGAATGACTCTGGGTTTCGAGCAATCCTTGAATGTGTGTCCAACTTCTTCACAGTTGAAACACTTTCCCGTCCCAAACCTGCACTCGCCCGGGTGATTCTTCAAACATTTCAGACATTGGGGATACTTCCCAGTATTCTATACTTTCATTCCTGTTCCTTGGCTACCCTGGCCTTCGTTGGGCCTCTTCATCCCTCTCTGTTGGTGCGGCTGAATGAACTTTCGTGGGGCTTCCTTTGGTCCAGCACACTTCATTTTTGCTTCTTCCACTTCCAATGCTGTGGACACGACTTCTCCGTACGACAAACCTTTAATACCTGAAAACTTGACTCCTCTATAAATCTCCGGTTTCAGTCCATGCATAAATTGAAACACCTTATCCTCATTCCTGTGAACAAGATGTCCAGTAAACCTGGACAGGGACTCAAACTGTCTATTGTACTCAGACACGGACCCCGTCTGCTTCAAGTTCAGAAACTCCACCTTCTTTGCGACCTGGACGGTGCTGTTAAAGTATTTCTCATAGAAAATTTCCTTGAATTGTGGCCAAGACATAGCCAGAACATCAGTGGTGGTCTCCATTGTTTCCCACCAAAGTAGATCATCCCCAGCCAAATGGAACGTTGCCAAAGTGACTTTGTCTCCTTCTCTAATGTTGGCACATCTGAATATGCTCTCAATCTTTCTAAGTTATTCTTCGGCAACAATCGGATTAGATGATTTTCCATCAAATGTGGGCGGTTGTAGTCTACGAAATCTATCTCCCGATTGCTCATTGCTGTAACACGAGTTGGCACTTCCTTATACCTCTCGGTTCAACAGTACTTCTAATTGATCGGACTGCTGACGCACCAGATCTGTCTACTGACGCACCAAATCTGTCAGCTGCCTAATCACACTAGGATCCTCCTCACGTCTCAAATTTGGCATCTCTCTCGGTACTCTTGGTCTTCCTGGTCGTCTAGCCATTTTGCTATATTCCTGGACAAGGTTAATTACTCTCATAAATATCTAATAACTAAGGTTAACATAAACACTTACAGTTGTTGGAGTACTTCCATGCGACGATCGGCACTGATGAGTAATCTTTTGAACGGTTTAACAAGATGTCTCTAATACCATACTGTAACGACCCAAAATTTTATAACTCGGTTCGCTACTCATAATGCTGAAACATAACTAAGACAATCTAGGAAGGGTTTTAAAACTTCACTCCACGGTCGAAATTCGACTTTTATAAAAGTAAAAAGTAAGACGTTAAAACTTGCAGCGGAAAAATATTTGTATAAAACAGGGTTAAAACAAATCACTAAAACAATTCTTATGTAACTGTTAGATGATAGAAACCATCGGCCAAAAAGAACCGAGGGCATATAGGTTTTGAATATTTAAATGTCTTAAAATTTCAAAAAAACAACCTCCGCCAAATAGTCCCAGCGGTAGAAGCAGAAATAGAAGACTTCTTCCGCCAAACAGTGTCAGCGGTGAAAGCAGAAACAGAAGACTTCTTCCGCCAAACAGTGTCAGCGGTGGAAGCAGAAACAAAATACTTCTTCCGCCAAATAGTGTCAGTGGTGGAAGTAGAAACAGAACACATCTTCCGATTGACAACATCTACCGATAGACAACATCTACCGATAGACAACTTCTATCGATAGACAACTTCTACCGATAGATAGCATCTACCGATAGACAACATCACAACGCATCAACCATTTACACTCTAAACAAATGAACAACTCTAACTGCTAAAAGAACTAGTAAATTTTTTTGTAATCATTCAAAACAACTTGAATCCACAACTTACTAAAAATCCAGAAAAATAACTCCCATCAAAATCAATCACGTTTTATCCTCAGAATCATTTCAAAAGCACAACGAAACATTTAAAACTATCACTAGTATCAAAAATACTAAAACTACCAATGTCATTAAAATTCTCAACATAGTTAAACTAAACAATTGTTCGCTAAACTTTCACGCCTATTGCCATAAGTTAAACCGCCCCATCAGTTTACCAAGTCGACACATGAATATACTCCTCCAACCAGCCTAGTCCCCATCATGCTCAGAGAACACACCTGCTGACACTTCTTCACCTACATCACAAAACTCATCTATTAGCCTAATGCTAAATAAGTAGAGCAATAATGTAATGAAATGCTAGAACATAAATCCTATTTATGCAGTTTCTACTTTCGCAACTCAGTTGAATTCATAATCATTTTTTGCTGATCTGATCCTTCTATGCATTGGGAAGTGGATCAATTTTCCCAAAGTCATACATTCTCTAACTCTCTTAATAGTTGATCTTATTAATTCTTTTCATGCCTTACCATGCCATTACATGTAAATTTATTTTCGTAAGCTTTCAAAACAATCATGATACATGACGTACTGGAAAACACACAAAACATGCATAAATCCTACTGTTTTGTGATGTAGGCCCGAAGACGCACACAAACTCTACTTACCTGGTTTCCTGAAAGCTTGGTTGAAGTCTACCTCGGGAGTTTGCTCAAACCTAAAACCATAAATCGAGCATTAATTAAATCTTCACTAAACTTCATTCTAACCATCCAGAAATCTAATCTAACTCGATTAAGGGGCGGATTAGTTCTCTTAATAGTTGATCTCATTAATCTTTTTCATGCCTTACCATGCCATTACATGTAATTTATTTTCGTAAGCTTTCAAACAATCATGATTACATGACGTACTGGAAAACACACAAAACATGCATAAATCCTACTGTTTTGTGATGTAGGCCCGAAGAGCACACAAACTCTACTTACCTGGTTTCCTGAAAGCTTGGTTGAAGTCTACCTCGGGAGTTTGCTCAAACCTAAAACCATAAATCGAGCATTAATTAAATCTTCACTAAACTTCATTCTAACCATCCAGAAATCTAAGAAAACTAATTTGAGAGCTCTGTTCAAAGTGCATTCCTGATTCATCTCAAAACCGAGACTATCCCCACATACGGCATTCTCAAAACTCACCTCTACAATCCCCTCAATCATCGATAATCACAAATGTAGTAAGGAATCAAGGTAAAACTGACCTAGTTGAAGAAGAATTGGTTGGGAGAATCGCCTAGAAAAAGTCTGCTGAGCGAGCTGAACGCCAAATGAGGAAATGAAACAGTGGCGGCTAAAACTCTTAGCTAACCTCTTTTATACACTTGTCTTCACCAATTACACATTTGCCCCTAGCTAGCCAAACTTTAACCTATTAAAGCAACCAATCATAATCACTTGTTTTCCATAAAATAAGAGTCACAAATAAGAAATGCTGTTATTAATTAAGGTGGACAATACCGGTTGCTACACATTAATGGCATGGGTCTCTCATCATTAAGAAGGGACCCTACAAATCTTCCCCTCCCGACTTATGATGAGGTATCTCCAATCCTGCTGAACCTATATAGAATTCATGCTATTTCTTTGCAAAGCCTTTTTCATCATGTTAGAGCCATTGTCATCTGTGTGAATCTTCTCACGATACACTTGCTTGTTGTCCAACACATCTCATATCCAATGGTACTTGATATCTATGTGTTTTGATTTTGAATGAAAGCTCAGGTTCTTGCTCAAATAAATAGCACTTTGACTGTCACAATACAAGATATACTTATCTTGTTGATGACCCAATTCTGTCAGAAATTTTTGCATTCACAAAATTTCTTTACAGGCTTCTATAGCCACAATAAACTCAACTTCTTTTGTAGACAATGCAATTGATTTTTGCCGCTTAGATTGCCATCAAACTGCTTCCCCTTCAAATATAACTAAATACCCTGATGTTGATTTTCTGGAGTCAATGTCTCTAGCCATGTCTGCATCAGTATAGCCGATCAACGAACCCTTCTCACTTTAAAAACACAAACTAAATTCAGAAGTACCTTTAATATACCTATGAATCCACTTCACTGCATTCCAATGCTCTTTGTCTGAATTCGTTAGAAATTGAGTAACTACTCTAACAGAATGTGAAATATTAGGTCTCCTACAAACTATGACATACATCAAGCTTTTCCTTCTTCAGTTGAAGGACTTTGTTTGGAAGTAAGTTTGTAATATTTAGCAAAAGAAGTCCTGACCGGTTTTGCCTTCTTCATATAGAATCGGCTGAGAACTTTCTGGATATATTTCTCTTGTGATAGCCACAATTTTTCATTTTCCCTAATACGTGTGTTTCTCATCCCAAGCATCTGTTTTGCCAGTCCTAAGTCTTTCATGGCAAAAGACATGTTAAGTTCATTCTCTAACTTAACAATCTTTTCTTTGTCTGAGCCCATAATCAACATGTCGTCGACATAGAGTAGGAGGATTATAAATGTACCATCCATGAATTTTTTCACGAACACACAATGGTATGAGGAAGTTTTCTTGTACCCTTGATTTCCCATAAAGAAATCGAACTTCTTGTACCATTGTCTTGAGACTTGCTTTAATCCATACAGATTCTTCTTTAATTTACACACCAGATGTTCCTTTCCCTTGACAACGAACCCTTCTAGTTGTTCCATGTAAATCTCTTCTTCTAATTAACTATACAAGAAGGCGGTCCTCGATCTCCAAATTAAGACTTGAGACTAATCCAAGTACCACCCGAATGGATGACATTTTCACAAGTGAAATTTTTTTCTCAAAGTCAACTTTCTTCTTTTGACCAAAGTCTTTTACGACCAGTTGTGCCTTATACTTTGGTTGCTAATTTTTGTCTTTGAGTCTGTATACTTTGAGTGCCTTTCTCCCTTTTGGAAGCTGAACCAACTCATAAGTATGGTTCTCATGCAATGATCTCATCTCATCTTGCATTGCATCCAACTAGTTCTTCTCTTATTGATGCTCCATAGCTTCCTTATAGCACCCAGGTTCATCGCCACCAATGATCATTACGTACTCGTTTACAAAGTACTTTCTCGATGGTTAACGATATCTTGTTGACCTTGTTGACTCTGGTTCTGGAACTAGTTCAAGAGAAGTCTCTATTTCTCTATGGTCAACATTAACAGTTGCTTGATCAATGGATTTGCTAGCATTTCCCCCGTCAAAAGTTGATTTCACTTGATCAACTTTTACTAGATGCTCATAAATAATTTCCATATCTTTCTTCTTGTCTTCAATGGTCCGATCTTCAAAGAAGACAACATCTCGGCTTCTGACAATCTTCTTGTCAATTGGATCCCAAAGCCTATATCCGAATGCATCACTTCCGTATCCGAGGAATATGCATTCCTTAGCTTTGCTGTCTAGCTTGGACTTCTCATCTTTAGGAATATGGATGAATGCTTTGCATCCAAACACCTATAGATGTTTATAAGAGACCTCATTTTCTGTCCATAGTCTGTTTGGCACTTCTCCACTTAGAGGTTCTGATGGAGACAAGTTGATGACATTTACTGTAGTATTCATTGCTTCTTCTAGAATGTTTTGGGAAGTTTTGAATGTGATAACATGCACCTTATTTTCTTCACGATAGTTCTGTTTCTTCTTTCTACAACGCCATTTTGTTGAGGAGTCTTTGGAACAGATCTTTCGTGCCTGATCCAGTGCATTTTGCAATATTCATCGAATCATCCTATATATTCATCATCATTATCTGTGTGAATGCATTTTAACTTCTTTCTAGTTTCTCGCTCTGTGAAAACATGAAACTGTTTGAAAACATTAAACACCTCATCTTTGGTCTTGAGTGCATAAGCTCAAACATTCCTTGAGTGATGATCAATAAATGCGCCCATGTATTAGGCACCTCCTAACGTTTTCATTGACATAGGACCACAGACATTTGAGTAAATAACTTCTAACACTTCTGGTTTTCTTGATGTTGAATTCTTCTGAAAGGAAACTTTATGTTGTTTTCACACCAAACAATGAACACAACTGGACAGAGGTTCATCGCTTAGATGTGACAAATAATCTCTTTTGCCAAGCAATTGAAGTATTTTTTTCGCTCATGTGACCAAGTCGTTTGTGCCATAACTCAATGGATGAGTAATCTTGCAAAACATTTACTGATTCTTCCTTTACAGTCACTTGAGTCACATACAAACTAGATTGTTTGATCTCTTTCGCTATAATTAGCGAACATTTGTTGGGATCCCATTTTACGCCAGCAAATTTTCTCTTGTAACCAGTCTTATCAAGAGCACCGACTAATATTAGATTTAGTTTAATATCTAAAATATGTCTGATATCTTTAAGCACCAACTCACATCCTGTGTTGGTCTTTGGATACAGATCTCTCATTTTCTAATTATTTTGAAAACGTGACTATTCCCATTTTAACAATGCCAAAATCACCGCTGGTGTAAGATGAAAAATACTTTACTTTTGAAGTAACATGATAAGATGCTCTAGAGTCACACACCCAACATGATTCATTTATAGTGAGGTTGACAGCATCTTTGCATACAATAACATCTTCACCCTCAGAGACACCTGCAGTCGACTCTTCATTTCTCCTTTAGCACCTTCTGTGCCTTGTTCTTTCTTCAACTTCTAGCAATTCTTTTTCATGTGACCCATCTTGCTACAATGATAGCACTAAACGCCCTTTTTTTTTCGACTTTGATCTTCATGACTTGCTGACTCCAGAGGCCCCACGTTCTTTTGATCTCCCTCTCGTTACTGATAAAGCCTCCGCAGAAGTAGGCTCCTTGTTATTCTATCTACTTTCTTCGTCAAGAACCGCGGCTGTAATATCGTTGAATATCAATGTTGTTTTTGCAGTACCGTTGAACAAATTTATAATGAGGTGATTATATCAATCTGACAAACTTTGAAGTAAAAAAAATAATAAAAGATATTCAATTTATTTGAAATGTTTACCACATTTTCATTACATCATGAGAAAATAATCTGGAAAGTTTCGTGATTTTATAGCACTTGTACAATTTATTGTAATTTTAGTTAATTATTTTATAAAATAATTATAATAAATCATACAAGTATTAGAAAATCACGAAAATTTACAGATTATCTTTCCATAATATGGTGAATATGTGGTAAAAATTTCAACTAAATTGAATATCGTTTGATATTTTTTAAAAATTAATTTATAAAGTAAAGAAGAAACGGGGATTCATGTCCCATAACCACACCCCAATCCTAGAGAACAGCCCCCGATCATGGTACACGGAGAATGGGGGACTATCAGAGGTTGATTTGTTAAGTTTTAAATAATTCAAAGTTTGATTTGTTATGATTGTTAGACTAAAGAGAATTTAAAAAAAAAACTCATAATTTATGAGTTAAAGTGAATTTTATCCTGAGTTAAAAACACCAATTAGGACTAGGGGTGGGCAGGACCGGACCGTGGACCGGGAACCGGATCGGACCGACGGTTTCAGTCCGGGTTTTGTCCCTATTTGATGGACCGCGGTCCGGTCTTCGGTCCAAAGCCCTTGGAACCGAGGTCCTTTGGTCCGGTCCAGGTTCCAGTGTCTGAAATCCTGAAGAACCGGGACCGGACCGGTGGACCGAACTTAAAGACTCATCAGTTCCAGCCTTCCAAAGTTCCAGGGCTTACCCGACTCTCGAATTCGCCCTCCCACTTCTCGACCTCGTTGTATTAGCTGCCAACACAAGCTTGTTCTCAGGGTCATCGTTTGCAGGTGCAGGGGCTTGCGTAGCCTCCATAATTTCGTTCTTCCACGGACCCAAATTTTGTTCTACTGCATAAAAAAAATCATTAATGGAAGACGAAATAAAGTTCAAATGGAACTCTCGGAGAGGAAAGAAAATGGAAAGGAAGAAAAATTTCTACCAGTAAAATAGTGATTCGATAAAACAAAAAAAACGAAAAAAAAAATTAAAACAAAAGAATAATATGAGAAACAAGAACAAGATTAAAAGCTTTATTAGTTGATTCTAAAACAGAGAAACTGCCGTTTTTATTTCAGTCAAATCATCTAGTTCTTCGAACTCACAAAAAAAAAACCGTAGCGAAAAAAGCATACAAAATCCAAAAATCACAGTCGCAAATAAATAAAAACAAAGAATCCGACCCCATATCAAATGGTTAGAAAGAGTAGAAAGCTCAAACCTAATACAATTCTGCGATGATCTTTAGGTTCTCCATTTCGAGTCCAAGCCAAAACGCATCTTAAAGAGATCAAATTCACAAAGACGAACACAAACAAAGAAGAGCAGAGGAGCTTCATTTGCAGAGTTCAGTGACAAATTCAACAAGAAAAAAAACTCATTTCTGAGAAAATAGCGTCGCAAATCAAAACCAAGCCGAGAAGCTGAGAGCAGCACTTGCAGAATCCCTCCCGACGCCTCGCCTCTCCTGGTCGTCGGTTGGTCGTCGGGCCTCTCTCCTCACTCACAGAGTAAGGCTCGATTTTGCTGCGAATATTAGGGTGAAAAATTTTATAAATTAACAACTTAAAAAAAAAATATTAGGGTGGGAGAAACTGGGACCGGACCGAATTTTTGGTCCGGTCCAGGTTCCTCCCAGGGCCGGTTCCGGTCTTTGGGAAAAATTTTCCGAAGACTCGGTCCGATTTCGATCCGGGCTCGGGATCGGACCAAACCGGCCCGTGCCCACCCCTAACTAGGACACAACTAGGGACACATTGCTTGTGTCAGACGAATGAACGTTTTCTTAAGACAACAACAAAGGACAACGTGACACGGAAGGACAACAATTTTATGTCTACTTTTGGAAGCAGAAATTATTTTAATATTAAACTCCACCTGTCGATTAGATATTTTAGGAATATCCGCTATCTGTTTTATTTTTGAGGAACTAATTCTTGGAGTTTTGTTTTTGTTCTAAAAGTCAACAGCAAACCATGTCAGTTTTATTTTGACGTGTTGGAAAATATAGGTTTGGCGATTTACTTTCCTAAGAATGTGCAAGTGGTTATAAAATAAATCTATTTTCATTTTAATCTTTTAAATTAACTATATATTTTCTCTCACAATCATTTTTATTTCTCATTCATTTTATGTTATAATAATTGAATATCATAGTTGGTAACCATTAAAATTGATAATCCCTTGTGAAAAATAATTTTGTTTGTTATTTTTCATGATTAATTATTTTAAAAGCACAACTAACAATTGATTATTAAATAAGCTACAACAATATCAAAGTAGTTTGAAAACATGTCATAATTCAACTCCTCATTCTTAATTAAGTTTCAATTCAATTGAAGTCGCATATTTTAGTCGTTTTAGTTCTTTTATGGTTGAAACAAAATGAATTGAAAAGTTGACACCCCTACTTTGTGCTTAAATGCTTAGTAATTTTGCATGCATGCATCCAAATTTAAGTAATCATTATAGTGTTATGTAGAATCAAGGCTATTTCCAGAGCTCCTCGAGAATTTATGAACTCTTACATTTCAAAGTATCATAATCTTTAGGGTAAAATCTAAAAACAACCCTGATGTAACACCCGGCCTTTTTGTATGTAATTATTTCTCGAACCATTTCTCGAGATTAATTTAATATACATGCAATATGTGTTTTGTTGGAAAACCAAACTAATGTTTAACTAAGCATTACACTAAGTTAAAATGCATGGAAGGGTAAATTGGAGAGAAACTAAGGTTGGTGGGAGAAAACCAATGGTTGAGTGACATGTGGCAGCTTGTTGAAGAAGTTAAGTTCTTCCCCCTACGTGAAACCCTCTTCACTTCTCTTCTCTGCTCTCTCTCCTTTTTCCTCTCTGCATTCTCTCTTCCTGTCGACAAACAACCATCGAAGTTACTTCGATCTTCTCAGATTCCTTTCTGCTCATCCGCTAAGGTAAACATCTTCTAATGCTAACACATTTGGATAAGCAAAAACTATGGGTTATGCTGAAGTTTTAGGTTAAGATAGTTGGGAGAAAACTCTCGGTTTTTGTATGGAAACACATTCGTTGTTTTCTACAAGTCTGAATGGAGTTTACTGCATAATCTTCCAAGTTATTTGTTAGCATTTGCAACTTGTTTAATTTCTCTACATTGCAGCAACAGATTCGAGCGTTCCAGGGACATCCGAGCATTCTACATTGCAGCAACAGGTAAGTTCATATCCGTAGGTTGGCCCTTAGGGCCCTACATCCCGGAGGTACTAGGTTTTCTGTTCTGTTAGGTTGTTTTGGGTAGAAAGGTTATAGTTATGTTTTGAGTTGTCTATGTTCTGTTTCACCGTATGTTCTGTTATTTCTGTCATCTGCTCTCTGCCTGTTTAAGTTCAAGCACTGTTCATGCATACACGTTTTCTCTGAAAGCCATGCAAATGTCTTCTGTACACTGTTTGAAACTAAATAAGATAAAATATGACTGAAATGTACCGGTTAAGTGTGGGATGGGGACTGGCCCTCTGGTTTTATCCCTCACTGGGATTCTGAAAAATTGTCCTTGCCAAGGACCCTCTGGTTTTATCCCTCTCTGGGAATCTGAAAACTATTGAATGTGCCTGATAGTGCACCTACTGCTCGCCAGTTCCCCTATAAGCCCCACTTATACCCCTCTGCATCTGAAACGTAATGTCCTGTACTGTCACTGTATTTTTGAAAACCGCATGCATAGCATTTTGCATCACTGCATATCTATTATGTTCTTACTGAGTTTTAGACTCATAGGTGAACTCCCTGATGTAGGTACTTGTAACACCCGACATTTCGGCTAGGTGATTTTCTGACCATTTTCATTGTCACCCCCTTCTTATTTAACCTTTATGATTTAAATTTAATGTTAAGACAAATTTATTACAAGTTGAGTAAAACTAGGTTGGGTGGCAGTTTTGTAATTAAAATTGATGGATTGAGTATAAATAGGAAATGGAAACCTTAAACCTCATTTATTACCACTGTAGCCGACATTCCCTCTCGGCGATTTCTTCCCTCCCAAGTTCTTGCTCTCGGCTACCAGAACTTTCCTTTACCGACGGCTGGTTTCAGCTTGCCTTTCCTCTACGAATCCATATCCGAGGTATACATTGACATTGCGGCTATCTATTAGTTTGTTACTCTATTCTCAGCTCGGCATTTGAGTTTCGGTCTTTATCAATGGTCGTGTGATATTAGAACTTTGTGTTAACTGAGTGTGGTAACGTCATTTCCGAATCGATTCTGATCATTTAGAGTAATCAACTCAGCTTCAATCGATGGTAGAACCTATCCACCTATTTTTGGATTTCTGGCAACACGGGTATCAAACAGAGTATTTAGGAATGACTTTAGCTATTAGAGTCCTAGGACGATTTATGATTAGAGCTATTAGGACCTTTGTTTTAACTACTGTAATGTACATGTTTTAGGTGAAGAAGTTTAAAGGGAAGAAGCTCGGATTGCTAAGGAATCCAGGTAAGTGAATGTATTAAGATTTCCGGCCGCTAGGGCCCTACACCGCAAGGGTATTAGGAAATCATTGAGATGTCGGTCTGTTGACTATGACTAGTTATTGCCATGATATGAAGAAATTGTGTAAGAAGATATTAAGTTACAGGATGTTTTGCTTGTCCTTATGGTATGATTTCTCTCTGTGAACTTCATGTTTATGTATTGAGTCCACGTTTATGACTGAGTTAATGACAGAAAATGGGGGAGGAAATCAGAACAAAATAAAATGGAAGTGAAATAGAATGTGTAAAACCCTTGGCTGACCGAGAAGCTATCTCATGTTATGCTTCTCGGTGCATGCCTTCCCGTGGAAAGGCAACAGCTGCTGGGCCCGGTTTCATCCTCAGCCTTTTAAACTCCGATAACAGAGAGGGAGGGAAGATAAGAGACCACAGCCACCGTAAGGCTGGTGATCAATGGAGGCACACTCCTCACGGCAGAACCGCCGTGGCTTACCTTGACGGCAACCAGAAAACCTTCTGGATTTTCAGAGAGGGAAAATAGGTTTGTATTGATCAAAAAAGTGCGTACAAACACTAAAAACGATGCTTAAATACCTATGGTGGCTAGGGTTGGAGATGCCGAGAGAAGAAAATAGCCGTTGGAAGGCTTCTGCCAGGCATTCGCAAAATGGGAACTCAAGGCTGACGAGGCTGCTTGCTTGGAGCAAGGAAGGGCTTCGACTGGTCAGCTCGTCCAGGTGGGCAATCTGTGCGCTCGCGGAGTGATCACCGTCGATTTCTGAAGCTCATGGTCGCTCGCTGTGCGATCGTCTGAAGATCGCTTCTCGGCTGCTGAGTGCTCGCTGGACTGCTTTGTGAAGCTGAAGTGCAGGCTGCTTTAGTGTTTTAAGTGTGCGTGGGCTAAGGCTAATGGGCTGGACTTTATGCCATAAGTTGTGTGGGCTTGAAGGTTATACCCAATGTTGCAACCCAACCTTAAAGCCACCACTAATCCTAACCACACAATCTACCCCTAAATGTCTAATTATGCATGACTAAATATAAGGTCTAAATGTTTGTCCAAATTACATAAAATGCCATTGTTTGCCAAAGTAAATTAAATATTAAATACTAGCTTGGTTACACAATTTGTAAATGGGAAGACAAATTCCCTCTTTAAAATTCCAAGCTTTAAGTCAACCTTTTTCCTACAAAATTCACAAACCAATTAGTAAATAAAATAGTCAAAATACATACCTTGGTCTGTGCTTCAGGATCGTAGGCACATCATCCTCTCCGGGTGATTGAAGATTTGACCTCAAATCTAATAGTTGATCCGCCCCGAAGTGGGTTTTCTTCAAAATTAGGACTAACTATTTTGAATTTAAAAAAAGTTAAAAAGTAAACATTCATCATTGCAAATAATTGTAAGCCCTTTAACCACCAATAATATTCAATCCACATTAATAACAAAATGGTATCAACAACATTTCTCTTCCTAGTTCTTTTCATAATTTCATAGTCATGGTTCGATAAATGACATTTAAAATTGCATCTAATATTAGCAAGAACAAAAAAAGTTTGATCACAAACAACCAGAGTAATAACACGAATAAAATAATCATCTATCCACCCAATTCTAAGTAACCAAGTGATTAAGTGATTAGATAAAACATTCCGAGAGATAAAATATGAGTCATAGCTTGGCAAGTGAAACTTGCGGAACATGGGTGAGTCAAATATGGATTCGTCAAAAATAAACTCCCACGTAATCCAAACAACATCATTATCGTCATAATTCTCTATCTCAATGATTCTAAATTTATCCAATAATAGCCTCATGTCATTTAAGCAAAGAATAATCTTTACGAAACTAAAGGAATGTCGCAAGAGAATATGAATGCAAGAAAGATCCAAATTTATATAGTTATCCCAATCATTATGCAAAATATGAGGAACCTGTAATGCACTATCAAAATAATTTTCCATCCAATTAATTTTAAATAACCAATCAAGTAGATGGTCAAGAGATACATACCTTGTATTAGTCATAATAATTGGCTCATTAATATTAAGCAACAAAGGTAAATTAGCACTCTTATGTAAATAACTTTCAAACCATCCAATTTTAAACAACCAAGAAATTAAAGTATCTAAAGGTATACACCTTGGGTTTATAGTGCTTACCATGGTTGTGCCTTGTCGGGTTTGGAGATCCGACATACCTTTAACCACAAGTTGGAAGGGTTCCTCTTTAGCTATGGGCAACTCAACAAAGTCTTCTACTAAAATTTCCTTCCTAGGGTCATCATACAATGGGTTATACCACATGATAACCTCAGGAGCTACTCGATTTTGGATGGTAGAAAACATGTCATCCAAGCAATGAAGTTCGTCCTTTTGGGACGGAAACTCTTCCACAACTTTGCTGCAATTAGTTATTTCTCCCGAATAAACTAATTCATCAATACATCCCAAATCATATAAATTCTCACAAAATAAATTTAGAAGTGGTGATTCATCAAAAACATCTTCCAACAATACACTTTTAACATCTTGTTCCTTAAAACTAACATTCATGGCATTTTCTAATTCAAAAAAATGCATATACTCATGGTGCAAATTAGGAAACCATTTAACTAACCATTCAATGTTTTCTTCAAGAAAAAGTACATAGTTTTTAATCCATAATCTTTCGGTTTGGAAATAATTTTCAACAAGTTTATCAAACTCAGAATCAATTTGTTCACAATCGAAATGATTTTGTCCAACCATTTTTTTTTTATATAGTGTAAATAACAGTAAAATAAAAGCAAAGACTTAGGCTTTAAACAACCTATAAATGTCCTAAGTGATTAACAACAATTTGGATTTATTGCTTGAAAAATAGAAAGCAGATTCACATAACAGAACAGACTAGAACAACAGTTTAGCAGCAAAATAGAATCGGTTTAGAACAGTTTCTTAGCTATTACTAGAACAACCAACTTCAGCAAACAAAAATAGCAAGTAATAATCACTTTATAAGATGCTGGTCTATTATACTCAAGCCTAGGTTAAGTGATGATATTTTGCCGTAAGATGTTTAACCAATAAAGCTCATAACAACAGTAAACAGATTAGTATTCTATGCAATAAAAATCGGATTTCAGCAATAAACCAGATTATAGAGCAGATTTCAGCCAACAAAATGATATGAATGAGTGATTATTTGTTCCCTTAAGCTTCACGTAACAATAAAAAAAAATATGCTGAAATGATACGTTTAACAGCAAATAAACAATATGCTCAATTTTATGCAGCAACAATGTCAATATCAGCAAGATAAAAATAGTTTTATCGGCTACACAATACACAATAAAAGCTACTAGACAACAGTTTAAAACTGAAAGAAAGATGTAATTTGAAGCACTCAATTCAGCTAAACAAATACCACCACAAACAGAATTAATCCTAAGGAAAAACACAGAGAATAACAGACAATCACATTAAAACTTCACAGTGAAAACAGCAGGATAGGAAAACAGAATTTTGATTTTTAGAAGACCAACTTGTAGCAACAAAATTCTTTCACAAGTTCCAAATCTCGCTAAAACAGTTAGCTATTAAGTTGTTCTTGACTTTGCTCAATATTTATCATGTTGTCCATCACGATGCAGTATATTTATCCTAAATAAAATTGGCTAAGATAGCAGTCAGGATGATGCACAAATATATTAAGGAAACATCTTGATTAACCTACAGATCAACATCAGAATTTTCATGGAAGCAGAATCGGTTAAGACAAAGAATGGCAACAGAAACATGCTTCAAGTAGAAGTATATCAGAGAAAAATTCTGACTTAAACACCTTTGTTAACTAACAGAAAACATTAATGCTTACGGGGGAATTCTGTATAATACCAGAAATGACACAAGAGTTTTAAGCAGCTTCTATTTTGGATAGAACTAATGCCGGTTAATAAGCAAAGTGTGCAGACAATGATATGTAAATAAACAACGAGAATTGATCTTTAATTTCCAAGAAATCACAGTGAAGAGATGCTGAAAAAGTATTAAATAGAAGTTCACAGGACTTTGATTTTTGTACAGCAGCTAAACAAATGTAAACTCAGGTTAATTTTAAATACTATAAAGGATATTACCCACAGAGCACTACTCCTGCAAACCCACTACGAAATAGCCAAATGAACGATTAATAACCTGAAATACATCAGCAAAATGAAAGCATCCAACTGGGTAATAAACCGGAGCTAATCAGTAAATCAACAGGTTATGAGTTTGAGATATCAGTAAGCCAATAAGTTCAGTTTTATGCATTAAACCTCAGACATAGTAAATACAGGCTGTGTAAGTTTGATTACCACAAATATACCAGCAAATTTACGGTTACAACCAGCAAGCTTAAGTTACTGATTTAGCTACCAGATCAATAGAACAATCCTTCACAGTTTTTCGGTTTTATCCCAATTCTTTCAGACAACAGATCAAACACCTTTAACATTTATAAATATTCTGCATAACAACCCTTCGGTATAATCTGTTTAATCCCTTCTACGTTCAGACGAATAATCTCTTGTTGGAATAAATAGCAGAAACAAAGAACAAACAAGCAACAAATT